>CM028345.1:18446655-19100693 GCA_016618105.1 Dendrobium huoshanense | reverse complement strand
ACTTTGCTCAAGATGATCTTCCCCCTATTGCACATTCATTATCCTTCCTCTGGTTCAGTCTCAGAGGAATCAGTACCAGATTCTGCCCAGAATGCCTTTTGAATTCTCTCTTTTCCTTCTTAAAATTAGATTTTTCCTCAATCTTTTCCTTCTTGTGTTATCTTGAAGTGTTGGGCAATCGGCTCTCACATGTCTAGGTTTCCTGCATTCAAAACAGACAACATCAGAAGACCCTTTACATGTTTATTTTCCTTACCTTTTCTCCAACTTTGATGATTCTTTTGTTTCTTCCTTAGAAAGCTTTTGAATTGCCTTGTGTGATGAAGGCAACTTCATCGCTTTCAGACCCGGAAGATTCAAAATCCGATTGTGTGCCTTAAGTGCAATTGTTTTCTCCTTTTTCTTCTCACATGTATTAAGATTTCTTTAATTCACCCCTTGCTCGTAAGCAATGAGTGAGCCAAGTAATTTATCAATAGAATAGGTGTTCAAATCCTTAGATTCAGTGATTGCAGTGATTTTAGCATCACAAGACGAAAGCAAGCATCTCAAAATCTTGTTTACTTTTTCATAGTTTGAAAGTTCTTTTCCTAGTGCATGCAGTGAAGTAACTATCTGAGTAAATCTTATGTACATGTCAGAAATTGATTCATGAGGTTTCATACGAAAACGTTCGTAGTCATGCAAGAGAATGTTTAATCGGGATTGTTTAACTTCATTAGTACCTTCATAGGTGATGCACAATTTATCCCAAATCTCCTTACCAGTTTTTGCAAGTTGAGACACGCATGTAATCCTCAGATTATAAAGCACAGAAAAATAGTTCAAACATTTTGCATTTAGTTGAGCTAAATCACGTTCATCAAAAGTCCATTCAGTAAAGGAAATTTCAGTTTTAATACCGTTAATTTCACGAGAAGGTGGAGAATAACCTTCTTGTATAAGCATCCACATGCGATAATCAGTAGATTATAAAAATGTTGACATGCGAGTTTTCCAAAAATCAAAAGGTAGGTTATTGAACAGGGGAGGTCGGGTAATAGAATACCCTTCCATAGTATTACGATTCTCAAGGTTAGCCATAGATCTAATTCAAAAGTTTTCAAACTTAAAAATTTGAATCCCGCTCTGATACCACTTGAAAGTTCGTTAGGGATGTTAAGCCCTATAGAACTAGCCCAATCTAACCAAGAGGGGGGGTGAATTGGTATTTTAAAAATTTTCTTTTCACAAACCAAAATCAACACAAAATAAATGCGGAATTAAAAAGTGCGGAAGCAAAAAATAAGAACACAAAAATTTATAGTGGTTCGGTCAACTCGACCTACGTCCACTCCTTGGAGGCACCCTCCAAGTATTGCACTATAAAAAGTGACTCTCCTTTAGCCCCCACGGCTAGGCGGAGAAGCCCTCACAAGAACCTCCTTTTTGCCACCCCAGCAAGGCAGAGAACCTACCTCCTTTTACTTCCTCCTGAAGCTGGCAGAGAACCACAACCAAAAGCTAACTCCTTACCTCTACCGACCCTTCCACGGACGAGAAACTCTAGACGAAGGAACAAGCAGAGCAATCCTTGAAGCCAACCCTTGTGAATCCCCTCATAAGCTCCCCTCACAAGATCCTCTCCTCTCTGCCTCTCTCTCTTTCTCTCCTCTAGGTCTTGAAAAATGTTGAACAAGAGTTCTTAAATAGAAGAGCTTCAAAGGAGCTCATTAATTGCAAGTTGCCGACAATATCGTCCAGGCCAATATGGACATCGGTCTGGTCGATCAGTACAAATCAATGAAGATCGGCCAGAGCATAGCCCTGGATGCAAAAAAGGTGATTGAAAATTGGCTTGATTGTCCAGGCCGATCTCACGATCAACTGACCGATCAGTTCAAATTAGAGAAAAATCATCCTGACAATAGCCCTGGATACGAGCTGGCCAATTTATCGTCCTGAAGTAACTTAAGGTTTCTGACATGGATCCTCCTGGCCGATACTGCGATCGTCCAGTGACGATATGATCGTATCAATCATCCCTTAATTACTCCCTTAGTTTCTTGATCAATTAAGGCATAATTTTGTGCTTTTCGTCCAGGTCGATCTAATGATCGTCCTGGCCGATAATTTAAAATTACAGTATACCTTAATTGTCTATGACGGCAACTTCTTTCTATTTTGAGCGTATCATCCTGCCGATACACGTATCGTCCAGGCTGATATGTTAATGTTGGCTGCCTTAATTAAGAATCCTTATTTAGACTTTCTATTTTAAGCTGATCGTCCAGGACGATATGAATATTGGCCTGGCCGATGTGGGCAAAAATAGAAATTCTAAGTCTCTCAATGTGTGTGTGTAGGGTTACTTAGCATCAGTCTCTTGACCATTACAAGTGGACTCAAAAGGTAAAAAAGTACAGACTGACTCAACCCTAAACCTACGCAATCCTGAACTGGCTTCTTCTTGATCGTCCGATCTTTCGATTCCTAAAAAGTTAGAAGCAACAAGCAGTCCAAGAGAAACAGTGTTTGTCATCATCAAAACATAAATTATGAAAAAATATATTTGCAACATCTAGCACTAGCAAATGATTGAAAAATATGGAATTGCAATCACCTTCAGCCGTCCATTTCACTTTTGAACGCTGTCTCCACCAAGTGTTGAGGCGAAGTAATGTTGAATTTAGCTCATTGATTTTGGTCTTTAAACACCAAGTGTCTTCAATTGATATAAATCCCTCCGTTTCTTCTTTTAATTGCAATTGTAAAATTACTTACTTTAACATTTCTTTCTGCTGATTCAGGTCTTTCAATTTTGCTCTACTCCAAAGGAATAGAGACTTCAAAGCCTTTTTCATTTTCTGGGAAGATGTTTTACCACTAAACCATGAGTAGAATTAATGTACAAAGAGTTCACAAAGCATCTGTCTAGCCTTTCTAGGATTCGATCATTGCCCGATTGGTTGTTACACAAGTAAATTTTGGGCCAACATAATTTACCTCATGGAAGTCATTGCAAGTGAGAAATGACTTCATCTCTTTAGGACAAAAAAAAAAGGTGAATCTTCTACCATGCTTTTTGTCTTCCTTGGTAAGTATACAGTTGAAGTCACCACCTATTACCATAGGAAAATCAACATTAACATAAGCTTCCAACTTTTCCCAAGATATCTTCTTATGTAAACATTTTTGTTGTCGTATATAGTAGCTATTCTCCATTTGCTTTCGTTAGCCACTTCCAAATCTCCAATGATATATTGGGAAGAGAATTCTAGAATTGTAAAGATGCCAAACTCTTCTCCAACTTACCACAATTCCTCCAGACAACCCTTCCGAAGGGACATGAAAGTGATCCCAACCATAACCAATCAAAGAGTTGACATCATTGCTATCAATACTAGTCAACTTAGATTCCAAAAGACCAATACCTCATAGTCTTTCACCACCTTCTTTTCTTGGCTCCACTATAATTCCAAAACACTATTGAAGTCATTTTTGGCTGAGAGGGGAAGATTTCCCCACCTTCTCCCTTGAATCTCCTTCAACTCTTCTATTTCTAGATTATGGTCTAATTGGTCCTAAACTCTTCAACTTCTTAGCCCCTTTCTTTTTAGAAATAGTATTTCCATCTTCCTTATAATTCCCTCCAGAATTCATAATTTTAGCATAATTTGAAACTATCTCACCTCCATTCTTCTGCTTCGTGATCTTCACAGGAGATTCAATAACCATCTCACCTTCCTCGATCAAATTATTTAAAAATTCATACTTGTTATTAGTAAATTAGATACCATTTTGCTTGAGGTACATACCATTATTCAGATCACCAGATGAAGTCTGACCTGAGGGATTCTTGGAATGATCTTCCAAATTGATAGAATTTACATTTGATTCAATCTTCTTTTCTTCTTTACTGGACTGATCCACATCTATCAGGGTTCCTTTCAGAGTTTGAACACACCTTACATCTTCTTCAGCCATTTCTACTACAACAGTATTTCCTTCCATCATAGCAACTGTCTCACGATTTCCAACAACATCTATTTTATCCTTCAGTAGTTCATTATTCCTTCCAGCAGCATTGAGTAACTGATCAGTAGGATTCTTCACAGCATACCTCTTACTGATTTGTTTTTCCAAGAGTTTAAAATCTAACTTTTTTAAATTCTTCCTCCAATATTTCACATGGACTCAAGTTCCATAGCCATCTCTAGCATCATCAGCATCTCCTTGAGATTTCCTTTTGTCAGTTTCTAATTCAGCATTACCAACATTTTCCTTCTGATTTTCATTGACAGCTTGAGACTGAATGGAAGCTACTCCCATTTTCAGGGAAGTTTTCTATCAAGTGTCCTAACTTCCCACAAGTAAAGCAAAATGTAGGAAGTCTTTCATATTCAATGCATTGAAAAATTTACCCAAACTCCCAAGGGAAGTTTTTCATCAAGCTTTACCCAGACACAAACCCTTGCAAATTCTCTTCTACCCCATTGAAACATGTTTCCATCTATCAAATAAGGAGTGCCTACCATGGAAACAATCTTGCATACGTTGATCTCATCCCAGCTTTGTAATGGAAGATTCGACATATGAATCCATATAGGTGCAGTCAAACCTTTGAAGGAGGTAAAAGAGAATGATGGAGACCATCTATCCATTCCCACTATACTCCCATTCACATAGCACAGACCAGTGGTGAAAACCCTGTCCATCACATCTAGATTCTCAAATGCATAGGGAACCCAACCCATACCAAGTAAGGTCAAGTTAAACTTCCCAAAAACTCCCCACTACCTCCTTAACCCCATACTAATGATATGGAAAGGAATATTGTCACCGAAGATTTTAATCACCAAGGATTTTTTAAGTCTGTTTGAGTTCTCCAACTCATTTCATGTGTGCAGTTTAATTGTTGATCCATTTTCAATTAATCCTTCACTCAGACATTTATCAATTGCTATGATGTTTGTTTTCTTACTCCATGCATTCTTTAATTCATTACAAGACTGTTGTTTAGTGCTCTACAAGCAGTTAGCAAGCAATTTGCAATTCTCAAGTTCACCTGATTCACAATTCTTCACATTGTTCAGTTCAAAGGTTATCTGCTTAAAGCAGGATTAATCCTGCCCCAGAATAACATACACTTTATCAACTATTATTTCAGCCTTCATGTCTCCACACTTGGAACATGAAAATTATTTAGTTTCTCCTTCTCAGACCAATCTTCAATAATAGCTTCATTCTCCCTTACTTTCAATGAGTAATTACCAGTAGAATCCTCTTTCACCACTTTAAGAGATGAATTGCACAGTTCAGATTTAGCAAAACCTTTTGAGATCACTACCTCTTCAATCAAAGAATGATTTTCCATAACTTTCAAATAAAATCTTCTTGCCCTTATCATTCTGTAATTTGAACTTTCTCCTTCGGTAATCCTCCCTCTTTAATCACCAGAGGTCTATCCATTCTGAATTTGATTTTTGCATCTCTATCAAAATTCGAATCCCCAAAGGCCGGAGGAGACGATGCTGGAGTCAATCAAGATCCATTCCAGGATGGAACGGATGGTGGCTGAACATTGAAAGAGACACCGGCTGAAGGTTTCCGGTTGCTCTTCGATGTCATCGGATCCAAACAGAAAACCCACGCGCCAGAGGAATTCAAAATTCATCTATTCCCGCAATAAACGAAGCTTTTCTCTCTTCAAATGGATTTTTCTTCATGCTCTATTCAATTAAATATGAAAAAACTGACATCATACATCTTTGAAAAGTTGTGTGAGCATTACAAAGCCCAAAGGCATCCTCTTAAAGGCAAAAGTTATATAAGGACTAGTAAAAGTGGTTTTTTTCCTAGTCTTCTGGTGCTATAGGAATTATGTGATACCCTAAGTATAATTCTAAGAAATAGGAAAATAGATGCCTTATATGGTCCAAATAACTACTCTTCTCAATCAACAGGAATGTTTATATACATTGAACACTAATTTGGACATAATTGATAGTTTCTAACCCTAAGCATAGGATCCAAGCTTTGAATGTATCCGATTTCCATAGTTTTACTAGAATCAAGAATACTTTTAACTATAGCATTAGCTCCAACCAACATAATAAAGTGTTTACTATTATTATAAGAACGTACTAAGTCTCATAACAATATCAAAATGAACACAAGCATGTTGTATACTTTGTTGAGTAAATATGTTGTTAGGATTTTGTTGACCACTTTGCACATCCTTCTTTAGTGAGTTACTATCTCTCCATGCTCGTGAAATTATTTCTCCATTATTTGAAAAGCTTCCTTGTTACCTAATGTGATTCGATAAGCACTATTTCTTTCTTAGGATTTCTCCCCATGCATCATAAGGAGTTACATCCAAACCATGCATAACTACTCTCCAAACCTTATCATTTTCAAGAATCTTTGATAAAATGATGTTTCTCCCTACAACTTTTAATTGGGATATTTGACTCATTATTTCTTTCATTGCATCATAATTAAATAGAATGAATATAGTATCATTCAATTTACTTCTATTAGTAAATGTGAGGTTTAGAAATTTAAATGTTTACCCCTTTTATTACTCCTTGAAGAAAACATCCAACTTTTATCCATCTCCATATTAGAATAATAGACAACTATGAATAAAATAAGTAAAAAAAAATGAAAATCATATGATCAAATGACACTCTTTAATGATTATAAACTATTATTTAGTTCATATAAAAACAAGGCATTGAGCCCTTTCGTATTATTCGTAACTAAAAAGTAACCTATAAGAAAAGAATTAAAATTTTGCTTTTTATGTTTAATTCCATTGTACAATTACGAACATAAATTGAGATATTTAAGTTACACTTGATTTATGAGCTAAAATGTAAGCATCATAGTTTCACAATGGAATCCTAAATGTAATGCAAATTGCATTTTTTTAAAAAGCAAAAAAACTATTACAAAGGCAATTTGGTGTGCTAATGACAACTCAAACATGAAGATTTTAATTATTACAAACTCCTAATAATTCTTTAAAATAAGTGACATTCTCTTTTCAATAATGTGAAGTAATCAAGAACAAAAATTATAGAAAAAAAATTAATTATTGACCTTGTCTTTGATTGTGAAGGAAAATATGAAAAGATAATAATATTACCTATTGAAAGTATCTTAGTGTTACTGGGGTAAAATATTATAATCACAAGTGTTGTATGTGAAAGACATTGCACGTCAGGTATGGTTAGTACTATCATCTTTAATTCGTCTAACAAATTAGTCAACTAATAATGAGAAGCTTTATAATCTAAATATAACTTATGAAATTTCTTGTCATAATTCTTTTAAGGGGCTTTTTAGCTCTATTATTTGTTACGAAGTCACTAGAGATATGAATTACAACAAAAACAACAACAACAACATCAAGCCTTTATTCCATTATGTGGGTTCAGTTACATTAATCCTTTTTCTATATTGTTCAATGTTAAAAGTTAAATTCTCATTTAAATCTAATAAAGAAGTTATTTCTAATATTTTTAACCAAGTCTTTTTTGGTCCACCACTACCTTGTTAACGTAATTAAGTCAAATCTAATACATCTACTTTCCTAACTGGGTCATCTGAAGGCCACCTTTTTATGTGACCAAACCATCTAAGGTGACTCTTTCTAATCTTATCTTCCAATATATGAATAACAAAAATAATAAATAAAAATAAATTAATGAGTGAAACAAATTGTTCAATTAATTTTTTTAATAAAATGCTTCGGATGAGAATGTGTAGGAGATTAAAGTTTGCATCATTTAATCATAACAGAAAATTTTAATAAACTCTCATTCTAAGAAACATTATAAGTTCTTCTTCAAAAGGTGCCTTGAAAGTTGGACAATAGACTCGTTATGACAGGTTAACAAAAAAAGAGAAATTTAGAAGGAGAAATATCAATAGTAGAATCTCAATGTATGAAACATCTTATCTTAAAAGCTATAAAGAGAAAAACGACACATTCAAATAACCAACCACATGTGCAGTTGCTTTATAAAGGAGATGCATAAGAATAACATCGAATAAGAAAATATGAATAATAAAAAAACATAGAACAAGAAGAGAGTGGCCTCAGATAAAACTCAAATCCATAAAATATGACATGTACAAATGTTTTCCAATGATCACTTTGCATGAATCCATATTTCAAAACTGTAGCTAACGAAATTTGCAAACACTAAAATTAGACAAATGAGGATACTGAACAGTTTACAAGTCACTAAAGAATTTGCAAAATTCATCATGGTTGCTCTAAGATATTGTTAATAAAAGAAATATGGAAAATTATACAAAAGCAATGGGACCCATCAATTCAAAAGATTGAATTTGCAAGCTCAAGGCCATAAACGAGAAGATCAAACTACTCAGTTAAGCCTATACGCTTACAAAAAGTTTCAATACGAGCCATTAGCCTAATAGAAATTTCATAGAAATTAAATAGTAAAAGAAAATTAATCATATGGCTCGTACACCTGGATATTAATTTCTATTTTATTTTTTGTTGTTTTTTTCTTGCTAGCCCGACAGACCCGGCCCAAGAGTTTCTTGTTCAAATTTAGGGTTTTTGGATTGGCGCTCTTTTTTTAAATGAAATGCAACCAACAAGCTTTGAAATTTTTAGAATTTTAGCACATAAAACTTTTCATAGCTTCTGAGAAAGAAGAAATGAGGAAAAATGGATGAAAACGACAACTTATTTGGAGGAAAAAAGCCAATGAAGATGATGCTATGCAAACATCCATGAACAGTAAAGTTGAAAGAAATACAGGTTGAAGGAAAGATAGTTTTTTATGTATAATATTTAGGGAATATGTTGGGGGTTCCGAGGGGGCAACACTCCCTGGAGAATTTTGACCAGCTCGGTCAGGTCGCGGGGCCAAGGGGTAATGCCCCTGCGGGGGTTTTAGGGGGCTGCTCCCCGGGAACAAAATTTTATTATAAGAGTAATTTTAATAATCTATTTGTATTTTGTAGGCATTTCATTTAAAAAAGAGTGCCACTTCTAAACTCTAAATTTGAAAAGGTAATATATGGACTGGGTCAATCGGGCTTTCAAGGAAAAATAAAAAATTGAAATAGAATTCATTATCCACGTATACAAGACACATGTCATGATTTTATTAGAGTGTGGATGTAGAACTACATCCAGACATCACACAGAATAATTAGCATATTTTGAAACTCCAAAGTATTAATTGAATGATGAAATGATATATAAATATGACATTCTTATAGTTGAATCATGCTTGATGAGTCAAATCAAATGAGCCTAAGTTTTCTTATTTTTTTACATGTTTAAGTCACTTAAATACTAAATAAATGCTCCATGATGAAGGGAATCTTTATGGGTCATCTGATGGAGCAATCCAAATTTATCATAGATCTTCGCCATATTTATAGAGCATGCCACTCTCAAAATGTATAAATAGAATCCCTATTTAAATATGAAAGGGTCTTTAGACTTTTAGAGGCTTAGATCCTGGGCTAGACACTCGAGTGATCTCTAAGGCTTGAAGAATTTTGAAGCTCTACCCTAGCACAACCACCAGCAAACCCTCTCTACAAGGCAGTCACTATTAGACCTTTGCCTAACCATCACCATTTGACCTCTCTACAATAGCCATATTCGAGCCTTCTTCTGACCTCCATCACCTATTGATGGTTTGTCCAACCTTTGTTACTAACGGACTATGGTCCTTACGACCTATATCGCCTACTGACTACAATCTATTATACCTCCATCATTTTCCCACTATAGTCCCTCCGACCTCTGTTTCCAATAAATTATAATCCCTATAACCTCTATCGCCTACCAATTACTATCCTTCCTACCTCCAACTTTTGTAGCACACTAACTATGGTCCCTATGATCTTCATTTCTCATCTACTATGGTCCCTCCAACCTTCATTGTTAGCCAATTAAGGTCCCTATGATCTTCATTTCTCATCTACAATAGTCCTCCAAACTCTATCACACACCAATTATGGTCTGTTTGACCCTGTCACCATGCAATAGTTTCTACGATCAATATACCCAGCCTATGGTCTCTTTGACTTTAGTTGAATAACTACAGTCCCTCTGACATCCATCACATGACTATAGTCCTACCAACAAAATATACATGACAAAATTATTTTAAAATAACTCTCATTTATCACTAGATTCTTCAACTCTAACTATGTAATATGTTATATAAGATATATATTGCTACATTGAGTCTAGGCCTTTATAATAACCCAAAATCTTTATTATCGAGATATTGTTTGCTTTGGCTTAAGGGCCTTAGTTTTGTATTATTGGTGTAAGTTCTTAGGAGGTCACCTATCTCAGGATTTCTCTAGGATGAGCATGCTTAACTGCGGAGTTTCTTAAAAAATAATCTAACAAGTACACCAAAAGGCACCTTAATATTTAAGAGCTTAGCATCTTTTACTTCTTTGGATTCATAATCTCCCTCTCTTAAGTAGCTAGCATTCTCATTAGTATCATTATCCTAGAATCATCCACCAGATAGATAGAATTATAGAGGTGACCCCTACAAGTTCAATTGGTGATTCTAGCCATATAGCACTCTGTCTCATATAATGCTCAAGAGGTGGCTCCCATGGCATAGAACTTTATAATATATGACACGTAGTTCCCATCTTCTAATTGGTGTATTGCTTTGATACTATTTTTAATAGCTCAAACTCTTAACTATAGAGATATTATTTGCTTTAGCCTAAGGGCCTTACAGTTTTGTCTTATTGGTGTAAATTCCTAATAGGTTTCCCATCATAGTATTTCTCTAGGATGGGCACACCTAATTGTGGAGTTTCTTAAATTGAATTCTAACCATTACAAAAAAAAAAGACATCTTGATGTTTAAGAGTTTAGTTTCATTTACTTAAGGAGTTTTATAGCCTTCCTCCGAGGAAACCCATCCTTTATAATCAACTAAAAATATTATTATAATTATTTTAACTAGTCTAGACCACGTAGTTTTTTTCCTTTTCAGGGTTTTTATGTAAAACATTTGGTGTATCTTATTATCATTATATCATCTTTCTAATATGTATGTGTTTCAAATCTTTATATAAAGATATGACATTAAACACTCCATCTCTCTATCATTATGAATGTTCCGACACATAATAGTTTAACATCGTTTAGGGGAAATGATTCTTGTCTAGGGTTCACCTTTGATGTAATAAAAAGATTATTCAAGTCAATATCCTGGGCATGTTTTAAGCGAGGTTGTTTATTTATCATGATCTAATAGCAAGTTTGAAAGAAGTCATTTAGTATTTAGGGGAACCTCACTAAAATAACAAACATGTAAGATATTTTCTTCCATCAACTATCAACCATTGCTACATCAACTTTATGAGAAATATATATAGACTAGGGAGCAACCTTAGCTATAACTTTAAATATGATTATGATAAAGCAAGTTCCTCTAAGATTATCAGCCATTCCTTCAACTAAGATAATAATATTGGAAACCATCTTTCATAAAGCATCCAACAAATGTAAGAAGGCTTGAAGTGAATCTCAAACTTTATATAGTCCCCAACTAGACTTCTATGCCTTGAGCAAGTTCATATTATCAACCTAAAAAAGGTAGTAAGAATATAAAGATAGACCAATCATCAATTTTAATTTAGGATACACGTGTTAATCTCCCCCCACCTAATTAGGATATAATTGATCCTAGGAGTATATGATTTGACCTCATCCATATAGGTAAACATCATCAGGTAACATTGTAATAAATAACCTTAGATAGGTAAAATATCCTTGGTAGATTTCTTGATCTGCTCTACACATGTTAACACCATTAAGCAATGATCTATTAAATAATCTCGGATAGCTCAAACATCCTTGGTGGATTATCTTGACCTCTTCCACACATGTTAACATCTTCAATCAACATTATGGAAAATAATCTTGGATAGGTCAAATATTCTTAATGGATTCCCTCAACCTCTTTGACATAGGTTAATATCATTAAGAAATTCTCCAGAAAATAGTATAGGATAGGTCAAACATCCTTGGTGGGTTCCCTCAACCTCTTCCATATAGGTTAACATCAACGAGCAATACTTTATAAATAACTTAGGAAAGGTAAACCATCCTTGGTGGATTTTTTAGACCTCTTCCATCTAGGTGCACCCACAGCAAGGTGGAGAAGCTTTTACAAAACTCTTTTCACCATTACCCAGTACTGCAGAGAACCGTCATCCTTTTACACTATCCCTAGTACTGGCAGAGAACCGTCTGTCCTTTCACACTCCTCTGATGTCGGCAGAGAACCATCATCCTTTTACACTCTCCCGGTGTAGGCAGAGAACCCTTCGTTCTTTCACACTCTACTAATGTGGGCAGAGAACCCTTTATCCTTTCACACTCACCTAGTGTGGGCAGAGAACCCTTCGTCCTTTCACACTCTCCTAGTGTGGGAAGAGAACCCTTCGTCCTTTCACACTCTCCTAGTGTGCACAGAGAACCCTTCATCCTTGCACACTCTCCTAGTGTGGGCACAGAACCCTTATGAATCCTTTCACACTCTCATAGTGTGGGCAGAGAACCCTTTGTCCTTTCACACTCTCCTAGTCTGGGTAGAGAACCATTCATCCTTTCACACTCCTTTAGTATGGGCAGAGAACCCTTCGTCCTTTTACACTATCCTAGTGTGGGCAGAGAACCCTTTAATCTTTCACACTCTCCTAGTGTGGGCAGAGAACCCTTCATCCTTTCACACTCTCCTAGTGTGGGCAGAGAACCCTTCATCCTTTCACACTCTCCTAGTGTTGGCAGAGAACCTTTCATCCTTTCACACTCTCTTAGTGTGGGCAGAGAATCATTCATCCTTTCACACTCTTCTTGTGTGGGCAGAGAACCCTTCATCCTTTCACACCCTTCCTAGTGTGGGTAGAGAACCCTTCATCCTTTCACACTCTTCTAGTGTGGGCAGAGAACCCTTCATCCTTTCACACTCTCCTAGTGTGGGCAGAGAACCCTTCATCCTTTCACACTCTCCTAGTGTCGGCAGAGAACCTTTCATCCTTTCACACTTTCCTAGTTTGGGCAGAGAACCCTTCGTCCTTTCACACTCTCCTAGTGTGGGCGGAGAACCCTTCGTCCTTTCACATTCTTTCTAATGTGGGCAGAGAACCCTTAGTCCTTTCAAACTCTCCTATTATGGGCAGAGAACCTGGATCTTTTTGATAGATCTTCATCACAAGTAATCTAAAAGGAAGAGAGAAAAGAGTGAAGTAATCAGAAAGTAAGAGTAGAGACTCTTACCTTTGATTACCAAGTGAAACCTTCACGCTCCAATGGCAAGAAATCTCTTCTAAACGCTCTTTCACACTCTCTCCTTGACTCTCTTATCAATATGCACGAAGATCAATAGGCAAAAATATTAAGTGGCTGTTTTGAATGGCCTATTTATAAAAGAGATAAGAAAAACTGTCCAAATATGACAAAATTTCAAGTTATCATGTGTTGATTGTCCTGTACGATTCTGGATCGTCCCGGATGATTTTACTTAAATGTGTTGGAAATGAACCCAATGTATATGGGTACGAAATAACTTCGTACTCACACTTCATCCCATACGAACTAAGTTATTTATAATGTATATGGGTGAAAAAGAGTTTTAATCTTTGGCAAACAACATTGGATTGTTCAAACATCCTTAGTAGATTCTCTTGACCTCTTCCATAAAGGATAAAATCATTTAATATTGCTTTGACAAGCAACCTCATATAGGTCAAACATCCTTAGAGGATTCCTTCAACCTTTTCCACATAGATTAAAATTGTTTAGTAATACTCTAACAAATAATTTTAGATAGGTTAAACATTAATGGATTTATCTAAACTAGTTAACAATATCAAGCAATATTTTGACCAAAAGTCTCAAATAGGTTAAACATTATTGATAGATTTCATGGACCTCTTCTACACAACACATCGAAGCATCTCCCTCAACTCCTCATTCAAAGAGTAGAGCCATATTACCATCAAGTCTCCACTCAATTGGGACCATGATTGTACCTCTAAAATTCTATCATTAGCTCACCACCCAACCCCTTTGTTAAGTTATCTAATATCTACCCCTATTAGCATGAAAGTATATTTCCTTCAATTGAATACAACCTTACCACCGACATTATCAATTCTTTACTTGACTACAACTATTGGCCTTCTACCTCTTTACTATCATCATCGGCCGTTTACCTCTTTATAATCCATCATTGGCCCTTTGTCTAATTGCCATCATCAGCATACCCTTTAGTTTCCACCATTGACACATGCCTTAGCTTTGATCATTACCAACGATATTTAACTCTTACTACCAGGAACTCTGTATAAGAGGACTAGGCTTTGATCATTGCCAATGTCATTTAACTCTTGAAGCTATGCACCTAACATAAGAGGATGATGGGGGTTCAAGTGTACATGTGGATTAAATAATAAAGTGTTATAAGAAAAGTGTTGATTCTACAAGAAGAATAGTGAACCACAATTAACTTTAATACTTCCAACTCAAACTATTCAATTTATCCTATGTAATGAAATAAAATTGTAAATACTAGAACTATTAAGAAATGAAAAAAATATTTGAGATAACCAAAAATAATTATATTATAGACTAATGATGGAGAATGAATCCATAATCTCCTAAGCAGACTCATCTATAATAGTTGTGAATTAATGCTTACGTACCTTAAGATCACTGTCGAGCTTGTAAAGGTAAAAAAAAAGGAAACAAAGGTTTATTGCCTCTATACAATCATTATAACTCCATAGATTCTAGAATCCTAATCATCATATATTTATATATGAAAAAAGTTCATTTTAATACTCCTAATTATTCAAACATTCCTTCATCGAGGTAATGTATCAAACTAGATTATAAATTAATACATGACCATTGCACAAATTAAAATAAGCATGGGAGGTATTAATTACTACAATTCATATTTATTCATAATAGTCTACATTAGGATTTAAAAAGTTCAATTGTGGCTTATTAGACCTACCTAAAATACAAATACACACCAAGAAGGGTGGTGAATTAGTGTTTTGAAAAATTCTTTTAAAATATTATCATTTTTGTCATCGATCACATAAAAATATTTTATTTTAATTTTTATAAAAAAGAAAAAATTAAGAAGAAAAATATTTTTATAGTTTTTTTATTTTTTATTGTTTTTTTCTTTTTGAACAAAATCAAGAGATATATCAAATGCATTGTAAATCTCACAAATCATATTTTTTGTAATAAATAGAATGTAATAAAATAAGTTTAGAAAAGTAAATGCTCAAATTAAGAAAGAACACACTAGATTTTTATAGTAGTTCGATCAACTTTGACCTGCATCAACTCCCCAGAGTGCTCAACACCGAGATTTGCACCAATTTAGTGACTATTATTGCAAATCTTGGCCCAAGCACATTAATTTTGATTATAAAAAATATTATTATTTCTTTACTACTGCTATTCTTGAGTATCTATTTTGTTTTCCATGCTCACTAACTTTTTATGTCCATAAGTTCACTTACAATGCTATTTAACTCAGGATCGGGTAGACTAGTATTGAGTTTATCTATAATTTAAATTTTAATAGACTTTTATCTTTTTGAGTCAATTCATGTATTTGTTGGACCCCAAGCTAAGTAAACTTACACACACACATTTAGAGGGAGTGATTTAGTGAGTTAGAGAATTTTTTATTTTTTTGACTTAATTGTACAGGATGATTTCAATTGTACTAGACAATCAGTTAAAAATAAAAACCCTAATTAGGGTATCCCTAGTAATTAAGATTGCTTAACTAATCATACTGGATGATTCATGTTCAAATAGAATAATCAGTTCAAATAGAATGATTAGTTCAAATTATAAAAATAGCTGCCAATCACAATTTAGGTCATATTTTAATTTTCAAATTTTGTTATAATCATAAAAGATGATATTCATCATCTTGGATGATTTATAAAAATAATGTCTAAATTGATCCAGTGATTAGGGGAATAATTATGGTTATATGTCTCGATCATATTGAACATGATGATCTATTATATTTTATGGGACAATACCCTATAATCTAAGATGAAGACCATAATTTTTCTTCTAATCATCCAAGAGATTGTATGATATGTTCTAAGAGGGTTGCGGGAAGATATATAGATTGCTGGGAATCATTCCATGTCTTACTGGATGATCAATACTGTATCTTAAATTAATCATCCAGGATGATCATAAAATTATACTGGATGATATGTACAAATATTCAAACTGATCGTACAGAGCAAAGCTGATTGTTCTAGCTGAAAGAGCTATTTTATACTAATCATACAACACTATCTATCGATCATACTGGATGATCTTTGATGGAAAGTTAAAAATCAGTGCTATATTAGAGGCTCTTTATTTAAGTTTTCTTACTGTCAATTGAGATAATCTTTTGCTGTGGCATTTTTTTTTAGAGAGCTTAGAGAAGGAAGAGAGATGGCTTCGGAGAGTGAAATCCTTGTGAGGGGGAGTTGTAAGGGATTCACAAAGGTTGCTCCAAGAAAGTTTTCCATCACCTTCTTCAAGTTGCCTTTTGAAAGTGCTCAGATGACACTAGAAAGTCCTCTGATACCATTTGAAAGTTTGTTAGGGATGTTAAGCCCTATGAACTTAGTCCCAAGCTAACCAAGAGGGGGGGTGAATTGGTATTTTAAAAAACTATTTTCACAAAGAAAGAAAATTGCATAAACCAAATCACACCACAGAAATAAATGCGGAATTTAAAAGCGTGGAAGCAAGAAAAAGAACACATAAATTTATAATGGTTCGGTCAACTCGACCTACATCCACTCCTTGGAGGCACCCTCCAAGTATTGCACTAAAAAACATGAGTCTCCTTTAGCCCCCACAGCTAGGCGGAGAAGCCCTCACAAGAACCTCCTTTTTACCACCCCGGCAAGGTAGAGAACCTTCCTCCTTTTGCTTCCTCCTGAAGCTGGCAAAGAACTAAAACCAAAAGCAAACTCCTTACCTCTACCGACCCTTCCACGGATGAGAAACTCTGGACAAAGATGAAGTAGAGCGATCCTTGAAGCAACCCTCGTGAATCCCCTCACAAGCTCCCCCTCACAAGATCCTCTCTCTCTTTCTCTCCTCAAGGTCTTCTTAAGTCAAGGAAGTAGCCAAAGGTCTTGAAAAACGTTGAACAAGAGCTCTTAAATAGAAGAGCTTCAAAGGAGCTCATTAATTGCAAGTTGCGGACAATATCGTCCAGGCCGATATGGACATCGGCCTGGCCAATCAGTACAATTTAATGAAGATTGGCCAGAGCATAGCCCTGGATGCAAAGCTGGATGATTGAAAATTGGCTTGATCGTCCAGGTCGATCTCATGATCGTCTTGGCCGATCAGTTCAAATCAGAGGAAAATCATCCTAACAATAGCCCTGGATACGAGCTGGCCGATATTGATTGTCCTGAAGTAACTTAAGGTTTTTGACTGGATCGTCCGGGCCGATCCTGCGATCATCCCGGACGATATAATCGTATCAATCATCCTTAATTACTTCCTTGATTTCCTGAACAATTATGGCATAATTTGTGAATATCGTCCAGGCCGATCCAAGGATCGTCTTGGCCGATAATTAAAAAATACAATATACCATAATTGACTATGGCGCCTAATTCTTTCTGTTTTGAGCTTATCGTCCTGGCTGATACACATATAATCCAGGACGATCTGTTAATATTGACTTCCTTAATTAAGAATCCTTAATTAGACTTTTGTTTTAAGCTGATCGTCCAGGCCGATCCAAAAATTGTCCTGGCCGATATGAGTAAAAACAAAAATTCTAAGTCTCTCAAGTGTGTGTGTGAAGGGTTACATAGTATCAGTCTCTTTGACCATTACAAGTAGACTCAAGAGGTGAAAATCAAATGTACAGACTGACTCAACCCTAAACCTACGCAATCATGAACTGGCTTCTTCTTGATCGTCCGATCTTCAATTCCTGAAAAGTTAGAAGCAACAAGCAGTCCAAGAGAAACAGTGTTTGTCAATCATCAAAACATAAGACATGAAAAATAGATTTGCAATAATCTCCCCCTTTTTGATGATGGCAAACACAAGTAGGAAAAATTTAAAAAAATAGGTTCATTCGAAAATCAAAGTTACAACAGCTTTTTCCTACCACACCCTATCCTACTCCCCCTTTTGTCATCACAAAAAGCGGGTGCAAAAATAACAAAAAAACATCACAAAAGACTAACAAGCAAACTACAAAAAGACAAGAAACAAACAACATAAAGCACAGACTAAAAGAACGAGGGATCCTGATCATCAGATGGAGGTGGTGGAGGTGGCTGCTGAAAGTAATTTGCCGTGGACCAGTCAAGATCAGGGTCAGAGGCGATTATGTGCAGCTTATCCCCGGTGTTGGATAGCTGTAAAAGATCAACACAATCCTGATATGTGATTTCGACAGGGCGTCGATTCACATAGGAGGTCAGGGCTGTGAAGGTAGAGTTGATGCGAAGGTTTGCGAAAAATTCTTGAAGAAATTCTAAATTGAAAGGGAAGGCAAGAGACAAAATGAAGCAAAGGGAGGTGTGAGCAAAAAGATCGATTACCGGGGTAAGAGATGTGGACATGATTGATGATTCTGGAGACAGTAATTCCACTCTCTTTGTAACGATGATAGACGGCTTCATCTTCTGCTTCACAGAAACGAGGGTCAATCCTTGCCCTCGAGGAACTCCCAGAAGTTTGTCGGGCGTGTTTCCCAACAGCCATTAAGAGCACTAAGAAAAGAACACAAGAGGAGAAAGGGTTGGAAGTGAAAAACCATGGCTGGAACGGCCTGAATTTAAAGAAACGGCCATATCGTCCTGGCCGATCGCAGAATCGTCCAGGCCGATATGGTTCAATAATTACGTACAGGCTGATTGGTAAAAAAGGCGGTCTAATCGTCCGGGCCGATCAGAGATCGGCCAGGCCGATTAGACACAGGCGATCGGCCCAAGGAGTCAATTCGGATGACCGTTAAAAAAGCAGATCGTCCAGGCCGATTAGGTGTATCGTCCAGGACGATGCACAATAATTGATCGTATCGGCCAAAGTTAAAATGTTTAAAATGCTTGCCACGTGTATCGTCCAGGACGAACAGTGGATCGACCCGGCTGATTGTCCAATAATGGATCGTCTGGGGCCGAATTTAAAGAACAAAACGTGCTGACACGTGGATCGTCCGGGACGATCCAGTGTATCGGCCAGGATGATGCACATAAAATGCATCGGCCAGACAAATATACTATCGGCCAGGACTATCACCATGTGTTCGATCAAATCGTCCAGGACGATATATGATCGTTCAGGACAAAGAGTAATATTAAGCACAGAAAAGTTCAGTAGATGGATTTTTGAAAAAAATTTGTCACATCATCCAGGATGATAAAAGGATTGGCCAGGCCGATATGACTTGAAATTGAAATCAAGAGAAGAAAGGTGATGATCAAGACCCTCAAAAAATAAAACAAAAGTGAAACAGTCAAAACACAGAAAAATAAAACACAATGAAAACCAAACAACGAATATTTTTGGATTTTAATTTTTCTATTTTTTTTTGTTTTATGGAGGCATCATATGAGAATTCTTTTCAAAAATTAAACTTTTAAAGTTCCAAGAGATCAAGAAGTTTAACAAATCCCAATCAGAAGAAGGTAGAAAAACTGATTCCGTTAACCCTAGATCGGACATCCTTCAGGGTACAAAATCCTTTTGGAAAATAGTGGCCTAACTCGGAATAACAAAATAGGATAAGAATATCCATACAAGACTTTTTTACAACTAAAATATCTCATAAATAATAAACCAAAGTAATTTTTCTCAATCATGGAAATTGAAATCAAGTCTTTGAAAGTATCACATAATCAATGAGTTTTCTAAGTTTTAAGAGTTTTACCAAAGAGAGGATAGCTTGCATTTTGTGGGCTCATTTTATGCCTCTTATCACTTTGATTGGATCTTTGAGCATTTTTTTATTTTTGATACACTTTGGTGTATATAGCTTTCTTTTCAATTTGGCTTCATTGACCTCTTTCCTTTTTAACTCTTGCAAGCTAAAAACTCTTTAATATACCCTTAAAGAAAAAGACTTAGTTGTGAGTATATCCTCCAAATATTAGAGAATAGGAGCTCTCTCTCTAACATAGGGAAGAACAATCCACAACACAAAATCAAAATAACGTGATAAATGCAATGGCAAGATTTCAAAAGCTTGAATGATATCTAAGAACTTTGGCTATTATGCATAAGATAATTTAATGTAGCAAGATAAGAAAAAGATCTTAGATGAAAAGCCATTGGTTAAACTGAGTTTAGACTTTTGTTTTAGAGCAGAAAATCATGCCACTAAACAAAGTCAGAAGATGGGAAAACATCAACAGTATTACTTACTTTAACCAATTTAGAAAAGCTAAACCCTATCTCCAAAACTCCTATATTTAAAAGCTTGAAAAGTTTCATCATATGGAAGGCCAAATTTAAAGAACAATGTGAAAAACAAACCACATAAAATAAAATAATAAAGCAAACTAAAAACAACACAAAGTAAGCACAAAAAACTAGCACAAAAATAAAATAAAAGACACACAAAACTAAAGATTTCAAGCAAGTGATAAAGCAGCGAGTTTAAGCAATTTCGAGCTGCGAGCCTCCTTATGTCTAGTTATCCTATACTCCCATGAGGTCTTTGGTGAGAGCACACCTGCAAAACTCAATAACAGTCAGATTTAGGAACCCAAATAGGTTTGGGCTCCTTCTTAGGAAGCGTAGAGTGCTATGCAGAAGTGGTATGCTTTGAATCATGCATCTTAGGTTTCCACACCCAATTTGTACTACGGTGAACTGTGCAAGTATGTGAGATGTGTCCTAGCATGCCACAAGAAAAATATTGAACTCCAGGAAAAGGTTTTCTTAAATGGTTTGGTTAAAAATGCCTCTTCCTAGGTTTTGGCTTAAGATCAAAAGTGGAAGTCATCCGATTTTTCTTATATGTATCAAATTCATTTTGAATCCTCAAGTTAGTTCTTTTTAATGCATCATTCTCAATTCTCAAATTTCTCTCAATCTCTTTAGATTTCTTAAGATCATCCTTAAGTGAGGTGTGTGAAGCTTTTAATGCATTACTTTCATCAACTAATTCCAAATGCTTTTTGTTCAACTCATGAAATTCATCAAGAAGAGCCATGTGATTTGAATCAATCGTTGCATGATCTTTGAGAAAAACTTCATGCTCTTTTTGTAGATTTGAATGTTCTAATTTTAGGCTAGCATGAGTTTTCTTAAGTTTTTTGTATGATGCATGGATTTTTTCACAAATTTCAAACAATTCATCATAGGTTGGTTTACATACCTCTTCCTCATCACTTTGATTTTCTCCCATGAAACACAAGTTTGTAGTCTCTTACTCTGGTTCAGTTTCAGAGGAATCAGTACCAGATTCTGCCTAAAAACCTCTTTGGATTTTCTTCTTCTCCTTCCTAGACTTAGCTTTCTCCTCACCTTTTTCCTTTTCTTTGCTTAAATGATCTTGAAGTGTAGGACAATCGGCTCTCACATGTTTAGGCTTCCTACATTTAAAATAAACAACATCAGAAGATCCTCTAATATGTTTGTGATCCTTATCTTTTCTCCAACTTTGATGATGCTTTTGTTTCTTCCTTAGAAAGCTTTTGAATTGCCTTGTGATGAAGGCAATTTCATCGCTTTCAGACCCGGAAGATTCAGAATCTGATTTGTGAGCCTTCAATGCAATTGTTTTCTCCTTTTTCTTCTCACCTACATCAACAATTCTTTGATTCACCCCTTGCTCGTAAGCAATGAGTGAGCCAAGTAATTTATCAATAGAATAGGTATTCAAATCCTTAGATTCAGTGATTGCAGTGATTTTAGCATCATAAGATGAAGGCAAGCATCTCAAAATCTTGTTAACTTTTTCTTAGTTTGAAAGTTTTTTTCCTAGTGCATGCAATGAAGTAGCAATCTGAGTAAACCTAGTGTACATGTCAGAAATCGATTCATGAGGTTTCATACAAAAAAGTTTGTAGTCATACAAGAGAATGTTTAAACGGGATTGTTTAACTTCATTAGTACCTTCATAGGTGATGCACAATTTATCCCAAATCTCTTGACCAGTTTTGCAAGTTGAGACACGCATGTAATCCTAAGATTTCAAAGCACAGAAAAAACAGTTTAAACATTTCGCATTTAGTTGAGCTAAATCACGTTCATCAAAAGTCCATTCAGTGAAGGCAACTTCAGTTTTAACACCATTAATTTCACGAGAAGGTGGAGAATAACCTTCTTGAATAAGCATCCACATGCGATAATCAGTAGATTGTAAAAACATTGACATGCGAGTTTTCCAAAAATCAAAAGGTAGGTTATCGAACAGGGGAGGTCGGGTAATGGAATACCCTTCCGTAGTGTTACGATTCCCAATGTTAGCCATGGATCAAATTCAAAAAGTTTTCAAACTTTAATTTTTGAATCCCGCTCTGATACCACTTGAAAGTGCTCAGATGACACTAGAAAGTGCTCTGATACCACTTTAAAGTTCATTAGGGATGTTAAGCTCTATGAACTTAGTCCCAAGCTAACCAAGAGGGGGGGTGAATTGGTATTTTAAAAAACTATTTTCACAAAGAAAGAAAATTGCATAAACCAAATTACACCACAGAAATAAATGCGGAATTTAAAAGCGCAGAAGCAAGAAAAAGAACACAGAAATTTATAGTGGTTCTGTCGACTCGACCTACATCCACTCCTTGGAGGCACCCTCTAAGTATTGCACTACAAAACGTGACTATCCTTTAGCCCCCACAGCTAGGCGGAGAAGCCCTCATAAGAACCTCATTTTTGCCACCCCGGCAAGGCAGAGAACCTTTCTCCTTTTGCTTCCTCCTGAAGCTGGCAGAGAACCAAAACCAAAAGCAAACTCCTTACCTCTACCGAACCTTCCACGGACGAGAAACTCTAGACGAAGACGAAGTAGAGCGATCCTTGAAACAACCCTTGTGAATCCCCTCACAAGATCCTCTCTCTCTCCTCTCTCACTTTCTCTCCTCAAGGTCTTCTCAGGTCAAGGCAGCAGCCAAAGGTCTTGAAAAACGTTGAACAAGAGCTCTTAAATAGAAGAGCTTCAAAGGAGCTCATTAATTTTAAGTTGCTGACAATATCATCCAGGCCGATATGGACATCGGCCTGGCCGATCAGTACAAATTAATGAAGATCGGCCAGAGCATAGCCCTGGATGCAAAGCTGGATGATTGAAAATTGGCTTTATCGTCCAGGCCGATCTCATGATCGTCTTGGCCGATCAGTTCAAATCAGAGGAAAATTGTCCTGACAATAGCCCTGGATACGAGCTGGCCGATATTGATCGTCCTGAAGTAACTTAAGGTTTTTGACTGGATCGTCCGGGCCGATCCTTCGATCGTCCCGGACAATATGATCGTATCAATTATCCTTAATTAATCCCTTGATTTCTTGAACAATTATGGCATAATTTGTGAATATCGTCCAGGCCAATCCAAGGATCGTCCTGGCCGATAATTAAAAAATACAGTATACCATAATTGTCTATGGCGGCTACTTCTTTTTGTTTTGAGCTTATCATCCTGGCCGATACACGTATCGTCCAGAACGATCTGTTAATGTCGGCTGCCTTAATTAAGAATCCTTAATTAGACTTTCTGTTTTAAGCTGATCGTTCAGGCCGATCCAAAAATCGTCCTGGCCGATATGAGTAAAAACAGAAATTCTAAGTCTCTCAAGTGTGTGTGTGAAGGGTTACATAGCATCAGTCTCTTTGACCATTACAAGTAGACTCAAGAGGTGAAAATAAAACGTACAGACTAACTCAACCCTAAACCTACGCAATCCTGAACTCGCTTCTTCTTGATCGTCCGATCTTCAATTCCTGAAAAGTTAGAAGCAACAAGCAGTGCAAGAGAAATAGTGTTTGTCAATCATCAAAACACTAGCCATGAAAAATATATTTGCAACACCTTTTTGGTTCCTTGGTGGCTATAGGGGAGATCTTCATCAACTTTAGATCTAGGTTCTCTGCCATCATCATGAGGGTGAAAAATGGTTCTAAAGTTCTCTACATACTACATGAGGGAGTAAAAGGATTTTAAGGTTCTATACATACTCAAGTAAGGAGTAAAAGGATTCCAAGGTTCTCTTCCAACTTCAGGAGGGAGTAAAAGAATTCAAGGTACTTTGCCTCATCGGGTGGGAGGAAACAATTTGTAAGGGATTCTATGCCTTACTGTGGAGGAAAAATGAAAGACACTACTTTTAGTGAAATACTAGGAAAGGAGATTTTTGGGGAGTGGACGTAGGTCAAGTTTACTGAATTACTGTAAATCTTATGTGTTCTTTCTAGTTATATTTTTGTATTTAATTTCCATATTATTCTGTGATTTTTTTGTTATCAAAATCTCTAATTTTTATTATTATGAAATTACTATTACTTTTGCATAAATCATTTATTTTAAAATATTCAAAAAGATTTTCTTTTCAATAAAGAAATTTTTGAATAACCAATTCACCCCCACCCTTCTTGGTTAGCCTTGGAACTATTTATTTAGGGTTTAACAACCCTAAAAAACATTTAAGTGGTATTAGAGAGGGATTCATAAATTAAATTTTAGAAAACTTTTGTAAAAGATATATGACTAACTTTGGTAATCGTAACACTGCGAAAGGATACTCAATAACTAGACCACCTTTATTTGATAACATTCCTTTTAATTTTTGAAAAATATGCATGTCCACCCTTTTATAATCAATTGATTATTGCATGTGGATGCTAGTACAAGATGATTATTATACATATATTCATTTAGTAAATGGCATTCAAAATGAAATTTCTTTTTCTGAATGAACTACTAATGATAAAGATTTAGCTCAATTGAATGCCAAAATTTTGAACTATTTTTTCTATTCTTTAAAATATTAGGATTATATATAGGTTTCCACTTGCCAATTGGTAAAAAAATTTGGGATAAACTCTGCATTACATATAAAGATACAAAGGAAGTAAAATAATATACGCTAAATATTCTTCTTCATGATTATGAACTTTTTTGAATGAAATCTAGAGAATTCATTTTTTAAATATATACTAGGTTTACATAATTTTTTACATCCCTGTATGCCTTAGGAAGAGATTATAAATTATAAGAAAGTTAACAAAATTATTCATTATTTATCATCTTTCTATGATAAAAAAAATAAATTCCATTACTCAATCTAAAGATTTAAATATTTATTCCATAGATAACTTACTTGGATCACTCATTGCCTATGAG
The DNA here is from genome assembly GCA_016618105.1 of Dendrobium huoshanense. NCBI lineage: Eukaryota > Viridiplantae > Streptophyta > Magnoliopsida > Asparagales > Orchidaceae > Dendrobium > Dendrobium huoshanense. The sequence goes on along the minus strand of CM028345.1, from coordinate 19,075,286 downwards.
TAAGGAGTGAATCAAAGGCATCTTGATGCAGGTGAAAGGAAGAGTGAGAAATTGTAGCCTTAATGGCTAATGATTATGATAGAAACTCTTCTAGAGAAGATGATGATGATATTGCCCTGATGACAAGAGATTTTAAGAGCTTTTTAAAGAAAAAGTGAAAATGTCATCAGCAATAGAATAAGGATAAAAATACTAAAAATTCTAAAATTTTCTTCTGATGTTATATGCTTTGAATGCTTAAAGCCAGGGCACGTGAAGTCTGATTGCCCAACTCTTAAAGCTCATCCAAGCAAGGAGAAGGGTGAAGATTCAACATTCAAATTTAGGAAGGGCAAACAAAGGACTCAAAAGGTTTTCTAGGAAGATTCAACATCAGACTCTTCTAAAACTAAAGCAGAAGAGGAGGTAACCAACTTATGCTTAATGATAGGAGACCATCTTCATTATTCTGATCAAGAGGAGATATGTGAGCTTACTTATGATAAATTATTTTAAGTTTCTAAAAAAAATCATAATGCATATAAGAAGCTTAAAAAATCACATGCAACCTTAAATCATATTTTTCATTTCTATAAATAGAACATCAATGCTTAAGAAAAGATCATTCCACCCTGGATAGTAATCACATTGCTTTGTTAAATGAATTTGACATTTTAAACAAGAATTTTTCTGAATTAACTAAGTTGCATGATTCCTTAAAAATATCACATGTTGGATTGAAAATGCATATAAGAGATTAGAAACTCTAGTATATGAAATAGATAAAAAGGAGAATGCATTAAAAATGAAATTTTTATTCTTAAAAATGCAAATTAATTTTAATACATTTAAAGAAAATAAAAAACCACAATCACTTGAAGAGTTTTATAATCCATCACATCAGCATGCATCATTCAAACCTAGGAAGAGGCACCATAATCAAAATATATCAGTAAATCTATTTTCTGTTGTTAGATGTTTTTCTTATGGCATGCTAGGACATATCTCCAATATTTGCACTATTCACCATAGAACATATTTGGTGTGGAGACCAAAACTTCAAAATTTACATTATAGCATTCATGCATTTCATTCTTCTTTTTTTAATATGGGACCTAAACATGTTTGTGTTACAAAATCTAACATATGATGATTTTGTAGGGATGTTCTCACAGAAGGCCTTTTGAGAGCAAGTGCTACCTAGATAATGAATGTTCAAGGCACATGATTGGAGATATAGATCGATTATTTTCACTGGATGATGTGGTAGGAGGTATGGTAACACTTGGAGATAACACCACTAGGAGAGTGGTTGGATCATATATAATTGGCAACTCCAAGAATTTCATTATTAAAAATGTTTTACTAGTATATGGCTTGAAACATAACTTGCTTAGCATAAACTAACTTTGTGATAAATGATTTAGCATTAAATCCTCTTTCCACTCAATCAAATACATTAACACTAGTAAACCCTTAGAAGTCCTACCCATGGATCTCTTTGGACCTGCCAGCACTACGAGCCTTGAAGGGAAAGTCTTTGGGTATGTGATTGTTGATGATTATTTGAGGTTTACTTAGGTTAGATTTCTATCTCATAAAATTGAATCATTCAAGGAGTTTAAGTCTTTTTTCCATTTGGATTTAGAGGAAACTAGAATGTGAAATTTTAACCAGTCATAGTGACATGGTGGAGAATTTGGAAACAAGAAATTTGAATCTCACTGTCAGGAGCAAGGGATAGATCATAATTTTTTAGCTCCTAAAACCCCTAAATAGAATGAGGTTATTGAAAGAAAGAATATAACTCTAATAGAAGCAACTAGAGCCATGTTATCTAAATACCCACTTCCTAAATACTTTTAGGTAGAAGTGATCAATACAACCTATTATGTTCTGAATATGGTAAATGCTAGATACAAGTTGAATAAGACATCCTATGAAATTCTTAAGGGTAGGATACCCAACCACTCCCACCTTCATGTCTTTAGATGCAAAGTATTCATTCTGAATAATAGGAAATCTCTACTAGAAAAATTTGATCCCAAATTTAATGAAGGAGTGTTCCTAGGTTACTCAAATGTTGGGAAATCCTATAGAGTTTTCAATAAAAGAACACTAATAGTTGAGGAGACCACTCATGTTATTTTTGATAAATCTGATAATTCTAGAGGGTAAGATAGAAGAATAAGAGGTTATAGAAGTCACCCAATGATTAGAATCTACAAATCTAGAGGAAAGTATAGAACTTGAAACACATTACCTATAGAATGAAGATATTCTTTAAGTCATTCTAAAGAACTGGTCGTAGGAGACCCATCTAAAGGTGTTAGAACTATGCATAAACTTAGAAAAGAAGTAAACCACTATGCCTTCATTTTAATGATTGTACCCGCTAATATAAATTAAGCTATATCTGATGAATTTTGGATCCTAGCCATATAAGAAGAGTTAAATTAATTAGTGAGGAATAACGTTTATAAACTTATTGAAAGACCTAAGGACCATAGTATGGTCAGAACTAAATTAATTTTCAAAATTAAAATTAATGATTCTAGTGTAGTGGTAAGAAATAAGGCAAGATTGGTGGCTAAGGGGTATAACCAAATAGAAGGGATTGACTTCGAAGAGACCTTTACCCCTGTATCTAGATTGGAAGCCATTAGGGTGCTACTAGTCTTTACTTATTTTAAGGGATTCAAATTGTACCAAATGTATGTTAAGAGTTCCTTTCTAAATGGGGTAATAAAAGAAGATATACATGTTAAATAACCCCCAAGGTTTGAAAATTCATGATTTCCTAATCATGAGTTCAAATTAAAAAAAAGGTATTATATGTACTAAAATAAGCACCCATTACATGGTATGAAAGACTAAGCACATTCCTACAAAGAAGAACCTTTATTAAGGGGAGCATAGATATCACCCTATTTCTAAAAAAGGTAGGAGATAAACTGCTCAGTCCAAATTTATGTTGATGATATTTTATTTGGATCATCATATAAAAATTTATGTTATGAGTTTTCAAAAATAATGAGTAAGAAATTTGAGATGAGTATGATGGGAGAACTAACTTATTTTCTTGGATTTAACATAAGGTAGATGGATGATGGAACTTTTCTTAGTCAATTGAAATATATTAATGACATTCTTAAGAAATATAAAATGGATAAATCTAAGATTGTCAACATTCCCATGAGTTTAATTGTTCAGTTAGATAAGGATTCAAATGGAAAATTTGTTGATCAAAATAAATATAGAGGAATAATTGGATCACTTATTTACTTGACTAATAACATACCTGATATTATGTTTAGTAGTTATATATGTACTAGCTTTTAAGTTGATCTAAAAATTTCTCACTTGACTACTATTAAGAGAATTCTTAGGTATCTCTCAGGAACACCAGACTTAGGATTCTGGTATATTAGGCATAACACGTCCTTAAAAATCATAGTATATTCTGATTCAGATTTTATAGGATACAAAATTGATAGAAAAAGCACTACTAAAATATATTAATTCATAAGATAGTCCTTAGTCTCCTAGTCCAGTAGAAAATAGAACTCAGTTGTTCTGTCTACTACTAAAGCTGAGTATATAGCCTTAGAAAGTTATGTAGCCCAAGTCCTCAGGTTAAAAAAAATCAAATTCTAGATTTAGTATTACCTGCAGGTATAATTTTAGTACTATGTGATAACACTAGTGCTATATGTATTTGAAATAATTCAATCAAATACTCTTGTACCAAACAAATTGATATAAGGCACCACTTCATTAGGGACAATGTTACTAAAGGAGACATAGAGCTACACTATGTAGCCATTGAAAACCAACTTGCTGATATCTTTACAAAACCACTAGCTTTTGAAACTTATGTATGACTCGACCTCACAAGTTTTATGTTTTTGATGATAACAAATATCTTTATATCTTATAATATTTTTTATTCTATATTTGTTTGTGTGTATACTAACACTTCAGGAATACCATACAACATCTAACAAAGAATTGGAGCTCAAGATTGGATTGAATAAGGTTATGCTATAAAGGGTCTATATTATTCATGGATGTAATTTTGATTTCTTGAGTAATGTCCTGTAAAAGTGTTTACTAGCTTGGTATCCTTGCTCATACATAATCAGTGGAGTGAGATCTAGTCAAAACTAGAAGTTCAAGTTTTGAACTAATTGTACTGGATGATTTTGATTGTCTAGGATGATCACCTCATTTAACTAATCATACTAGATGATTTTGTTTCATCCATGATGATCCTTTATGATCTTAGAAAATAGCCACCAATGTTAATTTAGGCAAGGATTTAAGATTCAATTTTTATTCTAATGTTCCTGTACGATCTAGATCATCCTAGAAGATCAATACCATTCATACCTAAATTGATCATATGATAAAAGGACTAATTATGGTTAAATTTTTAGTCATATCATCCTGGACAATCTTTATATCATCCTGAATATAATTTGCTGACATATTTGATTTTCCTAAATCATCCAAGATGAAATATCATAGTTTTTCTTCTAATCATCTTGGATGATTCATACTATCATCCTAGATGATTAGTACAAATTTGATCATATCATCCAAGTGATCGTCCATGTGATCATCCTGCACTATCAGCTCAAATTCTACACATCATCCTAGATGATCTCGAGATCATACTGGATAATATTTGGCACCATAATTGAGTTTTTAGGATTTTTTGAAGCCCTCTTTTTAAGCATATTGTATGGGACAATCCTGAGATCATCCTAGATGATATTTCGTGTTGAAAAAGAGTTTTTTGGGTTTTTTGAAGCCCTCTTTTTAAGCACATCATACGGGACGATCGTGTGATAGTCCTGGATAATTTTTGTCGCCAAGATTAATTTTTAGGGCTTTTTAAAGCCCTCTATTTAATCTTTGTCAAGGCACTTGGTAAGTGTATTTGGCAGCCATTGAAGCTTCATTCTTCTATAGAAAACTTGAAGAGAGAACTTAAAAGGGAGAGAGAAATGGTTGAGTTTAAGAGAGGAAGAAAATTCTTGGAGGGGATTTTAAGGGAGTGTAGAGGGGGTTTCATACGGTTGCTCCGGGAAGCTTGCACCTTTGTACCATCAGATTCAAGGTTCATCTTGAAGAAACTTTTGAGAAGAAGAAAATATCTTTTGTGTCAAAGGACCCAGCTACTCTGTCTCAGCTGGGAAGGTGAAAGTAATTTTATAAGGGCTTCTCCGCCTAGCAATTGGGCCTAAAAGATCTTTATTGCAATACTCAGAGGGTGCCTCCGAGGAGTGGACATAGGTCAAGTTGGACTGAGCCACTATAAATCTAATATATTCTTTCCTTTATTATTTTCGCACATTATTTTTATTACGATTAACTGCTTGAATGAAATCTCTGATTAATCTTTTTATTATTGATTTATTTATTTTTGATGGAAGATATAAAAAGATTTTTCTTTTAGTTAAAGAAGTTTTAAATATCCAATTCACCCCCCCACCCCCTCTTGGTTAGCCTCGGGACTAGTTCATAAGAGCTTAACATCCCTGACAAACTTTCAAGAGGTATCAGAGTGAGATTCATAAAATTAAGTTTGAAATTTTTTTGAATTTTGATCAATGGCTAATTTTTGTAATCGTAATATTATGGAAGGTTATTCAATCACTAGTGCGCCTATATTTAAAATACTTTTGATTTTTGGAAAATTTGCATGTCTACTTTCTTACAATTAATTGATTATTGAATATGGCATATAATTATAACTGGTTATTATGTAATGTCACGTGTTACAAATGGAATTAAAATTGATATTAATTTTAATCAATGGAGTATGGTAAAACAAATTAATACTTAATTGAATGCTAAATCTTTAAACTATCTTTTCTTTTCTTTGAATTCTGAAGATTATATGTTAGTATCCACATGCACTACTATCAAGTAAATTTGGGATAAATTACATACTATATATGAAGGTACTAGTAAAATCAAGTAATCTAGGTTAAATATTTTAATGCTTGATTATGAACTATTTTACATGAAATCTTATGAGATGATCTTAGACATTTATACTAGATTTACTCAAATTATAATATCATTGCATGTTTTAGTTGAGCTCATGAGTTTTACATTTTTTATGATTAAAAAGATCTTTATATCTCATAGTATTTTTTATTCTATATTTATTTGTGTGTATACTAACATTTCAAGAACACCACGCAAAATCCAACAAAGAATTAGAGCTCAAGATTAGGTTGAATAAGGTTATGCTATAAAGGGTTTGTATTATTTATTGATGTGATTTTGATTTCTTGAGTCAAGTCCTGTAAAGGTGTTTACTACCTTGGTATCCTTGCTCATACACACTCAAGGGAGTGAGATCTAGTCAACACTAGAAGTTCAAGTTTTGAACTAATCGTACTTGATAATTTCAATCGTCTAGGATGATCAACTCATTGAACTAATCATACTGGATAATTTTGGATCATCAAGGATGATACTTTATGATCTTAGAAAATAGCAGCCAATGTTACTTTAGGCAAGAATTTAAGATTCAATTTTTGTTCTAATCATCCCGGATGATCTAGATAGTCCTAGACGAGATACCAATCATACCTAAATTGATCATATGATTAGGGGACTAATTATGGTTAAATTTTTCAATCATATCATCCTAGATGATCTGTATATCATCCTGGATAATGTTTGTGTTGTAAATCTAATTTCAAGGAACATAATTTTTATAATAGTAAACACTTCTATTTCTCTACGACTACCTTTCCTACTAATATTTCAAGTCCACAAGATCAAACTACAAATTGAATCATCTCAAGATTGGGTAGATTAGGACTGAGTCAATTTATAATATATGACATGTGACTTTTACCTTTTCTTAAGTCCTTTGTAATAATGTGGGTCCTGATGCTAAGTAACCTTGCACACACACAAGGGGGAAATTTTTTGACTATTTTAGAGTTTTTTATTTTCGATCACATCATCTGGGACAATCCAAAAATTAGTTTAGATGATCAGTTAAAAATAAAAATCCTAATTAGGGCATCATAGTTAAGGCAGCCATAATTAAGCTCATCATCTTGGACAATATTAGTATTAGCCGCGATGATAGGCTCAAATTAGAAAGAATTAGCCATAAGATCTATTTAGGTATTTTTTTTATTTCTGGACATCATCCAAGACATCATCCTGGATGATGTAGTACAATTATGCATAAATTAATCTAGTAATTAATAAAAATAATAAAGGTTTGATTGCTCGATCATATCATCATGAATGATCATCGGATCAGTAGAGATGATCAATTCACAAACCTTAATTGTTCCTGGACTATCAAACATCAGCCTGGTTCTAATCATGGTGATGCTCTGGATGATATGTACTGATTAGAATTAATCATTCGGGATGTTCATGAGATCAGCCTGGACGATCAAGTTATTTTTACATCGTCTAGACATCTATTCAAGGCGATAGTCTAGATGATATTTAACAACTTGTACTAATCATACATAATGATATTTATATTGTCTTGGATGATAAATTTAGTTTGTTGTAATTAAGAGCTATTTCAAAGCTCTTTTATATAAGACCTCTTATTCTACCCAAGAGAGTATCCTTTACTGTGATTTTGACCTGAGAGAGCCTAGAGGAGGGGAGAGAAAGGGAGAGTGAGAGGGTCTTATGAGGGGGCATTTCTTAGGGGTTTCATAAAGGTTTCTATAAATAAGGATCCAAGTCATCTTCTCCAATCATCGTCCCTAGTCTATGGAGGTTTGAGAGAGGTCTACTTTAGTAATTGATCAAGGTTCTCTGCCTACTTTAGGAGGAAGCAAAATGAGTCGGGTTCTCTGCCTACTTTAGGAGGAAGCGAAAGGAGTCACGTTCTTTGCCTCACTGAGGTCGATGGAAAAGAGGTTTGTAAAGGCTTCTCCACCTAGTTATGGGAGCAAAAGGAGATTCATTGAGTTTAGTATAATACTCGGAGGAGAGGCTCTGGGAGTGAACGTAGGTCAAGGTGACCGAACCACTAGAAATTTTTGTGTTATTTATTACTTATTTTTCCATACTTAATTTCCATACTTTGATTTACTTTATGGTGAAATTTGGTTTAAGTTTATCTTTTTCTTAAAGAAATTTTTAAAATACCAATTCACCCCCCCCCCCCCCCCCCCCCCCTCTTGGTTAGCCTCAAGACTAGTTCATAAGGGCTTAACATCCCTGTCGAACTTTTAAGTGGTATTAGAGTGGGATTCATAAAATTTAGTTTTTGAAAACTATTGAATTTTGATCAATAGCTAAATTTGGTAATCATAATACTATGAAATGATATTCTATTACACGACCACCTTTGTTTAATAATATTCCTTTTAATTTTTGAAAAACTTGCATGTCTATATTTTTACAATGGATTGAATATCGCATGTGGATGCTTATTAAAGATGGATATTCACCACCAACTCATGAAATTAATGGCATTAAAATTGAACTTTCTTGTACTGAATGGACTTTTGATGATAGAGATTTAGCACATCTTAATGCAAAATGATTGAATTTTTTTTTGTGCTTTAAAATTGAAAGATTATATACATGTTTCAACTTTTGCCATTGGTAAAAAAATTTGGTATAGATTGTGTATTACTTATGAAGGAACTAATAAAGTTAAACAATCTTGGTTGAATATTTTATTGCATGACTATAAACTATTTTGTATGAAATCTTCTAAATCAATTTATGAAATGTATACAAGGTTTACTCAAATTGTCACCTCATTGCGTGCCTTAGAAAGAGAACTCATAAATTTTGAAAAAGTAAATAAGATTTTGAGATGCTTGCCTGTTTCCTTTGATGCAAAGTTTACTACAAATACTGAATCCAAATATTTGAATACTTATTATATTGATAACTTACTTGGATCACTCATTGCTTATAAGCAAAGAGTGAACCAAAGACAACTTGATGCAGGTGAGCGAAAGAAGGAGAAAACCTTTTCTCAATTTTCAAAATTGCTTCTCCAATTTCTCCTTAGAATTACCGACCTATTAGCCTGTGCAATGCAATATACAAAATAGTGGCCAAAATGATCTTAAACAGGATGAGTTTTGTTCTTCGAAAGATCATATCTGTTGAACAATATGCTTTTATTAAGGGGAGGTCTATGGCTGACCAAGTTCTCCTAGCTCAATAATTGTTTAATAAATTTAGACACTCTAAAGCTAAAAGAGGCATGGTGGCTATTAAAATTGATATGAAACAGGCCTATGACAGCATGTGTTGTTCAACTTTAGAAAAAGTGTTGGAATGGTTTGGTTTCCCTAAACCTTTTTCTAATTTATTTTTGGAATGTGTAGTAAGTCCAAAATTTTCCATTTTAATCAATGGTGAAAGTACTAAATGGATAAAGGCGAATTGTGGTTTTAGACAAGGTTGTCCCTTGTCACCATTCCTTTTTATTATGTGCTCTCAATTATTATCAGAAGAATTTGGGAATATTGGAAAAAGGATTGGTATTAAAGTCAGTCCAAGAGGCCCTTTAATCTCACATTTAATGTATGCGGATGATATTATAATATTCTCAAGAGCTAACAAGAAGTGTATGAAGAAAGTGGTCAAAAGTTTGAAGAACTATTGTGCTTGGACTGGTCAAAAAGTGAACTTCCATAAATCTGCAGTTTTATTCAGCAAGTCTGTGAAAAAAAGGGATTATACATCTCTTCTCAAGGTTATTAAAATGAAGATGGTAAAGGAGATGGATTATTTAGGAGTTAAAATAGCTCTCAGGAGGTTGGTAAAGTCAGATTTCAGCAAAATTACTGATAAAGCAATAGCCAAAATGAATGTTTGGGGATCAAAATTCATTTCTCTTGTAGAAAAGGTGAATTTGATTAATTCCTCTATTCTTTTTTTAACTACCTTTTCAAGCCAGTCATTCTTTGATTCCTTTGAGTGTTCTTAATGAAGTGGAGAAAATGTGTAGAGATTTTCTTTGGAACAAAAGAGAGGGCAGTAATGGTATGCATTATGTTTCATGGAGCTCATTATGTAAACCAAAAAATAAAGGCGGCTATGGTTTACAATCTTTAGTAGATAAATTGGGACCTTTGAGGTCTAAATATGCATCAAATTTCATTATAAAGCCCAATACTCTATTAAATAAAGTTTTAAGAGAAAAATACGGGGAGGTACTATGGAATGGTGAAAATAGTAAATGTTGCTCTTCTTCATGGAAAATTATTCAGAATGGTGCAGATTTCCTTCTTCCGGTAATGAGATGGACAATTACTAATGGAGAGTATATTGATACTTTCAAAGATAGATGGATATTGGATAAAACTCTAAACAAATGGCCTACCTTTGTAACCATAATTGATCAAGAATTCAATCAAGTTTCGGATTTTATCACAGGAGGAAGATGGGATGCAGAAAAATTAAAGCTCTGTTTCGGTGACCTGCTTATTGAACTGATCCTTACAATCCAAATCCATTCAGGTCAAATTGAAGACAAGATGGAGTGTATTAAGAAAATATCTGGTAAGTCCATTGCAACCATTGTATATGAGAAAAAAATTTGAAGATATCAGTGATGATGACTCTTTTAGATGGAGGAAAAAGTTAAAATTAAAACCAAAAATAGACATGTTCTGGTGGAGGATTTGTAAGAACGGAATCCCTACTTTTGCTTTTCTTTTACACAGAAAGCTTGTTGTTTATGGAGGATGTCCAAGAGGATGTCAAGAGTTGGAAGACATTGAGCATGTGGTGTCTAAATGTTTTTTGGTCAAAAGAGTATTAAAAGTGCTTGATGATTAGCACTTTAATATTCCTGAATTTCATTCTTTATTTGACTGTTATCAGATATTGAACAGATTGGCTGATTCTAATCCATTCTTGGGAAATCTTCTTTGCTTGGTAGTTTACTTCTGCTGGATTAGTAGAAAAAAAATTGTACATAGAGGCATTGATGAAAGCAGATTTTCTATTGCTTCAAGAGCTATAATTCAGACAGTTTCTTCTTTTAACTCTTATTTAATCCATGAAAACTGGGATGCTAATCAGCTTTTTAAGCTGTCTCATTTCTCTTGGCATCCTCCTCCTCCGGGCTGGATCAAGGTAAACATTGATGCCTCTATTTTTAATAACAATAGCATAGGTATCGGTGGCTTTTTTAGAAACTGTAAAGGAAGAGGAATAGCTGCTTTCGGAATTCATAGTCAACATTGGGAATTTGCTCAAATAGAACTATTAGCAATCTTGTCTTTGAGAGATTATACCAAAGATTGGATGCTTGATGCTAAAGGTATTGTCATTGAAGGTGATAATCTAAACGTTATCAAGATCTTTCAAAATGCTTTTAAAAATAAGTGGATTAATGAAGAATCTCTAAAGCCTATGGATTTAGATTTTCTTCTTAATTTAAAGCAAGTAATTTTTTCTTATGTAAATAGGAATTGTAATAAGTTAGCTCATTGTTGTGCTAACTATGCTCACTTCTCTTCTTTCTTTCGGGATGACTTTTAAGAGACAAAGTTCCTCCTTCAATTTTAGAAATTTTGAAGGAGGGATCTACTTGTAAGTATTTGGATTAATAAAATCTTTGTAGCTTGCGTCTTTCAAAAAAAAAGAAGAAGGAGAATACTACGATGCTGAAGGCCAACAACATGGACACTAATTCTTCTTGGTCTAAAAATGATGATGTTGCCTTAATCACGAGGTAATTTAAAAGATTTCTAAGAAAGAATTACAAGTACCATTAGAAATAAAATAAAGGTAAGGGTAGCAAAAGTTTTAAAAGTTCTTCTAATATTGTTTGTTTTGAATGTAGGAAGCCTGAACATGTTAAAGCTGATTGTTCTACACTTAAGGATCCCCTAAGCAAGGAGAAGGGTGAGGAAAAACCCAAGTTCAGAAAAGATAAGGACAAGAAGAAGTTCCAAAAGGCTTTCTGGGTGGATTCTGCATCTAACGCATCTGAGATTGAAGTTGAAGAGGTGAAAACAAACTTGTGCTTGATGAGTGATCATCTTAGTCAGTTTGACCAAGAAGAGGTATGTGAGCTAACCTATGATCAATTACTAAAGTTTGTGAGAAAATTCATGCATCATATAAGAAACTTAAGAAAACTCATGCTAGTCTGAAATTAGAATTCTCAAATTTATAAAAAGAGCATGAAATTTTAAGTAAAGATCAGACTCAATTGATAGCAATCATATGTCACTACTTATTTAGTATGATGAATTAAATAAAAAGCATTTTGAGTTCGTTGTTAAGCATGATTCTTTGAAAGTATCCTATACCTCACTTGAATCTAATTTTATCACTTAAATTAAAGAATCTGAGTATAGGGAGCACTACATTAATGTTGATAATGCTATTTTAGAAAGTGCTAACTTGAGGTTTAAAGATGAATTGAATGCACTTAAGAGAAATAGGAAAACACCCACACTTGATTTAAAGCCAAGACCTAAGAAGAGGCAATATAACCCTAATAGATTAGAAAATCCTTTTCCAAGTATCATATATTTTTTATGTGGCATGTTAGGACACATTTCACATACTTGCACTATTTCTCATAGTACATATTAGGTGTGGAGACTCAAATTGCATGATTCACAGCATAACACACATGTATTGCATTCTTCTTTTTATAAGAAGGAACCCAAACTTGTTTGGGTTCCTAAATATGAAATTTGATAACTTTGTAAGGGTTCCCTCATCAAAGACCTCATGAGAGTATGTGGTACCTCATCAATGAATGCTCATGACAGATGACTAGAGATACCGATCAATTTGTTATGCTAGAGGCCAATGCTGGAGGCAAGGTTACTCTTGGAGACAACACCACCAAGAAAGTGGTAGGCGCAGGTATAATCAAAAACTCCAAGACCCTTTTGATTGAAAATTTTTTGCTTGTAGATGGACTGAAACATAACTTACTAAGCATCAGTTAGCTATGCGATAAGTGTTTCATCATAAATGTTTTGGTAAATACATGCATTATTAGCTTGAACAAAACCATTATTTTGTAGGAAAAGTGGATTAACAATGTTTACATGCTTGATTTAAATAACATTGAATGTGCTACTTCATTTTTAAAAAAAAATAATTGCTGATGATTCTTAGTTGTGGCATAGGAGATTATGTCATGCCAATATGAAAACCCTTAGGAGAGTAACCTAAAAAGACCTAATTAGAGGTGTCCCCAAGCTTAAGTTTTCCAAAGATCACCTTTGTGATGCCTGCCAACTAGAGAAGCAAGTCCATTTCTCTTTCCATTCCATTAAGGATGTTAGCTCCTCTAGACCTTTAGAAGTCCTTCACATGGATTTATTTGGACCCATTAGCACTACCAGCTTAGGGGAAAGTCTTTGGATTTGTGATTGTCAATGCATACTCGAGGTTCACTTAGATTAGATTTTTGTCACAGAAGAGTGAGTCTTTTTATGAGTTTAGATCCTTCTCCACTTAGATTAAAAAAAAGTTAGGTTGTGAGATCTTGACCATCCATAGTGACCATAAAGGGGGAGTTTAAAAATGTGAGATTTAGAGACTTTTGTGAGGATAAATGGATTAGTCACAACTTCTCAGCTCCTAGGACCCCTCAATAGAATGGGATAGCTGAAAGGAACAATAGGACCTTAGTTGAGGCTGCTAGAGCCATGCTTGTTGAGTATTAACTTCCAAAATAGTTTTAGGCTGAAATGATAAACATAGCTTGTTATGTGCTGAATAGCGTGTGTTAGAACCAAACTTGATAAGACACCCTATGAGATCCTTAAGGGTAGGACACCCAATGTTTCTCACCTTCATGTCTTTAGTTGTAAGGTTTTCATTATTAATAATGGGAAGTCACACTTTGGAAAATTTGACCTAAAATCTGATAAAGGAGTGTTCTTAAGATATTCTAGTGTGGGGAAATTCTTTAGGGTATTTAATAAGAGGACTTTGGTGGTGGACGAGACTACACATGTAGTGTTTGATGAATTTGATCCTAGGGAGTCTAGTGTTGAGGATGAAGATGGTATTGGAGAGATTACCCAAGCAGTTGAAAATTTAGAGAAGAGTGTAGAGCCATAAAATACTGAAGCTGTAGGTGGGATTATCCTAGGAGTAGAAAATGTAAACCTTGAGGAAAGGGTAGAGCCAACAAACACTTTGCCTAGGGATATAAGATATTCTTTGAGTCATCATAAAGAACTGATCTTTAGATACCCTTCTGAAGGTGTTAGAACTAGGCATGGACTTAGAAAGGAAGTAAACCACTTTCTCTTTATCTCAATGGCTGAACCCTCCAATATTAATCAAGCCTTGTCTAATGAGTTTTGGATATTAGCAATGTAAGAGGAATTAAACTAATTTGTTAGGAATAATGTTTGGGAGCTCATAGAAAGACCAAAAGGACAAAGTGTAGTTGGAACCAAATGGGTATTTAAGAATAAGATTAATGATTCTGGTGTGGTGGTTAGGAGTAAGGTGAAATTGGTAGCTAAGGGATACAACCAAATAGAATGGATTTATTTTGAGGAGACTTTTTCCCTTGTAGCTAGATTGGAAGCTAATAGAGTGCTACTAGCCTTTGCCTATTATAAGCGATTTAAGCTTCACCAAATGGACGTAAAGAGTGCATTTTTAAATGGGGTAAAAAAAGAGGATGTGTTTATAGGCAACCCCCAGATTTTGAGAGTTTTTAATTTCCAAATAATGTTTTCAAATCAAAAAAAAAACTTTATATGGATTAAAACATGCACCAAGAGCTTGGTATGAGAGGCGTAGCACATTTTTACTAAAGAAGGATTTTTTTAAGGGAAGTATAGACACCACCCTTTTTTTGAGGAAAGTAAGAGTGAGTTACTCATTATTCAGATCTATATTAATGATATACTTTTTTTATCTTTGAATAAAAAGCTAGGTGATGTGTTTTCTAAAATAATGAGTAAGGAGTTTGAGATGAACATGATGGGAGAGTTGTCCTACATTTTAGGGTTTAGCATAAGACAATTGGATGATGGAACCTTTATAAGTCAATTAAACTATATTAAGGACATCTTGAAGAAATATTAAATGGATAAAGCCAAGCCAATAAATACTCTCATGATTTTTAATATTCAGATTGATAAGGACTCTAGAAAATCTGTTAATCAAAAGAAGTATAGAGGGATGATTGGATCTTTACTTTACCAGACAGCTAGTTAACCTGAGATAATGTTTAGTGTCTGTCTGTGTTAGATTTCAAGCTGATCCTAAAAAATTTCACCTGACTGCAGTTAAGAGAATTCTTAGATATCTTTTGGGGACCCAAAACTTAGGAATCTGGTATCCTATACACAACACTTCTTTTGAGATTATTGGATATTCTGATTCTGATTTTACAGGATGTAGAGTGGATAGAAAGAGTACTTTTAAAACTTTATAATTCATAGGATAGTTTTTAGTCTCCTGGTCTAGTAAAAAATAAAACTCTGCACTTTCCACTTCTAAAGCTAAGTAAATTATCTTAGGAAGTTGTGTGGCCCAAGTCCTTTGGTTGAAATAATAAATTTTTGATTTAGGATAAACTATAGGTACAATTTCAATCTTGTGTGACAACAATAGTGCCATCTGTATCTCTAAGAATCGTATCCAATATTCAAGGACCAAACACATTGACATAAGGCATCACTTTATTAGTGACATTGTGACCAAAGGAGATATTGAGTTTCACCATGTGACAACTGAGAATCAATTGGCTGACATCTTTACTAAACCACTAGTTTTTAACACTTATAATATCTTTGTGATTGATATAACTGCATGAACTTGATGTTTATTGAATTCTGCATATTCTATTTTATTGATTTTTCTTCTTTTGTTTGTTTCACTTTGTTTTACTTTTTACTAGCTTTTGTTTCTTTTTTATTTTTACTTTTATTTCTATTATTTTTTTGTTTTTCTTCTTTTATGATCACTGTTAAAATAATATTTTATGTCATATTTTTGTTTTTTCAAAATTTTTAGTCAATATTTTACATCTCTAAATCAGCTAAAGGGAGAAAAACCATTGATCATTTCTCTTTCTCAAACCTCCTTTAGTGGTGTAATTTTCTTTTCTAAACAAAAGTCTATCTCAAATTAACAACTAAACTTTATGATTGAGATTTTTTCTATCTTGCTGTAGTAATCTATCTTATATTTATAATATTCAAAGTCTTTATTTTACTTTCAAGTTTCTTCATAATCTTGTCATTGCATTTATCATATGATTTTGATTTTATTTTGTAATTTGTTCTTCTTTATATTAGATATTGAGATTTTCTTCTCTAATATCTAGAAGATATACTCACAACTAAGAGTATTTATGAGTTTTGAAAAGAGATTTAGCTTGCAAAAAAAAGTGGCTAATAACGTCAATTCAAAAGATGCGAAATGATGTCAAATTAAGAAATATACACAAAGTGTATCAAAAAATATACACAAAGTGTATCAAAAATCAAAAGATACTGCACCAATCAATTGACAAGAGGTATAAAATGAGACCACTAAAAGCAAGCTCTCTTCTCTTTCAAACTTTTAAAACTTAGAACTCATATGTCACTTGATATTTTCAAAGGCATGATTTCAAATTTTGTGATTGTGATAAATTACTTTTGTATATTATTCAATAAAGATTTTTTTTTAAAGTAAGTTTTAAATGAATCTCTTTTTCTTATCCAATTACTTTTTCTGAGTTAGGTCTTTTATTTACAAAAGATGGTTTTGCCTTGAGAGAAGTCCAAGCTAGGGTTAATAGGATCAGATATTCTACCATTTTTCTATTTTCAATAATGTTAACTCATTGGTCTTATAAGTCTTTAAAATCAATCACATGGAGACTTTATTATATTCATGCTTTGAAAAAAAAACTTTGCTTTCATTCTTCTTTTTCATATTCTTTATCATTTTCTAGTTTTTTCCTCCTCCTTTTTGTGGTGTCAAAAGGGGGAGTAGTCTTTGAGTTATTTTGTCGTGCTATTTTTCACCTTTGTTAGTGTAATAATGTGGGTCCTAATACTAAGTAACCTTGCACACACACACTTGGGGGGGAATTTCTAACTATTTTAGAGTTTTTTATTTTCGATCACATCATCCGGGACGATCCAAAAATTAGCCTGAACGATCAGTTAAAAATAGAAACCCCAATTAGGAAATTCTGGTTAAGGTAGCCGCAATTAAGCACATCATCCTAGATGATATTAGTATTGACCGGGATGATAGGCTCAAATAAAAAAGAATCAGCCGTTAGATATATTTAGGTATCTTTTATTTTTGGACATCGTCCATCATGATGCAGTACAAATATGTCTAAATTAATCTGGTAATTTAGAAAAGCAATTAAGGTTTGATTGCTCGATCATATTATCCTGGATGATTGTAGGATTGGTCGAGCGATCAATTCATAAACCTTAGTTGTTTCTAGATGATCAAACATCAGCCTGGTTCTATTCAGGGCGATGCTCTGGATGATATGTACTAAATTAAAGTAATCATTCAGGACGATAGTGAGATCGTCCTGTACGATCAAGTTATTTTTACATCATCCAGACATCTATTCAGGGCGATGGTTTGGACTATATTCAATGACTTATATTAATAATACATGATGATATTTATATCGTCCTGGATGATAAAGTCAATTTATTATAATTAAGAGCTATTCTGAAACTTTTCTATATAAGACCTCTTGTTTTACCCAAGAGAGTATCCTTTGTTGCTATCTTGACCTGAGAGAGCCTAAAAAAGAGGGAGAGAAAGGGAGAGTGAGAGAGGATCTTGTGAGGGGGAGTTTATGAGGAGTTTCACAAAGGTTGCTCACAGCATGGATCCAAGTCATTTTATCTAATTATCATCCCTAGTCCTTGGAGGGTCGAGAGAGGTCTACTTTAAGAATTGATCAAGGTTCTCTTCTTGCTTTAGGAGGAAGCAAAATGAGTCGAGTTCTCTGTCTGCTTCAGGAGAAAGCGAAAGGAGTTGGGTTCTCTGCCTCACCGGGGTTGGTGGAAAGGACATTTTTAAAGGCTTCTCCGCCTTCCTGTTGGAGCAAAATAAGAGTCACTGAGTTTAGTGTAATACCCGAAGGAGAGGCTCTGGGGAGTGGTCATAGATCAATTTGATCAACCACTATAAATTTATATGTTCTTTATTACTTTTTTTTCCACATTTAATTTCCTCACTTTGATTTTTTGTGTGGTGAACTCTGGTTTAGGTTTGTGTTTTTCTTAAAGAAATTTTTAAAATACCAATTCACCCCCTCTTGGTTGGCCTTGGAACTAGTTTATATGGGCTTAACATCCCTGTTGAACTCTCAATTTGTCGACATATTTGATTTTCCTAAATTGTCCAAGATGAAATATCATACTTTTTGTTCTAATCATTCAAGACAATCCACAATATCATCCTAAATGATCAATACAAATTGTACATATCGTTTAAGTGTTCATCCAAGCCATTATCCTGGACTACCTGGTCAAATTCTGCACATCATCCTAGATAATCCCGCGATCGTATTGGATGATATTTAGCGCAATAATTGAGTTTTTAGGGTTTTTTGAAGCCCTCTTTTTAAGCATATCGTATGAGACAATCCTGAGATCATCCTGGATGATATTTGACACAAAAATAAAATTTTAAGGGTTTTTTGAAGCCCTATTTTTAAGCACATCATATGGGACGATCATGAAATCATCCTGGACAATTTTTTCCACCAAGATTAATTTTTAGAGATTTTTAAAGTCCTCTATTTAAGCTTTGTCAAAGCACTTTATAAGTGTCTTTAACAACCATTGAAGCATCGTTCTTCTGGAGAAAACTTGAAGAGAGAACTTGAAAGGGAGAGAGGAAAGGGTGGAGTTTGAGAGAGGGAGAAGATCCTTGGAGTGGGTTTCAAGAGAGTGTGGAGGGGGGTTCATACAGTTTCTCCAACAAGTTTGCACCTTAGTACCGTTATATTCAAGGTTCGTCTTGAGGGAAGTTTTGAAAAGAAGAATATCTCTTTGATGTTAAAGGACCTGACTACTCTGCCGCATCGGGGAAGGTGGAAGTGATTTTGTAAGGGCTTCTCTGCATAGCTGTGGGGGCTAAAGGAGAGTCACTAAAAGTTTAGTGCAGTACTCGTAGGGTCCCTCCGAGGAGTGGACATAGGTTAAGTTAGACCAAACCACTATAAATCTAGTGTGTTCTTTCTTTTATTATTTTCTCACTTTATTTTTATTATGATTAACTGCTTGAGTGAAATCTCTGATTAATATTTTGATTATTCATTTATTCATTTATGCTACAAGATATAAAAAAATATATATTTCTTTTAGTAAAAAGTTTTAAATATCCAATTCACCCTCCTCTTGGTTAACCTCGGGACTAGTTCATAAGGGCTTAACATCCCTAACAAACTTTCAACTTATTCCATCTTAAGAACAAGATTAGGTTTAATAGATATTAATACTTGAAATTGTTGTTTTTGTTTATGATATTTAGTTTTTATTTTATTTGTATGTTTGTTTCTGTTTATGTATTTCCAGTTTAAGTTTTTTTATTTTTTTATTATTGTTTTTTTTGATATTTTTAAAAGAATCATATCAATGCTCACTTTTTATTTTGGTTTCTTAAATGACATTTTTATATTGCTTTTGGTTTTAGAAATTAGTAAGTAGTGATTAACGTTTTTAAATCAGTTAAAGGAAGAAACATTGATGATTGTCTCTCTTCCTCTAACTCCCTTAGTGGGTTAATTTTGTTTAAATCAAAATCTATTTAAAATAAAAAATTAGAATTTTAAATAGAGATTTATTTAGTCTTTCTACAGTAATCTATCTCATCTAAATAATGTTTCGAGTCAATGAAATCACTGTCAAATTTTTTTAATCATGTTTTTAATTTTATCATATGGATATGATTTTATTTTTGGGTTTTCTCTTCTTTATATTATAGAGTGAATTTTTTTTCTCTTATATCCAAAAGATAATCTCACAGTTGAGAATCATCAAAAATTTTAAAAGGAAGCTAGCTCACAAAAATGATAAGAGGCATAAAATAAGCTCAAAAATACTAAAAATTTATACAATGATTGCCAAGTAATTGTAAGATACACTAAAGTGTATCAAAAATCAAAAGATGCATAAAGTATGCCAGAGAATTATAAAAGAGGTACAAAATGAGCCCACAAAAAAATAAGCTTCATTCTCTTTCAAATCTTTAAATCTTAGATGAATCCATATGCCACTTGATATCTTCAAACACTTGAATTTTAAAAATTATGATTTTGGTTAATTGCTTTGCAATATTATTCTATTAGCTATTTTTCTAAAATGAAGTTTGAAAGATCACTTTTCTTATCTAATTTCTCTTCTGATTTAGAGTTTAAAAAAAAAAAGAATTTTAATATTTAAGGAGTCCGAGTTATGGTCAAAATATTAGTTTTCTTCCATTTCTAAATTTCTGTGTTGTTAATTTATTTCTTACTGATTTTTAATCTACTCTTAAGAGAAATTTATTATGTACTAGAGTTAATTGATTTAAAAAGATTTGTATTGTGTGTTCTTCCATTTCTAAATTTCAGTGTTTTAATTTATGATTAGTTTTTATTTGGTTTTTAAGTTGTTTTATATTTTTAGTATTTTTATTTTAATTTTAAAATCCTCCTGGTCATCACATTCAATATCCTAAATTTTTTTGTTTTTCTCATATTATCCAAGATGATAAAAATTATCCTATATGATCTGAACAAAAATACAACCCCCTGAATACATCCAACGATTAATACAAAATAATTATTGGTGATCATCCTGTACGATTCAAACATCATACCAAATGATCCATATGGTAGGAATCATTAGAAAATTTGAATGTTGTTAGGTTGATCCATTATTACACATCGTTCAAGATGATACACATATTCATCCTATATAATCTAATTTTTCAACGGTCATACAGGCTGATTCCTCGGGGCGATCATCTTATATCTAATCATCTTGTATAATGTCTGGTCATACTAAACAATTGGATTACTTTATTTATCACTCAAATAACTGAATTAATTATGCCATATCGTCCTATATTATCTCACAATCTTCCAGTATGATCTGGATGATTTTATTTAAACAGCCTCAAATTATGATTTCTTCTTCACTCCATGCTTTTCACCTCTTCTTCACTCCTACTTTTGTACTCTTACTCTTATAATGACTAGTGGGAAAAGATCTAGAATGCTTGCTGGAAGCTCATCCAGGTGGGCTATCAATCCTCATTTCACTAAAGAGGTAGGTGAAGCAGCTTACCATAGCTATAAGAGTGCTGGCATTACCCCCTAAAGAATCATCAATCAAAATGTTCTGAATTTTTGGGTGCTTGATCTCTTCGCTAGAATAACTCTTGGCTTTTTCCTTATTCTAACTTTTTCAATTAATTTAGAGCTCATGATTGAATTATTTTCCAACCTTCATATTATTAATACCTATACTTCCTTACAGTCCTATGAAAATTAAAGGCCTGTAGAGATTAACTATCAGGATGTACATGAATATCTTTACCTCTCTACCACGGGAGATAAGACTCATGTCTTGGTTTTAGATATTGATTTTAACTTGGCACCTACTAACAATATCCTTAGGGAAATCAATGTGAACTACTATATAGCCCAGTCAACTCCTTAGTTAAGGATGCACGAACCATCCAACATATCCTTCAAAATTCCATAATTCCTAAAGATGGGGATCGAATTCATATTACACATGTCCTTTCACTTACCACTTATTACATCATGGCTAACTTAGATTTTAATACATCCGATCTTATCATTCGTTGTATTGAACATTTAGCCTACTTTAGAGATCCTGGCTATAAAAGAAACTCAAACCTAGCCTTAGGACATCTCATTGCTTTTATCCTTGAATCAAAATATAATCTTCAATTTCTAGCTCCACCTGATTACAATTAGATCTTCTACTCCAATAGCTCCTTGCACATCCTTCATAGTACTCATCGTCATAATGTGCATGAGGAGCTTGGGGAAGAAGAGGAATAACCTAGTTTTGTACCTTCCCCTCTCTACTAGCAATCTCAGATGCATCTGCTGATATAGTAATTTGATCAGTGGGAGGATAGATTTGAATCCTACGTAGTCGAGTAATAGCAATAACATGATCAAGACTTAGCTCAATCTGATGCATATGTAGTATAGTAGCAGTAGCATGATCAGGATATGACCAGATTTGGCAAGAAGTTTTCCTCCCTTCACCAAAACTTTCAGCCACCACCACCACCTTCACTCACTAAAAAAAATAACTTTTAACTACAATTATATAAATACACTTTTTTAAGCACCTTACAAAAATACATATTAGGGCATTTTAGTGTTCACGCGCCCGAGAGGTGATCGTGTGATGATCAGTTCCTGTGCCCGCTCAGTATTATCTCATCTTCCTGAAACCGATCTCTTTGTATTCCTTCGAATGCTTGCGGAGGACTGTGCGCTCTCTGCCTCGATCACATCTTTTGACTGCTGCATCAAGTAAATCTTTGATCTCTTGCAAAGCCTTTCATTTGTGTGCGCTCACTGCCTCAATTTTTAATCTTTTCTGTTAACGCTCTCTCTACCTCGATCTTCCTTCAAATGAGTTCCCACGCCCTTTTGGTATTATTTCATATTATTGAAATCAAACTCTTTAGGAATAGAGGATCATATTCCTAAGAATGGTTGCAGACTGACACTCTCTGCCTCGATCGCGTCTATCGACTACTTCATCAGGTAAATATTCTCTTGTGAAGCTTTTTAATTAATTTTTGCACGCTCTCTATCGAATGATGAATACCAAATGTTTATGTTTAATAAAATTTACTTGTTTCTTCATTTGATTATTTAAGGTTCTTGAGATTCCTAAATAGCAATTTTTGAACGGTGGACCACCATAATTGTGAACTTGTACTATTTTGTACATCACCAAAGGTAAATCTTATGGTTTTGTAATCTTATAAGTCGCTGATTTTGAAATGCTTTTATTCACTA
This sequence comes from Dendrobium huoshanense, assembly GCA_016618105.1. Taxonomy (NCBI): domain Eukaryota; kingdom Viridiplantae; phylum Streptophyta; class Magnoliopsida; order Asparagales; family Orchidaceae; genus Dendrobium; species Dendrobium huoshanense. The sequence goes on along the minus strand of CM028345.1, from coordinate 19,052,290 downwards.
GTTTTATTCCTTTGAAAGTCGAATTCCACTGTTTATGGTTCAAAAAAATTCTTTCTCTTTTGATTTCTAGGATTTTTGAGATTCTCATAATTTATGAATGATCGATTGAAAGCTGACTATTTGTACAGTGCTGAAAGATAAATATTTTGCTCATCTTGATCATCAATATGTATAAATTGAAAGTTTGTTAGGGATGTTAAGCCCTTAAGAACTAGCCCGAGGCTAACCAAGAGGGGGGGGGGGGTGAATTGCTATTTTAAAAAAATTCAAAAAATGTAAATTACAACAAAACTTAAAACCAAATTACCATAAAAATTGGAGTGCAAAAAATAAATAAATGAGGAAGCAAAATAAAGAAAGATCACACCAGATTTATAGTGGTTCGGTCAATCCCTGACCTACGTCCACTCCTCGGAGGCACCCTTCGAGTATTGCACTAACTAAGTGTCTCTTCTTTAGCTCCCACAGCTAGGAGGAGAAGCCTTTACAACAAACTGCTTTTCACCAACCCCGGTATGGTAGAGAATCGACTCCTTTTGATTCCTCTTGAAACGGGCAAAGAACCCAGACCTTTGATGAAGTAGACCTCCCAAGAACCTCCCAAGGATGAAGAACAAAGAACAGAGATGACGACTTAGAACCTTGTTTGGAGCAACCATTGTGAACCCTCTCATAAACTCCCCCTCACAAGTTCCTCTCTCTCTCTCTCTTCCTCTCCCAAGGCTCTCTCAGGTCAAGACAGTAGCACTCAAGGTCCTTTTGTATGAGAAAATTGGGGTCCTTTAAATAGAATTTCAAGAACTGACATTATCATCCATAATGATAGGAATATCGTCCTGGCCGATCTGTACAATATAAGCTTAATTAGTCAGGATGAATTAGGGCAATCAGAAGAAAATTGGTTATATCATCCAGGCTGATACAATATCGTCCTAGACGATTAGTTCAAATTCAAGTACAATCATCCTGAACATCGCCCTGAACAGACTCTGGCCGATGTCAATCATCCAGTCCATCATCCAGGCTTGATTCTGCAATCAGCCCGACCGATGTGATTATATCAATCAGCCTTAATCACTTTCCATAATTGCCATATTAATTTAGGCATAATTATGCTGTATCGGCCAAGCTGATATATAGATTGTCCGGGCTGATAATTTAAAATAAAGAATACCTAAATTGATCATGGCAGCTGATTCTTTCTAATTTTAGCCTATCATCCTCACCGATATAAGTATCATCCAGAACTATTTGCTTAATGATGGCTGCTTAACCAGGATGCCCTACTTAGGGTTTCTATTTTTAGTTGAATCGTCCTGACCGATAGGAACATCATCCATGCTGATGTACTTAAAATAAAAAAACTCAAAAAACCCCTCAAGTGTGTGTGTGCAAGGTTACTTAGCATCAGGAACCATTTTTATAAGTGACTCAAGAAAGAAAATCATCAAAAGTCTAATCCTGAAAAACATGAATGTTTGTTATCATCAAAAGTCTAATCCATAAATTCAAATTTGCAACAATCTCCCCCTTTTTGATGATGACAAACATAAACAGAGAATTCCAAATAGTTAAGGCAGAAACAGTTAGGGCAATTTAGTAAAACAACAGTTCACTAAGTTCCAGAATTCAAAGTATAATATACATCATACTACTGCCCCTTTTGACATCACAAAAGAGAGGGAAACACAAATAAAAATATAACATAAACTAAAACAAAACAGAAAATTGAAACTAAAATTAGAAGAGAAATAACCTAGAAAAACACAAAGAAAATCAAAGAAACGAGGGCCCCTGATCATTAGACGGAGGTGGTGGTGGTGGTGGCTGTTGGAAGAAAGTGGAAAATGTGGCAAACTGTCCCCCAAACCAGGCCATGTTCCTGGTCATGATGTTGCTGCTGGTGTGCAACATAGGCATTAAATCGGGATATGTCCTTAACGTGCTGCTGCTGCTGTTGTGCTACAAATGTGTCAAAGCGGGTCTCCAATTGATTAAATCTCTCCACCAACTGATCCAGCTGAGAGTGCTGGCGGAGAGGAACAAGTTCAGGAATAGGAGCAGGAGCCTCATCCTCCTCTGCCTCCTGAGCTTCCCCATCCCCTGGGTGGAGACGAGTACTGTGAAGGACATTGAAGGAGCTGTTCGAGTAGAAGGGTGGCTGAAGATTGGGAGGAGCAGGATATTGAAGCTAGTATTTTGATTCTATAACATAAGCAATGAGGCGTCCTAGAGCTGGATTGGGTTTTCTCTTATGACCTGGATCGCGGATTGTTTTCAAATGCTCAATATAGCAAAAAATTAGGTCAGTAGCATTGAACTCCCTATGGGCTAGAAAGTAGAAGGTAGTAAGTGAAAGAAGTGGAGTTATGTGGACTCGGTCCCCAGCTTTTGGAATAATGGAAGTGCGAAGGACATGCTAGATTGTCCTAGCATCTTTGAGTAAAGAGCTAGTCTCTCCAACATGAAAGGGTGCATTGGTATGATGAAAAAAGTGATTTGCAGTGGACCAGTCAAAGTCAAGATTAGAGATAAGGGTATGTAGCTTGTCCCTAGTGGTGGACAGCTGCAACAGCTCAGCACAATCTTGATATGTGATTTTGATTGGGCGTCAATTCACATAAGAAGTGAGAGCAGTGAAGGAGGAATTTATGCAGAGGTTTACATAGAATTCAAAAAGAAGTTTAGAGTTAAAGGGGACACCGAGAGTGAGAATAAAGCAAAGAGAGGTGTGAGTGAAATGATCTAGTACCAGATAGGAAAGATGGACTGGATTGATTGTTCGGGAGACGGTGAAGCTGGAAGACTTGTATCTATGGTAGTCAGCTTGATCATCTGCCTCCCAGAAATGAGGGTCTAGTGTGGCCCTTGAGGAGCTTCCAGAGGTTTGTCGAACACATTTTCCTCCAGCCATAGCAAGAAATCAGTAAGTAAACAAGGAGAGGAAGTTAGGTGTGTAGAAAGTGGCTGGAAGGCTCTAAATTTAAAGAATCGGTCAAATCGTCCATGCCGATCGTAGGATCAACCATGATGATCCGATGTAATTATTGTGAATAGTTTGATTGGTCAAAAAGGCGGTCCAATCGTTCAGGTCAATCAGACATCGGTTGGGACGATTAGACACAGACGATCATCCCGAGGAGTCAGGCCGTATGACTGCTGAAAAAGTAGATCATCTAGGCCGATTAGATGGATCGTCCAAGATGATATTCAATAATGGATCGTACCGACCGAATTTAAAATGTTTTAGATCATGTGCCACATATATCATCCAGGATGAACAGCGAATCGTCTAGGACGATTGTCTAAAAATGGATCATCCTGGGCTATTTTAAAGATTTTAAACATACTTACATGTGTATCATCCAGGACGATCAGGTGTATCGGATGGGATGATAACCAATAAATGCATCATCCAGGATGAAAAAAATATCAGCCAGGATGATCATGATGATTGTAGTAGAGTTCGATCATATCATCCTGGATGATAAAGTATAGTCCAGGATGATTAGAGCAAAAAAGTCAATATTCATCAGATGGAGTTTTTGAAGCACGAAAAGTCGATCGTCGAGGATTATATAAACATCGGCCAAGATGATGTGACAAAAAATTTCAAATCAAAGGAGGGATGGAGATGATCAGAGAAGGCCCAAAAAATAATAAAATCAACTAAGAACAATAATGCTAAAATATGAAAATGGCATGTAAACAGCAAATAAACACCATTTTTTTAAAATTTAGCAAGGCATGCATATGATAAGTGATCCAAATAATTAAATTTTAAATATTTGTTAAGATCAATGAGTTAACAAAGTCAAATTCTGAAAATGGTAGAATATCCGATCCTGTTAACCCTAGCTCAGACTTCTTTTAGGGTAAAAATCATCTTTTGAAAATAAAAGACCTAACTCAGAATAAACTAATTGGAAAGAAAAAAGGTCCATTCAAAACTTGCTCCAAAGAAAATAACTTATAGAATAATATACCAAAGCAATTTGTCTAATCATGGTATTTGAAATCAAGCCTTTGAAAACATCAAGTAACCTATGAATTCTTCTAAAATTTCAAAAGTTTGAAAGAGGGGTAAGCTTATTTTATGTGGGCTCATTTTATGCCTGAATGGCGCTCTTTATGCATCTTTTGATTTTTGATACTCTTTTGTGTATATTTTTTCAATTTGGCGTCATTGCGCATCTTTTTATTTTTTGGATCATTGGACTTTTTATTTTTTGTTCTTGCAAGCTAAATCCCTTTTTCAACAACTCTTAAAATATATTTAGTTGTGAGTAGATCTTCCAGATATTAGAGAAGAAAAGCTCACTCTCTAATATAAGGAAGAATAGACCAAAAAGCATACATTAGCAATTATATGATAAATGCAATGGAAATATTTCAATTAACATGAAAGATATATAAAAGGTTTGAATATTATGAATATAAGGTAGATTAGTGTAGCAAGGTAGAAAAGATCTTAATTTCAAAAAGCAGTTGTTAATTTGAGATAGACTTTTGTTTAGAAAAGAAAAATATACCATTAAAAGAGGTTAGAGGGAGGGAAACTATCAACGATGTTTCTCCCTTTAACTGATTTAGAGATGTTAAAACATTGACTATAAATCTCCAAAAATAAAAATAAGTAAAAAATATCAAATCAACGATGATCCAAAAAGAAACATGCTAAATCAACAAAAGTAAAAAAGTAGAGAAAGAAACAAACTAAATAAATAGTAAAGAATTGATCAGAAAATCATGTAACTCAATTTTGATTAAGCAGCATAAATAAGCAATTAAGAGTCATGAGCCTCCGTAGTCCAAGTATCATATGCTCTCATGAGGTCTTTGGTGAGAGCATACATGCAAAATCATCAAATGTCAGATTAAGGAACCCAAACTTATGAAAAGAAGAATGTGATGGATGAGTGTTATGCAGTGAATTATGCAATTTGGGTCTCCATACCCAATGTGTACTACAGTGAATGGTGCAAGTATGTACTATGTGTTCTAACATGCCACATAAAAAATATCTCACTCCAAGAAAAGGATTTCTTAATCGATATTAGTTATAATGCCTCTTCCGAGTTATTGGCTTTGAATCAAATGTGGGTGTCATCCAATTTTTCTTACACACATCCAATTCAGTTTTAAACCTCAAGTGAGCATTTTTTAAATCAATTTTCAAATAGTGCTTTTTATGCTCATATTCTTTAGTAGAAGTTTTAAAATTAGATTCAAACGAGGTGTAGAAAACTTTTAAAGAATCATGCTCAATTATTAATTTAGAATGCTTTTTATTTAAATCATCAAATTCATCAAGTAGAGACATGTGATTGCTATCAATTTGAAAGTGATCTTTTCTCAAAATTTCATGCTTTTTTTTTTTGTAAATTCAAAAACTTCAATTTCAAACTAGCATGAGTTTTCTTAAGTTTTCTATATGATGCATGGATTTTCTCACATATTTCAAGCAACTGGTTATAGGTTGGTTGGCATACCTCTTCTTGGTCAGATTGTTCAAAATCATCAGCCATTAAGCACAAGTTTGTTGTCTCATCTTCAGGTTCAGTCTCAGATGAGTCAGATGCAGACTCCGCCCAGAAAGCTTTTTGGGTTCTCTTCTTATGTTTTCGGTGCTTAGGTTTCTCCTCATTCTTTTCTTTGCTTGAGTGATCCTGAAGTGTAAGACAATCAGCTCTGACAAGTCTAGGCTTCCTGTATTCAAAACAAACAACATCAGAAGAACATTTAAATTTTTTATTATCCTTACCTTTTCTCTAATTCTGATGATGCTTGTGACTCTTCTTTAGAAAGTTTTTTAATTGCCTAGTGATGAAGGAAACTTCATCACTTCCAGACTCTGAACAATTATTAATTTATTTCATTGGTCGTCAGTGCTATAGTTTTCTCCTTCTTTTTCTCACCTGTATCAAGATTTCTTTAGTTTATCCCCTTGCTCGTAAGCAATGAGTGAACCAAGTAAGTTATCGATTGAATATGTATTTAAATATTTAGATTCAGATATTACAGTAATTTTTGCATTCAAAAGAGAAAGACAAACATCTTAAAATTTTGTTTACTTTTTCATAGTTAGTAAGTTCTCATCCTAAGGCACGCAAAGAAGTAACAATCTGAGTAAATCTTGTAACATATCATAAATTGATTCATGTGGTTCATACAAAAATGTTTATAATCATGCAAGAGAATATTCAACTGGGATTTCTTGACTTCATTAGTACCTTCATAGGTGATACACAATTTATCCCAAATTTCTTTACCAGTAGTGCAAGTGGAAACATGCATGTACTATTCTGATTTCAAAGCACAGAAAAAATAGTTCAAACATTTTACATTTAATTATGTTAAATCCCTATCATCTAAAGTCCATTCAATAAAAGGAAGTGGAACAGTAACTCCATTCAATTTTCCAGTTGGAGGTGTATAACCAACTTTAAAAAACATCCACATGCGATATGCAATTGATTGTAAAAAAGTAGACATGCGAGTTTTTTAAAAATCAAAAGAGATATTATCAAATAAAGGTCCCTTCCGCAGTATTACGATTTCAGTTGTTAGCCATGGATCAAAATTAAAAAAGTTTTCAAACTTAATTTTTATGAATCTTGCTCTGATACCACTTGAAAGTTTGTTAGGGATGTTAAGAACTAGCCCGAGACTAACCAAGAGGTGGGTGTATTGGTATATTAAAAAGTTTCCTTTATATAAAGCACAACAAAACTAAAAACCAAATCACCATAGAAATCGGAGTGCGAAAAATAAATAAACGTGGAAGAAAAAAAGAAAGATCACACCAGATTTATAGTGGTTCGGTCAATCCTTGACCTACGTCCACTCCTCGGAGGCACCCTCCGAGTATTGCACTAACTAAGTGTCTCTCCTTTAGCTCTCACAGTTAGGAGGAGAAGCCTTTATAATAGATTCCTTTTCACCAACCCCGGTGCGGCTAAGAACCGACTCCTTTTGCCTCCTTCTGAAGCGGGCAGAGTACCCAAACCTTTGCTAAAATAGATCTCCCAAAAATCTCCCAAGGACAAAGGATGAAGAACGAAGATAATGACTTGGAACCTTGCTTGGAGCAACCTTTTTGAACCCTCTCACAAACTCCTCCTCACAAGTTCCTCTCTCTCTCTCTCTCTCTCTCTCTCTCTCTCTCTCTCTCTCTCTCTCTCTCTCTCTCTCTCTCTCTCTCTCTCTCTCTCTCTCTCTCTCTCTCTCTCTCTCTCTCTCTCTCTCTCTCTCTCTCTCTCTCTCATGGCTCTCTCAGGTCAAAACAATAGCACTCAAAGGTCTTTTTGCATGATAAATACGGGTCCATTAAATAGAATTTTAAGAACTGACATTATCATCCAGGTTGATAGGATTATCATCCTGGTCGATCAATACAAAATAAGCTCAATCAGCCGGGACGATTCAGGATGATAAAAAAAATTGGTTATATCATCCAGGCCGATACAATATCGTCCTGGATGATTAGTTCAAATTCTAGTACAATCGTTCTGAACATCATCCTGAATAGACTCTGGCCGATGTCAATCATCCAGTCCATTATCTTGGCCAATTTTGCGATCGGGCTGGCCGATGTGTTCGTATCAATAAGCCTTAATTGCTATCCATAATTTCCAGATTAATTTAGGCATAATTATGCTGTATCGGCCAGGCTGATATGTAGATCGTCCGGGCTGATAATTTAAAATAAAGAATACCTAAATTGATCATGGCAGCTGATTCTTTTTTATTTGAGCCTATCATCCTCATCGATATAAGTATCATCCAGGATGATATGCTTAATGACGACTGCTTAACCAGGATACCCTAATTAGGGTTTCTATTTTTAGTTGAATCGTCCTAGCCGATAGGAACATCGTCCAGGCCGATGTACAAAAAACAGAAAAACTCAAAAAATCCCTCAAGTGTGTGTGCAAGGTTACTTAGCATCAGAAACCACTTTTACAATTGACTCAAGAAAGAAAAAAAATACAGACTTGACTCAACCTAAATCTACCTGATCTTGAGGTGGCTTGAGTTGCATTCGATCATGTGATCCTGAAAAATTAGCAGGCAAAGCAGTCGTAGAAAAAACATGAATGTTTGCTATCATCAAAAGTCTAATCCATAATCTCAGATTCGCAACATAAATAAGATATACATTGAATTTTATAGCCCCTGGCAATTCTAAATGGAAATCATATAATGTAAGAGTTGTAAAAGCTTTTGCTTTACCGTTTGAAGACATTACAACTTTATTATTTATATTACTTCTTTTAATTTTATGTTCTCTTTATGAACCATTAATGACTAACCAGTAGACATCTTCTTACATTTTTCAATTGAAACCTCGTTGTGGACTTCTTCTTTAAGAACTATTAGATCAACTTGAATGGGAATCTGCACTCCTTTAGATATCTGAGTAGATCAATGTGAAGGTTTATTTAAAATTTACTTAGAAGATCAATATAAAGATATATCCAAATTAATATGATTCATGATTGCTAGATTTTGAATAACATGTTCAACTAATAAGAAATCAATTACATTTTTTAGCATGGAAAACTTAATGGAATTACGAATAGAATTTGTTGTTGACTGATGTTTATGAGTAGGGAGAAATTCATCCTTCAACTATTTTTGTTCTTGTTACTAATGCTATTCTTCATGATCCTTTTATTGTGATGTTCAAGGTTCATGAATGTGTTCAAATTGCAGCAATGTCCACTCGTAATAACTAAGGTGGATATATTGTTGATGAGGATGATTTTACTAAAGTTGGAAAAAAGAAAATAATAATTATAAGAATAAACCTAAACCTACTCCTTGTTCTATTAGTGATCAAACAATTTTGAACTCTCTTAATAGTTAAGGCTCTTATGTAAAATGTGATGGGGGTGTGGGGCATTCTAATTCTAGAATGAGGGTTAAAAATCTTTCTAGGTTGCATAGTATTGATGTTCTTATTTTGTTAGAACATTTAAATTCTTTATCTTAACTAAGTTCTTCTTGTAAGTTCCTTGTTTATGATGGGTTTTTTGCTAATTATTCCAACAAGATTTAGAAATTATGGAATGAGCCTATGAGTATCAACATTATTCATGATTTCGACCATGTGATTCATACTCAAGTTATTTCTTCTCATCTTTAGTTTTTTTTGTTCCTCTATTTATACTGCTTTTTGTGTTTTTCTAGAGAAATCCTTTGGAGTTTGTTGATTTTACTATTTCTTCTAACTCTCATTAATTATTTATGGGGAGTGTTATACATATTTTATAGTGTAGATTTCTTCTTACTTTGACATTCGGTTGCTACCAACATTACTACCTACCGTACGAGTACATTATCCCATGAACCTTAATGTGTGGCCATCTTTAAAGGAGGAAAAAGAAAAATATATAATATTTGGGTTGATTTTTTAGAAATTGATTTCAAATGCTTTTTTTCTGTATAAACGTTCCAGTATTTACTTTAGTATCATTTTAGCATGGGGATGTGCTGAACAATTTCTTATTATCTCTATCTATTTTCTAGCGTTAAGGTTTACTTCAACATTTTGGTGGACTAGAAAGATTTGCAAATCATTTAGTATGGTATGAGTACGCTACTAAAATTAATTATGATATGCATCACAATTTGCATTAGACTTAGTTATGCACATGAACATAAAATTAAATAAAATTCAAAACCAGAATTTGAAACTAAATCTAAATGAGACCATATCTTAACCTTAACTTGAGTTAAAATATAAATCTATCCCTATTCTGAAGCTAAATAAATCATATCTATATAAGCTACTAAATCAAATTAGTAATACAACATTATAACTCATAAGAATTTATACGCTCATATTATCCTCAAGTCAAGGAACTAAATAGATAATTTGGTCCTTGGTTTCATATTCCATAAATTCATTAAGCTAGTCGTTGGTTAAATCTATATTTCCTTGAATATATTCATGAAAACTACTTTCAAAATGACCTTAAATTTAAAACTTGGCTTATCAATAAAAAACTCATTCTATTTAAGTTTTAAATCAATTAGATTACTTCTCTATGAAGAAACTACATATTCATATGATATGCACAACATATTAGTGTGTTTTAACAATTTTTAGATGAAAAATATTGATTAGAATTTATTTCAATTTTCCCTTAGAATAATCTAATGTACGTACCTATTAGAAATCATATAAATAAATTTTCTATTGCCTTACATGCAGCATATCATATTGAACTGCCAATTATTCATATACATGATTTGCATAAAAGATTTGTTAGGAGCTTCTTATTAATTCTAAAAATTATAAATAAAATGCAAATTTTAATAATGAATGGTTAAAATTCAAAAGATTTCATATATTCCTTGTCCTAATCTAAAAAAATTAGTATCACTCTCATTTTCAAATGAAGGTAATATAGCTTTACAAACCATCAACCATTGTCTTGAAACTTTTTTTAGAAATGTATATGAATAATTGGTTTTTATAAATTTTTATGAACCATCAACCATAAATATAATGCAAAAGTTAATAACGAATGGTTGAAATTCATTTTTTTATTTTTTATTTTCTTCATCTGATGGCACATCTCAACATTCCGATGAGTCGATGACCCTATTAAAAGAATAGGTGTATTAAATTTGGCCTATATTAAGAAAGACAAAGGCAGAGCTTTTTAGATATGATATTTTTGTATTAAATTTAAATGAGAAATTGACTCTTAACATGACACAATATAGAAAAAAAGGAAAAGTTACCAACAAACGCTCTAAATATATAAATAGCATATTATGCCAATTATGCCGTAAAGATACTAAGTTAAATGCCCATTGGGAACTTTAACACCATCTCTAATTCTTTTGAAAGGATTGGTGGTAGACCACCTAAACCCCATGCTATGAAAGATTTCAAAAAAAAAGATTTTGAATTATAATTTACAAGATATTGGTTTTTCATGCAGTGTTTTACTTGAAACAACTCTAACACGTGGAAAAGGCTTAATATAATTATATTAAATGATAATTGAATTTTATATTTTCCTCTGACCCATGTTGATCATTTCAGCATAATGCTCTCTGATCATTCTTCACTTTTGCTTAGTATTACTTTTCAAAAGTGTTTGGAGTCTTCTTCCTTTTTGTTTCAAAATATGTGTATTTGACATGATTTGTTTGCAAAATTGTTGAACATAATGAGTAGTGTCCTCTAGCCCATAATGATAACATGGCCTTTTATCATAATCAATTTATTAAAATGATACTTTCCATGTCAAGTCTATTTTACTCAAAGAAAGTAAAATGGTGCCAAAAGAAAGTTAAATCATGAACAGGTCCCAATCTCTTATATTACAAGTTAAATCTTTTATTACAGTTCTACAAATATATAAAATGACTTTGATAAATAGAAATTGTGATGTATCATTTCAATTAAATTTTGCACCCAAGCTGACTCAAATTTTATTCCATTATTATTGGAACATGAATCAACCGAAATAACATGAGAATCAAACCAAACCAAAACCACTTTTTAAATTTAATTATAGTTCACTTACACTAATGAGCATTGCATTATTTTTTCAAATGTGTTGTTAGATAAACTTCAGTTTCCTTATTTTACGAGATGATTTTAGTTGGTTTTGGTTACTGACAATGGATGCTTCTTTTCTATTGATTATTTTTTCTTTGGGCTTTACGAGGTGTGTGGTTTCTTTTTTACCTTATACTTCAGTTGGTGCTATGTGTGTATCTTTGACTTAATCACTTGTTTATTTGTAATGCAAATCAAAGAATTTTCTCATGGATTCGAATATTCATTTCTTCTTTGCTATATGATGGTTCTAATATGGAGATGGATAGAAGTTGGATGTATTGTTCATGGAATAATATTGTTTTTAAAGGAGTTAAAAACTTTTTAAATTTTGCATTCAATAATGGAAGTTCAAGTAGAACGATATTATGTCCATGTAGAGATTGTGGAAATGGCATTTGTAGGACAAGAGATGATGTTGAAGCTCATTTGCTTTGGAGATGATTCAAACCAGGATATTACCATTGAACTGCTCATGGAGAAATTTCATTTAAAAATTACATTAGATCCCATTACTGATGATGTTAATGTTGACATGGAAGGAATATTAAATGATGCATTTAGGTTTGAAAGTAATACTGCAGATGAACGAGAAGAAATTAAAAAATCAAATGCAGATGCTGCAAAGTTTTACAAGTTGAAAAGTGACTCACAACATGAATTATTTCCAAGATGTAAAAAGTTTTCAAAACTTAATTTTCTTGTTAGGCTACTTCAGCTTAAATTCCTTGGTAATTAGACTCAGAAATCATTTACTATGTTGATTGACTTGTTAACGGAAGCAATTGAAGATATTCATCTACCAAAGTTCTATTACGAGATAAAGAAGATAATTTAGGATTTGGGCTTGAGTTATAAAAAATATGATGCATGTCGTAATGATTGCATTTTATATTAAGGTTCTCATGAATTTAAGAATGAATGTGATATTTGTAATGAGTCAAGAAGGGTTGTAGAAGATAGCACTTCAAAAGATATATCAAGTAAAAAAATAAAACGGTGGAAGGAAAAGTCATGTGGCACATCCCATTAACATCAAGATTGCAGAGATTATTCATGTCATGTAAGACTACATCATATATGATATGGCATAAAGAATATCGTATAAAAGATGGTTGAATGAGGCATCCGGCTGACACTCTAGCTTGGCAGCACTTAGACTACCAAGATACAAATTTTGCTACAGATCCTAGAAATGTACGATTGGGTTTAGCATCAGATGGATTTAATACATTTGAGACAATGACTTCAAGTCACAGTACTTGGCCTATTATATTGATGTCATATAATTTCCCACCTAACCTATGTATGAAATCATAATACATGATGCTTTCTTTGCTTATTCCTGGGCCAACTCAACCTGGAAATGATATTGATGTATATTTACAACCACTTGTGGCTAAGTTAAAAGAGTTATGGGAAATTGGTGTGCAGACTTATGATGCATGTTCTAAGGAAAATTTTCAAATGCGAGCTGCATTATTATGGACTATAAATGATTTTCCATGTTATGCTAACTTATCAGGTTATAGTACAAAAGGAAAGATTGCATGCCCAATTTGTCAGGAGAGTACATATTCTGAGTGGTTACATTTCAGTCGTAAAAGTTATTATATGGGACATCAGAGGTTCTTAGATCACGATCAACCTGATAAAAAAGCTAGTCGATCTTTTAATGGTTGTGAAGAACATGGGATAATACCAACACCAATTAATGGATCAAAAATTATAGATATGTTAAGAAGTATAATTGTGAAGTTTGGAAAGAAAACACCTGCTAATCCAAATTTGCCTTCTAATTGGAAGAAATTTGGTATATTTTTCAAGTTACCGTATTGGGAAAAAAATCTTTTATGCCATAACTTAGATGTTATGCATATTGAAAAGAATGTATGTGATAAGATTTTGGGTACGTTGTTGGATCTTAATGGAAAGACAAAAGATCATTTGAATGCACGTAAAGATATGGAAAAAATGGGAATATTCCCTACATTGCACCCTACTTGTACTTCATCTGGAGATACTTATTTTACCTGCAGCATGCTTTACAATGAACAAAAAAGGAAAAAAAATTTTCTATAAAGTCTTGAAAAATATTAAAGTGTCAGATGGATATGCATCTAATATTTCAAGATGAGTACAACTAAAACCATTTAAAATACTTGGATTAAAGAGCCACAATCATCATAGAATAATGCAACAATTGCTTCCATTATGCTTGAGATGAGTCTTGCCTAAGTCTGTTCACTCTCCTTTAATTCGTCTAAGTCATTTTTTTCAAGGCTTGTTCTCTAAAGTTCATCTCCCAATTGAGCTTCTTACATTGGAAAAATGATTCATAATTACACTTTGCCATATTGAAAAGATATTTCCTCCTGCTTTTTTTGATATCATGGTGCATTTGACAATTCACTTGGCCACTGGGCAAGGATTGAGGTCCTGTATATTATCGTTGGATGTATCCTATTGAAAGGTTAGTAATTGTTTCATGTATTATTATTTCTTTTATTATATCTAACTTTAATAAAAAATTTATATCATTTATCAAACAATTTTTTTGTATTTTTGGGCAAGTTAAAGTTATATGTTCGAAATAGAAGTCGTCCAAAGGGATCAATCGCAGAAGGCTATATTGCAGAGGAATGTTTAACATTTTGCTCTTTATATTTTGATGAGCATGTGGAAACAAGGCATAATCAACTTGGAAGAAATGATTTAAATGAAAATAGTTTGAATGAAGGACTTAATATCTTTAATACAAATAGTCAAGCACTTGGAAAAAGAGTGGTTAAGATCTTCAAAGATGATACACTTATAAAAGTGTCCTTTTCAATTGTGAGGAAATTAAGACATATGTTAGGTAAAAAAATTAGTTGAAGAATACATATTTTCTTTTTTATATATATAATTATTATTATTATATTCTTCTAAATTTTTTATTATATACAGTGAACATTACACTACAGTTAAAGAAATGATAAGACAAAAAAAAAGGTCTCGCTATGGAGAGCATGAAGCTAAAAGAGTGCAGAATGAGGATTTCATTTCTTGGTTTGCTAATAAAGTAGTGTTATAATGCTAATGTAATTTACTTAAGAATTTTTACTGATTACATCTACTTTATTTTAATAGATTGCTTCAATTGATCCATTGAAGGATGATACTATTTCTATTGATTCAAGGCGCTTAGCTAGAGGTCCATCAAATGTTGTCACTCTATACAAGAAATACCTTATAAATGGTTTTAGATTTCATGTTGTAGATTTGATGAAAAAAAGAAAAACTCAAAATTGTAGAGTGATGGTTAAAGCTCTAACTTCAAGCTTTGCAAGTATCAAAGATAAGAACCCTATTTCAAGTAACTTGACATACATTGGAATCTTAAAAAATATAATTGAATTGGACTACACAGTAGAGTGAAGTGTTGTTTTATTTGAATGTGACTGGGTTTCTTAATGAAAAAGACTGAAGGAGGATGAGGATGGCTTCATCTTGACTAATTTCAATAAAATTAAATGACATCAAGAACCTTTTGTGCTTTCTTCTCAAGTTCAACAAGTTATTTATGTGGAAGATCCTATTGATCCTACATGGTACATTGTTGTTACAACATCACCAAGAAATGATATTAATAATATTCACATAGACACGGATGTTGATTACTACTTGCAAAGTGAGACTTCTACTCAACAGTATTTTATTGATGATTAAGTTCAGTGGACTAGAGATGAAGTTGATGGCATACTACTAGAGTAATTTATTTGTGTGTTGTTTATTTTGTAATGTTAAACTTTTGTTTTTTACTTATATCACTATATCCTTATATCAATCTAAGTACTGTGCAACATGTTGTTGTTTTATGTTTTTCTTATGTGTGTTTATCTAAAGGTTGCATTCAGTTTTTATGTAGTGAACCTTACATTTTTTTTTAAAATATTACATACTTTATTTTTCTCCATAGATTATGCGAGCAACATGGGTGATAAATTGCATAATTTATCTTCTATTAAACTCTACACATGTATATGTTTTATAATGATTTTTAAGAAATGGCACCACACACCAGAACACATGTTAGAAATACAAGATGTAGAGAACAAATTGAAGTTGAAATTGATGTTCCAACTAATACCATATAAAATGATATTGCAGGTATGCCTCTTATTTAAAATATTATCAAAACTTTATATGCTTATTTTACATTTACATTTATCTTACTTACAAGACTTTAATTTCAATATATTTTGTTCATAGTAGGTACAAGCAATGAGGAGCAAAAACAAAAAAGAGGTCCAACATATATGTGTAGTATTTGGGGATATCATGCTACCCAACATGGTGGAGAATGACTTATTGTTAATTTTAATGAATATGGTCAACCTATTGGACAAAATAAATCATTAATTGTCAAGTTTTTAGGAACTATTGCTCAGAATCGAAAATATGCACCTATTGATATCAGAAGTTGGGATCAAATGCCAAAGTCTTTAAAAAAATATTTTAGAAGATGTTCATGTATTTATCTTCATAATATGTCTACTTGTTTTGTTTGTTTTAGTTAGATTCATAAAATAACAAAATTATTTTTATATAATAATAAATATTTTATTTTTTTTCAAGAGGAATTTGAGATTGCTCATAGTAGTGATGTATGGGTTCTTCAATCAATTGGGAAGAAATGGAGGAATTAGAAAGCAGATGTCAAATCTTGATATTATGATCCAAATATGCCTACAGAATTATAACTATGTAATGTGCCAAAAAGGATACTCAAATATCAATGGAAAAATCTTCTTTCCTATAAGAATTCAAAAGAATCAAAGGTATATTATCATAACTTGTATATTTTAAAGTGTTATTCATATCGTATTTTCTTATTAATTTGCATTTGTGTTTAGTGTATAAGTGAACGAAATAAAAATAGTAGGTCAAAAAAGTGTTCGATGCACATAACTGGAAAAAGAAGTTTCAGTCAAGTGCGTGAAGATCAGTTAAATTTTATATGTATATATATGTTTCTGTCAGTGTGTGTAATACTTAAATTTTGAAGTCAATTATTCTTTTATTTTAATTAACTTTTATATTTTTTATTAATATTTTTAGGAGAAAAACATAGGTCACTCACCAACAATAGTAGAAATGTTTGAAAGGTGTTAAACAAAAGAAGGAATTACTAATAATATTGATGCTTGTGAAGCTTTGGTAAGTACTTATAATAAACTGTTCCATAAATTAATTATGAAGTATAAAAACATTTACATGAAAGAGTTAATATGCATTATATTTAGGAAAAAATGAAGGAAATAAGAAGTAAAACATCTCAAATAGAAGATATTGGAAGAAATTATATTTTCTCAAAGGTTCTTGGAAATGACAAGGTCGGAAGAGTCCGCATGTATGGATTTGGTATAACTCCTTATGTTGCATGGGGAGAAATCCCAATTGAAGTAGCACTTATCGATTAGTAGAAGGTTACAAGGAAGCATTAAAAAAAATGGAAAAACAAGTTCAAGAACAAGGTGAGGTTATTGCTAAAATAAAGTTGGATATGCAAAGTACACTGCATGCTACTAATAGTACCTCATTATAAGCTACTCAATATTCTCAAAATGGTGATGTAAACTTTTTCAATGATAGCGCTCATATTCAAGTAAGCAAACTATTTACTTATGAACTTATAGAGCCATATTTTAATCTTTCAAATGTTATTACAAATTTTTGTTAGATCTTATAAACTTCATATGTATAGGTTGGAACTAAAGTTGCAGTCAAAAGTGTTCTTGATTCTATTAAAATTGTGGCAATTGGATATGTTAAAATTTTGGATCCTACACATATGGTTGGAAACTATCCATTAGGTACTAATTTGTGTTAAGTTCATATAAACATTCCTGTGAGTTGGGAAGAACACTTGATTAGACCTTACAGTACTTTAACAACAATTGGACATGCAATTGGAACTTATGTAGCCTCGCCTCAAGCTTTAGTAAGTATTTAATTTTTTTTATTAAATAATTAAATTACTTATATTTATCTAATTAATTTAATTCAAGTTGTTTGTGAAGAAGATTAATATACATCAAGAAGTATTTCTGATGATTTTACTTGGATTTGAATAGTTTTACATATACTATAAAATTTGTTTATATATATGTTGATAGAATTTGGTTATATGATTACTCTTTCTTCATTAGCATTTTTCTTTTGCATATTCGTATGTAGTATTGAAACATGAAACAAGAACCATTATTAGAAGTTGTTTGCAAAAATTTAATCCAGATTGTTCTTAATGGTAATTTTTTATGTTATTTTCTTTATACTACATGAAGATTGGGCTTTATGCTAATATTCTTTGGTAATCAATGAAGTTTCCATATTTCCTTAGATCATTTGATTAAGCTTCTTAACCATTTATATTTATCGTGATGGTTGTGTCCAAACTTCACATTGAGAACATTGGCTCCATCCACCAAGGTGAATGCCTCTTGGTGTGAAGCCTATATGGCTCTAAATGGAATTGGTCTTACTATTTACACTTGGTGTTGTCACAACTTATTTCTTAGATCTTCTAGGTACCTTATACATAGGTTTCCTTGTTGTATGTATGTTTGTCATTATGTTTTAGATTTTTTTGTATGGATAAATTACTTTTGTTGCATGCATGCTTATCATTATGTTTTAGAAAAGGCTCTAGCATCCCATCATTCAAATGTCAGATAATGAATTGATCTTGTGTGGTTCTCTATTGAAGCTGACATTTAACGTGAATTGCAAAATGTCCTTCAGAATATTTTATTTTAGGAAAAAAATACTCATTGCTTGTGTTGACATTTGAATGAGAAATCACACTGGATTGAAGGTTTTATGAGTTTCTTTTATGTTTCTTGGTGGATTGTCACATGGATCCATATTATTTCTTATTCACTTTCAAATTAAGGTTGATTTGTTGTATCAAGAGGATAGAGATATGTTCTTTCCCTTATAAAATAAACTCTTTGCTCTACTTGGGTAGGTGAGCAAAATAAACTTCTCAATTACATTTCTTAATAGCATTGCATTGGAGCGATAGACCTTCACATGAGTCATCTTCATCACTATGCTATTCTTTTCTTGCCTTCGTCAATCTCTTTGCCTTGTGCATCACGTCTTGACTTGCTTCTATCATTAACAATTTGTGGTTGCTCCTTTCTTGATGTTATGAATCTTAACTTGTAGTTGAAGATCCGTTAATTAGGCTTTCCTCTCATGATCTTTTGATCTCATGTAGTTTGGCTAGATCATTTATCTCTTGCTATTGTTTATTGTCTTCGATCTCTAGTATCCATCAATGAACTTTTTCATTTTTCCTTAAATTTAGTGTGTCGTAACTTTTCTTTTGTACGTGTAAATATGATGGCTATTGAAAAGCAGAGGTCCATTTCTCAAGTGGAATTTGATTTAGAAACACTCTTTCCAAGTTGTATAGGAGAATATGAGTGTAGTCATCTCCCCATTACTGGCCATAAATTATATGACCACAACTCCAATGGGCATAGGTTTCTCATTGTACCATGCTATTAGTTTGGCATGAACATTTGGTTTTAAAATAACCCTGTTTCACCAGGATAGAATTTAAGTCCCTCATGCAAACTTTGTTATACTAAGGAGATTTCTCTGTTGGAGTTTTTGAATTACTATTGTAGCTGATTTCTTGGATTTTGTCATTGTTTCCTTTTTATCTTCATGGCAGCCTTTATTTACGAAGCGTAAGGTTCTTCTATGGAAAAGGCTCGGTTTAATGTATTTAACTAGACATTGATGAAAATTTCTATTATTGATCCATTCCCTATGAGGGCCATTTCTGCAAGTAGCTTTCACGGAAGGCAGTTTTTTTTCAACCTGACTTCTAGGAAGGCATTATCGGCAACTTTGGGAAATTTTATCTGATGTGCAATTTGGTTTGGTATTTAGTTTGCATCTTTTGCATTTTTAATCCAGCTTAGTTGGTTTTCCTTATTACATTTTTCACCTTTGATTGTGCAGTAGCACTTGTGCCGAGTTAAGTTTCATTAAAATATTTAGGTTCCATGGTGATGGCTATAAATGTAAAGGTGAAACAATAGTAAGAAGAGCACACAAAAATTTATAGTGGTTCAGTCAACTTGACCTACGTCCACTCCCAAATCCTCTTCTCCAGGTATTGCACTAAACTCAGTGACTCTTCTTTTGCTCCCACAACAAGACGGAGAAGCTTATGCAAACCTCCTTTTCACTGACTCCAGTGAGGCAGAGAACTCAACTCCTTTCGCTTCCTTCTAAAACACACAAAGAACCCAACTCTTTTGACTTCCTCCTGAAGCAAGTAGAGAACCCAATAAATCACTGAAGTAGACCTCTCTAGAGCCACCAAGTAATAAGAGATGATGACCAGAGAAGACGATTATGATCCTTCCTTGGAGAAACCTTTGTGAAACCCTTACAAGATCCACTCTCTTTATCCCTTACTCTCCCTCTCCTCTTGGCTCTCTCAGGTCAAGACAGTAGCAAAATATACAATCTTGGATAAATAAAAGTTCTTATATATAAGAGCTTCAAATTTGCTCTTAATTAAACCAAACTGATAATATCAGGAAGGACAATTGACTGATTTTCCTGTATGATTAGTTCAAATTGTTAAGTATCGTCCAGAATATCACCTTGAATACATGTCTAGATAAAAGAAAACTAAAATGGTTGTCAATGATGATTTTACGATCGGCCTGTATGATTAGTTCAAAATGTCAAGTATCATCAAAAAAATTGCCCTAATTGCATGTCTTGATAATGAAAAAATAACTGATCATCTAAGACAACTTTAGGATCATCCTAGACAATTAGTTCAAAATAATTCACATTGTCTAGAATATCATTTCCGTCATCAAGGAAGAAACTAAGGTTTATTTAACTGGTTATTTTGGATGATTCTGTGATCATTAAAGATTATATAATTGAGCAATCAAACCTTAATTACTTTTCTTAATTATCAAACTAATTTAGGAATAATTGCACTACATCATCCAGGATGATGTCCTAGATGATGTCCAAAAGTAAAACATGCCCAAATAGATCTGGAGGCTGATTCTTTCTAATTTGAGCCTATTATCCAGGATGATGATAATATCGCCCATGATGATTTGCTAAATTGAACCTGCCTTAACCATGATGCCTTAATTAGGGTTTTTGTTTCTATCTGATAGTTCAAGGTAATTTGGGATTGCCCTGGAAGATGTCATCAAAAATAAAAAACTCTAAAAATAGACAATTTTTCTCCTTGAGTGTGTGTGTGCAAGGTTATTTAGCATCAAGACCCATGATATTACAATTGACTCAAGCAATGGTAAAGAATACATAACGATGGTTTACAAATTTACTTAGTCCTAATCTACCCAATCTTGATCTGGCTTGATTTTTAATTGGCCTTATGGACCTAAAATGTTAGTAGGCAAGACAGTCTTAGAAAATAGAAGTATTAGAAATGTTTGCTATTATCAAAATCATAATTCCTGAATCCAGATTTACAAAATAATCTCCTCATTTTTTATGATGACAAACAAAAATAATTGTAATAATTAAATAATAAAAAAACATAAAATACTATCACTACTCCCCCTTTTGATATCACAAAAAGGAGGTGGGAATAATAAAAGAAAAAACAAAAAAAAAACTATCAAAAAGAAAAAACTATAGCACACAAAAGGAAATAATAGAAAAAAATAAAATAACGTAAAAGGCGATAATAACGAAAATAAAGTTTTTTTTATCAACACACAAATATGATAATTTTTTCATGTGATTGAATTAAAAAATTGTAAGAATCAATGAGTTAACATCATCAAAATCCAAAAAACAATGATGAAATAATTGAAACTGTTATCCCTAACTTAGACTTCTCACAGGGTAAATCATCTTTTGAAAACAAAGATCTAACTCATAAGTAATTGGATAGGAAAAAGAGATCCATTCAAAACTTGGTTCCAAAAAATATCTTATAGAATAATTTATCAAAGTAGTTTGTTACAAGCATGAATTTTGAGCATAAGCCCTTGAAAATATCAAGTGACACATGAATTCTTCTAAGATTTAATGGTTTGAAAGAGAAGAAAGCTTGTTTTTTCTGGACTCATTTTATGTCTCTAGTGAATTGATTGGTGCACTTTACGCATCTTTTGATTTTTGATACTCTTTGTGTATCTTTCAAATTTTTGGCAGTATTGCGCTTCTTTTCAGTTTTTCTTCTTTTTGAACTCATTTTATGCCCTTGTCATTTTTTATTTTTTTTTACAAGCTAGATCTCTTTCAAAACTTTTAAAAACTCTCAGTTGTGAGAATACCTTCAACATATTAGAGAAGAAAAACTCACTCTCTAATATAAGAAAGAGTAAACCACAAAGCAGAATCAAATTCATATGATAAATATAATGACAAAATTATGAAAAGCTTGAAAGTGATTTAATTCCTTTGAACATTATTTATATAAGATAGATTATTATAATAAGATAGAAAAGATCTCAATCATAAAGTTCAGTTATTAATTTGAGATAGACTTTTATTTAGACAAAAAAATTACACTGCTAAAAGAAATTAGAGAAAGGGAAACAATCAACGGTGTTTCTCCCTTTAACTAATTTAGAGATGTCATTCATTGACTATAAATTTTCAAAAATAAAATAAAGCAGAAAATATCATTTCAGTAGTAATCGAAAAGAAAAAGAGAAAAAAAAAAGAAAAACATAAGAAAATGGTAGAAAATAAACCATAAAAAGAAAATAAAAATAAATAAATAAAACTAAAAGTCAACATAAAAAAAAAAAGAAAACAACAAACAATAGGTTGAAAAATAAAATTTAGAATTCAGAAAGCATCAAGTTCATGCATTTATGTCAATCACATCCAATATGGTCCTTAAAATGCTGAAACTGTCAAAGGCCATTGGCTTAGTAAAGATGTCACCTAGTTGATTCTCAGTTGCCACATTGTATAATTCAACATCACCTTTGGTCACATGGTTTCTAATAAAGTGAAATCTTATATCAATATATTTGATCCTTAAATGTTGGGTAGGATTCTTTGAGATGAAGATGTCACTAGTGTTATCACAAAAGATTAAAATTGTGCCTACATGTAATCCTAAATCCAAAATTTTTTATTTCAACCAAAAGACTTGGTCCACATAACTCCCTAAGGCAATGTACTCAGCTTTAGCAGTGAAAAGGACAACAGAGTTTTGTTTTCTACTAGACTAGGATACTAGAGACTATCCTATGAATTGGCAAGTCCCAGAAGTACACTTTATATCCAACCTATATCCCATAAAATCAGAATCAGAATATCCAATAATCTCAAAAAAAGGGATATGCCTCGGATACCAGATTCCTAAGTTTTGGGTCCCTAAGAGATATCTAAGGATTCTCTTAAATGCACTCAAGTGGAATTCTTTAGGATTAGCTTGAAATCATACATAGAGACAAACACTATATCAGGTCGGCTAGCAGTCAGATAAAGTAAATATCCAATCATCCCTCTGTATTTCTTTTGATTAACAGATTTTCCATTTAGGTCTTTATCCAACTAATCACTAGAGGTCATGGGAGTATTTATTAGCTTGGCTTTATCCATTTCATATTTCTTCAATATATCTTTTATGTACTTAGATTGATTTAGAAAGGATCCATCATCCAATTGTCTTATTATAAACCCCAAAAAGTAGGATAACTCTCCCATCATACTGATCTCAAATTTATTACTCATTATTTTAGAAACGTCATAAGATAACCTTTTATCAAAAGATCCAAAAAGTATATCATAAACATAGATCTGAATAATAAGTAACTCATCTCCTACTTTCCTCAGAAAAAGGATGGTATCTATGCTCCCCTTAATAATCTCCCTTTCTAGAAAGAATGTGTTAAGCCTTTCATACCAAGCTCTGGGTATCTATTTTAGTCCATATAAGGCCTTTTTTTAATTTGTAAACAAGATTTGGAAATTGAAAACTCTCAAAACTTTGGGGTTACTCTACAAACACATCCTCTTTTATTACCCTATTTAAAAAGGCACTCTTAACTTTCATTTGGAAAAGCTTAAATCCCTTATAATAGGTAAAGGCTAGTAGAACTCTAATGACTTCCAATCTAGCTATAGGGGCAAAAGTCTCCTCAAAATCAATCCCTTCTATTTGGTTGTACCCCTTAGCCACCAATCTCGTCTTATTCCTAACCACCTCACCAAAATCATTCATCTTATTCTTAAAGACCCATTTGGTTCAAGCTATACTATATCCTTTTGGTCTTTCTATAAGTTCCCAAACATCATTCCTAACAAATTGATTTAATTCCTCTTGCTTGACTAAGATCCAAAACTCATCAGACCGGGCTTGGTTGATATTGGTGAGTTTAGTCATTGAGATAATAGTAGAGTGGTTCACTTACTTTCTAAGTCCATGCCTAGTTCTAACACCTTCAGAAGGGTCTCCTAAGATCAGTTCTTTATGATGACTTGATGAATATCCCCAACTCTAGGCAAAGTGTGTGTAGGTTCTACCATTTCCTTCGGTGTTTTGGGGCTCTATTCTCTTCTCCAAATTTTCAACTCCTTAGGAAATCTCTCTAACTTCATCTTCATCCTCAACTCTAGATTTCTTAAAATTAGATTCATCAAACACTACATGAGTAGTCTCTTCCATCACCAATGTCCTCTTATTAAACACCCTAAAAGATTTCCCCACACTTAAATATCTTAAAATTACTCCATTAGATTTTGGGTCAAATTTTCCTAAGTGTGACTTCCATTATTAAGAATGAAAATCTTACAGCCAAAGACATGGAGGTGGGAAAGGTTGGGTGTCCTACCCTTAAGAATCTCATAGAGTGTCTTTTCTAATTTAGCTCTAACATTCACCCTATTCAATACATAACAAGTTGTGTTTATCGCTTTCAGCCCAAAAGTATTTTGGAAGTGAATACTCAGTAAGCGTGGCTCTAGCAGCCTTAACTAAGCTCTTTTTCTTTTTTTCAGCTACGCCATTCTGCTAAGGGGTCCTAGGAGCTGAGAAGTTATGACTAATCCCTTTATCCTAATAAAAGACTCCAAATCTCTCATTTTCAAACTCTCCATCATGGTCACTATCGATAGTCAATATCTCACAACTTAGCTTTTTCTAAATCTATGTGAAGAAGGATCTAAACTCATTGAAAGACTCACTCTTATGTGATAAAAATTTAATCCAAATGAACCTTGAGTAATTACAAATCCATATACTTTCCCCCCAAAGCTGGCAGTGCCAATGGGTCTAAACAAATCCATGTGAAGGAATTCTAAAGATCTAGAGGTGCTAATGTCCATAATGGAATGGAGAGAGGATTAGACTTGCTTCCCTAGTTGGCAGGCATCACACAGGTGATCTTTGGAGAACTTAAGCTTAGGGACATCTCTAACTAAGTTTTTGTCGGTCACACTTCTAAGGATTTTCATACTGCCATAACATAACCTTATGTTCCATAACCATGACTCATTAGCGATAGTTTTTAAGTAAAATGAAACAGCACATTCAATGTTATTTAAATCAAGCATGTAGATATTGTTGATTCGCTTTTCTTGTAAAACAGTGTTGTTATTCGAGCTAATAATGTATGTATTTGCCAAAAAATTTATGATGAAGCCTTTATCACATAGTTTACTGATGCTTAGCAAGTTGTGTTTTAGTCCTTCTATAAGAAAAATATTTTCAATTAACAGGTTCTTGGAGTTTTTGATTATATCTATGCCCACCATTTTCCTAGTGGTGTTGTATCCAAAATTGACCTTGCCTCTAGCCCTAACCTCCACCGAAATGATTTGGTTGGCATCTCCAATTATGTGTCATGAGCATCCACTGTCAAAGTTCCACATGATCTCACGAGGCCTTTTATGATATCGAGCCTACAAAATTATCAAACATCATATTTAGGAACCCAAACAAGTTTGGGTCACTTGTTATGGAAAGAAGAATGTAATACATGTGTGTTATGTTGTGAATCATACAATTTGGGTCTTCATACCCAATATGTACTATGGTGAACAGTACAAACTGTTGAAATAGTTGCTACTTAGTTCCTACCTATTTGATATTCTTGCAACTTTTATTTTTTTATGATTCCAAATGTTATTGTTTTGATTGTTATTTCTCCTAATATATTTTGGAAGAAATATTTTATTATTTTTGTTTACTAATACTTCAGGGAAATTATTCTCTGAATTGTTGAAGACTTTAAATCAGATCAATTTAGGATTTATTGTATTTGAAGTTTATTTTTTCATTTTATTTAGTCTGAGTGAGTGTGCTTGTAAATGAATAAATGTGCACACACACACACCGGGGGAGAGTTTAAAATTTGTAATTTTTTTTTAACTGGTCATACTGTACGAATGCACTTTGTACATGATGATTGTTCAGTCATTTTCCCTGATAAGTAGTCAAACAAATAGAAAAGAAAATTTTTCTTAGTATTAATCATACTATATGGCCACAATTCATATATACCTTCCAAAGTATGAAATGGATGAGTTCTGTTTCGTTCAAAAAAGATTTTTTTAAGTATGGATCGTATTATACGATCTCAATTCATACATGCCTTCCAGAGTATGAAATGGATGGGTCCCTTTTCGCTCAAAAAGATTTTTTCTAAGTATGGTTCGTACTATACGATCACAATTCGTATATTCCTTCTAGAGTACAAAATTGTGAGGTCCCTTTTCATCCTGATATTTTGCCTATTGCAACTCGAGCTTATGAGTTTATATTTTTGATGATAATAAATATAATGGCTCACTTTTTCTTTACTTGTATTTGCAATATAGATTTGTTTGTGTGTATACTACAACACAGGAATACCATGCAACATCAAATAAACAATCAGATCTCAAGATTGGGCAGAATAATATTATGTTGTAAAAGGGTTTGTAATATTCATTGATGTAACTTTAATTTCTTGAGTCAAGTCTTGTAAGGGTGTATGCTTGCATGGTGACCAATGACACACACACTCAAGGGAGTGAGATCTAGTCAAATCCTGAAGATCATGTTTTGAGCTAATCATACTGAACGATCCTTTATGATCTTGGAAAATAGCCGCCAGTGCTATTTTAGGAAAGATTTTAAGATTTAATTTTTGTTCTAATCATCCTAAATGATCTTTATTGTATAGGACGATTAATACAAATCATGCCTAAATTGATCCTGTGATTAGGAGATGATAGTGTTAAACGCTGAAAACATAGAGAAAAGTAGCTTAGTTGGTGATGAAAGCGATGACTTATCAAAAATTAAAATGTTCACCAAAGCATAAGCATCAATAAAAATGGAATAAAGGTAAAAATGGTTATGTTAAGATTTCTTCTGACGTTGTTTGCTTTGGATGTAGGAAGCCTGGACACATAAAAAATTAGTTTCCTAATTTGAGAACTCTTCCTGCAAAAGGAAAGGGCAATGCTAAGCAAATTGTAAAAATGACAAATAATGAAAAAAAAAATCTCCTAGGTAGACCTAGCTTCTAAATCATAAGAATAGGAGCAAGATGATGTTTAAACCACTATTTGTGTGTTTATTTTTCTGTGTATATATGTTTTTTTTGTTTTTGTGTATTTTCTGTGTTTTTTCTTTGGATTTATTTTTCATTATTTTTTCCCTTTCTTTTATTTTTTAATTTATCTTTACATTTTTTTTTTTGTAAAGTTCTCTCTGATCAACACACACTTTCATCTTTCTAAAATTAAAAAACCTACCTTCTTTTTTTTCTTGAATCTTATGTAAGTTGTTGTTGACTTCTCTAAAAATAGTCAAAGGAAGGAAACTCATGATTTTGTCTCTTTATCTCTTTTCGTAAAGAAGTTATTTTACTTTTCATTCAAAATCTTCATCATAATATAAATTGGATTTTAAAACTAATCTTTTTCATCTCCCTACATTTTATTTATTACATAGAGATCTTTTACAATTTGTTGAATCTTCCTCATAATTTTCTTAATCAAGTAGTTTGTTTTATCAATAGAATGGGTTTACTTTTACTTTTAAAATTTCAAAAAGGTAATATATTTGATTGAAAAAAATGTGGTTAATGATGCCAAAATCAAAAGATGCTCAATGATGCCAAAATTTAGAAAAATATACAAAGTGTGTCAAAAATTAAAAGATGCGCAAAGTGCGCCAAAAACCTGACAAGAGGTATAAAATGAGCCCATAAAAAGTAATGCTTACCTTTCTTGTACTTCTTAAAACTTAAGAAAATCCTTTATATTTTCGATACTTGAGCTTAAAAATCATAATTCCGGATTCACCAATTTTTACATTAATCTTCTATTAGATATATTTTTTGAAATGAGTTTTAAAAAATTAGAGTTTCTCTTTCTAATTTATCCCTTGATTTAGATATTAAATTAAAAAGTTTTTGAGCCTTTAAAAGGCATTGAGCTTGGATTAACAATTTTTGAATTTCTAACCTTTTTTGGATTATGTGTTGTCAATCCATTCCTTACTAAGTTTTTGAATAAAATTAAGAGGTAACTTTCTCTTTTTAAAAATATTTGATTTTTTTTCTTTTCAATAGATTAGGGATCATTTTAGTTTTTATTTATTTTTATTATTTTGATTTTTTGTGCCCCTCCTCTTTTTGATAATGTCAAAGGGGGAGAATATATTATTGCATTTGTATCTATTTTATATTTTAAAAAATATAAAAAAAAAATAACAAAAATTTTGTCTTTGCCTATTTTTAAATTTTTATTTTAGTGAGGGGGAGATTAGGACAAAATATTTTCAATTATACAAATTCAACCAATAATATTTGTCATCATCAAAAAGGGGGAGATTATTGCAACTCGAGCTTATGAGTTTATATTTTTGATGATAATAAATATTATGGCTCACTTTTTATTTTCTACTTATATTTGCAATATATGTTTGTTTGTGTGTATACTAACATTTTAAGAATACCATACAACATCAAACAAAGAATCAGAGCTCAAGATTAGGTTGAATAATATTATGTTGTAAAAGAGTATGTAATATTAATTGATGTAATTTTTATTTCTTGAGTCAAGTCTTGTAAGAGTGTATGCTTTCTTGATGACCATGCACACACACACTCAAGGGAGTGAGATCTAGTCAAATCCAGAAGATCATATTTTGAGCTAATCGTATTTGACAATTTTGGATAGTCTAGGATGATCCTTTAAGATCTTAGAAATAGCTGCCAATGCTATTATAGGCAAGATTTTAAGATTTATTTTTTTTGTTCTAATCATCCTAGACAATCTTTATAGTACATGACGATCAATATAAATCATGCCTAAATTAATCCTTTGATTAAGAGATTAATTATGGTTAAATTTTTCGATCCGAACATCCTGGATGATATGTATATCGTACAGGATGATGTTTGCCAACATACTGATTTTCCTAAATTGTCCAAGCTGAAATACCATAATTTCATATGCATGTTATATAGGGTACGAAATTGTAGGGTCCCTTTTCATCCCGATGGAGATGAAAAATTTTCTAACTATTCGTATCGGACGAACTTAGTTCATACGGGATGATCATCATGTATTAAATGATTTCACACAATTCATTACAGATTAGTACACCATAGTTTTTAAACTGTTCATACGTACGAACATACGATCATACTTTATGATCAGTTACACTCAAAATTAAAAAAATTAGTTTTTTAGACAGTTTTTAATGTCTTTTGTATAAAAGATTCTCTAAAATTGACATGAAAAGTTCTTATCTTCATGATTTTTTAAGAGTAATTAAAAGAGAGAGTGTGAGAGAGTATTTAAGAGAGATTTTTTGTAAGTGGAGTGTGAAGGGTTCATAAAGTTACTCAAAGATAAGGATCTCTTTATGATTTTGGTTATCACTCTTTTTCTTATCTTTCTAGTTACTCATGAGAAGAATTTTTAAGAAGATATAGTACTCTGCCGATACTTGGAGGGTGTGAAAGAACGACGATTCTCTACCGACATGTGGAGAGTGTGAAAGGAAGATGGTTCTCTGCCGATACTTGGAGAGTGTGAATAGACGATGGTTCTCTGTCGACACTTGGAGGGTGTGAAAGGATGATGGTTCTCTACTGCACCAGTGGATTAGTGGAAGAGAGATTTTGTAAAGGCTTCTTCGCCTTGCTGTAAAGGCAAAATGAGAGACACTTTTGTAATAGTGCAATACCTGAAGTGGAAGTCTTCAAGGAGTGGATGTAGGTTGTGTTTAACTGAATCACTATAAATCTATATTTTAATTGTCATATTTATTTACTGCAAGTTATTTTCTGTGATTGAAAAGTTTATTTTAAAACCTTAATTAACTTACTATGCAAATAAATAGTTTTCTAATTTAAAAATCTAAGAGAAAATTTTAAATTACTAATTCACCCCCTCTTTTTTTTTTTAATTCATCCCCCCTCTTTGTTAGCCTTGGGATATTAGTTTAGGTTTAACATCCTAATCAAAATTCAATAAGTGGTATCAGAGCTTTGTTTCAAAACCATAAATTTAGACTATATTTTGATATATTAAATGGCTACTTTTGGAAATTGAAACACACCTGAAGGATATTCGATCACTAGACATATTTTATTTGATAATATCCCTTTCAATTTTTGGAAAACATGCATGTCTACTTTTATGTAATCACTAGATTATCACATGTGGATATTGTTTCAAGAAGGGTATACTAGACCAACTAAATTTGTTGATGGCATTAAAGTTGAAACACCCATTACTGATTGGATTATAGAAGAACATGACTTAGCATAACTAAATGTAAAGTGTTTAAATAGTTTCTTTAGTGCACTTAAGTTAGAAGATTATATGTGGGTTTCCACTTGAAAAAGTGGAAATGACATATGGGATAGACTTTTTATTACTTATAAAGGGACTAATGAAGTAAAGTAATCTAGATTAAATATCTTATTACATGATTACGAATTATTTTGCATGAAACCCAATGAATCTATTTCTGACCTATATACAAGATTCACTCAAATAGTCACTTCTTTGCATGCATTAGGTAGGAAATTAACAAATGTTGAAATGGTCAATAAAATACTTCATTGTTTGCTACTACTTATGATGCTAAGATAACTGCAATTATACAGTCTAAGCATTTAAATGTTTACTCTATTGACACTCTTCTTGGATCACTAATTACTTACGAGTAAGTAGTGAGTCAAAGAAAAATTGATACAGGAGAACAACGAAAGGAGAAGAACATAGCACTGAAAGTGAAGGATTCGAAGAGTGATCAGTCATAATCTGAGGATGCAGACGACATTGCCTTAATGACTAGGCAATTCAGAAGTTTTCTTAAAAGTAAGCAGAGGAGATTCCAGTAATGGAAGTGAAGTAAATTTAATAAAAATGTTAAGATTTCTAATGATGCGATTTACTATGAATGAAGGAAACCTGGAAATATAAAATTAGACTGCCCAAATCTAAAAGCCACTCATAGTAAAGAGAAGGTATAAGAGAAAAAAAATGTGAAAGAAGGATAAGAAAAGATTTCATAGACCAAGAAGATGTATGTGACTTGACCTATAATGAATTGTTAGAAGCTTTTGAAATAATTTATGATGCATATAGAAAATTTAAGAAAATGCATTCTAGTTTATACTTAGAAATGCAAGAATTGCAAAAAGAACATAAAATCCTTAAGAAAAATCATGCATTGATAGATAATAACTACATGAGCTTACTTGATGAATTTGATGACTTGAATAAATAGAATGATCTTTTGAAAACATCCTATGCTATATTGGAAAAATAATTTAAAGAATTTAAGGATGAATCCAAAAATATAGAGCACTATTTAAAATATAATAACACTGTGTTAGATTATGTAAATTCATTTATTAGAATAATAGTGAAAGCTCTTGAAGAAAATAGGATACCCCTAACACTTGAAGATTTTAGTAATCATATTTTGAGGTCAAAGATTTTAAAATCCAGGAAGAGAAAAATTTACTATAAAATTTTGATGAACCCATTTACTAGAGTTAAATGTTATACTTGTGGGATGATTGTACATATTGTACACACTTATACTTTTCATAGAAAAACTTGTTTGGTGTGGAGACCTAAGATGCATAAACCAAGTCATATCATACATGCATTTAGATTATTTTGCCAAAAGAATAACCCAAACATATTTGAGTTTCCAAGTCTAACATTTGATTATTTTGTAGGATAGCTCTCATACAAGGTCTCGTAAGAGCAATTTGTACATGGCAGCGGTTGCTCGAAGAATTTGACTGAATACACTACTCAATTTATATCACTGGAAGCCTGGAATGGAGGCAGGGTTATACTAGAAGATAACACCACTAAGAAAGTGGTTGGCACAAGTATAATCAAAAACTTGAAATTTTTTTTACATATAAAATGTTTTACTTGTAGAAGGTTTAAAGCACAATTTGTTAAGTATTAGATAGCTATGTGATAAAGGGTACAGTATAAATTTTTTTCCCACTAGTTGCATATTAATCTTAATTGGAAATGATATTTTGCATGGAATTAGGATAAATAATGTTTATATGCTAGATTTAAATTATATTAAATCTCCTAATACTTTTTGTTTGAAAACTTTTTCTGATGATTCATGGTTATGGCATAGGAGACTCTATTACACTAGCATGAAAAACTTTAGGAAAATTATCCAAAATGATTTAGTTAGAGGTATACTAAAATTAGAATTTACTAAGGATCATCTTTTCGGTGCATGTCAATTAGGAAAATAGGTAAAGTCCTCATTTCATTCCAATAAGGATCTTAGAACTAGTAAACTTTTGGAGATTCTACATATTGATCTTTTTGGACCGGTTAGCATTATAAGTCTAGGAGGGAAGGTATATGGATTTTTTATATCACTTGAAAGTTCATTAGGATGTTAAGCCCTTATGAATTAACATGAGCCTAACCAATAATAATGGTGAATTGATATTTTAAATAATTTCTTAAACAAAAATCACGATTGTAAGCAAAACCAAAATTCACCACAAGAAAATTGAAGTGCGGAAATTAAATGCGGAAAATTAATAAGAAGGAACACACAAAAATTTATAGTGGTTGGGTCAACTTGACCTACATCCACTCCTCGGAGCCTCTCCTCTAGATATTGCACTAAACTATGTGACTGTCCTTTTGATCCCAAAGCAATGTGGAGAATCATGTACAAACCTTCTTTCTACTGACTCTGGTGAGGCAGAGAACCGAACTCTTTTCTCTTCCTGTTGATGCAGGTAGAGAACCCGATCAATCACTAAAGTAGACCTCTCTATAACCACCAAGGAACAAAGGACGACGACTAGAGAAGATGACTCAGATCCTTGCTTGGATCAACCTTTGTCAAACCCCTCACAAACTCCCCCTCATAAGATCCTCTCTCACTATGCCTTACTCTCCCTCTCCTCTTAGCTCTCTCAGGTCAAGAAAATAATAAAAGATATAATCTTGGGTAAACAAAAGTCTTATATATAAGAGATTTAAATTTTCTATTAATTACAATAAATTGATAATATTGTCCAAAATAATTGACTTATGATTAGTTCAAATTGTTGAGTATCATCTAGAATATCACCTTAAATGCATGTTTAGACGATGGAAAACTAAACTGATCGTCTATGATGATTTTACGATCAGCCTGGATGATTAGTTTAAAACATCAAGTATCATCCAGAATATTGCCCTAATTGAATGTCTGGACGTTGGAAAAATAACTGATCGTCTATGACGATTTTGGGATCATCCTGGATGATTAGTTCAAAATAATACACATCATCCAGAACAGCATTCTGGTCGTCTAGGAAGAAACTAAGGTTTATTTAACTGGTCGTCCTAGACGATCCTGTGATCATCCAAGATGATATGATCGAGCAATCAAAACTTAATTGTGTTTTTTAATTACCAAACTAATTTAGGCATAATTGCACTGTATTATCGAGGATGATGTCCAAAAATAAAACATGCCCAAATAGATCTGGTGGCTAATACTTTCATATTTTAGCTTATCATTTATGACAAAGATAATATCATTTAGTACGATTTACTTAATTGCGGCTGCCTTAACCAGGATGCCCTAATTAGGGTTTATATTTCTCTTTGATCGTCCAGGACAATTTGGGATCGTCCCAGACAATGTCATAAAAAATAAAAAACTCTAAAAATAGACATAATTTTTCCCTGAGTATGTGTGTGCAAGGTTACTTAGCATCAGGGCCCAATATATTATAATTAACTCAAGAAAAGATAAAGAATACTTTATGATGGTTTACAAACTAACTCAGTCATAATCTACTCAATCTTGATCTAGCTTTATTTATAATTGGTCATGTGGACCTAAAATATTAGTAGGCAATGCAGTCATAGAAAAAAAAAGTATCAAAAATTTTGCTATAATAAAAATCATAATTCCTGAATCCAGATTTGCAATAATGAAAACAAATATAATTATTTGTTTAATACTACTATTATTGCATATCTATTTTATTTGCTTTGCTCACTAACTTTTTAGATCCACAAGTTCACTTGCAACCCCAATCAACTCAAGATCAGGTAGGCTAGGGTTGAGTCTATCTATATTTTAAATTTCAATATACTTTTGACCTTACTTGAGTCAAGTCATGTATATGGTGGACCCCAAGCTAAGTAATCTTGTACACACACATTCAGGGAGAGTGATTTAGTGAGTTAGAGAATTTTTTAGTTTTTGACCTAATCATGTAAGATAATTTCAAACATATTAGACAATCAATTAAAAATAGAAACCCTAGTTAGGGCATCCCTACTAATTAAAATTACTTAACTAATCAAACTGGACTATTCAAGATCATATAGGATAATTAATATAGATTATGAGAAACAACCACCAATCAAAATTTAGGTAATATTTTAATTTTTAAATTTTGTTATAATCGTACAGGACAATATACATCATCGTGGATGTTTTGGATGCTTGGCCACCTCCTTGGAACATTTTAAATTATGAAGACAGACCCATCTTGGATGCTGATTTACAGAATTCAGAAATCTGGGAAGTGGTTAGAAGTTCTGGAAACAATAGAGCACCGGGATTTGAAGAAATCACTTATTCATTTTTTAAGCATTACTGGAGCATTATTGGTGTAGATGTTTGTATGGCTGTGAGAAGTTTTTTCTTAACAGGAAAAATGGAAAAAGATTGGAAGAACACCATTATAGTCCTTATTCCAAAAAAGCAACAACCCGGTTTCTCCATCTAGTTTTTGGCCCATAAGTCTGTGTAATTCTATTTATAAGATTGTGACTAAGATCTTATTGCATAGATTATTGATGGTTATCCCTAAAATCATTTCAGATGAACAAGTGGCTTTTGTTAGAGGAAGATCAATCTCTGATCACTTGCTTTTAGCACAAGAGATCTTCAATAAAATGAGATTATCTAAAGATAACAATGGATTGGTGGCTATCAAGGTTGACATGGAACAAGCATATGATAGTATGTGTTGGAACACTCTCAACAAAATGTTATATATTTTGGGTTTTCCGGAGATGTTCATGAAGTAGGTGATGGAATGCATATTGGAACCAAGCTACTAAATTCTCATCAATGGTGGATACACTAAATGGATAAAGGGAAAGAGTGGTTTCCGATAAGGATGCCCAGTCTCACCTTTTCTATTTATCATTTGTTCACAACTTCTTACTAATGTCTTTCTTAGCAGGGGAAATGAATTGGGCATCATGATTACTTCCAAAGGACAAAAGATATCCCATTTGCTCTATGTAGACGATGTAATGTTATTTGCTGATGCAAGGAAGAGAAACTTAAAAAGATTGAAGGATTTTATGAATGATTACTGCAACTGGACTGGACAAAGGATCAACTATAAAAAATCTGCTTTGATTTGTGGGAAAATAATTAATAGAAGGAAGAAGAAGGAGATTGCAGACTTTATGGGCTAAAGCAGTGGATGAAATGGAGTACTTGGGGGTTAAAATTGCACTTAAAAGACTGAAGAATGTTAGGAAAGTTGCTATTTGCATGTTTTACATTCTTGCAACTTGTATAGTTTTGATGATTCCAAATATTATTATTTTATGTGTTGTTATCTCCTAACATTTTTGGGAAGATTTGTTTTTGCTCTTGTGTGTACTAATATTTTAGGAAAATTGAACCCCAGACTACGAAGACTTTAAACCAGATTCAACATGAGATACTTTATGAATTTGAAGCTTGTACTTTTTATTTGAATTAAATTTGAGAGGGAGTGATTGTAATTGAGTGAATAAATTTACACACACTTAAAGGAGAGCTTGAAAAAGTTTTTGTACTGATCGTACGGGACAAACATTGTTCGTACAGGACGATCAGATCAGTTATCTCCTTGTAAGAGCAATGGAACGAACAGGAACTGAACTGGAAAATTTTCCTAAGGAATGATCATCTAGACGAAATCATTTTTCATCCCAGGATGAGTTTCTCACTGTAAAAATTTCATCCAGACGAAGTCCAGTTCGTCCAGGATGATGGGAACCGACTATGGCAGTTTCTGGCAACATTCTGCAGTTTTTGAAACCGACTTTTGATATAACTGTTCGTACCGGATAAAATTTTTCATCCAGGGACAAACCAATTTTGTCCAGGACGAAATTGGTTCGTATTGATGAACAAATGGTTCGTACGTGACAGTTTTTTACTCAGTTCGTCCGTACTAACTCAATTTCGTACGGGACGATCCAGTGCGCAGAAAAATATGTTTTTAGCAGTTTTTTGAGCGGTTTTTCATGTCCTTTCTATATAAGGAGTCCTATAAACTATTACATGTACCTTTGAAGTTATTTTCTCTTGAGAGAGATCATTGAGAGGGAGAAGATCCTTGGAGGGGATTTTAAGGGAGTGTGGAGGGGATATTCACACGGTTGCTCCGGTGAAGGCTCTCAAGTGAAGCTCAACAACATTGGTCTGGTTCTTTCCCGACACTTGGAGAGTGTAAAAGGACGACAAAGTGTATCTTTGACAGCCATTGTGTCTTCGTTCTTTGGGAGAAAACTAGAAGAGAGAACTTGAAAGGGAGAGAGGAAAGGGTGGAGTTTGAGAGGGAGAAGATCCTTGGAGGGGATTTCAAAGGAGTGTGGAGGGGATATTCACACAGTTGCTCCGGCGAACTTGCACTTCAATACCATCGGATTCAATGGTCGTCTTGAGGGAAGTTTTGGCAAGAAGAAGATCTCTTTGGTGTCAAAGAACCCGGCTACTCCGCCGTACCGGGGAAGGTGAAAGTGATTTTGTACAGGCTTCTCCGTCTTGCTGTGGGGGCAAAAGGAGAGTCACTTTGTGGTATTAGTGCAATACTCGGAGGGTGCCTCCGGGGAGTGGACGTAGGTCAAGATTTGACCGAACCACTATAAATCTGGTGTGTTCTTTCTTATTTATCTTCTGCATTTAATTTCCTTGCAAGTTGTTTACTGTGGTTGAAATGTTTATTTTTTAAACTTTAAATTTAACTTGCATTAATAATTAAAAAGGTTTTCTAAAAATCCAAGAGTAGAAGTATAATTTCTAAATTACCAATTCACACCCCCCCCCCCTCTTGGTTAGCCTTGGGACATTTAGTTAGGCTTAACATCCTAATTCATATTGAACGAGTTCCAACAAGTGGTATCAGAGCTTTGTTTCAAAATCATAAGTTTTGACTACTTTTTGAAAAATGAGTATGGCTAATTTTGAAAACCGTAAAATATTAGAAGGATATTCAATTGTTAGACCACCTTTATTTGAAAATATTTCTTTTAATTTTTGGAAAATTCGAATGTCTACTTTCTTGCAATCAATAGATTATCGAATGTGGCATATGATTCAAAATGGTTATTATGTACCGTCACGAATTATAGATGGAATTAAAACTGATACCCCTTTTTCTGAATGGAGTAGAGTAGAACAAATTTATGCTGAATTAAATGCTAAATGTATGAATTATTTGTTCTGTGCTTTAAATTTGGAAGATTATATGAGAATCTCTACATGTACTACTGGCAAGGAAATTTGGGACAGTTTATGCATTACATATGAAGGTACTAGTGAAGTCAAGCAATCTAAGTTGAATTTTTTGATGCATGACTATGAACTCTTTAGCATGAAACCTTATGAGACGATCTTAGACATGTATAATAGGTTTATTCAAATTGTAACATCATTGCATGCTTTAGGTAAAGAATTTTTAAACTTTGAAATAGTCAATAAAATTCTACGTTGTTTACTTGACAAGTTTGATGCCAAAGTTGTTGCTATTTACGAATCAAAAAATTTGAATGAATATTCTATTGATAATTTAATTGACTCACTCATTGCCTAAGAACAATATTTGGGTCAAAGACTTTTGGATGTAGGTGAAACAATAATGCTAAAAGCGGAAGACATGGAGAAAAGTTGCTTAGTTTGTAAGAAAAGCGATGACTTAACAAGCAAATTGAAAAGTCCACTAAAGAACAAGCATAAGCATCAACAAAAGTGAAATAAAGGTAAAAATGGTAAGAATGTTCATATTTCTTCAAGTATTATTTAGTTTGGATGTAGGAAATCTGGACATCTAAAAAGTCAGTGCCCTAATTTGAGAACTCTTCCTGCTAAAGAAAAGGGCAAAGCTAAGCAAATTATAAAATGGGAAAATAATGAAAAGTAAAAAATCTCCTGGGCAGATCTAGCTTCTGAATCATCAGACCAGAGAGCAAAATGATATTTAAACCCTTTGTTTATGTGTTTTTATGTGTATGTTTTTTATTTGTTGTGTTTTTATTTTTGTTTATTTTATGTATTTTTCTATTTTTAATTTTTATGTGTTTTGTATGATTTTGAGATATTTTCATATCGGATTCCATGTTTATTGTTGTGAGACATTTGAAATGTGATATGAAGATTTTTATAGTTTTTGTACTTGTATTTTGTTTAGTGTTTTTCTATTCTTTTATTGCTTTAGATTTTTTTTTTTTATGTTTAAGTGTTTTTGTTCTGTGTTTGAAATGTTCGTTAGCCTATATGAAAAACTCTTAAATTTTTTATCTTACAAGTGCTATATTTTGAACTGCAACATAAAATTGAATTCATTAGAAAATCTAATTTTTCTAAATTTAAGTTGTGTTTATAACTTGATATTATTAAGATTATCAATTCATGTCTCTTATTTAGACTACATTAATTTTAATATTATTATTGCAATTGTGATGTTTTTTTATTTTATATTTCACTTATCAATTAATATTTATGCACTTAGAAAGATTTGAAGTTTTAGATTATTGATTTTGGAAAGAATACAATTACTCTTGAAAATTGTACAAATGTACAAAAATCAAAAGAAATGCGCAAAGATTTGCAATGTGAAAAATAGACATAAAATAAGCCCAATAAGTGAAAAGATGCACAAAAATGTGCCACAAAATTGAAAAAGATGCGCAAAGCGCCACATGTGGTAGTTATTTCTTTCCTTAATTTTTTAATCTCTTAATTCAAATTGATCTTATGTACATTTATATTACATATTGAAATATGAAATATAAAATTTTTATATCATCATTTTTACAATGATTTTCTCTATCTTAAATGTCTAAATATACTCATATGTTGATTAATTCTTTTTAGTTTCTATGTTATATCTCTTCTTAAATTCTATGAATTTTATGATTTGGCTAATGTTTTAATTTTATTTGCATAACTTATGTCAATCACTTTAAAGGTTAAATTTTTAAATGATTTTCATATGTCTGCTTATATTTCTAGTCTTTTTCTTCTTCAATTTTTAATGTTGTCAAAAAGGGGGAGAAATTGTTTGTTGTGTCTTGTGTATTCGTATCGTTGTGTGTTTATTTGTTTTGTTTTGTATTTCTAAAAAATTTGAAAACAAAAATAATTTTAATGCCTCCTTATTTTCATATGTTCATTAATTCAGGGGGAGTTTAGGAGATTCTTAGAATTTGAAATTATACAAACAATAATTATTTTGCCATTATCAAAAAGGGGGAGATTATTAGGAAAGTTGTTATTAGCATGTTTTACATTCTTGCAACTTGTATAGTTTTTATGATTCCAAATATTATTGTTTTATGTGATGTTATCTCCTAACATTTTTTGGAAGATTTATTTTTGCTCTTATGTGTACTAATATTTCAAGAAAATCGAACCCCAGACTACCAAGACTTCAAATCAGATTCAGCATGAGATACTTTGTGAATTTGAAGCTTTTACTTTTTATTTGAATTAAATTTGAGAAGGAGTGATTGTAATTGAGTGAATAAATTTACACACACTTAAAGGAGAGCTTGAAAAAGTTTTTGTACTGATCGTACAGGACGAACATTGTTTGTACAGGACGATCAGATCAGTTATCTCCTTGTAAGAGCAATGGAATGAACAAGAACTGAACTGGAAAATTTTTCTACGGAATGATCGTCCAGATGAAATCATTTTTCATCCCAGGACGAGTTTCTCACTGTAAAAAATTTGTCCAGACAAAGTCCAGTTCGTCCATAGACGATGGGAACTGACTATGGCAGTTTAACCAACTAGGATATTTCCAACTCAATAATAACATTCTCATTTAAAATGGGATCAACAAAATTAAAAGCAAGATTGGGCACATTAAGAACAGAGTCATCATTCTCTTTCACCCCATTAACACAATTTATAGCCCCCATCTCCAAAGTAACAGGAACACTATTGTCCTCCTTTTGACCCAATGGCAAAAGCACATTCTCACTAACAACATTAACATTAGCTTTTGAAGAACTTTTCTCCTTATGCGGATTCGGATGTAAATGAAAACATTCATTAATCGCATGCCCATGCATCTTACAATGTGAACATAAAATAGGTAGGTTTTCGATTTCAACCTTTTGAAAGTAACCGTTCACTTTAGTGCCTAATCAAATTTCATGCGGTTGTATTTTCGTAACATCCATTTCGACCAGAACTGTAGCAACATACGGCCTTGAAAGAGTGGCAGTAGCTTGGTCAGTCTGTAAAGGTCTTCCGAACAGAGAAGCAAGACCGAACAAAACATGCGTGTTAAAAAAATGTAAACGAAGGTTCAGAAAAGCTATCCATACCGGGGCAATGGGAGATTCCTCCCTCACATCAAAATCCGGAGACCATTTAAGCAACCTCATTTGGCATCCTTGAATATAGTAAGAACGACGGGAAAAGATACAACTATAGTCTAAATCATAAGTTAATTGAATCTCTATATGCCCGGGATCTAACAATCCCACATTAAAAGAACCAGAAAGTTTAAGGGAATGGAAGAATTAATTTATGGATCACGTCCAGATTTGGCCTTCGTAAAAAAAATTTACCAACCAGTGTGAAAGAAAACGGAGCAGCCAGTTGGTAACAACAGAATCTTCAAACAAAAGAGCCGGACAACCTTTAAACGATGAGTGCACAAAATGAACACGCGGAGCAGAAGATGAAGCACCTCCTGAAACCACAACCTTAAAAGATCTGTATTTACCAGTAAGGGTAGGAGGAACAACCGGGCAAGACGACGTCGGAGACGACATCGCCCCTCCCCCCAAACCGATACCACAGAAAGAAACCTCAAAACCCAAAAAGAAACAAACCAAAAAAAGGGCAAGCAACCGAAAAAAGAAACCAAAAAAGCACGGCCAGCAAGAGGAATGAAGTTACCAGAGCTCCCGAAGAAGAAGAGAAAGAAGAAACCACGATCGGAAGGAGATCAAACCACTCCTATTGGCGGAGGAACGAAATTGCCTCAGAATCACCCTAAGACGCTGTCGCAACAGCTAGGGCAGGATGATTAATTTTCTTAGACGTAAATGGCTTAAGCATTGATAATTGTATACTAGTTATGTTTAAAGATTTTGCCTTTATATAAAAGAATGTTTATTATCGCTGTCGTGTTTATGATAATTATTTCCCATTAATACATATTAAAAAATAAGTTTTTTTATTAATTTTAAGAAAGCTTTTTATTAGATTTATGTCCGACAGGTATGAGAAAGTTAAGTATCGGAATTGAAAGGCATGGAATTTAGACATTTGAAAAATTGAATTGAATGATAGGAAATTAATGCATTTATCCATGTACCATATGGAGTGAATTGCTATACATGTATATATATGAGATATTATTGACGTTTTGTATCTATTTCAATGGGATTTGGTGACTGATTCCGTGATGATGTAGGTCATTAATTACTCGTTAAAAATGCTCTGTTAATATGAAGTTTGGGCTGAGTTAAATTTTAATTTTTAATAGGGTCAACGATAAATCATAATTGTGATTAAGGGTACGTTGTAGGAGTAACTATTGAGAAATCCTATGGTTTTTCATGGTTATGCTAAGAGGTTCTCTTTTGTTCTTCATATATCTGTGCTATACGTGTTTAATGAATAATAAATAAATACTAAATTTAAGCCAAACTTTGAGAAATCCTATGATTAATCATAATAAAATTTGATAAACTAAATATTGTAGATGTAAGAAAAATTATTTGAGCATTAAAACCAATAAAACGCCTACAAATATAAATTTTTTGTTTAATTTTTAAATCATTGTATTTCCACTAATTTTATAATATTTTATCTGCATTCTTTTTATTTTACAGCCAAAAAAATTTATTTATAAGTCAAAAAAATTATTTTATTTTCTTATTTAATTTTAGAGTTTTTTTTTTTAGCTCATATGTATTTAGTTTTATTATGAATATATGCTACAATAAATAATTTTAAGTTCCTTTTGAAGCTTTGGATGCATGCAAAACTTAAAACTGTCTTTATAAATTTTAAGTAAATTTTCTATTTGAGACACATTCTCATTAATTTTTAGTACAGTAACAACATGTACTTGGTGCACTCGATCAAGATATTAAAAATAAAATAAAATAAAAAATATATGTGACACAATATGAAAAAATCAGATTGATGAGGCATGAAACTCAAGGTATATCTTAATGAGAAACCTCCAAGGTTAAATTTACGGCCATCTAAATTCTAATTTTAGAAAATGTATGGTCAAACTAAACACCTCAAGAATATGAATCCAACATTCCTAAAAATGGTCTAAATTGAGCCCTATTAAAGCCAAATCAAGAGTTGAAGCATAATTGAAAGCTTCAAAAAAATAATAATAATAATAATTGAAAGCTTCAGAACATTGATTAATTGATAACCAAATGAACTCAAAATATTGCATACTTATAATAATGGAGCGGTTCGATATGACAAAATAGAACAAGCCTAAGATCGCTCAATTTTGACAACATTAAGCATGTAAGTGTTGAAGAAATATTTACAGCTCAAGGGAATCAATACATGTTGTGCTATGTGTGCTCTATATTTATGTGGCATGCTACCCCTAAAAATCAATAAACACGTCTCACTATTTATATTTTGGGGGGGGGGGGGGGGGGGGGGCTAGGCTAGAGATTCATGAGAGTTTAAAATCTAAACAAATCTTGGAGCTTCACTTACGCACATCCAACAGTGAACCTTTTACACTAAGGAAAATCATCAATTACTGGAGGATTTTTTTGGCACCTAATCGGTGGCTTTTAGACGGACTAAATTTTCAAAAAATATTCTGGCGGTTTTCCGGCGGAGTTTCCGACGGCTTTCCGACGGCCTAATTTTTCAAAAAAATTTACCGGTGGAGTATTCGGCGGCTTTTCCTAATATAATTTATAAATTTGGTTAATTTTTTGGGTGACTTTAATTAAATAATAATTCTTAGTTAATTTTAATTAATTATTAATTTATTTTTATTAATTATTAATTTAATAACATATTTAATTAATTATTAACTTTAATATTTAATTTATTTTAAATTATAATTTTCGTTTAATATAGTTTAAATAAAAAATAATAAGCATATTAATACATTTTCCCTCACAGCGTAATGGTTGGGCGGAGTTATACTTAGTAAACTTGACTCAGTTCGAATCCCAGGCTAGATGTGCGCCCGGGTAGCGGGCAGGCAGCCGGTCAAGCCGGGTAGCGTGGGTAGTGGGCAGGCCTCTTGGTGAGCTGCGGTCAAGGTGGGAGGTCGGGCAGGCTGCAGGCAGAATGGGAGCTCGGGCGGGCAGGGCGGGAGCTTAGGCGGGTAGTGCAGGCAGGCTTCTTGGCGGGCAGTCGGGCACACTACAAGAAAACCAGTCATTACCAGCGGACAAAATCCGCCGGTAACATGGAAAATACGACAAACAAAAAATTACCATTTTCATAGCATTTTTGACAGAATTTCATGCGCCGGTTTGGCATGCGTTGGCAAAAGCTTTCTAATGCAAATAATACGCCGGAAACCATTTCAGCGTACTCTCTGGCTCATTACTAGCAGAAAGTGTGCAACAATTACGTTGTTTTTCATTAGATTATTCTGGCTTTAAATACCCTAGACTTTGTCGCGTAAAAATAAGCTGGAAAGATTGGCGGAAAAAGCATCGCAACGTACGCCGAAACTAAAGCCACGAATTATTATTATTGCATTATCCGCCGGTATTTTCGGTGGATATAAGACGCGAGAACAAATCAAATAATTTGTTGTATCATCATTTCTGGCGAACTACTACCATTTTTTTTGGCCGGAAACCTGTAGCTAAAACAAAAAAAAATTGCCATCCCAAGCATAAATCAGATTTCCACACCTGCAAACATATACAGATAATTTTTCCAAGACATAAATCTACACAACACAGATTTCAAGAACTTCAACAAATACTTAAAAACATAAACATAAATATTATAAATTGTTCATTAACATCAACCAATATTCAAAAACATCACAGATTGTTGATTAACACCAAATATTCAAAAAACTTGTACAAGTTCATATAACATTGAAAAAACTAAACTATTATGAATCCGTTGACTCATCCTTAGCTGGAGCTACCTCTTTTCCACTCAACTACTCCCTCATTTTACGCATTTCTTAACAATGTCAACACAATCTCAATACCTTTAAATAATACTCAAAACTCATTGGCTCTCACTCTCTCTCTCTCACCCTCTTCTTCGCTCTTAAAATCTTGCTCTCTCCCTCTCACTCTATGTTTATCAACATGAATAATATCATTAGCAAAAAGCAAACACCAAGGCACATCCTCTTACAAATGTCTAATAAAAAATTACAAAAAGTAAAATCTTACAATGGATGAAATCGGTGATTGAGGTGGCGAACGTCAGCAAATTAGGTTGAACGGTCTTCACATCGACGGAAATACTCCATCCTTTAAAACAAAACTCCTTATCATTCTATGAAATTTTAAATTAAGAAAATCAACCAAAAAAAATTTTGAAACTCACGGTGGATTTTCCTGAAAACTATATCCTTTC
Organism: Dendrobium huoshanense; assembly: GCA_016618105.1. Taxonomy (NCBI): domain Eukaryota; kingdom Viridiplantae; phylum Streptophyta; class Magnoliopsida; order Asparagales; family Orchidaceae; genus Dendrobium; species Dendrobium huoshanense. The sequence goes on along the minus strand of CM028345.1, from coordinate 19,007,336 downwards.
GGCGTTGACGGAGGTGGTGATCGTAGGCGACCTCTCATGGAAGTCTAGAAGCCTTGGCAGCTGCAATCTATGGTGGTGCGATGCTGGGCGACGAAGCCGAGCAGAGATTTCAAATGAAACGGCTTAAGGAAATGAATAGTCAGACAGGATCGGGTTCAGAAATAGGACTTTCGCCAATGAAATTTCCGGTGAATAAAATGTCGGAACATTTTTCAGCATCTTTTACGACGGTAATATTTCATTGTATTTAAAATGATCGGCTTCTTCTTCGCCGATAAATCTGTCGGACTTTTTTCGGCATAAACTACGCCACTTCGGATGATATGCTTGTATATTCCGACGTAAACACCAGTGTATATAGCGTCGAAAAAATACCGATGACTAATCTGCCAGAAAGAATGCCGCAATAATTTTGTCGCACAATACACCGATGACAATGCCATAATTACCGACGGATATATATCTGCCTAAAGCTCCGACGATAATCCCTTGTTTTCCCGTAGTGGTAGGGCGGGGGTGGCTGGCAGCGGGTGGGTTTTTTTTTAATTAATTTTTGATATTTTCCGACGGCTTTTTTTCGCCGGAAAACTGCCGGAAAATTTTGCCACCAAAAAATACCTCCTCAAATTTTTTTTCCTACGCGTGTTTTACCTGTGGCAAATTTGACGTCGAAAAGCCGCCGAAAATTTACAAAATCGATGGAGAATGCCGCCGGTAAATGTTGATTTTCCTGTAGTGTTACTTATTGATTACTGTTGACATATCTTCTTCGCTAACCACTACCGTTAGACCTCCATACCAGATGGTTAACCTTTTCCATAGATCACTCTAGTATTGGTTAGACAAACTACTTAATTTATCTTACCGATGAAGTTATAAAGATGTGTTAATGAAGGTTGTCTTCAATAAAGTATTAAATGATAAACTTATATCAAAGTGAACTCTGAATTTATAATAGTTTAGACATCATGGCTGCAAAGCCAAATCTCCTAATATTAAATCAAAGCATGAATACTCCTCATCTATGTAGAGCTAATTAAAGTTTCTAGCTAAAATTTACCTAACCTACAATAATTGTATTTCCTTAAAATTTCAAGACTCTATCCACAATATGTCTATGTATAACAAAATCTCATTTTGAATCTATTATTCCATAATGTCTCTGTTGAGGATGTAGATCACACTAAATTATTAGTTCGTACAAGGTATCTACACAAACAAAAGAAGTATAGAGAATTTAAAAACAACATATATATTAATCACACTCTAAAGATATACTCTTATGCAAATATTATTCTAAAAAGATTATATGCTTAGAGCATTTGATTTAGCTAGCCATGGAAATCAAATTAAACAAAATAAATTCCATTTCACTGATAAATAATAGTACAAAAGGGAAGAGATCACCATGAAGTACTTGTAGACTCAAACTACAAGTGGTCCTTGCCACTGATGTTGATTTCCTTGACTTGCAATTACACTCTCCCTCCCTCTTGACACTATATAAGACTGAAGACAACTAAACAAATGGCAAATCCCCTCACAAAATTAGAATAAAAACAATTATACTTAATACAACTCATTGACTTGGGGGCAGCAACACTGATAGTGGTGGCACTGTGATGCTGGCAAAATAAACTAACATCACGATGCTCTGATTAAATCAACGTATCGCTTCCTCGAGGTAACTGAATTAACTGGTATGTTGAGGCGCTCCATCAATTTGTCCCTACAACACCTGGATAAGCATTTTACCTTTCATTACATATAAGTGTCATCTTATATCATTTCAAATCAATAAAATTTCTTTATAGATTATGCTCCATATTTATAAACACTAAGTACATATTATTACATAGTTTCAAGGATGAATAAAAAGAAAGTTTCAAAATCTTCATTGCCTGATTGCATAATTGATTTTTATATTGATTAATGGAAGATATCCTTGATTATAATGCAGTCAATGATTCCTTCTTTGTATTGAAACCTTAATGGAAGGTGAAGCGAGAGAGGAGAGCATGATTCCTTGCTTAAAATTTTACCAATCCCTCTTTCGAAAGAGAGGTAATCATAATAATTATTTTTATGAATACCATTATCTTTCTTGATTGCTCCACTTTTAATTATAGATAGTCATTACATAATCTCCCTTAGAAGAAGGTGCTACCTTTGAAGTTGGAGGCAGTATAGGATCCAAATGATACATAAGTTACATGGAAAGAAGATAGATGACTACTTGCGAAAGAAGATAACCAACCATTAGATGTGACACCAAATTAGAGAAAAACTGAGTCAGAGGGGTTGATTAATCTAGAGGAGATCTTGGAGGGGCTATGAGACACAAATAATCAAAAGATGCTAAAACTAATAGGTTAAGCAAACCTCATAAATAGAAAAGAGGCATTGGACAGACACAATCTAAGACATCGAGATACTCGATGATGGAAATAAGCATGTAGTTCTAATGGAAAGGCATGGAGCATTTAGGGTAGGAACTTCATGACATTGAAATTAATAAGATAACACAGAAAACCTATCGGCCTAGGGCAAGGCCATAACTCAATCAAAATTAATGGGATAGAGAACAATATTGATTGGAGAGGCAAGAAGCATTAGTGGAGAGATGAGAAGGGTTTGGGATGGGAGTCATGAGAGCAAGTTCCTTTGTCTCATGATCAAGAGGCGATCATCATTACTATACTATGAAAGCAAGAAATTTTTGTAAGGTTATGAAATATTCTCATTGTAATAAATTAAGTTTAAGAGAGTCTAAAAAATAAAATTGTTCAAAAAGTAAACTCTAAATATTTAGTAATACATAAGAGAAATGTTGTGTATAAGGTTTGATAAATGAAGAATGAAATGTAAGTAGTACTTTAGTTGGTGGATAATGCGAGGAATGGATAAGTTTTAAATGTGTATAAATACTCCCTTCCTAATATATATGGTTTAAGTAAAAGTTAAAAGAAAATGACTCAAAAAAGAAGGTATAAAAAAGGAAATAAAATAAAGTATTTAAAAATAATTTGCTTTGAGAGTTTAAGAACTGTATTCTATAAGAAATTGTGAAATAGATTTAATGAAAAATTAGTTTAGCATGATAAATATCAAATAAAATGTTGTTGACACTCATTGGCTTCCACCAATTTATTTTTAAATGCAACTTTCCTTCAAAATTCTCCACCATTATCGTAGAAGATAACACTTATGATTTCGTCCTTTTAATAAGTTTGCCTCTACCAACAGCTAATAGTAAACCATTATATTCTCCAACTGACATAGTGAAATTGTGTTTAATTGGCAAAGGACTTGAATTTTTTTTCCTTTTAGATTTTTTCTTTATGGGCTATTTATCTACATGATTTTAAGACTTTCGTGTCACACTATGATGATAAACTCTTTATGTACCATCAAAAAAATTATTGTGAGTAAAATAAATAAAATTCATTATTTTTCACTCATATATAATAAAATTAATATTTTTAATTTTATTTATTTATTTATATTAAAAGTTGCTCATAGATGGGTTTATAAAAAAGCACAAGCAGACTAATCTTTTTTTTTTTTTTTGAAAAATTTATATGATTTTTCATTTAGAGTGGTATTGTATAAAAAAATCTCTTTGAAATCTGCATATACCATTATAATCTTTTTAGAAGAATAGAATAATTTATTTCCATCAAATTTTGTTCAAGTCGTTCAATTTCTCTTAATTTCATTCAGCCGTACAATTTCAGTAGAATTACACTGTTGGAAAACAAGAATTTTCAATACAATTTCTGATTGAACGCCCAGGAACACTAGAAGAATTGATGTTTTCAATAAACATTTCAAAGATTGCAATAGCGAAGAATACCAAAAAAAAAAAAAAACAAACAAACAGAACAACATATCCTGCATTAGAAAAGCAACAAATTAAACTCTTCTGATATCACACCAACACCATCACACAAGAACAAACCAAACAATAAAAAACGTCTCCATCTCCATGAAACCACTAGCCTGTACAATCCGCTGGTTCCAGCGTCAACTTCATGGCGCTCAAATCATACGCAATATTAAAATTCTGCTGCGCCACATTCCCAAAAATATTTGTATCCCCAATACCCGCATTTGAGATCATAGCAAGGCACAGCGTCCTCTCATCTAAATTCATAAACGCGTTCAATGGCTTCAAAACCACATCAGCTCCATAGAAATGAAATGTTATATTTGGGATGTTGCCATCTTCTATTCGCTCCACCCTCGAAACGTCAAAACAGAGACTGAACATCCCCTGCGGATCACTTACTTGCGGCAACTTCACAACTGTGGATAGTTTTGTAATCAAAGACTGCAGAATATCGTCGCCAATTATCGTAAGGGTCGTGCCTGAGTCGATGATGATGTTTCCTTCCTCCTGTGTATTAATAAATTTGTAAACAAGTTGATTATTACTTGCTCAAAATAAATACTCAGCAGAAAATCTTTGTTTTATAATGTTATTTATTATGAACGGAATACTGATAATAACTTTTAATGAATGATCATAAAAAATATAAATACATTTTTATTATTGATTTCAATGGAAAGAAAAAATTCGTAATTTATGGTACATATCTTTAAGTCTCTGGCAATAACAATAGATTTTTTAATGGAACAACAAATTATTTACTTTAGAATGAAATTATAATTATTCAATAGATTTATACAATATAGACAATTATTTTAATACTTTGGGGACAGGCACATCTCCGGCCAGCTTATATCTATTTACTTTTAGCTGTCATTATATATATGTATATATATTGGCTAAAATGAATTAACAAGCTGTATTCTTGCATGGCTTTACATATCTGATTTATTATCAAAACAAATAAAACCATCCTAATACAAAGGTGATATTTTACTTTATCATATCCTCTTATCATCATATAGCATGGAAAGTATGCCGTCCATAATTTTTAACAAATATATGGGAAGCCTAAGGTTGTCTGACACGTACCTGTGAGCCATTCTGATACGATTTAAAGGCGATAGCCTCCGAATCACCTGCCACTGATATTCGCTCCAGGTTAAGGAAGAAGAAGTTTTCGGTATCGCTATGGATGAGATCAGTGATGACAGCATCGGGACCGGAGACGACAGCTTTAGTACCAAAGTTAATCCGACCGGTTATAGAGTTGTTGTTGAGCGGAGGAAGGCAGTAAGAAAACTTGTTTTTAACTGCGTCACCGAGCTGGGTAATAAGGGAGAGCTGGCCTCCGGCGAGCCCCACAAGACCCGCTCCTTTCTTGTCGAAGGTACCCTGGCTTTCGTGCGTGCAGCCGAAAAGAATATTCGGAACATTGACCTGTTGGTTGGGGATGGAGTCAAACGAGAAGGTTTCAGTGGCCAGTTCTCCAATGACATAAGAACTGTCGCCATACGAGTACTGGTAATTACAGTTGGATTTGGAGGAGCAGTCTCCGTATTGCGGGAGCGCAGTGCAGGCACTGTCGGAACAGGGGACTGTATTGTAGCTTGAAGAAGCTGTGGGGTCAAAGAGGGGGGAAAGTTGGGTATAGCATTGATTGCATGGGGTGCATTGGAGCCAGATGAGGTCGCTGCCGGTGTCGACGATGGCGAGTGTTTTTATTGGTGGCGTGCCAATGGAGATGGTCATAAGGTATTCATAGTTATTGGGGAAGATTTTAGAGTGGATGTCGGTAGTACGGTTTGCAGCACGAAGGAAATAGGCGGCGCGTCCACGGGAGCGGTGGAAGGAGGCGCGGAGGCGGGAAACGGGAGTAGAGGAGGAGTCGTAGGAAGGGGAGAGGGGAGAGTCGCGGTGGATGAGATCAACGTAGAAGCCGCCGGTTGCAGTGGATAGGAAAGGGAGGAGGCCGGCGACGGAGACGGACAGAGCGAGCAAAAAGAGAGAAAAGGTTTCCATGGTTGAAGACGTAATGTGGTAAGGGGGGAATGCATGCATGAGATTTATGGTGTGATGAAGGATGGTAATTATTGTCATTAATGTTTTTTAAATCCTTTGCCATTAATAGAGATTTATAGAATAATGATTAGAAAGTTTTCTTAATGATTTTTAAAAGGATTCTTCATTGGATTTCTGTCCGATAGGGGGTAAGAAAGTTGAGTTTGAAAGAAACAGATTTATGTAAAATATTTGAATTGAACGAGGGCAAATTATATTGCATGCATGTACCTACCATATAAATTTAATTGATATTTATCAGTGAGCAAATATTGGCGCACTGTTTCCATTTGAAGGAGATTTGGTGATTAATTCGGTGATGATCTTGCTCATTAATCACTAGTCAAAAACGCGACGTAAATTTGTAGTTTGAATTTAATTCGAATTTTAATGTATAAGGATTTGTTTTTTTCATTTTCCTTTTTGGATGGATATACTATTAAGTTTAGATATAGTTATTGAGTTTTAAATACAAACTTCGAAAAATAAACTGTTTTTCCGGATGCCAAAAGAATGTATATTTATTCTAATGTGCTAGTTATTCAACAAATTTTAAAAGCGCACATCATGATCAAATTAAAACAGTTCACATGTAAGCTGAGATAATTCATCATTACAATATTATGTATAGTTGATTCTTGGTCCAAGTTCACCTATATCATTTGGATTATGCAATGATTAGAGTATTAATAATTCAATCAAATCTTTTCACTTTCACTTAAAAAATTTCATCAACAAATTATATTAACTTGGCTAATTGTAGATACTAACATTTAGTGTAATGCATCTAGGGATGCAAATGAGTCTAACCGAGCTCCTGTCATCTTTGGCTTGTGCTGGAGCTTCATTAATTTATTGAGTTAGAGCTTGAGCTCAAGCTTATTTCTATGAGTTCAAACTGGCTGACAAGGCTGTCTCTTTTTTATAGAAGAGATAAAATCATTTTTATTTAAGTAATTATTATAATAACATGAAAAAATTAATAGGAATTCAAATGAGAAAATATAAAAAAATTAGTTGAAATAAGAAATAGAAATAGATACTAGAAGGCTTGACCAAAGTGTGAACTCAACCCAACCATAAGAAATTTTCCAATGATCCACTCCAGAGGCATTCACCTTTAAACATGTCTAATTGAGGTACTCACTTTAGAAGAAATCACCTTAAACAAAAGAGTATCTTAGCCAGTAAAAATGCAAGAAATACTCATCCACCTAACAATAACAACTTTACTAATCTAGCGTCCATCATAGACAAAAGCCTCACTTGTTAATTGGAGTGACTAGCTAGAGACACTCACTAGGACCACTTGTTAGAGGTGTCTCAAAGCCACATGAGAGAAGGCTACCAAAATTTTGTCACCAAGATTATTGTCTATGTATGTGCAACGAGTCAAATCATATATTATTTTATTATTTCTTGTGTGTTGCTTCTTATGTAGCTTTATTAATCCTATAAATGCATGGTTAAGAGGATATTTTATGGACTTCAAGCCAATCACTATTCATAAAAGAAGATATAGATTCTCAAATCCATTTTATCTTACTCACCCACTGACATGCACACTACTATTCTTCTAATTATGATTTATTATGTTGTGTTGTAGATCTTGTTCTGCATATATGTAGTATAAAGTAATGAAGTGATAAGAAAAGTATCATTCACACAAGAATTGGAATTATCCTAAAGTCGCTCTAGAATTGCCTATTTGAACTACTTAATTTATTTTATCAATTGAATAAAAACGGTGATGCAATTGAAAGTTAAAATCAATAGATTCAAGAGGTAAATTCTATATTTTAAAATAATCAAAATCCATGATCTTTAAAAACACAAGTTTGCAAAAGATAGATTTCTTTCTAAAGTTACTGTGAATCAAAACATAATTGCTCCTCGTCTCTATCAAGTTTGTTGGAGTACTATACTACATGAAATTTTGATATTTCAGGCAAATTTTCTAGCATAATATTGCTCGTCAGAAATACCGACATATATGCGGGCAATTTTGCCGACGATTTGTTTTCGGAGGAATTTCTTGTGGAAATTCTTCTGCTTTTAGCCGGGTGAAATTTTTGTGAAATTTTCGACAACATTTTCTACCAAAAATTACCGTTGGAAATTCCACTATTAAAGGACCTATTTTCACTATTCCATTCCTTCTTCCCCATTTAATGAGAAACAACTCTCTCACTCGAGTCTCATATGAAATAGACTTGAATCGTACCCCTCCATCCCCCATTCATTCATGTTGCGATTCCTCAGCCTTCATCGGTTCATATTGCATTCCTTTGTTCAAGATCATTATCGTATTGCTCTGCTCCATCTGTTCGTATCGCATTCATCCTCTCGATCTTCTCAATAATTCTCTATTTAATCTTCTTAGTAAATGTTAATATTGCGTAACTTTGTAAAAATCTAAGAGTTTTGTCAAAACTTGGGTGATATGCATTTTTATCACAAGAACTTTGCAAACAATCACTAGTTTAGAATATTATATTAAAACATGGTTGATAGTCTTGATGTACAGGTCCAAATTAACTCAAATCAAATCTATGGAAATTTAGTGTTTGTTAACTGACCTAGATTATGTAAGAATATTAAGCTTCAAATAATTATGATCTCAAGTCTCTCTAACATAGAGCTAAAGGCTCATGGAGGTGTCAATGAAGTATGTAATATATATAGATATATACCTTTTCTCAAAGGTTTCTTCTCTTAGAGGTTCATTTAAGACTAATAATATTGTCATCGTCACAATAGAATGATTCATATCAAATGAACATTCATATTTATGTAGGTTAAATTGATGAAGTCATTATGTAAGTCAAATATGGGGTAAGTTAAAATCTAAGGGCTTAACATTTACCAAACTCAAAGTTGCAATATCTCAAATCATCCAAAGTTTTATCTCAACTGATATTTGTGGCTTTCTTTTGATATGGATATTGACAACAAAGTAGTATGCCTTCTTCTATCTTTTTTTTATTCTATCATTATTGCATGCATCCCAATGTTTATGTGTAGAACTTTAAAACTCAAATATGATATGGATATTCAAAGTCAAATATAGTAAATGTATGATTGATGAATTGTTACATGAACATAAAATATTAACATATGAATTCAATAATGGAGTGAAAAAAATTTATCAAGGCGGCCTATCAACTTCATTCCTTTATATTATATGGGATCTTTTTGAAAGTTTGTGAGGGTTGTTAAACCTTTATGAACTAATTCGAGACTAACCAAGAGGGAGGAGGGGGGTGAATTTATTACTTAAAAATTTTCTTAAGAAAAAAAAAATCTTTTTGAATATTTTAAAACAAATAATTTATGTGGAAGAAAAATTATTTTCATAATAACAAAAATCAAAGATTTCAAATACAGTTGAAATCATAGAATAATGTGAAAATTAAATATGGAAAAGTAAATAAAAAAAACACATCCTAATTATAGTGGTTCGATCAACTTGGCCTATGTCCACTCTCCGAAAACCTCATTTCCAAGTATTACACTAAAAGTAGTTGTCTCTCCTTTACCCTCATAGTAAGGCGGAGAAGCCCTTACAAAATTCTTTCACCGACTTGGTGAGGCATAGTAACTTGAATCCTTTTACTCCCTCCTAGAGTATGTAGAGAAACTGATAATCCTTTTACTCCCTCTTGGAGTAGGCAGAGTGAAATCACTATATGGACAAGGGGGGGGGGGGGGGGGTGAATTGTGAAAACATTTTGACAATAATTAAAACCTAAGGAAAAGTTCTAATTTTTTTATGCTTTTACAATTTTAACATGAAAAATAAATTCAAACAACTTTTCTTTCACAAATTTTTCCAAGCAAATATTATGAATTACCACAATTTAAAAGGCATTTTTTATATCCATTTGATATAATTTAAATCCTCTAAAACATGCAAAGGCTAGCAAAATCCTAATTGCTTCAAGTCTAGCTACAGGGACAAAAGTCTCCTCAAAATCAATCCCTTCAATCTGATTATACCACTTAGTAATTAATCTAGCCTTATTTCTAATGACTACTCCTGAGTCATTCATTTTATTTTTGAATACCCACTTAGTTCCAACTACACTTTGATCCTTTGGCCTTGTTGTTAATTCTCAAACTTTATTTCTTACAAATTTATTTAACTCTTTTTGCATAGCCAAAATCCAAAATTCATCCGAAAGTGATTGATTAATATTTGTGGGTTCTATTGTTGAAATGAAAGTTGAATGATTGACTTTTTTGTTTAGTTTACGCCTAGTCCTTACACCCTCACTAGGTTCACCAATTATCAATTCCTTTGGTGGGTATTAGAAAATCTCAAATCTCTAGGCAAAGGATTTTCTATCTCCAAGTTTTCTTCTAATTTTTCTTCTAAGTTTATTCTATCAATATTTTAGGAGTTAATCTCAATATCATCTTCTATAACATTTGGCTCTTCCAAAATTTCAGATTCATCAAATACAATATGTGTTGTCTCCTCAATTAACAAAGTTCTTTTATTAAATACTCTATAAAATTTTCCAACACTTGAGTATCCTACAATAATTCCTTCATCTGATTTTGGATCATATTTTTCTAAGGCAAATTTTCCATTGTTATGAATAAACATCTTGCAACCAAAAGCATACAAATGTGATAATTAGTTGTTCTCTCTTTTAGCAACTCATAGTGTGTTTTATTTTATTTAGATCTCACATTCACCCTATTCAGAACATAACATGCAGTGCTATCCGCCTCTGCCCAAAAATATTTAGGAAGTGAGTATTCTGCCAACATGGCTTGGGCGGCTTCTATTAATGTTCTATTTTTCCTTTTGACTACCCCATTTTACTAAGGGGTTTTAGGTGCAGAAAAGTTGTGATTAATTTCTTTCTCCTTATAAAAATCCTCAAATATTTCATTCTCAAATTCTCCTCCATAATCACTTTGTATAGTCATAATTTCACATTTTAGCTTTCTTTGAATCCAAGTCAAAAAGTTTCTAAATTCCTCAAATGATTCACTCTTATGAAATAGAAAACTAACCCTCGTGAATCTTGAGTAATCATCCACAATCACAAATCCGTATACCTTCCCTCCTAGACTTAAAGTTCCAACTAGTTCAAAAAGATCCATTTGCAAATTTTCCAATAGTTTACTAGTTCTAAAATTCTTATTAGACTGAAAAGAGGACTTCACTTGTTTTCCTAATTGACATGCATCTCAAAGGTGGTCCTTAGTAAAGTCTAATTTTGGTATACCTCTCACTAGGTTCTTTTGGGTAATCCTCCTAAGATTTTTCATGCTAGAGTAATAAAGTCTCCTATGCCAAAGCCATGACTCATCTGAAATAGTTTTTTAAAAAAAAGCAGTAGGAGTTTTAATGCAATTCAAATCTAGCATATACACATTGTTTACCCTTATACCATTCAAAACATCATTTTCATTTAAGCTTAATATGCAGCTAGTAGGAAAAATTTTTACACAGTATCCTTTATCACATAGCTGGCTTATACTTAACAAATTATGCTTTAAGCTTTCTACCAATAACACATTCTCAATAAAATAGTTCTTAAGGTTTCCAATCATACCTGACCCAACCACCTTCCTTATGGTGTTATCTCCAAGTGTAATCTTGCCTCCATTCCTGACTTCAAGCGATATGAATTATGCAGTATCTCCAGTCATATGCTTTGAACATCCACTGTCTAGGTACCATATACTCTCACGAGGTCTTGTGTGAGAGCGACCCTACAAGAATATCAAACGTTAGACCTAGGAACCCAAACAAGTTTGGGTTCACCTTTTGACAATTTATAAAGAGATGTATGTATGATATGCCTAGTTTATGCATCTTAGGTTTCTACACCAAATAAGTTTTCTTCTTCAAAGTACAAGTGTGAGCTATGTGTCCAATCAATCGATAATTATTACATTTGACTTTTGGAAAAGGATTCCTAAGTCTTCTACAATTCATTTGTCTATTTAGGGATTGCATAAATTTAGGATACAAAATAGGATTAGTAAAATCTTCAAGTTTAGGGGGTTTCCTATTATCTTCGAGAGCTTTTATCTTAAATATGTAATATGAATTCATATCTTCCAAAATTCGATTTGTATAATTAGATTTATAAATTTTACTCTCAGATTCATCCTTAAAATTTTTAAATTCTTTTTCAAGTTCTATATAGGATGATTTTAAACTTTCATGATTTTTATTCAAGTCGTCATATTCATTAAGTAATTTTATGTGGTTTCATTAATTAAAGCATGATTTTTTCTAAGGATTTCATGTTCGTTTTGTAGTTCCTCAAATTTTAAGCTCAGATTAGTATGCATTTTCTTTATCTTTCTATATGCATCATGCATGTGTTTAGAAATTTTAAAAATTTTATTGTAAGTTAAGTTACATACCTTTTCTTGATCTGACTAATCAAGATTATTGGTCATTAAGCACAGATTAGTGACTTCCTCTTCCTTTTTCGTTTCTAACAAGTCCAAAGGTGAGTCCGCCTAAAAAGCTCTTTAGAATTTCTTCTTACCTTTTTTCATAACTGGTTTCTCCTCTACCTTCTCCTTGCTAGGAGTGGCTTTGAGTTTTGGGCAATCTGTCTTAATATGTTTAGGTTTCCTACACTCATATCAAATAACATCATTTGAAATATTGATATTCCTATTAAATTTACCTCAATTTCATTGTTGGCGTCTCTTCTGCTTCCTCTTCAGAAATATTCTGAATTGTCTAGTCATTAGTGTGATATCATCTTCATCCTCAGGTTGTGAGTGTTCACTTTCAGATTCCTCCACTTTTAGTGCTATGTTCTTCTCCCTTCATGATTCACCTACATTAATCTTTCTTTTGCTAACTCTATGCTCGTAAGAAATTAGCGAATCAAGAAGATTGTCAATAGAGTAAATATTTAGATCTTTAGACTCTATAATTGCAGTAATTTTAACATCATAAGCAGTAGAAAAATAATGAAGTATCTTATTAATCATTTTAGCATTCATTAGTTCTCTACCTAATGCATGTAAAGAGATGAATATTTGTATGAATCTTGTGTACATATCAGAAATGGATTAATTTGGTTTCATGCGAAACAGTTCATAATCATACAACAAGATAATAAGTCTAGATTGCTTAACCTCATTAGTCCCCTCTTAATTATGAAAAGTCTATCCTATATATCCTTTTCAATCTTACAAGTAGAAATCCGCATGTAATCTTCTAATTTAAGAGCACAAAAGAAACTATTCAAGCATTTGATTTTTAGTTCTGCTAAGTCAAGTTCTTTTACTGTCCAGTCCATAAAAGGTGTTTCAACTCTAACTCCGTCAACTAGTCTAGTTGGTTTTGTATACCCTTCCTGAACTAAGATCTACATACGATAATCAAGTGGCTGTAAAAATATAGACATGAGTGTTTTTCAAAAATCAAAAGGAATATTGTCGAACAATGAGGTCTAGTTATAGAGTAACCCTCATGTATATTTTAATTTCCAAATGCAGCCATCTACGTTAATAAAAAAAATAGTCTAAACTTATGAGTTTAAAATAAAGCTCTGATACCACTTGTTGAAACTTGTTTAATATGAATTAGGTTGTAAAACCTAAGCTTATGTCCCAGCGGCTAACCAAGATGCGGGGTGAATTGGTAATTAAAAAATTATCCCTCTTTTAAAAATATTATATCGAAAATAACTTTAACGAATTTTGTAGAAAATATTTTTCAACCACAAGTTAAAACATTAAAAACAAAAGCAGCGAAAAAAAAAGGCATAAGTTTTATAGTGGTTTGGTCAAACATGACCTACATCCACTCCCCGGAGGCACCCTCTAAGTATTGCACTAATACCACTAGTGACTCTCCTTTTGCACCCACAGCAAGGCGAAGAAGCCTTTATAAAACTCTCTTCCACCACTACCCTGTGCGATAGAGAATCGTCTTCCTTTCACACTCTTCAAGTGTTGGCAGAGAACTGTTCATCCTTTCACACTCTCCGATGTAGATAGAAAACCCTTCATACTTTCACACTCTCCAAGTGTGGGCAGAGAACCCTTTGGCTATTCACACTCTCCAAGTGTAGGCAAGACCCTTCATATGTTCACACTTTTCAAGTGTTGGCAGAGATCCAGATCTCCTTGACAGATCTTCTCATAAGAAATCTAGAAGGATGAGAGAAAAAGAGTGAAGTAATCACAAACCACAAGTGGAAACTCTTACCTTTGAGTACTAAGTGAATCCTTCACGCTCCAGTAGTAAGAATCCTCTTCAAACACTCTCTCACACTCTCTCCTTAACTCTCCCTTCAATTGGCATGAACATCAATAATCAAAAAGATCAAGAGGCAGTTTTAATTAGACTATATATAGGAAGACATAAAAAATCATCCAAAAACAACTGATTTTCAAGTTTGTACGTGGTGGATCGTCCCGTACGATCGTCCTGTACAAATTTACTTAATTAGTTGCATGCAAACATAATATATATTTGTATGATCTGTCTTCATACCAGATCATTGTCCTGTATGAAATATGTTCATCCTGGGATGAATAGGAGTTCGTCTGGACGAAAATTTTCTAAAGAGCATTTTGTCCTGAAATGAATAGGAGCTCATCTGGACAAAAATTTTTCATAGAGCATTTTATCCTGGATCGAATAGGAGCTCGTCTGGATGAAAATTTTCTAGAGAGTATTTCATCTTAGGATGAATAAGAGCTCATATGGATGAAAATTTTCTAGAGAGCATTTCGTCCTGGTAGGAATATAAGATTTAGTCTCGACAAAAATTTTTCAGAGAGCATTTCATCCTGGGAAGAATAGAAGCTCATATGGATGAAAATTTTCAAAGAGCATTTCATCCTGGCATGAATAGGATGAATCATCTGGACTATCAGTACAAAGTGAGAATCAAGAGCAGATCATCCTAGGATGAATTTAGAAATTATCCTGGACGATCAAGACTTAGAAAATTTTCCCACTTTCTGTTTATTCCATTTCACTTCCTAGGGGATTAACTGAATTGATAGTCTCGTACGAATAAGGTTCATCCTGTACGATCAGTGTGATTTTTAAAGATCTCCCCAAGTGTGTGTGTGTGTGTGTGTGCTAAGCTTATTTAATTAAAATCATATTTCCTCAAACTCAATTACAATAAAAATTAAAAACTTCTATTTACAAACTATTTCATGATGAATTTTGATTTGAAGTCTTCATTAGTCTGGAGTTCGATTATCCTAAAATGTTAGTCCACATAAAAGCAAAAATAATTTTTCCAAAAAGTATTAGGAGAAAATAAAGCTTAAAATAATAATATTTAGAATTATCAAAACTATACAAGTTGCAAAAAGATAAAACATGCAAATAGCAACTCTCTTAACACAGTGGACCTAAAATATTAGCACACATATAAAACATAAATGCAAATAAACTCAATTATTAGGAGATAGTATATTCAGAAAATAATAATATTTGTTATCATCAAAATTACGGTACTTGACCATATATTTATAACAATCTTCCGCTTTTTGATTATGACAAACATTATTATTTAAGAATTTTCAAAAGTATTTTGTTATTCCTAACACTCCCTCTTACTAAGTTAATCTTTAAAACTTAATAGGAGAGGTGATTTTTTTTAAGAAAATGTGAAACACTA
Source organism: Dendrobium huoshanense (assembly GCA_016618105.1). Lineage (NCBI taxonomy): Eukaryota > Viridiplantae > Streptophyta > Magnoliopsida > Asparagales > Orchidaceae > Dendrobium > Dendrobium huoshanense. The sequence continues at coordinate 18,991,742 of CM028345.1, read as the reverse complement.
AACAGGAACACTAAGTGGAAAACAAACTAAATACTAAATTGGAAATAAACTTCATTAAAATAAAATATGTAGGTAATTGACAATAAACTACTACTCCATCTTTTGACATCACAAAAAGGAAAAAAAACAACTAAAAAGTGAATGAAAAATGAAAAAGACATAACATAAGCACAATGATGAGAATAGTACACACATAGGAGCAAACAAAAAAAAAAAAAAAAATGAAGCAGGCTTGAAAAGGAACCACCCTAATCAATTGGAGGTGGTTGTGGTGGTGATTGAAAGAAACTATGAATGGAAGCAAATTAATCCCCAAACCAAGCCATATCCTAGTCAACTACTGCTGATGGGCTACATAGGCATCAAAGCGAGCTTAGTCTTGGTCATGTTGTTGCACTTGTGTAGCTACATAGGAGTCAAATATAGCCCCCCACTAGTCATCTTTATATAGGCTGCTAGCAGACAGGGATAGGTGCAAGAATTGGTGCTAGACCTATGGACCTCCGAAAGAGCACCGCTCGTGGGGTTCAAATTCAAAGGGTACGGCCGCACCATCCCGTAGGACAAAATGATCGTAGGCCTTTACACTCGACACGAACAGGTCAATGGAAGGGCAGATTAGGCCGTGCATATGACTAACCATTGAGGATAGAAGCTCTCACTAACCCACCCCAATGGATAGTAATATACACGACCTGATCAGAATGGGTTTCCCCCACCCGATACAATAGTTTGAGCGGGGTTTATTAGATGTGGGGCCAAGTTTCCCACAGGGAGCCCTCATGTGGTTAATTACATCTCAGGCCGGAACTTGAGAAAACTCTCGATTAAGGATCATACATTATCCCTTCCAAAAATGGGATCGGCACGAGGGTGCAGACTAGGAAGTCCTATCCAAATGTGAAGAAAGGTTCAAGTAGCTCAGTCAACATGCGTGGTTCACACCAGCATTCAGATACTCTAGCGTACTAAAGAGAAACTGAGAAAAAGAAGATCAAGCACTAAATCACATGCTTGACAAAAATGGTGGAGGTGGCATCATCATGTGACGTAGATAAATAGGATTTTAGTCCCTAAAGAATAGGGAATTTACCTACTATTTAAGCCTACTACGAGACTGAGTGTAGTAGCCACAAATCCTAAATCTAAGTTGGGTTTACTATTCTACACAACACTAAGACCCGTGTCCTAGCTAATGCAATGCAAAAATTTGGACTTACCCCGGCCCAGCTAACTACCTAATTGATTCAAAACCATGTAGTCTAGTCATTTATGAAAGATGGGTGGGTGATATAATTTTTGGAAGTAGGACCGACATCTAGAGAGTTTCTTAATTAGTCCTAGACTTATGTGGGGTAGATGCTCCAAGTTAATGCAATTAAATATTAATTAAATTGATTTCTAATATAATTCCTAGTTTAGAAGATATCAAATCATAAATGCATTGGATTTTAAAAATAAACTTATATAAAAATTATTTTTAGAAGGAGACTAGACTTCCCCAGATCCGACACCTCATCCTCATAGGTCAGATTATCTGGACTCTACCCGCAAGCGGGGAAATGCCTCAAAGCAAGGAGGGAGAAGAGATGCAATAATATGCATGCGACCCCGAATGATTGCAGCAATTTCCTAGATTTATTAGATTTCTATGTTATTTAAATCCTAAAAATTTAAATATTGGTTTTGAGTATAATAATTTTCGTAATCCTTAGAGAGCCTAACAAAGTCAAGGAGAAAATAAAAATGGCATGCAAGAAAGAAAACCTAAAAAAAGCATATGATTTTTACTATGCAAACAAAGTAAACACATCAATATAAATCAACTAATAAACTAAATGGCCATAGGCAAACTACCCTTTAATTACAAACCAGGGTCTGCATAAAATAAAGTGGTCGGGCACCACTACCAACAACCCAGATTTCGAAGCCTATGACAGATGCAAATGACTTTGAGTGGGATATTAGGTCTTCAGGTCTTCAACTATTTAGTCTTCTTCTCCTTGGACTCCTTGGGTCTCTCCTCCTTGGACTCCTTGGGTCTCTCCTCCTTGGATTCCTTAGAACTATCCTCCTTTGACTCCTTGATCTTTATTCTTTTGTGGTGAATTCCCTATCATTTATGGTGCTTGGTGGACGCATGTGTGCCCAATTGGAGCTTCATAGGAGATTCAAAAAGGTAGAGTTTGAGTTTTCCCTGATTCACCTATCAGTTGGAGCTATTGAGCCGAGCCATTCCCTTCTCCTAACTCTCTCTAAAAGAATCAATAAATGAAAGAAAAAAAAATAAAGCGATAATAAGTTCTAATGAATCAATTCATTCATGTCAAATCCCTTCATGATGCATTTTTATAATTTTGACTAAGCGAGGGATCCAATGGTATAGTTCACTTGTTGGTAGTTTGGAGGATTACAAACATGACTATTGCTTTCAAATTTCTCTCCTCCTTGGACTCCTTGGATCCGTCGTGACTTGAATATCCAAATGAAGAGATAATTCCCCCTTGGTAGGGGGTATTACCTTTTCTCTTTGGATATCTAAAGCCATCCAACTTGATCTTCCAAATGAAAGAAGACTCTCCCCTATGAGGATACCTTCTTCTTTTGGAATTTGAGTTCGATAAGAATATCCTAACTCAAAGTTGTATTTTCATAACTCTTTATAATATTACAAATGTTACATTAAATGAAAAGTAGTAAATTCTAAAGTCACCTGCATGGTTGTCCTAATAAAATCCCAAGCAGTTTTATATGAAAATAAAAGTACACATCCACAACCATATTACTAGCCATGCTTTTAATCATTGAGGGCTAAGTAGCTTCTAGAGCATCTATTACAGTTATTATTTAATGATTTAAATTATCCCTCATTTATTTAGGGGGCTGAGCAAGCACCTGCATAAAATAACATTAAAAATCATGACATTAGCCCCCCTTTTAGTATTGCATGAGCATGGCCACCTACAAGAAGAATAATATATATGTATAGTGTTTCTAACCTAAGGGTAGACCTAACGCCTATCATATTAATTCTCAGAGTGCAGTAAAAGTAAGCAAACACAACAAGATTTCATCACAGCATGTAGTGAAAACTACAAAATTCCCGGCACACAGCATAAAAGGAAACACCGGCCTAGCCTAAGTCTAGAAGTGGTGGCCTAGCAAATAATTCTATGTGTGTGTAAGGTTTGTGTGGCTGGGATAGATCCTAAGTCAGGTAGTTGATTAAAGTTGCCTAGAATTTAGATTTGTTGAAGGCCAAAAAAAGAAATTTTAGTTAAAGTTTAAATATTAATGAATTAGGATTCAGTTTAGTTAATTTAGTTTGTTGGCTCATTTTAAATGCTTAGGGTCATGATATTTGAAGTTCAAATTATATTAGCTAATTTTGGAAAGTCTCGGGTCCTCCTAGGTAGTAGGCTGAGGGGGTCCAAAAGGTCACTATGAGAAATAGGCTAAGTTTGGGATTCTTAACACTTTAGGTAAATACTAGACCTTATGGTGAGTAGTTAGACAGGTAGTTTGCTGGATTTGGAGTTCCTAGGCAAAGTTATGAATTTTCCAAGTTTTGGGCCTTAGACTATAGGCTCAAGTTGATCGGAAAGTTGACATTCTAATTTAGGTTAGTTTTGTTAAGAAAGTTGCTATTAGCATGCTTTATATTCTTGCAACTTATATTGTTTTTGATGATTCCAAATATTGTTTTATGTGTAGATATGTCCTAACACATTTTAGAAGAATTATTTTTGCTCTTGTGTGTACTAACATTTCCGAAAAATCAAACTCCAAACCATGAAGACTTTAAATCAAAATTCAGCATACAATCCTTTGTAAATTGAAGTTTTAAATTATTTTTTAAATTGAGAGCGAGTGATTGTAATTGAGTGAATAAAAATACACACACATATAAGGAGATTTTACATAAGCTGTACTGATCGTACGGGACGAACCTAGTTCGTAAAGGACGATCAGGTCAGTTGTCTCCTCTTACGAGTAATGGAATGATCAGGAATCGAGAAATTTTTTCTAAGTATTGATCATCTAGGACAAAATTATTTTTGTCCCAGGACGATTTAGGCTTTGTAAGAATTTTGTCCAGACAAAATCCTGATCGTCCCGGGACGAATTGAATCAACACTTCAGTATCTGGCGGGGTTATACACTTTTTGGAACCGACCTATGAAATAACTGATCATCCAGATGAACCTAGTTTGTACGGGATGATAATCGTGTACGAACACAATTCATACCAATATTCATAAGGATCGTTTCTGACACTTTAAGTAAATTCGTCCGAGACTATCCACGATCGTATGGGACGATCCATTCGTGTTAACTTGAAAATTCTATAAGTTTGGATGGTTTTTCTTGTCTCTCCTATATAAGGTCCAATTTTTACTACCACCCAATCTTTTTGCTCATTGATCTTCATGCTTATTGGAATAAGAGTCAAGGAGAGAGTGTGAGAGAGCATTCAAAGGAGAATTCCTACCACTGTAGCGTGAAGGCTTTGCTTGATGTTCAAAGGTAAAATTTCCTACTTGTGATTTGAGATTACTTCATTCTTTTCTTTCTTCTTTCTAGATTTCTTGTGAGGAGATCTGTCAAGGAGATCGGGTTCTCTGCCCACACTAGGAGAGTGTGAAAGGGCGTAGGGTTCTCTGCCCACACTAGGAGAGTGTGAAAGGATGTAGGATTCTCTGCCCACACTAGGAGAGTGTGAAAGGACGTAGGATTCTCTGCCCACACTAGGAGAGTGTGAAAGGACGTAGGGTTCTCTGCCCACACTAGAAGAGTGTGAAAGGACGTAGGGTTCTCTGCCAGACTAGGAGAGTGTGAAAGGACGTAGGGTTCTCTGCCCACACTAGAAGAGTGTGAAAGGACGTAGGATTCTCTACCACACTAGGAGAGTGTGAAAGGATATAGGGTTCTCTGCCCACACTAGGAGAGTGTGAAAGATCAAAGGGTTCTCTTCCCACACTATGAGAGTGTGAAAGGACTTAGGGTTCTCTGCCCATACTAGGAGTGTGAAAGGACAGTTGGTTCTCTTCCAACACTGGGGATAGTGTAAAAGGACTACGGTTCTCTGTCGCACCGGGTAGTGGTAGAAAGAGTGTTTGTAAAGGCTTCTCCGCCTTGCTGTGGTATTAGTGCAATACTCAAAAGGTGCCTCTGGGGAGTGGATATAGGTCTGGTTTAGACCGAATCAATATAAATCTTGTGTCGTTTATTTTTACTTCTTTTTACTTTCTGCATTTTTCTATTTAAAAAGTTTTGGTTGAAAACATTTTTATAAAAAATTCATTAAAGTTTATTTTCGGTTCAACTCATCTAAAAGAGGAATAATTTTTAAACTACCAATTCACCCCCTCTTGGTAGCCTTGGGACATTAACTAGGTTTAACAACCTATTCACTAGACTCAACAAGTTTTTAGAATCCTAATATTTTTAATAAATACTAGACCCTAATTGGATTTGAATGCAAGTGAGTTTTCTTAATTTAGAATTTTCTACAATTAGTTATGAGTTTCTAAAGATTGAGTATTTATGAGAATTATCTAAATTATCTAATTAAGGAGGAATTTTATGATTTTGATCCAAATTAGCTCCAAACTAATTGAAATCACCCCTAAAGGTCAGGAATGACCTGAGAAAGTGTTCCAAAGTGTTTGGGGAAAATTTGGAATTTTTAATATTTATTAGTGGCAAAAAGGTAATTTCTAATTGAGGCTAAGCTAAGGGTCAAATTGGGGTCAACCTAAGATGGCCTATTTATCTCAGGTTAAGAACCTTATTCTAAACAATTTGAGGTATTATGGGTATTTTTCTAAGTTGAAATGGATTTATTGTAATTTTTAGAAGGTACTAGGGCTCTATTTAACAGATAAATTAGGGTTGGTTAATTAAGGGGTTTAAAAGCTCGTCAAAATTTCTAGAAAATTTTGAGAGGTTTAGGATGTAACTAAGTTTAAATGGTGAGTTTTAATATAAATCAGTGATCTACCCTAGCCACTACAATTTTTCTAAGTTTGCTAGATGAGTCCTTAATTGTTGTCCTTAGGGTGTTACTACGTTGAGTAGGTTTAAATTAAGTTTTGAACTAACCCTTGGAGTATAGTAAACACACCATGTCCTTAGATCTAGGAGAGCCTAAACTAAGTGCTCGTGCATCCTACACATGCAAAGTATAATAAAAGAAAGATAAATGCGCCTAACAAAGTGATTAGTGAATAATTGGGACTCAACCATTCATTAATCCACTCCCCCATAATTGCTCTTTATATGAATAAGCTACGTTTGAAATTTCATAAATAGTGGATCTCCCAAACTTAGAATTTAATATATATATATATATATATATATATATATATATATATATATATATATATGAAAAAATATTGAAAATAAATATAAATATATAATATTTGGAAAATAATCTAAATAAAAAAAGATCAATTCATAGTAAGTACATAAGATAACAGAGATCCACTGGTCACCCAAGGAGGTTCAAAAGAGTTTGAAAATAATTTTATAATTTTAAAATAATCAAGATATTAATTTTTTAAATATTATTTAAATAGTCATGTAATTAAATAATACAGAAATAGGATAGAAAAATAATTTTTTGTTTACAAAAATTTTTTTAAATGAAAATACATTTTTTTATGAAAAATACGAGGTATTGTACATGAAAATCTGATTTAAAATAAAAACATTATGAATTTTTAAAATTTAAAGTATTTAAAAAAAGATTTTTAAATAATTAAAAAAATAATATATGAGTTTTAAAAAATAAATGAATTTTGAATTAATTAATTTTTAATTAAATAATCTATATATTTAATGATTAAAAAATGTATTTTAAAATGAGAATATAATTATTTAATAAAAAAATTAAATGACAAAAATTATCTTCTGATTTTTATAATGATTTAACAAAAATAATTTTTATCGATTTCAAAATAATTAAATTTTAAATCTATTAATCATCAATTAGATTGTCTAGGTAATTAATAATCTTAAGAAAGTATTTTAAAATAGGAAACATTTAAAATAAATAAATAATAATAAAAACAAATAAATAATAATAATAATACTCTGATATTTAGAATAATTAAGAGAAATATATTTTATAAGTTTGGAAAGTAATTAAATTTTAAATAAATTGATTATTAATTATGTAATTTAAGGAGTTAATAATTAAGAAAAGTATTTGAAATAGGAAATATTTGTTAAATAAAAAAATGAAAATAAATAATAAAAAAAAATCTATGATTTTGAAATGAATTTGGAAAGTATTTAAATTTTAAATTAATTATTAATTAAGAAATTTAAGTAATTAACTATTTAAAATAATTCAAAATAGAAAGGTATTTATATATCTAAAATTAAATAATTAAAACAAATTATCATATATCTAAAAATAATTTAATGAAAATAGTTTTTATAAATTTAAAAATTATTTAAATTAATTATTAATTAATAATTTAAACATTTAATTGCTTACCTAATTAAGAATTACTTAAAATAGTAATAATATTAAACATAATTAATATATTTTAAATAATAATAATAATACTAAAAAATATTTTCTAATTTTAAAAATAACTTAGCATAAAAAAATATTTTATTATTATTATTTTAATTGTAATTAATAAATATTAATATTAAATAAATATTTAAAGGTTGAATAATATAAATTATTTAAATAACATATAATATACCTTAAATAAAATTAATTTTAAATTAATATTTTCAAATAATTATTTAAAAATACTAATGATAAAAAAAATATTTTTAATTTTATAAAAAATATTTAATATAATAATAATTCAAATGTTGATTAAATACTTAAACTAGGTTTAATTAAATAATTTAAAATATACATTATATTTAATAATAATTTTAATTTTAAAATAAAGAGGATAAAATCATGAAGAAAATGATACAATATATGTTTTTTTTTTAGATTTTAAAATAATTTTAAATTCATTTTTAATCTTTTTTTAAATGAAGAAAAGAAAAGAAAAAAAAAGAGAAAAAAATAAATTTCATTCTCTCGATCGAGACATCCAAATTTAATGAAAATTTAAACATAAATTAGCATCATGAATAGAAAGCATGGGGTGATATTTGAAAGCTCTAAAAAGCACTTATTAAAAAGCTATATAGATCTAAGTGTAGTGAACTAGATCTAAAGTTTTGCAGAATCTCACTGTTGGATCTTCAAGTTCTTTATACGGTTGAGCTTGTAGATTGTTCTCATATATTTCTGTAGTTGAAATCATGATCAAACAAGCTCTGGATCAACCAGATCGAGGCCTTGGACGGATCTAGCCTTGATCTCGTCGGAGCATCTCCGTCGGCAGGATTTGACTGGTGGATTTGAGTTGAAGAAGATGGGGAGAAGTTAGAAGAGCTCTCACACCAAAAAGTTTAGGTTGAGAGCGGATATGAAGAGAATCCAAGCAAGAGCCTCATCTCATGAAGCCCTAAAAGAGTATTTAAATGATCAAGACCTTAGATCTATGGCTAGGATTCATCCTAAGGCTAATTAGAAGGGAATTGAGATGATTTAGCCTTCCATTCAATTGCTTGATTTAATAATAAATTTAAGCTCACGAGAAGGGAAAAAAATTAAGTTAAACACATCAAATTAAAATTAAGCTCAAAATTAGATTCGGTTCGAGTCAATTTGGGATTCAATTTGATTTGCTCAAATGAACCCAATTAAATGTAAATAAAATGACGGCTCAAATCATAACAAACTCGATGTGGCCAAGGAAGACTAATCAAGCTTAAGCAAACCCGACCGAGCCTAATTCGACTCAACTCGAGCTGATTCGTGCTCTAATTGAAATTGATGGGGCTTGATTAAATCAATCAAAGCCCTCAACGACACTCGAATGAAAATCGAGTTCAACAAGAATTCCTCATATTCATCTACTTCTCAATAGCAAGCCTAGCTGTGAGAGACACTTTGAATAACATGGAAGGAGGTATCAAAATAGAAGACTGAGAAATGATCCGATGATGCAGGAAATTAGAAGTTGTATTTGGATTTAATAACAAAAGATATGATGTGTCCTAAGGACAGATTGAGTATTCTCTTAATTTGGGATCTTTAATGCATATCATATTTGAAAGATAATGAATTAAAAGATCAGCTACATTAAAGTCTATTTGAGTTATTATAAAGTAAGTTGCAAGAGAATAAATAGGAGCAATGTTAATTCGATCACCAGCTTTGGGGATGATAGAGTTTCTAAGTATGTGTTGGATGATGTAAACATCCTGAATTAGAGTGCTAATCTTGGCAATATGGTGGTTACTATTTAATTCCCTAAGGGTGGTGTTGACAGGGGGCCAATTAAACTCAGGATTTACAGCTAAAACATGAACTTTTTCACCAGTAGTGGACATGTGTGTAAAATTATGAAAGTTTTGGTAGGTAATTTCTACTGGTTGCCTATTAATATAGGATTGAAGTGTAATACCCTCATTATTGATTAGAAGACTTACAAAAAACTTAAAATATAGTTCATAACAGAAGGGATAAGTAAGAGTAAGAATGAAGGTCATAGTGGTATGAGCAAACAAACGTTGTACTTCAAAGTGAAGATCCTCAGGTTTGATGATTTTTGAGGGAGTGATTCCAGCATCCTTATATCTATTGTAGGCATCTTCATCAGCTACATCAATAAATCTTGGATAGACCTAATACAAGGAGGAACTTCCAATAATTGATCTAGACCACTGGCCTATAGCCATTGCAAGGATTTAGATCATAAGTGAGGGTAAGAAATATTAAAGAGATTGGAGTAAAGAAGAAAGGTTGAATTTATGTTGTTATATAGAATGGGCTAGATTGTCCAAGATGATAGTGAGATCATCTAGAATGATCAAGTATAATTAATTCATCCAGATGATTGGTCAAAAATTTAGTCTTATCATCTATGATGATAAGATATTATATTTGATGATTAGACACAGGGTAATCATCCCGAGAAGTCAACTTGTATGATCGTTAACTGACTACATCATACAAAATGAACACGTGAATCATCTAATATAATGTGTTATTAAGAATTGTACCAACTACATTAAACTCATCCAATAATTTCTTTCAAGTAGATTATACAGGATGAAATGAAAATCATCCAATATGATCACTAACAGTTGATTCAGATCAGCCATTGGATGTGTTGTGATTAGTGATAAGAATTTCAGTTAAGATCATACATTATGATATGGATTGTCCTTGACGATTTGAGCAAAAATTGAAAAATTTAAGAAATGGAATGTGATGATAAGTAGGGTTTCAAAAAAAATAATTATAAAACAAAATAAAAATGTCATTTTTGATTGCTTTCCATGATAGGGGGGGGGGGGGGGGGGGGGAGGAGAGTGGTGAGGAGGGCCTCTTCCACCAGATTACTTTACTTATTGAAATTCATTCTAAAACAGTACAGGAACTGGTCCGATTTCGAGAGAAAAGGGATTAGAAAATAACCCGTAGGTTCCCAATTTTAAAGGAATTCCTGCCAAGATGACGGATCCAGCCATAGGTGCCTCTACATGGGCTTCGGGTAACCAAATATGAACTGGTACCATAGGCACTTTGACGGCGAAAGAGGCGAAAGAAGCAATCCATAATTAGCCAAAACTAGTCATAAATCAAAATCAAAAACCCTTTTTTTGAATCCATTAACTCCAATAAATGATAAATTTCCCTTGCGAGTAGGTTAAAAATCAGTAAGAAATGAATCAACAATACTAAAATCTAGAAAGGATAGAAAATTGATCTTATTAACCCAAGCTCAAATTTCTTACTAGTCAAAATTTTTTTTTTAAAAAAAAATCTAATTCAAAAAAGAAATTAGACAGGAAAAGTGATCATTTCAAACTTTATTTTAGAAAAATATCTAATAAAATAATATTACAAAGTAATCAACCAAAAATTATGATTTTTAAATTCAAGTGTTTGAAGATATCAAGTGGCACATAGATTCTTCTAAGATTTAAAGATTTAAAAGAGATGAAAGCTTATTTCTTTATGGCCTCATTTTATGCCTCTTTTTAAGTTATTTGGTGCTCTGTGCTCATCTTTTAATTTTTGATACACTTTATGTGTTTTGTAATTATTTGACGATCATTACCCATCTGTTTTAGTTTTGGGCTCATTTTGTGCCTTTTGTCTTTTTTTTTCAAGCTTGATTCCTTTCAAAACATTTAAAGACTCTCAGTTATAAGATTATCTTTCATATATAAGAGAAGGAAAACTCACTCTCTAATATAGGAAACATTAAACATTAAAAAAGAATCATATCTATATAATAAATAAAACAACCTTATTAAGAAAACTTGAGTGTGATTCATTGACTTTAAACATTATTCATACAAGTTAAATTATTGTAAGAAGATAAAATAGATCTATATTTCAAAGTCCAAATTTTAATTTTAAATAGATTTTTCTTCAAAAAGAAAAATACACCATAACTAAATCAGAAGAAGAGTGATAGTCATCAAATTTTCTTCTTTTAACTATTTTAGCGGAGTCAAACATTGCTTACTAATTTCTAAAACCAAAAGCAAGGAAAAAAATTTCATTTAAGAATTTAATATCAAAATTGAGCATCATTTTAATTTTTTTAAAATACTAAAGGAAAAATAAAAGAAAAAAATGAAAAACATAAAATAGAAATACATAAATAGAAACAGACATATAAATAAAACAAAAACAAAACATTGAAAATAAAAAGCATCAATTTCAAGCATGAATATCTATTACTCATAATATGGTTCTTAAGATGCTGAAAGTTTCAAAGGCCAATAGTTTTATATAGATATCAGTAAGTTTGATTTTAGTGGCTACATGGTGTGGCTCTATATCTCCTTTAATAACATGGTCCCTAATGAAGTAGTGCCTTGTGTCAATCTGTTTGTCCATAGAGTTTTGGATTGGATTCTTTGAAATACAGATGGAACTAATGTTATAGCATATGAATAAAATTGTGCCTCTAGGTAATCCTAATTCCAAATTTTGTTGTTTTAACTAAAGGACATGGGCCACACAACTTCTTAAGGCTATGTACTAAGTTTCAGTAGTGGACAGTGCAACTAAGTTCTTTTTTTTTCTAGACCACGAGGCTAAAGATTGTCCTATAAATTGACATGTTCCAAATGTATTTTTCCTATCAACTCAGCATCCTACAAAATTTGAATCAGAATATCCTATTATTTTAAAGGAGGTGCTAATCTTAGGATACCATATTCCTAAGTCTTGGGTTCCTCGAGATATCTAAGAATTCTCTTAATAGTAGTCAAGTGAGACTCTTTAGTAAATATAATATCAGGTCTGCTAGCAGTCAAGTAAGGAGGTGATCCAATTATTCCTGTATATTTCTTTTGATCAATAGATTTTTCATTTGAATCCTTACATAACTGAATAATGGAACTCATTGGAGTATTTATTAGCTTGGCTTTATCCATTTTATATTTTTAAGGATGTCCTTAATATATTTTGATTTATTAAAAAAAGTTCCATCATCCTTCTGCCTTTTGTTAAATCCAGAAAAGTATGTCATTTCTCCCATCATAATCATCTTAAACTCATTATTTGTTAAAATTCATCACATATATTTTTATTAGAAGATACAAATAAAATATCATTAACATAAATTAAGACAATGAGTAGTTCATGTCATACCTTTTTTTAAAATTAGGGTAGTGTCAATGCTCACCTTAAAAAAAGGTTTTTTCTAGTAAGAATGTATAAAGCCTTTCAAACCATGCTCTAGGTGCTTGTTTTAGTCTATATAATACCTTTTTTAATTTGAACACATAAAGAGGAAATTATAAATTTTTAAAGCCTTGTGGTTGTTTAATATACATATCTTATTTTATCACCCCATTCAGAAAGGCACTTTTGATATTCATTTAGTATAGTTTGAATACTTTAAAATAAGAAAAGGCTAGTAGTACTCTAATGATTTCCAATATAGCTACAAGGGAAAAGATCTCTTCAAAATTAATTCCTTCTATCTGGTTATACCCATTAGCCACTAATCTTACTTTATTTCTCACCACTAAAAATCATTCATTTTGTTTTTGAAAACCCATTTAGTTCCAACCACATTATGGTCCTTAGGTCTTTCAACTAGCTCACAAACATTATTCCTTATAAATTGATTTAATTATTCTTGTGTAGCTAGGATCTAGAATTCATCATATAGGGCTTGATTTATGTTAGTTGGTTCAATCATTGTGATGAAGGCAAGGTATTTTACTTCTTTTTTAAGTACATACCTAGTTCTAACACCTTCAAATAGATCTCCTAAGATAAGTTCATTAGGATGACTTGAAGAATATCTCAATTCTCTAGGCAGTTTGTTTTTAGGTTCTACCCTTTATTCCAGATTTATAGATTCTAATCTCTGGGTAATTTCTACAAACTCTTCTTCTTCTACCATTGACCCTCCAAAACTATTAGATTCATCAAATATAACATGAGTGATCTCCTCTATTACCATTTTTTATTAAAAATTATATAGGATTTCTCAACATTTGAGTAAGCTAAAAACACTTCATCAGATTTGTGGTAAAAAATTTCTTAGTAGATATTTCCCATTACTCAAAATGAATAATTTACATCCAAAGATATGAAAGTGATAGAGGTTGGGTTTCCTACCCCTAAGAATTTCATAGCGTGTCTTATTCAACATGGATCAAACATTAACACTATTCAGAACATAATAGGTTATATTCACCACTTCTGCCCATAAATGTTTAAGAAGTGAGTATTCTGCTACCATTGCTCTAGTGGCTTCTATTAGGGTCATATTCCTTCTTTCAGCAACCCCATTCTACTGAGGGGTTTTAGGAGCTAAAAAATTATGGTATATCCCTTGCTCCTTATAATAAATTTCAAATTTCTCATTCTAAAATTCTCCTCCATGATCACTATAAATTGTTAGAATTTTACAACCTAGCTTCCTTTGAATCCAAGTAAAGAATGATATAAATTCCTCTAATGATTCACTTTTTTGAGATAGGAATCTAACCCAATAAAGCTCGAATAATCATTAACAATCACATATCCAAAGACTTTCCCTCCTAGGCTTATAGTACTAACAAGTCCAAAATGATCCATGTGTAAGAATTTTAAGAGTTTGCTAGTGTTAATGTCTTTAATTAAGTGGATGGAGGATTTGACTTGTTTCCCTAATTAACAGGCATAATACTGGTGGTCCTTAGTGAACTCTAGTTTGGGAATTCCTATCACTAAATCTTTTTGGGTTATTTTTTAAGGTTTTTCATGCTTGCATGACATAATCTCCTATGCCATAAATAGGATTAATCAACAATAGTTTTTAGAAAAAAAGAAGTAGTAGATTCAACACAGTTTAAATCAAGTATGTAAATATTATTAATTCTATTATCCTATAACACAATATTTCCATTTAAGCTAATCATGTAGCTGGTAGATAAAAATTTAATGCTAAATCCATTATCATAAAGCTGGCTTATACTAAGCATATTATAATTCAAGCCATCTACGAGTAAAACATTTTTAATATTAAAATTTTTGGACTTATCAATTATACCTGATCCCACCACCCTCCTTGTGGTGTTATCTCCAATTATCACCTTGCTACCTACCCTGGCCTCTAGTGAAATGAATTGATTTGCATCTCCAGTCATGTGCCTTGAATATCAGCTGTCCAGATACCACATGCTCTCATGAGGCTTTTTGTGAGAGCATATCTATAAAATCATCAAATGTTAGATTTAGAAACCTAAATATGTTTTAGTCTCATCTCATGGAAAAAGAATGAAATGCATGCATGACATGCTACGAATTTTGAAATTTTGTTCTCTACACTAAATGTATTTTACATTGAATGATCCAAGTATGGGAGATATGTCCCAGCAGGCCATAAGAAAAACATCTAACACCTGAAAAAAAATTTACTAATCTAATTGGGTTATGGTGCCTATTCCTAGGTTTGAATGATGCAAGCTTTGATGATGGTTTTTGAAACTGCTCAAGGCAAGGTAGTTTTTTATTTTTTTTTAAAAGCATTTAATTTAATTTGTAAAATTTGGTTTACACTTTCAATAATTGAATTTTTAATTATCAATGTATGTTCACTATCATCAGCTTCATCTAAATATGCCTCTATTTTCTTAAATGAATCTTCTAAATCAATATGGGATGCTTTTAAGGAATCATACTTATTAGTTAATTCAGAATGCTTCTTGTTCAAAATATCAAATTCATTTAACAAAGCTGTGTGATTACTATCCATATTGGAATGATTTTTCCTTAGGCATTCATATACTTTCTATAGAATTGAAAAGTTAGATTTAAGACTGGCATGTGAATTTTTAAACTTCCTATATGCAACATAAATTTCTTTAGAAACTTTAGATAATTGATCATAGGTTAGCTCACATACCTCCTCTTGATCAGAATGATCAAGATGATCATCAACCATTGAGCATAGTTTGGTTATCCCCTCTTCTACTTCTGTTTTAGAAGAGTCTGATGCTGAATCTACCTAGAATACTTTTTGAGCCCTTTTCTCATTCTTCTTGAATTTAAGTTTTTCTTTACCCTTCTCCTTACTTAGGTGAGTTATAAGAGTTGTTCAATCAAACTTCAGATGTCCTAGCTTCCTGTATTCAAAGCATATAATATCAGAAGAAATTTTAGAATTTTTACCATTATTACCTTTATTCCATTATTGATGATGATTTTACTTCTTCTTCAAAAAGCTCTTGAATGGCCTAGTCATCAGTGCAATGTTATCATCATCTTATCTAGAAGAGTAACTATCATAGTCATTTGAACTATTTTCTCGTTTTTTTCTTTTCAACTACATCAAGCTACTTCTGACTCACTCCATGCTCATAGGCAATGAGTAACCCAAGTAAATTATCTATGGAATAAACATACAGATCTTTAGATTGAATAATGGTAGTAATTTTTGCATCACATGAAAAAGGTAAACAACAAATAATTTTGTTAACTTTTTCATAATTTGTAAACTCTCTTCCTAAGACATGCAGTGAAGTGAAAATATGAGTAAACCGATATACATTTTAAAAATAGATTCATTAGGTTTCATGCAAAAAAGTTCATAATCATGAAGAAGAATATTTAACATAGATGGTTTTGCTTCCCTAATGCAAAGTTTATCCCAAATCTCCCTACTAATAGTGCAACTGGAAATACGCATGTAGTCTTTAGATTTTAAAGCACAGAAAATATAGTTCAAACATTTGTCGTTCGATTGGGCTAAATCTCTATCATATGTAGTCCATTTTAAAAAAGGTATTTTAGTATTTATGCCCTTAACAACGTGAGAAAGTAAATATTAACCTTCTTGAACTAACATCCACATGCGATAATTAATTGATTCTAAAAAGGTGAACATGTGAATTTTTCAAAAATTGAAAGGAGTATTATCAAATAGAGGTGGTTTTTTTTTTTTGAAGAAGCACAAGGCTAACTTTTTATTACTCAAAGAAAACTAATTACAAACTACTAGCACCTCTTGATTCCTCCTTTAACAGTTTATAGAACAAGGAAGGAATCTTATTAGAAGATAAATCCGCCCAACAAAAAAACACTACAAATGGCACAACTAACACAAACAATCTTCTTTATCACCATGAATTAGTTTATTTCTGGATTTCCATATAAGATACACAGCATTGCAGAAAATGTTCACCATGAATCCTTGTGTACTTTGACTCTCTTCCATCCATCTCCAACATGATTGAAATGAATCAAAATACAGGAATTGAAACCCATTTTTATTCAAACAGCCAATGACTTCCATATATTTTTCACTGTTCACAGTGATATGATCAATGTTTTATGTTTGGCCATAATCTCTTAGACAACTTTAATTCTCCTAGAGTCTTCTCTAATACAAGAAATCATATGTAAGTATTGTATTTTTAAACAACCACCACCAAAATACTTCAATACAGGCTCTTAATTTGGTCTTTTTCAAGCATCGCCATAACATGCATTCCTGCTCTTGTATCAATGAACTTCTGTATACCAGTGATGATATTGTACATCTCGAATTCTGGTGGATTAGCTCAGGTAATCATTGTCTTGATCCATATGAATCTCTATCAGCATAATGATCTTTATAAGCTCCTCCCCAAAAAACTGTTTAAGTTTCAGAACATTCCATTCACCATTTGAAATCAAGCAGTCCACTATTTCCTCCTCTACGTCTTCAATTGATACGAATGTTGGCCATAAGCTCAATTTTCTGTCCAGAATCCAAATGTCCTCAATGATGCTGATAGAACAGCCATTTGCAACTTCCCATTTTACTACTAATTTTAGAGCCTTCTTACCACTTGATAAAATTTCACATGTTGTAGATGATCCACCACCAGTCACTGAATCTTCCAGTCACTTACCATACTTTTGATTTAAAATTCGATACAGCAATGAATCCTTCTCTTGGATGACTCTCCAAGCTAACTTTACTCTTAAAGCATCCACATTATCCACACATGATCAAATTCCTCTGCCACCTAGGTTCATTGGTTTACATAATTTGTTCCAGTTAACAAAATGCAAACCCAATCTCCCATCTTGTTTATTCCAAATAAAATGACAAAAATGCTTTTCTAATTCTTTAGCCTTCTTCGTAATGAAATGAAAGTCTGCAACTTTTAACCTTATCAATGCCATTTTAACTCCTAGATACATGAATTCTTTAACCACTTTAAATCCCATTATTCTTTCAACAGCTTTTCTCTTCCTTCTCTTAACATGTCTACCGAACAACATAACTGATTTTTCAAAATTTATCTTTGGCCCTGTCCAGCTACAGAAATCCATAATTACCTCATTGATTTTTATAACTTCTTTGACGTTAGCATGTGAGAAGATAATGATGTCGTCTGCATATAAAAGATGGGAAACCTTTCGCAAATTTCTACCAATTTGGATACCCATTGCTGCCTCATTTTGCTTGAATCAGTTTGTAAACAACTGAGCACATAAAATGAATAGATAGGGTAAAAGAGGACACTCTTGTCGAAACCCACTCTCCACATGAATCTAGCTAGAAATCTTACCATTAATGAGTAAAGAAAATCTCAAAAATTCCACACATTCCATGATCCACCTAGAGAATTTCTCTAGAAACCCAAAGTATTCTAAAACCCTTTTTAGAGTATTCCAACTCATGCTATCATATGCTTGTTCCAAATCAACTTTAAATGAAACCAGACCTTTTGATGAACTTGAACTCCTGAATTTCTGAAAAGCCTCCTGTGCCACTAGAATATGATCCCCCATATATCTTCCGTTGATAAATGCAGCTTGCTCCACCGACACCACTTTTTGAATCATCAATTTCATTCTATTAAATAAAATTCTTGCTATCACCTCGTAAATAGACCTACATAAACTAATAGGTCTATAATGGCTCGGTGTTGTAGTTACCATAACCTTTGGAATGAGAACCAGAAGTGTCTCTTTCCATTCAACACTCATTCTTCCCAAATTAAAGAACTATTTAACCACATACCAACAATCCTTCTTGATTATGTTCCAATATGATTTCATGAAGGAGTAAGAAACCCCATCATTTCTAGGAACTATGCTGTCAATTGTTTGTAATAGTAACATCTCCAATTCTTCCACAAAAAGCTCTCTGATTAACCATTCTCTATCCTCCTCATCAATCAACTTATTGGGACTAGGCCAACCCTCCATATATCCTTCTCTTTTTTTCCATTTCCCATTGAAAAATTTTAGAAAATTTTTGAAATCCAATTCTGATCTTCAGTAATGGATCCATCTTAATTTTAAATTTTTTAAATGCATTGAATTCTTTCTTGCTGATGCATAAGAGTGAAAGAAGCTAGAGTTAGTGTCTACCTCCTTCATCCACCTTACCTTTTCTCTTTGCTTCCACCATTTGTTCAGCCAAACTAGAACTGTATTCAATTCTCCAATATGTGACCGAAGGATGAAGACTTTCTCTTCTGTTAGCAATCCAACCTCCGATTCTTTAGTCTGTAATTCTAAAATTTTTGACTTCAGGAATACTCTTTGCTGATCAAACTGTTTGAATTTAGCTCTACTCCAGTAAAATATTGCCTTTAGAGTTCTTCGAAATTTATAATTCAATGCTTCAGCATAATCTCCACTTGTCTTCTTACCCCAAGATTCTTTAACCACTCCAACTGAAGCTAGGTATGAAGCCCAAACTTCCTCAAACCTTATGATTTTGTCAGATGCAAAGTTTACTTCCAAGAAGTTCAATAGGATTGGGCAATGGTGTGATGCAACCCTTGATAAATGCCTCACCAATAGCTGATTGTTCTTTAATGAAAATTTATTAACATAGCATCTATCCAACCTCTTTAAGATTCTAGCATTGCCATTTTTGTTATTGCACCAAGTGAACCATGGTCAAAGAATATTTGCTTCATGAAGGTCACATCTTGCTAAGAATGAGCTCATTTCTATAGCTCCTTGAGAAAACCGAAATGGTCTTCCTCTTCTCTTGTCTTCCTTAGCCAAAATACAATTAAAATCATACCCAACTATTAGGGAATTACTGTTAGAACCAAATTCCTCAAGCTTATCCCAAAGAAGCCTTCTGTGAGCCACTTCTCTACCACCATAAACCGTGGTTACTATCCACTTCCCCATCTTCATGATTTCAAGATACCCTATAACAACTTTATTTGAAGAAAATAAGCAAGTAAAGGAAGCTAATTTGAACTTCCATAATATCAATATTCCTCCAGATAAACCTATAGCAGGTACTTGAACAAAATCCCATTCATTGCCAATAAGGCTGTCAATTTTAGGTTTGCTGAAGTTTGAGACTTTGGTTTCCAAAAGCCCCACAAAAAACACCTTGATGTCCTTCACCACCTCCTTCAAATATAGAGAAGCCTATTTTTTCCTAGCTCCTCTACAATTCCAAAACATAATTGAAGCCATTTAAGGGACAAAAAGGGAATAACTCCCCTTTTTCTCCTTCAATTCATTCTCCAATTTCCTTCCTCTCAACAATAGCTTTATAGGACCAAGACTTCCAAGCTCCTTGGATAGCTTAATCTTGATGTTTGAAGAACCTCCTTCATTGAACTCTTCTTTCTCATTCCCATATGTTGAAACTTGTTCACTATGAATTTGGTTGTTAAACCTAAGCTTATGTCCTAACGGCTAACCAAGAGGGAGGGTGAATTGGTATTTAAAAAAAAAATTTACCTCTTTCAAAATTTAAAACCGAGAATTTAAATTTAGTGAATTTTATAGAAAAAGTTTTTCAACCATAATTTTGAAATAGTAAAACAGAAAATTAAAAAAGCAGCAAAAAAATAAAAGACACGAGATTTATAGTGGTTCGGCCAAACTTGACCTACATCCACTCCCCGGAGGCACCCTTTGAGTATTGCACTAATACCACTAGTGACTCTCCTTTTGTACCCACAACAAGGTGAAGAAGCCTTTACAAAACTCTCTTCCACCACTACTCGGTGCGGTAGAGAACCGTCGTCCTTTTATAGTCTTCCTAGTGTTGGCAGAGAACCATCCATCCTTTCACACTCTCTTGGTGTAGGCAGAGAACCCTTCATCCTTTCACACTCTCCTAGTGTGGGTAGAGAACCCTTCGTCCTTTCATACTCTCCTAGTGTGGGTAGAGAACCCTTTGTCCTTTCACACTCTCCTAGTGTGGGGAGAGAACCCTTCGGCTTTTCACACTCTCCAAGTGTCAGCAGTGAACCAGATCTCCTTGACAGATCTTCTTCACAAGAAATCTAGAATGAAGAGAGAAAAGAGTGAAGTAAACACAAATCAAAAGTAAAGATTCTTACCTTTGAACACCAAGTGAAGCCTTCACTCTCCAGTAGTAAGAATCCTCCTTTGAACACTCTCTTACACTCTCTCCTTCACTCTTCTTTCAATAGGCACGAAGATCAGTATGAAAAAAGATTAAGTGGCAGTTTAGATTGTACTATTTATAGGAAAGACACAAAAAACCGTCCAAAAACTGCAAATTTTCAAATCAATACGCCTTGGATCGTCTTGTATGATCGTGGATCGTCCTAGATGATTTTAGTTAAATGCGTTGGAAACGAACCTAATGTATATGGGTACGAAATGACTTCGTACACATACATCATCCCGTACGAACTAGGTTTGTCCGGTATAAATGGTTATTCCATAGGTTAGTTCCAAAAAACTGCAGAACGTCACTAAAATTTCAGAGTCGGTTTACTTCATCCTGGGACGAATATGGGTTCGTCCGGACAAATTTTTTCCAGAGAGCAACTTATCCTGGCACAATATAGATTTCATCCCAGGATGAATACACTTTGTCCTGGATGAAAATACTCCAGAGAGCAACTCCTCCTAGAACGAATATAAATTTTGTCTGAATATTTTCCAGAGAACATTTCATCTGAATACACTTCGTCCTAGACGATCAGGACTTAGAAAAATTTTCTTCAATTCCTGTTCGTTCCATTGCTCTTACGTGGAGATAACTGACCTGATTGTCCCCTATAAACTATGTTCGTCCAGTACGATCAGTACATATTTTTCAAGATCTCCTTAAGTGTGTGTGTTTATTCACTCAATTACAATCACTCCCTCTCAAATTTAATTCAAAGAAAAATACAAGCTTCAAATATCAAAATATCTCTCGCATTTCATGTTGAATTTGATTTGAAGTCTTCAGTAGTCTGGAATACAATTTTCCTGAAATGTTAGTACACAAAAGAGCAAAAACAACTCTTCCAAAAAGTGTTAGGAGATAACTACACATAAAACAATAATATTTGAAATCATTAAAACTATATAAGTTGCAAGAATGTAAAACATGCAAATAGAAACTCTCTTAACACTATTCCAGGCCTTAGGACAACAACCTCCTTTATCCACCTTTGTAATTAAAAAAGACTTAAAAGCTTCTGTCTCACCTTTTCCTTCCACAGACGCAGTCCCATCCTTACCATTTTCAACCGTCTACATTACCTCTTCCTCCACCATATTACTAAGAACAAAAAATTTGTTTGCCTCTGAAATGACTTCAGTAACTACTCCAGACTCTATAATTTTCAAAGAATTGTCTTTATCTTATTTAGAAACCATATTATTAATAGGTTCAACTCCCCTTTCTCCATCAGCAGTTCCAGCACCATCAATATTCTTCTTCCTGAATTCCTTCCTTGCCCACTGATTAAAATTATTTTTACTTCTTTCTATGAAAAACCATTCCCATTTAAATTTTTCATTCCATAGCTGACATGAATCCAAGGTCCATAGCCACTACCTTCATCTGTACCAGATTCAAACATTTTTTCTTTAATCGGAATAATACAGGGCTCCTTGACATAACACTTATTCTCACCTGAACTTTTTGATGTCATTACAACAACCTTCTCATGGCAATTGATTTGGTCATGACCAATCTTACCACAACCAAAACAAATGTTGGGAACCCTTCCATATTCGATTTTTTAATAAATTTTTTTAGATCATCCCTCTACCCAAACTCTAAGTGGCAGAGATTCTTCAAGTTTGATGTGAACACAAATTCTGGAAAATTTACGTCTGCCCCATTGAAACATATTTTCATCTAATAAATAAGGTTTTCCAATCTTTGAGGAAATCCTACAAATATTTATAGGATCCGAACAATGAAGTGGCAAGTTTGGCATTCTTAACCATATAGGTGCTTGTTTGATTGAAAAATATAAGTTATGAAAAAGGATTAATTATTTTTTGAAATATTTATTTTTGAATTTTAAAATTAAATACGTCATTGTGAACAATATATCGCCTCGAGAGGTGATTATATCATTCCCTGATGGGTTCAAATTACAAAATTTAGAATTTATCTGAATTATCGTAGTTAAACTCAAGGGGGAACAACATATGATCTCGAACGATCAAAATGACGTTCAATCAACTGTTTAACTATAATAATTCGAATAAGAGATCATTAATTTTATAATCAAAATAATTATAATAAAATAATATATCTTTACGAAGGAAGATGATATTATCTATTACCAATTATTTGAATATGACGATAATGATCGCCATTTTTTTATTCCTAAAGTTAATTAATTAGAGGTTTTAAAAACTTGATTTTGAAAATCAGGTTTGGGTTTCTAAATATCCTACGAGCGCAAGCCCTTGTAGTTAATTACATCGTAGGAAATAAAAGTTTCCTACGAATACTCTCGATTAAAATAGAAGTATAAATTTTATTTAAGAATTTCAAAGATCGATATCAAAGGAGGTAAGGGTTTGAATTTTCAATCGGGAATGGTTCAAGATTGAGCACTTATTTCTAGAGTCAAAGGAAGAGGTGTAGAGAGTGTTTTGAGATTCTGAAACAATTCAGAAACCACTCCAGCCTATCTTAAGTATTGGGCTCGAATTTGATTGAAAGAGATATTTAGTTTAATGGCCAATTTTATTAGAAATTTAGGATTCAATTCCCGGAGGTTGAGGTCTTATATCCCGAGTTCGCCTCAGAACCTAAGTCTAAAATGGGTACTAAAAAGTAACCCGAGCCTAGCTAATGTAGTGCAAATATGGACTTACCCTGGCCTAGATTAGGGAGCCAGCTAACCACCTAATCGATTTAAAATAATAAATCCGGTCTTTTTTGAAAGAGTGATAGGGACGTTATTTAAGATAAGTTTTTGAGAATAAGGCCAACATCTAAAGCAGATTCGAATTCGCCCTTTTGACTTATGTTGGGTACAAAATGCTAAGGACTAATGCAATTAAAATTTTAACTCTTTTAAATCTGTCTCTAATGCAATGCATGCTAGTTAACAACCTCATATAAAGTATGCTTGAAAGTTAAAAAATAGGCTTAAAAAATAATTTTTATAGAAGACTGGATTTCCCCAGATCCGGCACCTCGTGCTCATAGGTCAGACTATCCGGACTCTACTCGCAGGCGGGGAAGGGTCTAAAGCAAGGAGAGAAGAAGAGCAGAAATATGCATGCGACTCCGGGGTCGATTCCCGGCTAATTTCCTAAATTTGTTATCTTTCTATATTGTTAAAACTCGCTAAAATCTTAAAATTTAAAGTTATGAGTATAAAAAAATTTTCACACCCTCACGAGTCTCACGAGTCCAGGGAAAAATAAAAGCATCACACAAACACCAAAAAACTATGAAAAATAGGTAATTCTATATGCAATCACATCAAACATCAAATATAAATAAATTAATTAATAAATATCCATAGGCAAAGTTGCATTGCTTATTACAAACTAGGGTCTGCTGAAAGTAAAGTGGCCGGACACCACTAACAATAACCCGGGTTCTAAACCTATGACTTAAGTGACTTTGAGATATGGGATTCTTCTCGTTATTCACATCTTTATCTTCTCACGAGTATCTTGATTCAACGGTTTTGGATATCCAAATGAAAATAAACTCCCCCTTGAACGGGGTGTTATCTTTTCTCTTTGGATATTTGAAGAGCATCCAAACTTGATCTTCCAAATGGATGAAAACTCTCCCCTTTAGGAATGTCTTCTCCTCTTTGGAATTCAAGTTGGATCTAAACATCCCAACTCAAATCACTTTAAATACAACTCAAATTATATCAAATTACATTAAGAAACATTGAAAAATCTAGACTAGATCATGTAGGGTTATCCTAATAATTAGTAGTTATATATAATCCCAAGCAGTTATAATTGATCTCAAGTAGTTAATATATTTAAAATTTAAATGCTCAACAGAGTGCAGTAAATAAATAAACAGACATTATATCAATTCTAAGCTAACAACCAGCATGTAGTGAAAGCTCAAAAACCTGGCATACAACAGAAAAGTAAACATCGGCCTATCCTAAAACTAGAGTTGGTTGTCCTAGCAAACCATCTAAATTGTGCGAAGTAAGCCGTGTGGTTTGGATATATCCTATGGACGATAATTTGTTAAAGTTGTTTGAAGTTCTGATTGGTTGAAAGGCTTAAGGAAAAATTTAAATTTGAGTTTAAGTATTAATGATTTGAAATTGATTTTAAGGTTGATTAATGATTTCTGGAGTTTTAAGACAAGTTTCAAATTTTAGGAATTTTCTTGATTATTTTAATCATTTAATTAAGGGGTCAAAAGTTTACCTTTTTATTAAGAATTTTTTCGAGCAAGTTAATATTTTATTAAAATACTAGACCTTAATACAATCAGTTAGACTATAAGTATGATTAAATTGGATTTTTTTGGATTTTATTACGAAGGTTTGAAGTTTTGACTTGATTTTGACTTAGGTTGACCAAAAGTTGACTTTTTAAATTTAATAGTTTTATGGAATTTTGATATTTTTAATAATTCTTAGACATCATTATGAGTTGAATGCAAGTGAGTTTGGTCGATTTGGATTTTTCTACATTTAGTTATGAAATTTTGAAGTTTGATGTATTTATTGAATTTTTGAAATTGTTTAATTAGAAGGGTTTTCTTGATTTTGCTCCAAATGATTTCCCAACTCCTTGAAATCAACTCCAAAGGTTAGGAATGATCTAAGGAGAGATTCCCAAGTGTTTGGAAATTTTATGGAATTTTTAATTATTATTAATTAATTAAATATTCAATTGTACTTAAAAAAAGATTAAGATCAGATTTGATGTTAAATTCAATTTGTTTTAATTTTCCTTAATTAAAAGTTGGTTTCTGGTCTGTTCAAGATATTATTTATAGTTTTTATATTTAAAATTAATTTATTACAATTTTTGGAAGTTTCAAAGTTCTTAATGAGGTTGATTTTTGATTTGCTTAATTTTCTAACTTAATGACCTCCAAATTAGGTGAAATTTTAACCTAAGGTTTAAAATTTCACTATGTTTACTATGTTCAAGTTTCACCTCTATTGGGTGTGTGTAAAATTCCCTAGGAATTTTCTAAGTTTGCTAAACATTTTCTTAAATATTTTTCCTAGGTGTCTCTACTATTCAAATTGGCCTGAAATGTTGTGTGTCTAACCTTGATGCACAAGCATTCACATCATAGAAATTTCACAGCAAAATACTAAGAATTTAGATAGTTATGAATTTTTAAAATTTAGGGTAAAAAATGGACCCTTTACCTTGAAAATTCAAATCACAAAAATCCATTGGATATCTGACTCTAAAAAAATCAGTGAACATGCCTAAGACACCCAATAATTTGGAAAATTCACCATATCTCATAAAATAGAGAACAAATTAACTTAATTTTAATTTTAATAAATACTACATCAAATTTCCTTTCCAACGAGCCCAAGAATGTTTAATTTAGTGAAAAATTTAATTTTCTATGAATTTTGGAAGATCTGGGTATTTTTCTGAATTTTTAGACCATTTTTGGTCAAATTGACTCCCAAATCACAGTGCCCAATGGGAACGTGCCACGTGGCGGGCTGGAGCCCGCCACTTAACCACGTTAGCACTCACATTCTAATCCGAAGGAAGACGCACTGTATGGTGCGATCTGGGCTATCCGATCTTTGATCGGACAATCAAGATCTGCTCTAGTTAATTTTGTGTATGAAATTTCAAATGCTCATATCTCCCAAAATACTCAACTAAATTACACGAAATTTGAACTATAGCTAGAGGGTAACATAATCTAACAATACCTGGAGTTTGGAGGCTCCATGCATTGAAGATTTGCCACGGTTTCAAATTGTAATTTAAACTTCAAATGGGCATAACATACAATCCAACCATCGGATTTTCAATTTCTTGGGTTTGTTGGAAAAATGCTAAGATCCTCTTCAACTTTGTAGAAGGACCTCAGGAGCCGGATCAAACTATATGTGAAGTTATTCGTGAATAACTTGATTCTCTCTCTAGATTTCTCTCTCTTCACCAAATAAGGCTTTGGAGGCTAGATTTTTGTGGGGGAAGGCTTGGAAATGCTAGAGGAAGGCCTGAAGAATGTTTTTGAGAGTTTTTTGGGGCTGGATTAGCTCTGGGATCAGAGGGCTTAAATGTGAGAGATGGCTTAAAGTTAATTTGCATGTCATTAGGATATTTTCCTTATTCAAGCTATCCTGATGCATTTGAATGGCTGAGATTGACTGCATGAGCTCCTAGATGATTTCCAAGCATCCATGGAGTTGGTGGGAATAGGGAATCAAAAGGACATGAGGTGTAAAACCTCTTATTTTTGCCCTTTGGAACACATGGTTTGATCAAGAGCCATTGGATTTAGATTTAAGGGCTAGGAGGAGCTCTAAGGAGGTTCTAGAGAATGTTTTAATAGTTGGAAAAGATTAAGGGGGAGTGGATTAACTTAAGGATTTTATTTGACCACCCTAAACCCACTCAAAACATTGTGTTGACCATTTGATTGGTCAAATAGTCAAACACTGATGAGGTGGCAGTAAGGGAAGCTGGTTGGAGTGATTTGAAATTACTTAAAGATCAAATGTTGGAGTTTTGAATGAACACATGAGAGTTTAATGGGATTTGACCAAACATTATATGGTTGACTTGGTCAATATCACATAATTTTGATTGGCAAAGGTTTAGGTCAAGATTAAGCCTTGGTTTGAAATTGATTAGAGGCTTAAAAGAGATTTGAAATATCAAATGGATAAAAATAACCCATTTAAAACATTATGGGTTATTTGGGTCAACCTAGGTTTCCTGGGTCAACCAAGTTGACCCAGGGGGAGGGCCCAAGATCAAAAAGTTTTGGTTTGATATTTGAAGTCTAGTGGATGTATTTTCGAGGTTTAAATAGGTCCATTTGGATCAAATGAACCTATTTGGGCCCTTAATAGGCTATTGGGTCAACCCTGGTTGACTTGGTCAACCAGATGGGTCTGAGGTCTAAAAATGGGTTTAATCAATTTGAAATGACATTTGGAGACCATTGGATGTGGTCCTAAGGTCTAGAGAAGTCAAATCTGTCAAAATGTATGTTTTGATCCTAAAGGGACTTTTTGGTCAACATAGGTTGACTTGGTCAACCATGTTGACCCAGGGTCTAGGTTTGGGTCAAACACATTTGGTTTTATGTTTTGAGTATGTTGGAGGTGGTCCTAAGGCTTGGGGAAGTCAAATCAGTCAAAATACCTATTTTGACCCTTACGGGCTTGGTTGGTCAACCTAGGTTGACTTGTCAACTAGGTTGACCCAGGGTCAAGTGATTGGGTCCAACATGTTTGGTTTGATATTTAAAACTTGCTGGAAGGGGTTCCAAGCAATTTGGAAGTCATTTGGTTTGAAATGGGTATTTAAATCCCATAAGGATATTTTGGTTAAAAAGGTCGATCTGGTCAAGCAGGTTTGACCAGGGTCAGAGCTTGAGTCCAATATGTTTTTAATGGCTACTAGGACGCATTGGAAGATGTCTTGGGGATTAATTTGAAAAGATCATGTTGAAGTCTATGAAAAACTCCAAAATTGCCCTTAAGGGGCATTTTGGTGATTTTGACCCCTGGTCAACTGGGGGTCAAAGTGAGTCCACCAAAATATAGTTTAATGCTAAATACATTAGGATCAAGGGTTTGGAAGTGATTAGAAGCTTTGGAGAAAGCTCTAAGATCAGAATCCACTAGGTGGCAAGTCTAGTGGCATAGGCCGTAAATATTTGAAGGTTTTACAGCCTTTGGATTTCAATTGCATTTCTGGGTTTAGAGACCTCAGAATGGGCTCAAATTTGGACGGTTACCTCTAAAGATATGTATTATCATTGTACAAATGATAGACTCAGAATCATAGGTCATTTGATTGGGTTTTGAAGGTGTCTAAAATTTTTTTGAAAAATGCTTTTAGGACTTAGCCTTTTAGCATTGAATTTTGCTTTAAGTTTCTAAGATCTAGGTAGATCCTAAGGTCTGGATTGGCCCTAGTGACCTCATTAAAAAATGAGGTCAATAAATGGACCCCCAATATGTGTAGTAGAATGAGTTCTACTACACATATTGGCGTTGACCGAATTGAAAGATTAAGTCTGGAGTTTTGATCCTAAGGGAAGGAAAATCCTAATCCTAAGAGATTGAGTTTTGATTTGGTACTATGGTAGTGCCACTAAGGGCGTACTCTACGGCTACCAGATCTGGCCCTAAGGGAAGGGAGTACTTAAACCCTAAGGAAGAGAAGGCTGCAGGACCCTATGGGAAAGGAGTATTACTTCCCACAAAAGATCAGGATTGGAATTTGAAAACTAGGATGGTTCCATAGAAGGTGTGCCCCATCACTAGTGGATCTAATCTTAAGGAAAGGAAGCTCTAGGAATCACACCTAACCTTAAGGAAAAGAAAAAAGAAAGATCTCGTGGGAAGGAAGCTTTGCTTCCCATGAAAGATCGGATCTGGATTTTGAATTTAGGATGGTGCCATAGAGGGCGTACTCCATCACTAAAGTGTTAAGATAGTTGCTATTTGTATGTTTTACATTCTTGCAACTTGTATAGTTTTGATGATTCCAAATATTATTGTTCAAATGTGTAGTTATCTCCTAACAATTTTAGAAGATTTGTATTTGCTCTTGTGTGTACTAACATTTCAGGTGAATCAAACTCTCAAACACGAAGTCTTTAAATCAAATTCAGCAAGAAATACTTTTGGTTTTTGAAGCTTAAAATTATCATTTGAATTGAGAGGGAGTGATTGTAATTGAGTGAATAAAAATATACACACAAACTTAAGGAGAACATAAAAAATTGTACTGATCGTACGGGACGATATCGGATCGTACGGGTTGATCAGTCAGTTATCTCTCAATAAAAGCACATGGAACGAACAATAACTGCCCAAGGAAAATTTTCTAAGTCATGTTCGTACGGGACGAAATTAATTATCATTGGGAGGATTTGCTCTCTGTAAGAATTTCGTCCCAAACAAAATTAATTATCGTCAGGACAATTTTCTCTCTGGACGATTTTCTCTCTGGACGAATTTCGTCCAGACGATCGCAATTTTGTATAGACGATCAAACTGACTTAAGACAGTTTCGTGAGTTAGTTCTGAAGTTTTTGGAACCAACCTTATGTAACTTTTTTTCTGGACAAACCTAGTTCATACAGACAATTAGCGTGTACGAAATTATTTCGTAAACATATGCAAACAGGTTTGTTTCAAGGCTTTTAAGTAAAATCGTCCGGGACGATTTTCGATCGTACGGGATGATCATGTTCAACATAACTTGAAATCTACCATTTTTAGATGATTTTTCTTGTCTCTTCTATAAATAGGCCTTTCTAAACTGGAACTTAATCTTTTTGGTCATTGATCTTCGTGTCTATTGAGAAGAGTGTTAAGGAGAGAGTTTCAGAGAGCATTTGAAGGAGATTTCTTGCCATTGGAGCGTGAAGGTTTCACTTGGTACTCAAGGGTAAGTGTTTCCACTTTCAAGTTTGAGATTACTTCACTCTTCTCTCTTTTCTTTTAGACTGGACTTAATAAGTAAAGATGTTTTAAATGGAAAAAGGGTAAATAATGTCTATATGCTAGATTTGAATTGCTTACATTCTCTTACTGCTTTTTGTTTGAAAACTGTATCTGATAAGTCATGGCTTTGGCATAGGAGATTTTGTCACTCTAGCATGAAAAATCTTTGGAGAGTTACCCAAAAAGACTTAGTGAGAGGAATAATAAAAATATACTTTACTAAGGACCACCTTTGTGATGCATGTCAATTAGGAAAACAAGTGAAGTCATCTTTTCAAACCAATATGGATCTTATAACAAGTAAATCTTTGGAAATTTTGCATATGGATCTTTTTGGACCAGTTGGAACAGTAAGTCTAGGAGGAAAGGTATATGAATTTGTGATTGTGGATGATTACACGAGATTCACTTGGGTTAGATTTCTATTTCAAAAGAGTGAATCATTTGAGGAATTTAGAAACTTTGCAACTTGGATTCAAAGAAAACTTGGGTGTGAAATCATAAATATTCAAAGTGATTATGGAGGAGAATTTGAAAATGAATATTTTGAAGATTTTTGTAAAGAAAATGGAATTGATCACAACTTTTCTGCACCTAGACCTCCTCAACAGAATGGGATAGTCAAAAGGAAAAATAGAACATTAATAGAAACCGTCCGAGCGATATTGGAAGAATACTCACTTCCAAAATATTTTTGGGCTGAGGCGGTTAGCACTGCATGTTATGTTCTGAATAGGATGATTGTGAGATCAAAATTAAATAAAATACCCTATGAATTGTTAAAAGGTAGAACACCAAATTTAAGTCATTTGCATGTTTTTGGATGCAAGGAGTTCATTCATAATAATGGGAAATTTGCCTTATAAAAATTTGATCCAAAATCAGATGAGGGAATTTTTGTTGGATACTCAAGTATTGGAAAATCTTTTAGAGTGTTCAATAAAAAAACTTTGAAAATTAAAGAGACCACACATGTTGTTTTTGATGAAATTGGAAATTTTGAAAAGCTAAAAATTGTAAAAGATGAGATTGAGGATAACTTCCAAAAGATTGAAAAGATAAATTTGGAAGAGAATTTGGAAGAAGGATTGGAAGAAAATTTGGAGATAGAAAACCCTTTGCCTAGAGATTTGAGATTTTCTAAAAACCACCCAAAGGAGTTGATAATTGGTGAACCTAGTGAGGGTGTAAGGACTAGGCATGGATTAAGCAAAGAAGTCAATCATTCAGCCTTCATTTCAACAATTGAACCCACTAATATTGATCAAGCATTATTGGATGAATTTTGGATTTTGGCCATGCAAGAAGAATTGAATCAATTTGTGAGAAATAAAGTTTGGGAATTAACATCAAGGCCAAAGGATCAAAGTGTAGTTGGAACTAAGTGGGTTTTCAAAAATAAAATGAATGACTCAGAAGTAGTCATTAAGAATAAGGCTAGATTAGTTGCTAAGGGGTATAATCAAATTGAAGGGATTGATTTTGAGGAGACTTTTGCCCCTGTAGCTAGACTTGAAGCAATTAGGGTTTTGTTAGCCTTTGCCTATTTTAGAGGATTTAAACTATTTCAAATGGATGTTAAAAGTGCCTTTTTAAATGAGGTAATTCAAGAAGATGTTTATGTAGAACAACCACCTGGATTTGAAAATTCTAAATACCCAAATCATATTTTTAAGTTGAAAAAGGCTTTGTATGGATTAAAACAGGCACCTAGGGCGTGGTATGAGAGGTTGAGCACTTTCTTACTTGAAAGATCATTTGAAAAAGGAAGTGTGGATACAACTCTGTTTTTAAAGAAATTTGAAAAAGACATACTCATTGTTGAAATTTATGTGGATGATATTATTTTTGGATCTTCAAATAAAAATCTTTGTGATGAATTTTCTAAAACAGTGAGTAGTGAATTTGAAATGAGTTTAATGAGAGATTTAAGTTACTCTCTAGGCTTTAGCATTAAGCAAAATGAGGAGGGTACTTTTCTTAGTCAATCTAAATATCTTAAGGACATCCTTAAAAAGTATGAAATGAATAATGCAAAACCTTTTAGTACACCAATGAGTTCCTCAGTTCAGTTGGATAAGGACCCTAAGGGAAAATCTATTGATCAAAAGAAATTTAGAGGGATAATTGGATCTTTACTTTACTTGACTGCTAGCCGACCCGATATCATGTTTAGTGTTTGTTTATGTGCTAGATTTCAATTAGATCCAAAAGAATCATATTTGACAGCAGTGAAAAGGATTCTAAGATATCTGTCAGGAACTCAAAATTTAGGAATTTGGTATCCAAAGTTTAGCACTTCCTTTGAAATAATTGGTTATTCAGATTCTGACTTTGCAGGTCGTAGGGTGGATAGAAAAAGCACTTATGGTACATGTCAGTTTATAGGAAACTCTTTAGTGTCATGGTCCAGTAGAAAATAAAACTCTGTTTCCCTATCTACTGCAGAAGCTGAATACATTGCATTAGGAAGTTGTGTGGCACAAGTACTTTTGTTGAAACAACAGTTGATTGACTTAGGATTAATAATAGGCACTATTCCAATTTATTGTGATAACACTAGTGCTATTTGCATTTCTAAAAATCCTATTCAACATTCAAGAAACAAACATATTGGCATAAGGCATCATTTCATAAGGGATCATGTTTCAAAAGGTGAAATTGAACTTACACATGTTTCTACTGAAAATCAACTTGCAGACATTTTTACAAAACCTTTAGCCTTTGATACTTTCAGTGCATTAAGAACAAGGCTTGGTGTGATTGATTTAATTGCTTAAATAAAAATGTTTTTGCAACATTGATGTTTTATTTTCTTAGTTTATGTTTTTGTGATTTTTGTTTGTTTTTGAGTGATTTTTATTTAGAGTATGTACATTTTCATTTTTCATTGATGTTTTTATTCAGAGTCTGTACATTTCAACATTTTTCGTACGGGACGATGTGTTGGAATGCGTGAAACTGTCATATTTTAAAACTGATTCATGCAGTTTTTCAATTTTTAATTTATTTCGTTTGTATTATTCTCAGATCGTTCGGGATGAACTTTCTTTTTAAAACTGTACGGGAAAACGAGAAAACGGTTGAGTAGATAAGGTAGTTTTAATGAACTTTGTATGTACGAACTTGAAGTTTGTCTGGATGAAAACATGGCGTTTCATTGTGAGGGACGGTTTTAAAACTGTCATGAAAATGATGACTAGTGGATCATCTATACAAATTTATGTTCGTCTGGATGATCGGTCAAGTCAAATGTCTGTACGAAAGGATGCATCGTAAGTTGTGTTGATTATGAAAAGCCGTTTCATTTTGGACGTATTTTATTGTCTGTACGAAATGGTTTCGTCCAGACGAACTTAAAATTTTGTCCAGGACGAACGATTTCGTCCGGTACGAACAGATCATTTTTCTTTAAATTAGAGGGCTTTCTCTCTCAACATTTACACTTTCAAACATCTCTTTCTAATCCTTTTGAATTCTAGATCAACTATGGCCTCCTCAAGCAAGAGACAAAAGGTTCTAGCAATGAAGCCAAACAGATCAGAAAACTTCCTTTCAAAAGAAAATAAGGAAACATTTCCTCGTTTTGCTTCAGCAAAGATCACTCCATCTCTCATCTTGATTCAAGAAGAAATTAACTACAAGGTAATGCACCTTTTCGCTACCACTCAATTCGGTTTCATCCTCACTCTCGCCCACTTCTACAACAAGGAAACCTTTCACTTATTTCCTTGCAAACATGACCTTTAACTCGGATAGATCAGCCATTCGCTCCTATGTCCACAAACAAAAAGTAGAAATCACAAAGCATGACTTAGATGTAATTCTACAATTAAGAATTGAAGGACTTAGAGCCCATTCCATAATCACTTCTAATGTTTTTAGATGGTATGAAATAAATCGAGTGATTAGAGGAAATGATGTTAACGATCATATTGCTAAAGTTTCAGGACTTGTTCAAAATGCCCGAATCATTCAGCATATACTTAGATCTTCAATTATCCCAAAAGCTGGTGATAGAGTCAATATTACCCCACTTCTTTCTGTTGTAACCTTTCTAAATATGAAAGCAGAAGAAATTGATGAAGCCCAACTTATTTTAGACTATCTTTATGGGCTTTCCAAAATTGGGCATGGAGATTTGAAAAGAAAAAGAAACATTGCATTAGGTCACTTAGTTTGTTATGTTTTGGAGAAAAAGTACAACATTGTTCACCCTATCCAAGATTATGAAGAGCCTCTTTATTTTAACAATGCTTCATTTAGAACAATCTTCAAAGAGGACAAAGGGAAAAAGCAAGCAGGTGATTTTGAAGAAGAAGGAGGACAAAGTTCTGAACATCAACCAGATTATCAGAATTTGGTTGACAGATTTGATGAATTTGAGATTCATTTTGATCAACGCCTTGATCAATTTGAAGCTCAACTTCAACAGCAGCAATAAGACATTGGTAGTATAAGAAATGATGTTCATCACATAAATACCAATGTTATGTTGATTAGTTCCTACTTTGATTTATTTAGTGGTGTTCCTCCTCCTTAGCCTCCTCCACAAAATTAGGGTGATATATGTTTGAGTACTAGATGATTTCATGTATCTTTTCTTTAGTTATATATTTGTTTGTTTTTAGAGTTCTATGTATTTTCCTTTCTAGTTGTATTTATATTATAAATTGATCATGTAATCCTTTTATTAATATCAATATATGTTGTTGTGTTTTGCTTTAGTATTATTTGTTTTTGAAATGTGTTTAGTCTTTATGAATTTCATTAGTCTTTTTAATCTTAATTGTGCTTAAATTAGATTATAATTTGAGATTAATTTCATTAGAAAATCTAGTCTTTCTAAATTTAAAATTTGTTTATAACTTCTTATAATTAGAATTTTTAATTTCATGTCTTTTCATTTAGACTACATGAAATTTAATATTATTATTGTAATTTAGATGTTTTCTTATTTTGTATTTCTTTTTTCAAGTGATATTTATGCACTTTGAAAAATTTGAAACTTTAGATTATTGATCTTGGAAAGAATTGGTATCAATTACTCTTGAAAATTGAACAAATTTACAAAAATCAAAAGGAATGTGCATAAAGTTTGCAAATGTTAAAAAGAGGCACAAAATAAGCCCAATGTAAAAAGATGCACAAAAATGTGCCAAATACTTGAAAAAGATGCGCAAAGCACCACATGTGATAATTCTCTTCTTTTCAGATTCTTTTAATCTCTTAATTCAAATTGATCTTATGTTCATTTATATTTCTATTGAACTTTGAAATATACAATTTTTATTCATCTCTCTTGTAATGATTTTCTTTATCTCAAATGTCTAAATTGAATCATGTCTTTGATAAATTATTCTTACTTACAATGTTATATCACTTCTTAAATTCTATGAATTTCTATGATTTACCTAATGTTATTAGTTTTATTTAGCATACCTTATGTCAATCACTTTTTAGATTAAAATTTCAAATGGATTTCATATAATTACTTACATTTCTTATCTATTTCTTCTTCACTTTTTGTTGTTGTCAAAAAGGGGGAGAAATTATTATGTTTGTATGTTTGTATTTTGGTTTTGTGTCATTTGCCTTGTATTATTAGTATTGTCTTGTATTTTTGTTTTTGTAATTTTTTGTTTGTTTGTTTATTTTAAAAATTTTGAAAAACAAAAATTGTGTTCTTTAGTTGAAAATGCCTCCTTATTTTCATGTATTCATCAATTCAGGGGGAGTTTAGGAGATTTTTTAAATTGAAATCATACAAACAATAATTATTTTGCCATCATCAAAAAGGGGGAGATTGTTAAGATAGTTGCTATTTGCATGTTTTACATTCTTGCAACTTGTATAGTTTTGATGATTCCAAATATTATTGTTCAAATGTGTAGTTATCTCCTATCAATTTTAGAAGATTTGTATTTGCTCTTGTGTGTACTAACATTTCAGGTGAATCAAACTCTCAAACATGAAGTCTTCAAATCAAATTCAGCAAGAAATACTTTTGGTTTTTGAAGCTTAAAATTATCATTTGAATTGAGAGGGAGTGATTGTAATTGAGTGAATAAAAACATACACACAAACTTAAGGAGAACATAAAAATTTGTACTGATCGTACGGGACGATATCGGATCGTACGGGACGATCAGTCAGTTATCACTCAATAAGAGCACATGGAACGAACAGAAACTGCCCAAGAAAAATTTTCTAAGTCATGTTTGTACGGGATGAAATTAATTATCATCGGGACGATTTGCTCTCTGTAAGAATTTCGTCCCAAACGAAATTAATTATCGTCAGGACGATTTGCTCTCTGAACGAATTTCATCCAGACGATCGTAATTTCGTAAAGACGATTAAACCAACTTAAGACTGTTTCGTGAGTTAGTTCTGAAGTTTTTGGAACCGACCTTATGATAACTATTCATCTGGACGAACCTAATTTGTACAGACGATTAGCGTGTACGAAATTATTTCGTACACATATGCAAACAGGTTTGTTTCAAGGCTTTTAAGTAAAATCGTCCGGGACAATTTTCGATCGTACGGGACAATCATGTTCAACATAACTTGAAATCTGCCATTTTTAGATGGTTTTTCTTGTCTCTTCTATAAATAGGCCTTTCTAAACTGGAACTTAATCTTTTTGGTCATTGATCTTCATGCCTATTGAGAAGAGAGTTAAGGAGAGAGTTTGAGAGAGCATTTGAAGGAGATTTCTTGCCGTTGGAGCGTGAAGGTTTCACTTGGTACTCAAGGGTAAGTGTTTCCACTTTCAAGTTTGAGATTACTTCACTCTTCTCTCTTTTCTTTTAGATTGGACTTGTGAAGAAGATCTTGGAAGAAGATCTGGTTCTCTACCGACACTTGGAGGGTGTGAACAGCTGAGGGTTCTCTGCCCACACTTGGAGGGTGTGAAAGGATGACGGTACTCTGCCAACACTGGTGATAGTGTGAAAGGATGACAGTACTCTGCCAACACATGGGATAGTGTGAAAGGATGAACGGTTCTCTGCCGACATCGGGGAGTATGAAAGGATGATGGTTCTTTGCCGCACCGGGTAGTGGTGAAAAGAGTTTGTAAAGGCTTCTCCACCTTACTGTGGGTGCTAAAGGAGAGTCACTATTTGGTATTAGTGCAATACTCAGAGGGTGCCTCTGAGGAGTGGATGTAGGTCTGGTTTTGACCGAACCACTATAAATCTGGTGTCATTTATTTTCATCTACTTATTTACTTTTAATGATTAAAAACTTTGTGGTTGAAAAACTTTTTCTAGAAAAACTCATTAACTAAAGTTTTAGTTTCCAATAATTTTAAAAGAGGGTTAAAATTTTTAAGTACCAATTCACCCCCCTCTTGGTTAGCCTTGGAACATTTAATTAGACTTAACATCCTAATTCTCATTGAATGAGTTTCAACATAAAGGATGGTCTTATGGAGAGGAAACTTACTATACACAAAAGATTAAATCTGGAATTTGAAACTAGGATGGTGCCATAGAGGGCATGCTCTATCACTAGTAGATCTAATCCTAAGGAAAGAAAGCACGATGACTCACATCTATCCTTAAGGAAAAGAAACTCAAAGATCTTATGAGAAGGAAGCATTGCTTCTCATGGAATATCGGGTCTAGAATGATCATATGTGGAGGAAACTTGCTCCATATAGATGATAGGGCCTGGAATGATCGTATGTGGAGGAAACTTGCTCCACATAAAATCGAGATCAAGGTTTAAATTTTAGGGTGGTGCCGTAAGGGACGTACTCCACCATTAGAAGATCTAAACTTAAGGCAATAATGTGGAATCATTCACGTTTAGCCTTAAGAAAGAGACACAAAATGTTAAGATTTTAAAAAGATTTGAACAAAATTGAGTAAGCTAGACTTGAAACTTGAAAATTTTATTGATTGAAAGTTCGAGCTACAACAAGCATAGTATCTTTTAAGGAATCACCCATTTACTGGAAGCATTGGGTGATTTCCCTTACAATCCACTAACTGATATGAGCCACCTTCGTAGACTGTTTCTACTACAAAGGGTCCTTCCCAAGTTGGTTCAAACTTTCCACCGATCTTTCAGTGTGCTAAGATAGGCCTCCGAAGAACCAAGACCAAGTCACCTACTTGGAAGGTTCTAGGTCGCACTAACTTATCGTGAGCTTGAATCATTCGGGCTTTGTACAACTCTAGGTTTTGTTGAGCCTAGAGATGATGCCTTGCAAGAGCTTCAAGCTCCTCTAAACGGAGTTGTGCATTCTGTTGAGTTGTGATTTGGATTTGGATTATAATTCTGAGTGAAGGGATTTGAACTTCTAGAGGTAGTACGACCTAAGATCCATACACTAGTGCAAACGGTGTTGATTGGGTCGGGGTTCGGTAAGTGATCCAGTAGGCCCACAAAGCTTCCACCAACCTCTCATCCCATTGACGTTTATTATCATCGAGGGTCTTTTTGATGATTTGAACCAGGGTTTTATTGAAGGCCTCAGCTAATCTATTAGCCCGTGGGTAATAGATTGTTTAGTATCTCCAATCAATGCCAAGGCGACTTGAAAAGTTATTAATTTTTGTAGACTTGAAAGCGGACCCATTATCGGATATGATTCTGTGTGGCACACTGAATCAATATATGATATGGTGACGGAAGAATTTCTTTACATGGTGTGATGTTACATTTCTAAATGGGACTGCTTCCACCCACTTTGAAAGTAATCAGTCGCTGCTAAAATGAAGCGATGAACCCTTGAAGAAGAAGGGTCAATTGGCCCAATGACATATGTGCCCCAACTTTTAAAGGGCCACGAGGCTATCGTGGGGTGCAAAACATTAGGCGGCTAATGTAAAACCACATCATGTACTTGACACTGATGTCAACATTTTATAATTTTCATGCAATCGTCAATCATCATAGGCCAGTAGTAACCAAGCCTTTTTTATTTTCATTTTCATCATAGGACCCGATTGATGAGCACCGTACAGTCCGGCATGGACTTCATTAGCAATCTTCAGGGCCTCACATTTATTTAAACAATGGAGCCACATCGGATCAAACGACCGTCGATACAACGTATTATTGACTAGTGTGTATGATAGGGCACATTTCTTGATTTGATTGGCAAGTGATTTGTCTTCAAGGAAGCTTGCCTTCTTGAAGGTATTAAATTATCGGTTGTCTCCAATCTCCTTCTTCACTGGCTGTTGAAGAGGTAGAAAGGACTTGAGAAATTTTCCTATTGATGTATTCCATATCTATAGGAGACAGGGTCTTTCGACCTTGAACTTCTATAGGGATGAAATCTTGTTTCGAACAAGCAAATTCCTTTACAAGCTTTGGAAGGGCATCCACCAAAAAATTACTTCCACAAGGAATCCTATACATAGTTATGACAGGAATTTGCTCAAGCAGGTGACTAGTGTATTCGTGGTACTTCAGAAGTTTAGGATTCAAAATCTTATAGGTCCCTACAATTTGGTTGATCACCAATTGAGAATCACCAAAGATTTTATTCTCCTTAATCTCCATCAGTATTGCAAGTTCCAATCTAGTTATCAAAGCTTTGTACTCAGCTTCATTGTTCGTACAAGGTTCTGATAAATGGTAGGAAAAGTGCATCATTCCCTTATCGGGTGTTATGAAAACCAAACCGATTTCGGCTTTTCCAGGGATAGTAGGTTGATGTGCTTTGCCTCGCTGGGAGGACGCAGCTCCATCAAAATACATCTCCCAAACTTGATTGTTAGGTTCCTTCAAACTCATGATTTGCTCGTCAGGTAAATCATCTTTCAAAGAAGACTCCGCTAGTAGTGGATGTGCTGCAAGGAAGTCGGCAATGGCCTGCCCTTTCACTGCACGCAGGGGAATGAAAGTGAATTCAAATTGAAGCAATATCATAGACCAACGAGCCAAATGTCCTGAAAATGTAGGCCGAGTCATAAGATATTGTAAGGGGTTAAAACTGGAAATTAGATTGATTTGATGAGAAAGCATATAATGCCTTAGTTTTGGGTTGTGAAAACTAAGGCAAGACAATATTTCTCAATCATCGGGTAACGAATTTTCGTTGGAAGGAGTCTTCGACTTAGGTAGTAGAGAGCATTCTCTTTCCCCTCGTCATTGACTTGAGCAAGCAGTGCCCCGAGAGACTTATCAAGGGACGCAGTGTAAAGGATTAAAGGTCTCCCCGGAATGGGGGCTGCCAAGACTGACGAATTTGTCTGATATTGTTTGATACTTTCAAAGGCAGATTGACATTTCTCGTCCCAAACGAATTTGACATCCTTTTTAGTAAGGACCAAGAATGGCTGACATGTTCCAGAAAGATTAGAAATAAATCTTCTTATATACACCAATCTACCCTAAAGGGACCTTAGTTGAGTAAGGCTTTTGGGAGGCGACATGTTTAAGATAGCTTCAATTTTGGCAGGATCAATTTCAATTCCGCAGTGTCTTACTACGAAACCTAAGAATTTCCCTGACGTAACACCGAAGGCGCACTACAAGGGATTCATCTTAAGGTCGTAGCGGCGTAGCCGCTAGAAGATGATTCTTAAGTCATAAAGATGAGCCTCTTTAACTTTACTCTTATAAACTAAATCATCGATATAGCATTCGGCTTGATTATGGATTATGTCTTCAAGATTCGAGTCATAGCCCGCTGGTACGTTACACCGGTATTTTTAAGGCCAAATGGCATCACTTTATAACAAAAGATCCCTATAGGACTTCTGAATGCAGTATTTCTCTCATCTTATGGGGTCATCTTTATTTGGTTTTAACCAGATGAGCCATCCATAAAGGAGAAAATAACATGCGAAGAGGCAATATCCACCATGAGTTATGGAATAGGCAACAGAAATTCATCCTTAGGACATGCCTTAGTCAGGTCTCTATAGTCAACACAGACCCGAATTTGACCATTTTTCTTTCGAACTAGCACGCGCTGGCTACCCAAGAAGGATATTGTTCCTCCCGGATAAATCCAGCCTCAACCAATTTCTTGACTTCAGAAATGACTTGTTGTTCGATCTCCAGACGCATGCGTCGTGGAGCTTGTTTGACAAGAATGACATCATGTCGATTTCCAAGTTTATGAACTACTACATTGGTGGACAAGCCCGGCATTTCGTCGTATGTCCAAGCAAAACAGTCCTTAAACTCGGATAGAAGTTGAATTAGATCCTTAGACTCATCCTCACTCAACAAACAATATTTGAAAGTGGGGCGAGGGTCATCCTCTATTCCAAGGTTGATTTTTTTAAGTTCATCAACTATTGATTTGATTTCTTCTTCAAATTCAGAGGGTGCATCTCAAATTTAAACTTCATCAGAATCAGCTAAGGTCTCCAAACAAAGTTTGTTGAGTGAATCAACGACTTCTATAGGGACAATTTCAGATTTAGAATGACTAGTTATCATCAAGCAATATTCATCATTGTCAAACGAACTAACGGTTCCAAAGCCGATACCATATGTCCAATTTTTATTGAATTTTGAATTCCAAATATTTTGGTGGTATCTAGCTTGACCCTTAGTCGATCGACTCAGAGCGAAACTTTTAGAGATAAGAGCCTTAACACCAAGCGGAAAGTAGTGAAAAGATAACTCCATTAATTTATTGAAATCTGCCTCTTCAAGGATTACATCACCTTCATTCCTTAAAGTGGAGGAGCCAGGGAAGAACTTCTAGACTTTCCTTACCTCTCCATCTAAGTTAGGGGCATCCTTAGTTATTAACCCTGAGACTTTGTCAGCAGACAGTGGGGTTAAGGTTAAGGATTCAACAGCCTTATTAAGCATTTCATAAATACTCAATTCAGGTTTGTCACTTTGAGGTTTAGAATTGTTACCCTCCTTGTCACTATTTGAATCTAAGGTGAGATCAAACTTCGGAGGATGATTGATTTTTATGTAGTCAAAAGCAACTCTAGTTCCCCTCTTTCTTGATTCTTCATCAGAACTTGTTTCAAGTTCGATGTATATTGGGGAATTTCTCTTTTCAACTGAAGGGTGGCCTCGGCCGCGTGCTCTTTGGGCCATCCTTCCACCTCTTTGAGGTAGATTGATTTGAGGCCTAAAAACCATGCGCTTGTCATCATCTTCACTTCTTGAATTCTGTCTTTTTTTATTCTTGACTTTTTTCTTTTCTTAACTTTTGAATTACTTTTGAACTTTGAGTTTATGCCTTTTCCTCCTTAACGTTGATCTCTACCTGAGATTTGGTAGTGGACCCTTTGGGAATATAATATGTAGCGTCCTCGTAGATCTCGATCTTGTGAATAGAGAATAGTTACAGATCACCTTTAATTGTAAACTCAATGTCATCTCATTGGTACTTGATGCATTGGTGTTGGGTGGAAGGAACAATCATATATTCATGGATCTAAGGCCTACCTAGGAGAGCGTTAAAGGACATCACCGAATCGATTATATGAAATTTTGCTTCAGTTTTTAACTCTCCTATCTCTAGAAGAAGTGTGATTGAACCTAAAGCCTTCTCGCCCTTTTCGTTAAACCCATGAAGCACCATCCTATTGGTTGAGAGCTTGCTAGTATCAACCCTAAGATATGCGAGAGTCTTTATGTTCATCACATTGACCGATGCACCCAGATCAATAAAAACTCTTGATAGCTTGAAATTACCCATATTTATAGGGATATAAAGTGGACAATTATGATCGGCAGTTCCTAGGAGTAAATCTTCATCAGAGAAGGTAACTCTTGTGATCTCCTTGAAGTAGAAAGCTTCTTCCTTAGAAGTTGAAGCAAGTTGAGCTAAGAAAATCTCTGGGTTGAGAAGTGCTTTAATTAGAGTCTCCCGCATCTCTTTTGAAAGGACAAGGGCATCATAAATGCTAAACTTAGCATGCAACTTTCTAAGGTGAGCTAATACATTGTAATTAACACTTGGAACATTAACAATATGACCTGGTGGATTCGAAGGAGGATTTGATTGCTGAGTAGATATTTGAATTGGATTAGTGGAAACAACGTTCTTTCCCTTTTTTTGTGGGGGAAGCCTAGGGGGTAAGACCTTACCATCACGCAGTTGTACTTGCCCGATCTCATCGGAAGAAGAAACTACGGGGAGGTCTATGCTCTCCTTAGGCGAGTGATTATCATTTTTTGAGTGACAATCTGAATATGAGAAATCTATCATAACGGGGCTCCCTTGAATGTTAATTTCTGGGGTATCACCATCTGATAAAACATCAATTTCATTTTCCCCTTGAGGGGTCAAATCTGGAGGCCTGGGTTTTTGAATTACTTGATCAATCTCAGCTTGTTTAGGTTATTTTCAACAGAAGAGTCATCTAAAATCACATTCTCAACATTAATCATTAAGATTTGAGTAGAAGGAT
The DNA here is from genome assembly GCA_016618105.1 of Dendrobium huoshanense. Lineage (NCBI taxonomy): Eukaryota > Viridiplantae > Streptophyta > Magnoliopsida > Asparagales > Orchidaceae > Dendrobium > Dendrobium huoshanense. The sequence continues at coordinate 18,947,952 of CM028345.1, read as the reverse complement.
CTTTCTTTTTATTTAATTTTCGACCCTTTACCTTTGATGGGGCAAAGCATAAGTCAGATAACATTAGTGGGGCCAGTGGTTTGGAGCCACCATCCACCAGTTGTACAGATCTCTCATCAACAAATTTTCTCTCTACAGAAGGTTCACTCTTTTCATTTTTATTTAATACAATAGTTCCTAAAACTACTGGAGAGGAATCCGTCCCAACATCTTCTTGTGATGCCTCCAGGTCAACTTCCCAGATCGGGCCCTGGGCTCTCATCCGTAACTGTTGAGAAAGACGAAAAGATCAATTAATCAACTTTTTAAATGCCCGGGATAATGCTATATCCCAACCATCTTCAAGAGGCAAAGAAAGATTAGAGTTTTTACCTGAAATGGATTTGATAGACCCCTGATCCAGATTGACCAGGTACTCCTTTGGAATTATGATGTTACGTTGACGGAAGTTCTTCTCGAGCCAGTCCATAAAGACTATGCAGTCTTCGATTGTGTTGCATAACATGCGGTGGTAGGGGAAAAAAGTTGGATCGTCATTTTTATTTGCCTCTTCCGGCTTCTTGGCCTCCGGCAATAAAAAATCTGGCTTCTTTTGAAGGGTCTTAAAAATCTTTATCACCGACTCCCTTAAATGGATACGGATGAGCCAATCTCTCTTTAAAAGTAATCTAGTGAGATGCTCTGGTAGGTTGAGAAGTTATCTGAAAAGGTTGAGATTTTTGAGCTTGTTGAGTTGTAGGATTACTCGATTGGGTATTGATCAGTTTCTTCCCATTGTCAACTTCCAAAACTGTTGTTGTTCTCTTCTCAAAGGACTTCAACGGTTTACTAGCCTTCTTATCTTCAGTAGAATCCTTCATGAAGAGGCCTCTTCATGTAGATTACTAGCTTTATTAAGAAGCTTTTGAAAGATTTTGATTATAAACCCCTTTAAAAGAAAAGCAATAGGCCCATCGATATTCTTTAGAAGAATGTCCACTACATGTTGTTCTTGTAGTTGGGGTTCATATTTCATCAAAAAGTTTCGCCATCTCAAGATGTAATCAACCAAAGGCTCATCCGGTTTTTGCTTTTCGATGACGACATCACCAATAGTTACACATTGTTGAGCTCCTGAGAATCTTTTTAAAAAGAGACCCTTGAGCTTTGTAAAAGTTTTTACATAACCATTTGGTAAATCTGTGTACCACTCAAAAGCAATACCGGACAAACTACTCACAAACTAACGAAAGAGTAGAGCATCTAACCCTCCTGCGTTGCAACAACTCGCTCAAAAATGGGCCAAATACTTCCTTGGAATTTCTAGACCACTAAAAACTTTAAAAGAAGGTGGCACGAAGCCCTTCAGATAAAGAACCAAATCATATTCCTCGGGGTAGGGTCTACCCTTTGGAATAGATACAGTTCCTTGAGAATGAGCTAGGGTCTCCCTTACCTGGGTTTCAATCATTTGGCGAATGTCTTTATCTGTCGGAGAAACTGGAGAAGTAACTTCTAGAGGTTTAGGGTTTGAATCACCTTTCCTGCTATGCTCGCCCATTGTGTGTACTGTAGGCTGCAACTGCTCGGTTTTTGACTGTTGTGACTGAATAAGCTGATTCTACATCTGTTCAACTCTTATCATCATCTCCTCATGTTTTCTTTCAAGGCTAAAACAATATTCATCTTTTTCCCTCAATTTGATAGAAGTATCTGAATCTACCGCTGCTGACTCTTCATCTTTACTAGAGCGGTGTTTAGAAGCCTCAACATCTTTAGTTGATGATCGAGTTTCAACCATATGAACATCTGCTACTGGATCTGTCTCTACTAACAAATCAACATCATATGGATTGAATTCTTTAACAACCTTCTTTTTAAGAATGTCTCTAATTTCTTGTAATACCTCCTCAAATGGTCTCCCATCTATTGCTTCAGCATAGATTGGTAAGTATCCTTCATATTCTATGACTTGATCGAACTCTTCTACATTTAGTTTAGCAAAGATGTCATTAATTTTAGCATCTTCTTCAGTGAGTTCTTGTATAACTATATGATCTAATATTTCTTCATCAAGATTTTGAATCATCTCCTCCCCTTCGACTGTCATAGGGTCGGTAGTCGTGAGGGTGACATCCCCAGTAGGATGAGGGATATCAATCTTAATTGGTGATGGAGGAGCTTGAATAGCGGGGACTCCAACATCAATCGGATTAGAATCCTCACACCCCTGAACTGGGAGTCTAGGGAGTTCAACTGGCGTCTGAATTTGAGGTTCTCTAATTTGAATGCCAATAGATCTGCTAAACTTCTTTCACACATATGATTCATCTGGAGATATGGGCCTCTTTCCCTTGACATCAATTGGTTTCTGCTCCTTAATGATTTCTTTAGATTTGGCGGTTACTGGGCCCAGCTTGGACAATTTTGAAGGTGGGGTCGGTGGTCTACTGCTAAAAGGATGACTCTAGTTGGACCCGGTTAACACTATCTCCTCCGTCTTTACAGATGGGAGGTGAGGCACCCAAGATATCCATCCACTATAACTAAAGTTGCAGGTTGCTTAACAAATTTCTTATTCTTCCTCACTAGTTGAGGAGTCAAATTCTTTGCTTCAGACTTTTCTTCCTTTAACACTTCTTTCTCAAGTTTATGTGAGATAACTCCATTCAGGTGTCTCACATATTGTTCTTTGGTCTCACCTGTCTAAGCAGTATAGGTGTGGATGATGTTCCTCAACATCCTAGTCTTCAAAGTGAGCTTTTCCTTTAGAGTTTTCTTAACTGAGTAATCCACTGGGCTCGATAGAGTGCTAGCTATCATAGTAACTCTCTCCTCCCCCTCAACAGCTGCAAGGGGGTGAAAATGACTCTCTTTCAGAAGTGGAGAAGAGGCAGGGATTGGCAGCTCCTCAGTAGCCACAAGTTCAACTTTAGTTAAGGTCTTTAGCTCAACTATCTTCTTCGACTTAATAATTTTCCTCCTCACCCTCCTAAGGTAGTTCTTTTTGGCATTCTTGCTGCTATAGAGGGTTTCAGAACTGGAAGATCCTTTCTCAAACATTAACTTGCCTTCAATGGCAGCTTCTAGTTTTTTCGCATCCTCAAGGAAATCTTTGGGTGCGGAAGCGAGATTTAGTGCAGACCAGAGACTAGGAGGGGCATCATTTTTGGCTCCTATAGCTAACTAAACTAAAGGAGCATCCTTCTCACCCTCAACAGCAATGCCCACCAAAGTATTCCCATTCATTACCAATCTCAGAGATTTAAACCCTATTCGAAACTAAATTGAATTCTCATAGATCAGTTCTTCAATCAGTAGGTCGCGGTCCGTTGAGAACAATAGTTTTCCAGCCATTGCAAGTGATTTGATTATTTGAGATTAAAAGGAGAAGATTTTAATTAAAAACTTGAATTTTGAATTTGAAAATAAATTTATATTTTCTCACATATATCGGATTATAAGAGCTACAATTCAGTATATAATGATAAGATATAGTGATTGATTTTAATTGAAAGAAAACTTGAATTTTCATTGTATATATTCAACTACAAGAGAATGTTATAGAAAAATATATAGCAATGATAAAGGATTTAAGAAAGAGGATTTGAATTTCGAAGGTTGAAGGATTTTCTGTAAATTATGAAACTTAGCATGTTAGATTTATTCGCATGCAAGTTTGCAACATATACAAGAAAATTTTGGCTTGACTCTTTCGCTCTACCAATCAAGTTGGAGACAAAATATTAAAGCCCAACTTAGAGGGAGGTATCCTACACTCACCTCTCATTTGACATATCTTAATTGAGTTGGACACATTCACCCAAGGAAGAAATGGGAGAGAGACCAATGGAAGGAAGGGTAGTAAAAACTACCGATGCAATAAAATGTGTACCGCTATTAAAGATGAAGACTGAGATTTATCCCTAGTGGAGTCGCCGTTTTTTGTTTGATTGAAAAATATAGGTTTTGAAAAAACATTAATTATTTTTGGGATTATTTATTTTTGAATTTTAAAATTGAACACGTCATTATGAACAATATATCGCCTTGGGAGGTGATCATATCATTCCCTAATGGGTTCAACTTACAAAATTTTGAATTTATCTGAATTATCGTAGTCAAACTCAAGGGGAAACAACATATGATATTGAAATATCAAAATGATGTTCAATCAACTGTTTAACTATAATAATTCAGATAATAGATCGTTAATTTCATAATCAAAATAATGATAATAAAATAATAAATCTTCCCAAAGGAAGATGATATTATTTATTACCAATTATTTGAATATGACGATAACAATCGCCTTTTTTTTATTCCCAAAGATAATTAATTAGAGGTTTTAAAAACTTGAATTTGAAAATCAGGTATAGGTTTCTAAATCTCCTACGAGCGCAAGCCCTCGTAGTTAATTACATCGTAGGAAACAGAAGTTTCATACGAATACTCTCGATTAAAATAACAGTATGAATTTTATTTAAGAATTTCAAAGATCGATATCAAAGGAGGTAAGGATTTGAGTTTTCAATCGGGAATGGTTCAAGATTGAGCACTTATTTCTAGAGTCAAAGGAAGAGGTGTAGAGAGTGTTTTGAGATTTTGAAACAATTTAAAAATTACTCCAGCCTATCCCAAGTGTTGGGCTCGAATTTGAATGAAAGAGATATTTAGTTTAATGATTAATTTTATTAAAAATTTGGGATTTAATTCCCAAAGGTTGAGGTCTTATAACCCGAGTTTGCCTCAGAACCTAAGTCTAAAATGGGTACTAAAAAGTAGCCCAGAATCTAGCTAATGCAGTGAAAATCTGGACTTACCCCAGCCTGGATTAGGGAGCCAGCTATCTACCTAATCGATTTAAAATAAATGAATCTATTCTTTTATAAAAGAGTGATAGGGACGTTATTTAAGATAAGTTTTTGAAAGTAAGACCGACATCTGGAGCAGATTCTAATTGGCCCTTTTGACTTATGCTGGGTGCAAAATGCTAAGGACTAATGCAATTAAAATTTTGACTCTTTTAAATCCGTCTCTAATGCAATACATGCTAGTTAAAAACCTCATATAAAGTATGTTTGAAAGTTAAAAAATAGGCTTAGAAAATAATTTTTTTAGAAGATTGGACTTCCCCAGGTCCCAAGTCCTGGATGAGAAAAGTGGAGGGTTGCGTTAGGTAGTCGACAACCAGCATAAAACTTGTTGAACAATAATGACATGAATCCTTTAAAAATTGTGTTAATGCTAGGGCGTCCCCTGGAAGCGACACGCTGTATGGCCTGAATACAGTGACAAGTGTGCAAGGGCCACTACACCGGCGCCCGGGTGCAGTGTTAAATAGGCAAGGGTTCCCACATCAAGGACGAATGTGGGCAAAGAAGCTAGTCCATGAAACTAAAATTAGGATAAGAACTTAGAATATAGGTTCCCTTACAGGAAAATTAATGGAATTAATAGATATTATGATTCATAGGAAGTTAAATATTTTGTGCATTCAAGAAACTAAATGGGTTGGTGAGAAGGCTAAGGAAATTGATAGTTTAGGATTTAAACTTTGGTATTCGGGTAGGAGTCGTACTAGTAATGGTGTAGGTGTTATTATATATAAAAGTTTAAAGGATAATGCTATAAAAATTAATTGGATTGGAGATAGAATTATAGTTTTAAAGATTGTTGTTGATGATAAGATTGTTAATATTACAAGTGCTTATGCTCCTCAAGTAGGTTTGGATATGAGTTCTAAATTAAATTTTTGGTATGACTTAGAAGAATTAATACAAAAGATACCTATTTAAGAAAGAGTTTTTATTGGAGGAGATTTAAATGGACATGTTGGTAGAGAGGTAGATGATTTTAAAAGCATTCATGGTGGCCATGGATTTGGAACGACAAATGAAGGTGGCAAGACCATATTGGATTTTTTTTAGCTTATGATTTTTCAATTGCTAATACCTTATTTAAGAAACAAAATGAGCATCTCATCACTTATAAAAATGGATATAGTACAACACAGATTGACTATTTTTTTATTAGAAAACTAAATCGTTTAGATTACAAAGATTGTAAAGTTATTCCGAGTGAAAATTTATGTACCCAACATCGATTATTAGTTTTGGACTTTAATATAAAGGGGCATAAAATAAAAAATAAAGTAAAACAATTTTCTAGGATTAGATGGGGGAATTTAAAGAATATTAACAAAAATATTTTTGGAAATAAGATTTTAGCTTAAGATTTTTTCTGTGCATGAGGATGCTAATATTATTTGGGAAAAAGTGGCTAGTGATATTAAGAATATTGCAAAAGATATCCTTGGAGTATCAAAGGGAAAAACTCCTAATAGTAAAAGTAGTTGGTGGTGGAATCCAAATGTGCAAGAAAATATTAAAAATAAGAAGCTTTGTTATAAAAATTGGTTTAATTTTAAAAATTCTGATAATTGGGAAATATATAAAGTGGCTCGTAAGGATGCTAAGAAAGCAATATGTGATGCAAAGACATTAGCTTTTAGTGATTTATATAATAGATTAGATACTAAAGAGGGAGAAAGATATATGTATAAGTTAGCCAAACAAAGAGATAGGAGTAGTAAGTATTTAGTTCAAGTGAAGTGAATTAAAGATGAAGATAAAAAAAATACTTTTCTTAGAAGATGATATTCAACAAAGATGGCTGAGATATTTTGCTAAACTTTTTAATGAAGATTGTGAAAATAAGATTGACTATAATGACCTTAGCACCCTAAATGAAAATAAAGATTTCTATTTTTATCAGCGTATTAGTAAAACTTAAGTTAGAGAGGCTTTAAAGAAAATGAAGGGTGGAAAAGCTGTTGGACCTAATGATATTCCAATAGAGGTGTGGAAATGCTTAGGAGATGAAGGAATTTCATGGCTTACTAAACTTTTTAATACTAATTTGAAGACTAAAAAGATGCCAGATGAGTGGAGAATGAGCGCGTTAATTCCTATTTTTAAGAATAAAGGTGATGCACAAGATTGTGCGAATTATAGAGGTATTAAGTTAATGTGTCATACTTTAAAACTTTGGGAGCGAGTTATGGAGCATAGGTTGCGGCGTGATACTAATGTTTCTCAAAATCAATTTGGATTCATGCCGGGTAGGTCGACTATGGAAGCCATACATTTATTAAGAGGTTTGATGGAGAAATATAGAGAAAATAAGGAGGATCTACATATGATATTTATTGATTTAGAAAAAGCATATGATAAAGTTCCAAGAGAAGTGCTATGGAGAGTTCTTGAAAAGAAAGGAGTCAATAATGCTTATATTCAAATCATTAAAGATATGTATGCTGGAGTTATTACTTGTATTCAAACACAAGGTGAATTGACCAAGTATTTTCCTATTTCGGTTGGGTTACATCAAGGATCAGCCTTAAGCCCATATCTTTTTGCTTTAGTCATGGATGTTCTCACTAGACATTCACAAGAGGATGTACCTTGGTGTATGCTTTTTGCTGATGATATTCTTCTTGTTGATAAGACTAGAGAGGGAGTTGAAGGTAAACTTGAATTATGGAGGTCAACCTTAGAGTCTAAAGGTTTTCGCTTGAGTAGATCTGAAACGGAATATATGGAGTGTAATTTTTGTAGTAATAGACCTAGTGAGGGGATTATGACTTTGGACGATCAAGTCATTAATAAGAGTATACGTTTTAGATATCTTGGATCTATTGTTCAGAGTGATGGTGAAATAGATGGGGATATTATCAACAGAATTCAAGTTGGATGGTTGAAGTGGAGGAATGCATCGGGCTTGTTATGTGATAGAAATGTACCCCTCAAACTTAAGGGAAAATTCTATGAGATGGTAGTGAGGCCTGCAATGCTATACGATGCCGAATGTTGGCCATTAAAAGAGAAGCATAATACTAAGTTAAGTGTGGCATAGATGAGGATGCTCAGGTGGATGGGTGGCTTTACCTTTAGAGATAGGATTCGAAATGAGCATATACGTGAAAAGGTTGGAGTAGCTCCAGTAGAAGATAAGATTAGAGAGAGTCACCTTAGATGGTTTGGTCACATAAAACGATGGCCTTCCGATGACCCAGTTAGGAGAGCTTATGTTAAGCAAGGTAGGGGTAGACCTAAAAAGACTTGGTTAGAAAATATTAGGAATGACCTTTCTTTGTTAGATTTAAACAAGAATTTGACTTTTAATAGGACACAATGGAGAAAAAGGATTCATGTAGCCGACCCCACGTAGTGGGATAAAGGCTTGATGATGTTGTTGTTGTTGTATTGGACTTCCCCAGGTCTGGCACCTCGTCCTCATAGGTCATACTATCCGGACTCTACCCGCAGGTGAGGAAGGTTCTAAAGCAAGGAGAGAAGAAGTGCAGAAATATGCATGCGACCCCGGGGTCGATTCTAGGCTAATTTCCTAAATTCATTATCTTTCTATGTTGTTCAAACTCGCTAAAATCTTAAACTTTAAAGTTATGAGTATAAAAACATTTTCACACCCTCACGAGTCTCACAAGTCCAGGCAAAAACAAAAGTGACACACAAACGCCAAAAAACTACGAAAAGCAGATAATTCTATACGCAATCACATCAAACATCAAATATAAATGAATTAATTAATAAATGTCCATAGGCAAAGTTGCCTTGCTTATTACAAACCAGGGTCTGCTGAAAGTAAAGTGGTCGGGCACCACTGACAACAACCCGGGCTCTAAACCTAGGAGTCAAGTGACTTTGAGATTTGGGATTCTTCTCGTTATCCACTTCTTTATCTTCTCACGAGTATCTTGATTCGTCGGTTCCGGATATCCAAATGAAAAGAAACTCCCCTTGAACGGGGTGTTATCTTTCCTTTTTGAAAATTTGAAGAGCATTTAAACTTGATCTTCCAAATTGATGAAAACTCTCCTCTTTAGGGATGTCTTCTTCTCTTTTGGAATTCAAGTTTGATCTAAACATCCAAACTCAAATCACTTTAAATATAACTCAAATTATATCAAATTACATTAAGAAAAATTGAAAAATCTAGACATGATCCTATAGGGTTATCCTAATAATCAGAAGTTATATATAATCTCAAGCAGCTATAATTGATCTCAAGCAGTTGATTTATTTTAAATTTAAACGCTCAATAGAGTGCAGTAAATAAATAAACAAACAATCAATAAATTATAAACTAACAACTAGCATGAAGTGAAACCTCGAAAACCCTGCACATAGCAGAAAAGTAAACATCGGCCTATCCTAAAACTATAGTTGGTTGTCCTAGCAAACCATCTAAAGTATGTGAAGTAGGCCGTGTGATTTGGATATGTCCTATGGAGGGCAATTTGTTAAAGTTGGTTGAAGTTCTGATTGGTTGAAAGACTTAAGAGAAGATTTAAGTTTGAGTTTAAGTATTAATGATTTGAAATTGATTTTAAGGTTGATTAATGATTTTTGGAGTATTAAAACCATTTTCAAATTTTAGGAATTTTCTAGAATATTTTAATCATTTAATTAAGGGGTCAAAAGTTAACTTTTTTATTAAGAATGTTTTTGAGGAAATTAATATTTTATTAAAATACTATACCTTAATACAATCAGTTAGACTATAAGTACATAGAAATTGGATTTTTCTGGATTTTATTACGAAGGTTTGAAGTTTTAAATTGATTTTGACTTAGGTTGACCAAAAGGTTGACTTTTCAAATTTAATGGTTTTATGGAATTTTGATATTTTTAATAAATATTAGACATAATTATGAGTTGAATGCAAATGAGTTTGGTCAATTTGGAGTTTTCTACATTTAGTTACAAAATTTTGAAGTTTGATGCATTTTTTGAATTTTTGAAATTGTTTATTTAGAATAGTTTTCTTAATTTTGCTCCAAATGAATTCACAAATCCTTGAAATCAACTCCAAAGGTCAAGAATGGCCTAAGGAGAGATTTCCATGATTTTGGGAATTTTCTGGAATTTTTAATTATTATTAATTAATTAAATTATTTAAATATTTAATTTTACATAAAATTAGGTTAAGATCAAATTTGATGCTAAATTCAATTGGTTTTAATTTTAATTGATTAAATGTTGGTTTTTGGCCAGTTCAAGGTATTATTTGTATTTTTTAGATTTAAAATTAATTTATTTCAATTTGTCAAAATTTCAAAGTTCTTAATGAGGCTGATATTTGATTTGGTTAATTTTCTAACTTAATGACCTCCAAATAAGATGAAATTTTAACCTGAGGTTTAAAATTTCACTATGTTTGTTGTGTTCAAGTTTCACCACTATTGGGTGTGTGTAAAATGCCCAAGGAATTTTCTAAGTTTTCTGGACATTTTCTTAAATATTTTTCTTAGGTGTCTCTACTATTCAAATTGCCTGAAATTTGGTGTGTCTTACCCTATTGTACATGAATTTACACCAAAAAAATTTCACCTTAAAAAACTAAGAATTTAGATAGTTATGAATTTCCAAAATTTAGGGTCCAAAATGGACTCTTTACCTTGAAAATTCACATCACAGAAATCCGTTGGGTATCTGACCCTAGAAAAATCAGCGTGTATGACTAGGATACCCAATAATTTTCCACCAAAATTTTGGACTCAATTGACCACTGGATTATGAGAAATTTATAAAACATTGATTTCAAACAATCCACTATATCTTATACAACAGTGACCAAATTAACTTAATTTTAATTTTAATACATACTACATAATATTCCCTTTCCAATGACCTCAAGAATGTCTAATTTGGTGAAACATTTGAATTTCTATGAGTTTTGGAAGATCTGGACATTTTTTTGAATTTTTTTACCATTTTTGGTCAAACTGACCGCCGAATGGCGGCGCCCAATGGGAACGCGCCACGTGGCAGGATGGAGCCTGCCACTTAACCATGTCAGCACCTGCGCTCGAATCGGAGGAAGACGTGCGGTATGGTGTGATCTGGGCTATCCGATCTTTGATCGGACGGTCCAGATCTTCTCCAGTTGATTTTGTGTATGAAATTTAAAATGATCATATCTCCCAAAATACTCAATGAAATTGCACGAAATTTGAACTGTAGCTAGAGGGTAACATAATCTAACAATACCTGGAGTTTGGAGGCTCCATGCTTTGCAGATTTGCTACGGTTCCAAATTGAAATTTAAACTTATAATGTGCATAACATACAATCCAAATGTTGGAATTTTGATTTTGTGGGCTTATTGGAATGCTGCTTAGATCCCCTTCAACTTTGTAAATGACCTCAGGATCTGGATCTAGCTAGATTTAAAGTTATTTGTGAATAATTTGATTCTCTCTCTAGATTTCTCTCTCTTCACCAAATAAGGCTTTAGAGGCTAGATTTTGATGGGGAAGGCTTTGAAATGCTAGAGGAAGGCCTGGAGAATTTTTTTGAGAGTTTTTGGAGGCTGGATTAGCTCTGGGATCAGAGGGCTTAAATGTGAGAGATGGCTTAAAGTTAATTTGCATGTCATTAGGATATTTTCCCTATTCAAGCTATCCTGATGAGTTTTAATGGCTGAGATTGACTGCATGAGCTCCTAGATGATTTCCAAGAGTCCATGGAGTTGGTGGGAACAGGGAATCAAAAGGACAAAGGGACATGAAGTGTAAAACCTCTTATTTTTTCCCTTTGGAACACATGGTTTCATAAAGAGCCATTGGATCAAGATCTAAGGGTTGGGAGGAGCTCTAAGGAGGTTCTAGAGAATGTTTTAATAGCTGGAAAAGATTAAGGGGAGTGGATTAACTTAAGGAGTTTATTTGACCACCCTAAACCCACTCAAAACATTATGTTGACCATTTGACAAGTCAAATAGTCAAACACTGATGAGGTGGCAGTAAGGGAAGATGGTTGGAGTGATTTGAAATTACTTAAAGATCAAATGTTGGAGTTTTGAATGAACCCATAATAGTTTAATAGGATTTGACCAAACATTATATGGTTTACTTGGTCAATATCACTTGAATTTGATTGGCCAAGGTTTAGGTCATGATTAAGCCTTGGTTTGAAATTGATTAGAGGCTTAAAAGTGATTTGAAATATCAAATGGATAAAACTAACCCATTTAAAACATTAAGGGATGTTTGGGTCAACCTAGCTTGACTAAGTCAACCAAGTTGACCCAAGGGGAGGGCCCAAGCTTAAAAAGTTTTGGTTTGATATTTGAAGTCTAGTGGATGTGTTTCTGAGGTTTAAATAGGTCATTTGGATCAAATGAACCTATTTGGGCCCTTAATAGGCCATTGGGACAACCCTGATTGACTTGGTCAACTAGGTGGGTCCAGGGTCTGAAAATGTGTTTAATCAATTTGAAATGACATTTGGAGACCATTGGAGGTGGTCTCAAGGTCTAGAGAAGTCAAATCAGTCAAAATGTCTGTTTTGACCTTAAAGGGATTACTTGGTCAACCTAAGTTGACTTGGTCAACCAAGTTGACCCTGGGTCTGGGTCCAACATGTTTGGTTTGATGTATTGACTCTGTTGGAGGTGGTCCTAATACCCTGGGAAGTCAAATAAGTCAAAATACCTATTTTGAACTTTAAGGGCTTGGTTGGTCAATCTAGGTTGACTTGGTCAACTAGGTTGACCCAGGGTCAGGGATTGGGTCCAACAGGTTTGGTTTGATATTTGAAACTTGCTGGAAGTGGTTCCAAGCAATTTGGAAGTCATTTGGTTTGAAATGGGTATTTGAATCCCATAGGGATATTTTGGTCAAAAAGGTCGATCTAGTCAACCAGGTTTGACCAGGGTCAGGGCTTTTGTTCAATATATTTCTAATGGTTACTAGGATGCATTGGAATATGTCTTGGGGTTTAATTTGAAAAGAGCATGTTGAAGTCTACGAAAAACTCCAAAATTGCCCTTAAGGGGCATTTTGGTGATTTTGACCCCTGGTCAACTGGGGGTTAAAGTGAGTCCACTAAAATGCAGTTTAATGCTCAATGAGTCAGGATTAAGGGTTTGGAAGTGATTATAGGCTTTGGAGAAAGCTCTAAGGTCAGAATCCACTAGGTGGCAAGTCTAGTGGCATAGGCCGTAAATATTTGAATGTTTTATAGCTTTTGGATTTTAATTGAGTTTCTAGGGTTAGAGACCTCAGAATGGGTTCAAATTCTGAGGGTTACCTCTAAAGACATGTCTTATCATTGTACAAGTGATAGACTAAGAATCAGAGGTCATTTGATTGGGTTTTCAAGTGTTTAAAGATTTACTGAAAAAGGCTTTCATGACTTAACCTTTTAGAATTGAATTTTGGTTTAAATTTCTAAGATCTAGGTAGATCCTAAGGTCTGGATTGGCCCTAGTGACCTCATACAAAAATGAGGTCAACAGTGTTATCAAACCTTTCAAAGAATTTGGAGAGAATGATTGGCTCCACTTATCCACACCAATAATGTCCCCCTTCACATACCAGGGCCCTTTAGCAAGAATAGATTCCACAGCTTCCTCATTTTCAAATAAACACAAGCACCAGCCATTGCCAAGCCATGTTAAATTTAACTAGCCAATTAAAGACCATTATTTTTTTAGTTTATTATTAATAAAGAAATATGATATATTCTCTCCAAAAACATTATCCACCAACGCCTTCTGCAATGCTTTGGTGTTCTACTACAACTTTTCTTCATACAACTGTACTGTCATTCCATCTTCAGAAAGTCAATTCCCAAAGTCCCAGTCTGAATCAAAATTCTTTTATGGGATTTATTTTGCCAAGAATTCAGTAAGGTATTCCAAGTTTGCTCTTTAGTAGAAGAAACTCCAGCTTCAGTAACATCCAAAATAGCAGGACCTCTTACAACCGAATCACAAATTCGAACCTTGTTCAGATCTGCCTCCTATACAGATTTCTCATTCCCAATATTGTTATTAAAATTAATGTCTTTATCTGAATTCTCCTGAATTCTATCATCTTTCAAACCATCTTCCAATATATTCGTCAACACAGACATGATAAACTTCTGAAACTTGAGTTACTTCAGGCTCTTTGTAACATCTTCTAAGATCATGATTCCTTTACCTTTGCCAATCACTGGTTTTTCATTTGTCAGTCCTTCTTCATTAATCAACAATAGTTTGGTATAAATGGAAGAAAGCCTTGCTCCATTATTTCCAGCCTTTGAGATGATTCCTGAATTTGAATCTTCGAACACAGGTGGAGATTTGTTATTCAGAAATCATTTTTACACATCAGCAGAAGAATGACGAACTCCACTAGGATAACCGCCGACATTGGCCGTAGCTTCTCCACCGCCAAACAATTTTTTTTAAATCGACTTCTCTCACTAGAATCCCGCACCTTCTCTCACTAGAATCCCACAAATTTGTTATTCCCCCATATTCTAAAATAGAGGTGGTCAAGTGATTGAATATCCTTATGCAGTATTACAATTACCTATATTAGACATAGATCTTTTTTCAAAAGTTTTCTAAAACTTAATTTATGAATCCCGCTCTGATACCACTTGAAAATTTGTGAGGGTAGTTAAACCTTTATGAACTAGCCTACGGCTAACAAAAAGGGGGGTAAATTGGTTTTTTAAAAAATTTCTTAAGGAAAAAAGAAAATCTTTTTAAAATCTTTTTGAATATTTTAAAACAAACAAATTATACTGAAGTAAAACTAATTTCATAATTAAAAAAATCAAAAATTTCAAACACATAATAAATCATAGAATAATGTGGAAATTAAATGCATAAAAGTAAATAGAAAGAACCCACCAAAATTATAGTGGTTTGGTCAACTTGAACAACATCCACTCCCTAGAAACCTCCTTTCTAGATATTGCACTAAAAGTAGTGTCTCTTCTTTTTCCCCCATAGCAATGCAGAGAAGCTCTTACAAATCTTTTTATCAGCACAATGAGGTTGAGTACCTTGAATCCTTTTACTCCTCCAATAATAGGCAGAGAACTTGGAAATTCTTTTACTCCCTCCTAAAGGAGGCTGAGAACTTTAAAATCCTTTTACTCACTATTGAAGTAGGAAAAGAGCCGTGGACCTGATGCAGATGAAAGTATCCCCATAGCCACAAGGGAACTAAGGAAGAAGCTTAAAGAAGATGGTGGAAATCTTAAAAGGAGTAACCTTTGTGAATTCCTCATAAGGATCTCTCTCTCTTTCTCTTAAAGCTCTCCTCTCTTCCTTTCTTTAAGCTCTCTCACATGTCAAACCAAAACAAAAGATGCACTCATGAATAATATGAGGGCTTAAATAGAGAGCCTCCAAAATAAGCCATAATTTTCAATTATGTGCTTCTAATCACCTAGTACGATCCATGATCATATTGTACGATTAGTTAAAAAACACAAATTCAGCTAGTATAAATTATATTGCCCTGTAAGATTATTTTAAGAGAAATAGATTGATCATCCCAAACAATTGCAATATCATCTCAAATGATTAATATAAAATTATTAAACTTCGTCTAGTATGATACCCAACAATGTCATTTCATCCCACATAATTCTCTATCATCTAGTACAACAGGGGTCAATCATCCTGGTTGATTAGTTAAAAAACTATAAATTTCATCTGGTATGATAGGTGACGATCCCTCATTATCCCATACATGTTCTCTGTCATCCAAGATGATCTTCATCAATCATCTTATATAATCAAATCAAATCATTAATATGCTAATCACAAGATTAATATTGGCATGATTGTGATCTATCATCCAAGATGATTGATGACCTCAATTTTTGTTTGAGTGCCCTCAAGGGCCTTTGATTGATTTAATTAAGCCCCATCAAGTCCAATTCCAGCTTGATTCAGCTTAAATTGAGTTGAATTAGACTCAATTGTATTCGATTGAGCTTGATTTTAACTCTGATGTGACCCAAATTGATGATGACTTAGTTTAATTTTATCTAATTAATTGAATTAGACTTAATTTTAAACGACTCAATTTAAGCTTAATTCAAACCCGATTTCAACCTATTTAGCCTAACCTGAGATCCGCAATTCAGCTTAGATCATGCTATTAGTGACGAGCATGTATGGGAAGATTTTAAAAAGCTGGAGAGAGGCCATGAGTGGCGAGTTTCATTTTTGGCATTAATAAGTATTTAACTCGTACTTTTCTCGGCATGAACAGGTATTTTTTCTCCGAGCATTAGTGACGGTCTGAGCTCTCTGCCTCCAGAGTTTTGAGACTTGCTCTCTTGTTCGCAAGTATCAGGTGAAACCAAAGCTACCCTCGAATCCAACTACTTCTGTCTCTATGATTTACATAAGCTAGAGACTAGAAACTCCTTTCCTTATTCATCCTTTCATTCACAAATCCCAGGAGCCATTTGAACCCCTCTTCTCTCCCTCGGTCTCTACCTTTCATGTATACCAGGAGAGAGAAGATTCAACTAGCCTGAAATCAACCTCCTCTATATGATCCGCTACCCTTGCCATAGCTAAACCCTTTCCTTTACAAGGTGAGCTTCCTTCTTCCCTTCCCCTTCCTTTTCTTCTTCTTCTTCTCTCCTTCTTCTTCTTCTTTTTCTTACTCTCCTTCTTCTTCTTCTTTTTCTTACTCTCCTTCTTCTTCTTTTTCTTCTTCTTCTTCTTCTCCTTCTCCTTCTCCTTCTTCTTTCATCTTCTCTTCTTGTTCTTCCTCTACTTCTCCCTCTTCCTCTTTTTCTCTTCCTTCTTTCCTTTTCCTTTAATCTTTTTCATCACCAAGGTGAAATAGATTTGATTGGTTCAAAGTGAAGCTTGACTTGCATAGATGACTATGATGTGTGTAGATTTTGTTTGAAGCAATGTTTACTTTTTGAAGTTTATTGTTTAAGTCATGTTATTTTATAGAGATCTTTTCATCATTGTTGCTTCGGAGAAAGTCAAAGTGTTTCGTAGTTGTTAGATGATGATATGCATGCTATGTTGAGTTATGGATGATTGTGCTTTGAGTAGGTTGTGTTGATTAATCTAATTCAAAATGTTACAATTATATGTTAGCAAATCCATTTGAAAGGCTATGGTTTAATGGTATATTCCTTCATCCTAAAGTTCCTTATGAATTGGGTGGAGATTACATTCTTGTGAGATTAACTAAGCATGTGGATATATATAGATCTTCTTTCCATTAGAATAAAAAAACATGATTTTCGCATTGATTGGTTCAACAGATCTTTGTAGCATTGAATTTTAGTTGTTCAATGAAATGCCTCAATGAGATAATGTGACACACATGTATGACAGATCTTATTTGGAATGATTGGGAGCATTTATATGTCTTCTCTCTCAAAGGCAAGCATTCATTGTTATCTTATAGAATACATTTGGAAATATATTCTTTTTTAAGAAGTTTCACGTGTTTCAAATACAAGCTTTTACATAAATTTGGTTTTGCTTCATGTGGATTTTCTGTTTAAAGGAGCCCTATATGAAGGATTTTTGTAGATGCATTAATTTTTCTTGAGATAGGATTCTTTTGTAATGAACTTCTTATTTGAAGAATGGTCTTAGCTTGAAAGCAAATTTGAGAGACTAATCTTAGAAGGATCTTGTCATATATTTGTTAGCTTGAAGCTTGATTTATATTTCTATGCCTCTTAAGGATTTACATAACAAATGTCGAAAAATTTTTCGTTGACTTTAATGGTATTATTGTTAATCATGAGCTTAGGCTAATTTAAGAAAGCGTGTCTTTTCATTTTGCCCATCTTCTTCTCAATAATATAAAATTTGTTTCAAACCTTTAGCATTGTATGGTTGGTACAAAAGCAAGTTTGTAAATTTGGGTTAAGTGCTTCTCTTGAAATTTTTGTTGGCATGAAGTATGGAAGGATGAAGTTTGTTGGTAAGCTTTAGGAATTATTTCATATTAGAAAGTTTTTGGTAAGCTTTAAGGGTTATTTCATATTGAAGAGTTGTTGATAAGCTTTAATGAGTTATTTCATATTGGAATGCCTTATGAGTTGCTTTATGTTGGAAAATTCCATTATGTGCTTTATGATAGAAGGCCTTATTAAGTGCTCTTTTTGTTGAGGAATTTTATAAGTTGCCTCATGTTCAAAAGATTGTTGGCATGTTTTATGTTTAAAAGAGCTTCGATTTGTTTTATGAACATCTTTGTGTTGGAAAACTTCATAAGTTTTCTTTGGGATAAAAAATGTTATAAGTTATTTTATAGTGGAAATCCTTATAAGTTGTTTTATGTTGGAAATCTTTTATGATTCATTTTATGTTGGAAAACCATATGATTTTATTTATGTGGGAGTATCTCATAAGTTCTCTTATGGTTGGAAATTTACATGGAGTGTTTTATGTTGAAAAGCATCCATTTGGTTTATGTGTTGGAAAGCCTCCATTGGGTTTATGTTTCATATGAAAGGTTTATTCATGGATTTAATGCAATGATGTTATGAACTTCCTCTTTTTGGTTAGCTTCATAAGTGTTTTGGAAGAGAATTTAGAAGTGTTTGCGAGAGCTTATCATATGCATTTGTTATTTATTGTGATGAAAGTTTGTACAAGGTGATTTGAACTGTTCTATATGGTTGTTTGAAAGAGAGGTGGCATTGTCTCTTTTATATATGAAATATTTTATATGGGATTTTGGTAGAAGTATGAGAAGTGACTTAGCTTGTGTCTTCGTTTATGACTTTCATATGGTGATTGATATTTTGGGAAGTGCACTATATTAGAATGTCTCTTTGCATAAGCAAAATGGTAGTTGTTCAAAGTGTTTTATGAATGTTGGAGGTATGATGTGTTGATAAGAGAAGTATGTTGGAAACTTGAGTTTCTTGGTGGTTATTGGAAAGTGTGAACAAGTAATGGTTCACCTTCTCCCCTTCTTTCTCTACTTCTATCTCTTTCTCTTTCTACTACTTTTATTACTTGTGCATTGAGACAAAGTGTGGTGAAATGCATGAAATATTTCAAAAAAAAATTGAAGGCTTCAAAATACAAATGGCTCAACCGATATCCAAGCCCGAAAAAAGGTACAGTCTTATTTAATTGCATTTCATTTCAGTTATTTTCTATTAAATTTTAATGTGCGCAAATACAACTTTCTTTGCTTTTATGTGATTTTTGTGAGGTGCTTTTGGGAAAGCAAACGAGAAGGATTGTGGATCTATTGTGACGAAAAAGCCTACATAAATAAATCAGTTGCCCCAACTCATTCTGGTGGGGGTGCTATGTGCAGAACAACTGGGTCATAGCCCCCGATTGTTGTAAGTCTCTTAAAACTTAGAAAGCTCTTTAGGAATCATAATGGTTGCATGCTTCCTAACCTTAGGACCATGTAGTAACTTCAATTTTTTAAGATTGCTTTTATTTATTTTTAGATCCCTAAACTTATTCACATGTGCATATGTGTATAGGGTTAGAAATAAATATCTTTTTATCCTATACAATATTAGTGACACCTAAGGAAAAAAACTAAAAAACGAGTCTTAGATAATTTAGACTTAGGATGCATGCTCCCTATATGATAGAGACATAAAATATATAAAACTTAGTTACACGCTTTCTTAGGAATAATGTGCCATAATTTATTAATCACTAACCAACAAAAATCTCTAATAATCCTAATCAAAATGCATAAAACACTTAACTCCTAATCAAACCATAATTAACATGTATAATAATTAAGAGGCAAACTTAGAAATAAACTTAAACTAAAGTTAATCAATCTATTAATCACCCTCTCACCGACCTAAACTTAAAAGATATGGGTTAAATCAAAAGAACAAACCTAAAGTAAAACATGTTAAGCTAAAAGACTCCCAAAACCTAAATTCTAGTTTGTTAAAACTTCTAATTAATTAAACACCTAACTTAAAACACCTCTAATATTGAATGCAAGTGAATTAAAACCTAATTAACTTAGTCAACAAGATAAGAAGTTATTAAAGGTTAAATCATGAACTAAGGTTTCAGAATCTAATAACCCACCTAAAATTTAATCAAATCATAAGTTGATAATTTAAAATCAACCTCTCAAGCTGATAGTGAAATCATCTAAACTACCTTTCTTTAATTTCCAATCAATTAAATTAACTTAACAAAAGTGGTTACTACTGGGTAACCCAGGCCTACGAGGCTATTAAGTTAGCTCCAAAGAGGGTAAAATAAATCTCACGACCTCGATGTGCAACAAAAGTAGTAATCATCAAACATTTAAAATATTTTCTAAAATAAATATTAAGACCTTAATATTTAAACTTGAATTAAATTTTTTCTTTGATCTTTAACAAATAAGAACATAAAATAATTTTAACTGAATTATCCCATATAAGACATATCCAAATCACACAACCTGCTACACACACTAGAACTTATTTGCTATGATCACCGACTCTAGTCTTAGTTTAGGTCGTTGGTGTATTTCATGTGATGGGGTACCTTGCATAGAGGCTATCTGTACACTACAGGAAAATAGCCGATTTCCGGCGGTCATGTCCGGCGATTACCCGACCGCCGGTACTACAACTATTACCGGCGAGCTAACCGGGGGGTTTGCAACATTAGGCCACTGGTAATAGCGACGGTCATCAAACCGCCGGATAAACTGCCGGATGTCAATATGACCGGCAGTTTACCAGCGGTTTATCCCGTCATTGATAAGTGATCCCATTACCGGCGGTCTTGACAGCCGGTAATTTCCCTAAAATTAACAAGCCCGAGCCTCGCATTTAATTTCTATTCTTTTCCTTCTCTCGCTTTGGATGACCTCTGCCGTCGCCTCCGCCCGCGTCTCGCTCGCGATCGACCTCTCTGTCTTGCCGCCGACGACCTCTCTCCAAACGGCGATGAACTAGCTCTGACCGCCGACCCCACACCGGCCGCCTCTCACTGGATCGAGCTCTGTTGTCTTGCCGCCGTCGATCTCACACCGGCTGCCCTAGTTTTTGTGTGAGTTGAAGAAAAACTGGGATTTGAAAGTAATCTTTAATGTTTTTATGTGATTATTTATTCTCACTAGACATTCGCAAGAGTTTGTAATTTATTGTATGATTTATGTTATAATCTAGACATATGCAAGAGGTAATGTTGTAATCATTTGAAAGAGGGAGAGAGATAGAGAGAGAGAGAGAGAGAGAGAGCGAGAGCTTGAAAGAGGGAGAGAGATATAGAGAGAGAAAGAGAGCAAGCAAGTGTTAGAGAGAGCAAGAGAGAGGGAGAGTGTGAGAGTGAGAGAGAAAAGAAAGAGAGAGAGAGAGAAAAGAGAGAGATACGGAAAAGAGAGAGGGAGAGAGAAGAGAGAGAGAGAGCAAGAGAGAGCTAGAAAGAGGGATAGAGATATAGAGAGAGAAAGAGAGCAAGCATTGTATGGATGAGGATGCTCAGGTGGATGAGTGAGTTCACTCGTAGGACTAGAATACGAAACGAGAATATATGTTAAAAGTTTGGAGTTGCTCCGGTGGTACATAAGATTAGAGAGAGTTTCCTTAGATGATTTTGTTGCATAAAACATCAACCTTTCTGATGTCCCAGTTAGAATAGCATATATGTTAGATTTGATACATATTAAGAAAGTTATAAGCATCAATAAAAAGACTTGATTATAAAGTATTAGAAATGAACTTTTCTTTAGATGTAAATGAGAATCTTACTCTTAAATGTACACAATGAAGAAAAAGAATTCATGTAGCTAACCCCATATAGTGGGATAAACAATTGATGTTGTTGTTGTTGACAGTTGATGTAGATGGTTAGTTTGTGTTGATGATTATCATGTAGACAAAATTTGGGTTTGATTATCCTGTTAAGTTGTAAATAATTCATTGATATCTAATTTGAATGTGACAAAAACAAGAATGTTAAGATAGATGCGTGAATAAAGCTTAAGAATCATACATCAAGGAAAGCTTAAGAATCATACATCTAGAACACACCTGAGAAGTCTCTCAGCAGAGGTCGGGGTGTGAATTTTTTAAGACCAAAAGTTCCAAGCTTATACAATATCTTTAATTTTGGGTTAATGCCCTTTGCTCTAGAGATCAATTTCATTAAAAATTATATTATGAATAAATCCACTCATCCACCTAAAGTATAGCACGTTTTCACATGTGTTATAAATAATATTTTCATAACTATGTAGGGGGACATTTGCTTCAACATCCAAATGACTATCCAAGAAGAGAGAAGTTGGATGTATAATAGATTGTTGTTGGGTCGAAAAGGATTGACAGTTGAATTTATATAGGGAGTTGAAACTTTCATTCAAGTTGCATCTCAACTGCCTTCCTTTCAGTTTGATAAAATATTTAGATGTTCATGTTCGAAGCATAAAAATCTAGCATTCCTCAAGCCCGATGATGTGAAGGTTGATTTATATCATAGGGGATTTCTTTCAAACTGCTGGATTTGGACATCACATGATGAGTACGAGCCACATAGAGATGCTCATGTTTGTTCATCTACAGCTTATGAAACATTTGATGAAGATCAAATGAATAGATCCTATGAAGAACTGATTTTTGATGTAGCAGGTCATAATTTAAGGTCTAGTGCGGAAGAACCACCAAATGCAGAAACACAAAAAATCTTTGAGTTATTACATTGAGCTCAAAAGACAATTTGGGATGGTTGCAGTACACATTCAGAATTTTCCAGTGCAGTGAGGATGCTAAGTATTAAAACTGAGTATAATATTCCCAATAATTATTTCAATGACTTTATTGGTCTTATAAAGGAAACTAATCCAGCAGACAATTTAAATCCGTCAGACTTGTACATAACGAATAAATTAGTATCCAAGTTGGGTATCACTGCTACAAAAATTGATTGTTGTATCAATGGATGTATGTTATACTGCAAGGATGATGCAGCATAAGTTTTTTGTCGCACTTGCAATACTCCTCGGTTTAAGCCAAACTCAGGAAAGCAACGTCGTCCAAAGAAAGATGTGTCATTTTCCCATTTATTTTATTTACCAATCATTTCAAGACTTCAGCAACTCTATGCATTAATGAGTTCAGCAGGCCATATGAGATGGCATAAGGAGAAAATAGCAAAAAATGATGTTCTTTCTCATCCATCAGATGCTGAAATGTGGAAACATTTTGATCGAGTGCATGCTTCATTTGTTGCTGAACCCCGTAACATAAGATTGGGATTATGTGCTGATGGTTTTACCCCCTATAGTCAAACAGCTACATCGTACTCTTGTTGGCCAGTTATATTAACACCATACAACCTTCCACCAGAGATGTGTATGACTACTCAATACATGTTCTTAACTCTTATAATACCTAGACCACATAATCCGAAAGCAAAAATTGATGTTTTTTTGCAAACATTAATTGATGACCTCATGTTATTATGGGAAGGAGTGCTCATATATGACATATCAACAAAACAAAATTTTCTCCTTCGAGCTGCAATGTTGTGGATCATTGGTGATTTTTTCCAGCCTATGGTATGTTGTCTGGTTGGAGCACAGAAGGAAAATTAGCATGTTCGTACTGCATGGAAAATACCAAAGCTTTCACACTAAAACATGGAAGAAAAAAATACTTGGTTTGATTATCATCATATGTTTCTATCTGCTAATCATCAGTTTTGGAGAAATAAGGAAGCATTTGTTAAAAACAGAATTGAGCGATCGTCTCCTCCACCCAGATTAAGTGGTGATGATGTCTTATAGAGACTTTCTGATATTCTAATAATTATTGATTTTTCAATGCTATCAGAGTCTAAATTTTTAGGTTATGGTGTTGAACATAATTGGATTAAGAAAAGTATTTTCTGGACATTATCCTATTGGAGAACTAATTTGATTAGGCATAATCTGGATGTTATGCACATTGAGAAGAACTTTTTAGACAATATTTTTAATACAATTATGGATATTAAATGTAAGAGTAAAGATAATGTCAAAGCAAGGATGGACATTAAAGAGTATTGCCGGCGAAAAAATCTGGAGTTAGTAACAAAAATTGATGGTAAAATAATGAATCCCAAAGCTCCGTACTCTTTCACGTTAGAGCAAAAAAGATCAATATATCAGTGGTTTAAAGGTTTAAAGATGCCTGATGGCTATGGATCAAATATAAGTCGATGTGTTGACATGTAATCAGCAAGGTTATTTGGACTCAAAAGTCATGATTGTCACATAATTATGGAGGTTCTTCTTCCAATCATAATCTATATGTTACCCGATTACATATCAAATTCGTTGACTGAGCATTGCAATTTCTTCAAAGATTTATGTTCATCTAAACAAAGCGAAGATGCTTTACGAAGGTATGAGGATAATATATCAATCATCCTTTGCAAGTTAGAATATATTTCCCCCCTATTTTTTTG
Source organism: Dendrobium huoshanense (assembly GCA_016618105.1). Classification (NCBI taxonomy): domain Eukaryota; kingdom Viridiplantae; phylum Streptophyta; class Magnoliopsida; order Asparagales; family Orchidaceae; genus Dendrobium; species Dendrobium huoshanense. The sequence goes on along the minus strand of CM028345.1, from coordinate 18,923,718 downwards.
ATTATATGGAACATCTTCCACTCCATGTACCTTACGAAGCTAAAGTTGGTGGACCTGTATAATATCGTTGGATGTATCCTTTTGAAAGGTAAATGGTTCCATATTATTATTAAGTATTCAATATTTTTGAATAAGTTTAGAGAACATATTTTTATTAACTTGAAGATTATAATTGTTTAATAGATATTTGAACAAGTTGAAAAAATATGTTAAGATTAAAGCACGACCATAAGGATCAATATATGAAGCATATTTATCTCAAGAAACAACTCAGTTTTGCTCATACTACTTCGAGCCCCATGTAAGGAGTACAAGAACAAAGATTGGTCGTAACATGGACTTCGATGTAGAAGAATAATCACATGCTGCACTATCAATATTTAGAAGGCGAGGAAAGCCTAGTGGCAAATGTGTTGAAAGATTTCTCAATGATTTAGAAATAAAAATAATAAATTTGTATGTGCTACTGAACTGTGAAGAAGTTGAGCCAATCCTAGAGTAAGTTCTTGCATAATGTTAATAATGAGTAATGTTTATTTGAAATACTAAAGTATTATTTGTCACCAAGTATTTCGTAAGCAATTTGCCTATGACAGATTTGAGGGATATTAAGCAAGCTGTTGCAAATGAATTTCTAAATTGGTTCAGATCATATGTGAGCACATCAATTTTAAAAATTTAAATCTTATTTATTATAAAAAATACTAATATTTGAAAATGTTTCTAGGTACAAAACCCTGATAACAAATGTTTCGATAAAGGTTTGCAAGCACTAGCATGGGGTTCAATGCAAAGAGTAAAAACTTAGCCAATATATATAGTGAATGGGTTCAGATTTCATACCAAGTTGTGGAGTGAAGGAAGAAAAACTAAAAATTGTGGAGGATGTGTTAGAGGGAACACTCATGAAGAAGATGAGTGTGATTATTACGATATTCTGAATGAGGGTTTTATCTGAATGAGGGTTTTAGTTCATCCACCTCAGCATTTTATGATCCAAGTACTGGAGCTAAAGAAACTATGAGTCAGAGAGTTGCAACATTGACTAGAGAGATTGAAGAAATGAGAAGGGTTCAAAATGAAATGCAAGCATAGCTGCAATCCTACATAGTTGAAAATCAGAGGAAGCAAGAGGAAGAGCAGCGACGAACATCTCAAGACAGCGAGGATAAAGCTGAGGAGTAGAACTTGTGACTTATGTTTATTATGACTTTGTTAATTTCTGAACTTGTGAACTTATGTTTTATGGTTGAACATATTAATTTTGTTTATATTTAATGTTCTGTTTGGTTGTGCTTATGTATATAGTTGTGATAGTTGATTGAATATAGCCGCGTGTTGCCTAAATCTTGTTATATATTGTTTTATGTGTAGGTTTTAGAATCTAGGGTGAACCTCCCTCATATAGAAGAGAGGCTGTCAATTTTTTGTTGCAGGTGCTACAGGTTTCAGGCGGCCAACCGGCGGTTTGGCCGCCGGAAACTACGATACCGAACAATTTTTTATATGCTGCCGGTGACTTCGTTAAATCACTGGTATTATATCGGCAGTTGCTGACGACAGCCGGCGGTTGTCCGTTGAAAGCCCGGTGGTCTAGACCGCCGTTACGACCGTTAGTATGGACCACCGAAAATTGCTGGTGTAGTACCAGCGGTTTACCGACGCATACCAGCAGTTATTCTAACTCACGCCGGCCACTGTAACTACCAGTTAGCCATCATTGAAGGACTGCCGGTAAGCCATCTGTAAATTGACCGGTGGTACATCGGCCGGAACACCGCCGGTACAAAGCCGTGGAATAACCGGCAGTATCAGCCGCCGGAAATCCGTCTGCTAATTAAGCCAACGGTGGGAACCGCCAGCAAATATTTTCCTACGCCATTTTTTACGGCGGTTCTATACCAGTCGCAAAGCCACCAGTACCTTCAAAGAAAGTTGGTTTTACCACCCAAATCGCTAGAAAAAAACTATTGGTTTTGGGTGATTTTCCTTTAGTGTTAGTGTATTTATTTACTTCATGTACTATAGATGTTATGGCTTGCATAATTACTTATTTTTTTATGCACTTTAGTTTATTACTTAATATTCACATACATTACATTCATACATGCATATTTATTTGCAATACTTTTTATTGCAAAAAAAAAATCAAAGTAGAATGTAACTAAGATGATTGTAAAAGAAGATTCAAAGTAGAATGTACCTAGGTGCACATGTATGTGCTAAGAGTCTAATGTAAATGTAAGGTTTTAAGAGTTGTAAGGATTTGAAAATATTTGCTTATACACATACACATAGAGCTCCAAAAGATAATTCTCTCTCTTGGGAGCATTTTTTTTGGAACCCTATAGAAGATCCAGAGTCAAAAGATGATAAGCAAATACATTCAAATTTACATTTCATAGGTGTAGGAATCCAAGCATATTGTCATAGAGCTTGGTCATACTATTTTTTAGCAGACCTCGGGTTGTATTTATATTTTAAGTGATGAATAAAATATTTTATTTCTGAACATATATATATATATATATATATATATATATATATATATATATATATATATATATATATATATATATATATATATATCAATGTTCTTGACTCCTTAGGATTAGGGCTTTCTTAACTTGCATACATAAATTAATTGATTGTGCTTAAGATATTAGCTGACAGCTCACTCCAGATAATTATAAGCCTAGATTATCCACCCCTCAGTGTGCCTCTTCCAACTTCTGATGAATTTTGAATTTGTCATTTCTTTTAGGATAACAAATTCAATCTTTGATCCTTTAAACTCAAAATTTTAATCACATCTTTATTTTTTTAAAAAGGTCTAATCATCACTAAAGATAAATAAATGATTTTATCCTATTTGGAATAAAAATTAGGAAATTTTTATATGCACCAAATTAAGAAGAAAAATAATATATCATTCTTAATCAAGAGTTTTCTTAAGCCAAGACCTAAGATGTAATTATCTACGGGGGCTTGCGCCTGTGGGAGACCGAATTCCATCATCAAATAAACCCTACGCATGCTAATGTATTGGGTGGGGGAAACCTCATTATTTTGATCATGTTATGCATATTATTGTCCATAGAGGCGCATTGGCGAGAGCCTCTATCCTCAATGGTTAATCATATGTATGATCTCATATGCCTTTCTATTGGCTCGCTTGTGAAGAGCGCGAAGGCTTGCGATCATCTCCTCCCTCGGGATGGTGTGGTCATATACCCTTTGCATTATATCCTCGTTGAGCGGTACCCTTTCAAAGGTTCTCAACTATAAAGATCATCTTGGACAATATGAACAAATTTTCAATTATATAATCTTTCCTAAATTATAATTGGCGGCTAATTTCTTGATTAAAATGTATCGTACTGTATGATAAGGATCATTTAGGATTATTATCTTAATCAATATTTATTTTATTTTTTTAGTTTTTTTTATTCTCTTAATCAATCTTAATTAATAGAGATGCCATAATTAGTATTTTTTTGTAAACAGATCATCTAAGATGATAGAAATTATCCTATACAATTAGTTTTAAAATAGATTTTTTTCTTACTCTCTAACTCACTTGCTTGTGTGTGCGTGTGTAAGGTTACTTAGCTTTCGAATCCACCACAATACATTTTTAACTCACAAATGGTAAAATAGCTTTAAAATTGAAATTATAAACTTACTCAGCATTAGTATACCTAGTCTTCAGTAGACTTACATTGCAAGTGATCTGTGGACTTTTTTTTTAAGTGATTTGTGGACTTGAAATGTTAGAACACATAGAAAATATATATGCAAATAAACTATATTATTAGTGGATATCATAGTAAGAAAATAATAATAGTTATTATCATCAAAATTACATTACTTGACCTTAGATTTGCAATATTTTCGTTATCCTTATTCAAAGCATAACAACCAAGCATACCTCACACCATGTGAGATTATTGTTAATCTATATCAAAGAGGTTTCAGGTCAAAATATTTATATTAGACTTCATATGGTGAGTATAAGATGCATTTCAACTCTCAATGTGGCCAGTCAATAAGTTCAAATATAGTTAATGAAGAAAATATTCAAACGTACGAAGACTTGGTTTATGATGTAACTAGGCCATAATTTTAACAATATACATCATAGTCACTTGATAAGGAGGCAAAAAATTTTATGATTTATTACGTGCTATGTAATAATTAATTTAAAAAGGATTTATTACTCACTTAGAGTTATTTGTCACTATAAAAATATCGAGTATAAAGATAGAATATAATATCCCCTAAGATATTTTAATTAATATATTAGGCTTCTTAAGAAGACTAAGCCTATAAATAATATAATTTCTACTAATTTATACATGGCTAAAAATTCTTTATCCAAGCTTAGTTTGGCTACTGTAAAAATAGATTATTTTATTAACATAAGCATATTATAATATGGGGATAATAAAAATTCAAAAAATAGAAAGTAGAAGAATGTGCCAATAAGTCAATTAATTTACTTACTTATTACTACTAGACTTTAATGTTTATTTATATCTAAAAAAGTCCAATGCACATATATGAAGTATAACAAACATAACTCACAAAGAGGTGTTTTAAGTCATCCGTCAAAAGCCAAGGCTTAGATGCACTTTGATTGTTCATATCCAACTTTTGCCACAAAACCAAGAAATATAAGATTACATCCATACGTAGATGATTTTACGCTATTTAGCCAGTATGCTTCACTTTTCAACTAATGGCCTGTAATACTAAACCCTTCTAATATTCCTAAAAAATTATGTATAATAACATCCTACATATTTTTTACCCTTATCATTTTAAGCTCACATAATCCAAAAGTAAAGATAGATATATTCTTGTAACCTTTAATCAATGAACTTAAATTGTTATCAGGAGTGATTACATGTGATATTTTTACCAAATAAAATTTTATAATGAGGGAAGTATTACTTTGGACAATATGCGACTTCCCAATATATGATATGCTTTCAAGTTGGAGCACTGTTGCTAAGTTAGCTCGCCCATATTACATGAAATTTACTAAATCATTCACTTTAAAGCACAGAGGAAAGAACATTTAATTTACTGTCACTGTATATTCTTACTTATCAAGCATCCATTAAGGAGAAATAAGGATGCTTTCACAAAAAAAATAAAATAAAGATGGCACACCCTGCACCACGGTTCAATATTGTTGGATGTATCTATTTGAGGGGTAACCTTCCTTCTCACATAACATCTATAAAATATTAAAAAACTATCAATACAAAGTATACATCATGTAGATATCTAAATAAACATAAAAATACTATTTAGAATAAATCACATCTTGAAGGATCAATATATGAAACATATCTAATATATGAGACAACCCAATTATGCTCATACTACTTTGACCATGAATGATAGTCAATAAGGACTACGATATCTCAAAATCTTGGTAATCTAGGTTTGACCAAATCTTTCATACACTTCTAACCTTTCAAACATCTTGAACAAGACTTCTCCAAACTCATTCAAGCCCATGGGGTGACCCATTGGGTCCTCAAGAGACCCCTTTTGAAGACCTAAATCTTGGGCCTAATTGGGTTAGCCATTTGACTTGACCCAAGTGCCTGAAGAGAAGTTTCTTTTGAGCCAAATTCTAGTCGTATTCCAATTGGACCAAACCAATGGTAGTATTAGGTTTCTTTTGACCCAGTACACCTTCCCTAGTTGACCCAACTCTTGGGTCAACTTGGGATAGGAATATGACTAACCTATAGTGGCAAAAACCACCTTGGGTTCAGCCATTTCTCAATTTAAGTCCAATTGAACCCAACTAACACATCCATTGGGCAGCCTTAGGTCTAACACACCTACCCTTATCATCCTAGCCCTTGGCCTAACTTGGGTCAACCTCTAGGCTAGCCCAAAGTGGTCAAAACCACCATGACTCAAGCCATTTCCCACCTCAGATAGTATCAAATCCAATAAAAACTTGCATACTTTGGACCCAGTGCTTCTGCCTATCAAATCCACCACCTGGCTTGACCCATATTGAGCCCAAATTAACCCAAATCATATAGATTTGGGTTATCTTGAGTTTGTCTTAGCAATTGAGCTTCCCCATGCATAATTAAGCTCAGTGGACAGATAGATTCTTTTCCACCTTAGCTTAACCCAATCCCTGGCTGGTGAAAGCCATAATAAATGAGAGTTTAGCTCTAATGGTCCCATAATCCTCGAGCTTCACCCAAAGGCTATCAAAACTTGGTTTTGTTGGGATTTAGCTCACAAGGCTCTAGTAAAATGACTCCTTCCACCTGGAGTCCAACTAGTTGTTGCCCCATTTGATCCTAATTATTCAAGCTCACAGAGAACGCTTTAGTAGGGAAGCTTAACCTAGACCCAATCATTCACTCGCAATCTTTTAAACATCCTCCTCATAGCTCTTTAAGCATTTCTCTTCATTCTCTTAGCCTCCTAGCCCCTTCCATCTATGGTCTCTAGCGGCTCTGGTGAAAACTCTTCACCCTCTGCTCGAAGTCATACTTTTGGTGGTCCTCCAACCGAGATGTTTGAAGGAGAAGTGCTCTCCATTCCTTCCTCAACCTTCCTAATGGAAAAACCCATTTGTTGGAGCATTTTACAAAGTGAGAATCCTTTCCTAAGCCTCCTAGATATTTAGTCCAGTCAAGTGTGAAGGAAACCTTCACCCCAACGAATTGCTACCATTGGATTGAAGGTTTCCATTGCTCTGATGCTCTCTATGAAGTTTGATGGAGTTTCACTGGTGGGATTTCTTGGATCCCACTGGAAATGCTTTGTAGCCTCGGGTAGCCATTAGAGGTTAAAGACATAATCATAGCTATTGATTTAGATCAATGGCACGTATTTGATCCCGCAATTCCAGAACCATTTTGATGATAGCCATATGATTTAGGATTTGACGGTTGTCTTTAATCCCTTGTTTATACAATATACAGTTAATCATTGTCCTACCAATTGAACCACACCTTATGTAAAAGTGCAATCTAACTGTACAACTGGGTTTAATTAATTCAAAAATCATAGAAAACTTTTAAAATTCATATCTCTTAATGCAGTTGGCCAATTTAGGTGTTCTTAGGCTCATTAGAAAGATCTTAGGGGGATCTTCAAAACTTCTATGATCTCAAGCTTTGATTCTATAAGAAACATAATTAATTTCAATAACTATCCTAAGGGAATTTAAGGTAATTCTCACAATTTTGAACTTTTCATAGCTTGAGACTTTAGGAAGTTGAATTTGTACATGTCTTTGACATGACCAAATTTTCCTTCCTCTATTTGAATTATTTAAGAGCATAATTTAGCCAATTTAAAATCAAGGATTATGGTTTAGCCCTTGATTTCAAATTGATACAATGATATCTCAAATGAGAAGTAGGATTTAAGTGTTTGTGTGTTAATTTTTCTTAAATAGTTTAGAGCCACTGATTGCATCCCCATCCAAGCCTAGGCTAGTGAAATAAATTTTTTTGAAGGTAACCTATAGGTAACCTCAGGTGATTTAGTCAACCACCTTAGAGAGCTCTATTTTGGCCCAAAATAATGGTGGTTGGACCTTGAGATATAGTGATCTCATGGTCCAAAATTCACTTGATTTGGTGCCCATTTGGTCCACCAACTAGAAACCCCAAAATTCCTTCCAAGATTTGGTCTAGAACCTTAATGAATTCAACATTCATTCATATTAAATATTAAAAAAATCATATAAGGGCTCTAATTAATCTTAACTAAACCCTTAATTTATACAAAATAAAAGCTTATAAGATCAATCCTAATTTAACTTTAACTTACTTTTTAAGAGATTAACAATTAATTTAAATAATTAAATAAAATTATTTAAAATTTCCAAAAAAAAGCCCAAAATGCTTAAAAAACAACCTATTAGGTCATTCATCACAATTTGGGGTGATTCCAAGAGGTTTGGGACTCATTTTGATCAAAATCTAAAAATCCCCTTTATTTAAAAAATTTAAAAAATTCCAAAAATACCCAAACTTTCAAAAAATCACCAATAAATCCATAAAATCCAATTTAATCAAAATAAAAGCCATTCAACTCTAAGTAAATTATAGTATTTTATAAAAAAGGAAAACCTCCAAAATTTGGTCCAAGTCAAAAAGTTAACTCCCCGGTCAACCGTAGTTTAAAACTTCGATAAATCATAACTTAATGGAGAAAACTTTAAATTGACCAAACTCAGATTCTAATACTCATTTTTAGATATAATATTTAAAAAAATACTAAATTTCTAGAAATTACCTTAATTATAAAATTTAACTTTTAACCCCTTAATTAACACACTTAAAACATTCCAATAAACTTAGATTAAGTATTACAAAAAGTTGAATTTAAAAATTGAAGACTTGCTCACCCATTAGAGAGAGAAACTCCTGTTAGAGAGAAAAGCTTTCAAATTTTCAATTTTAGTGTTTCTGATTTTGATACCTATTTTTCAGGAACTGGTGGGGCAGATGGAGGATGAGGGTCGTTCGCCATCAATGGCTTCTGCGGCGAAGACGTCTTCCTTCAGAGGTAGCATAAATAAATTGTTGGGTGGAAATATTCGTATAATGGCTGGTTCAAAATAGGAAAATTTAGACCTGGTTAATAAGATTTTGCGAAGTGTTTTTGTGATTAAGGACAACTCATATGTTGCTCTTAAGAAGATAGTTCATGTGGAGGGAAAATTTAAGTCTATTTCTGAAGATTTTGATATTGTTACTCCTCAATCTGATAAAGGTTTATTAGCTTTGAAATCGACATATCCTTCAGCTTCATCCTCAGGGATGAAATTTTTTGTTAATAGATTTGGGAATTCAAATGCAATCCCTAGACACAGTGAGATAAAAGCGAATTAACCTATTTCTTTTAACAAAAAATTTCAAGTTAATGATCTTAGAGTGGGCGAGAAGAAGGAGGTTAATGTGGATAAGATTAATGAGGAAAAGCCTACTATAACTGATAAAGAGGTTGATGTTAATCCTTGGAATAAGAAGCCATACATCAATTTGAATTTTAAGGATGAAGATATGGTAATGTCGAAGGATGGGAAAGTAGTTAAAATGAGGGAAGAGAATGAGATATTGAATTCATGTAAGTTATTGAATTCAATGGAAATAAAGGTGTTTGGAAAGGAAATACCATCTCATATTGTGGCATGGGTACTGAGGCGTCAATGGAGTCAATTTGGGCAATTCCATTTTACAACTCTTAGAAGGGGTTGGTTTTTTATGTTCTTTCAATTCTTATAAGATCTTAGAAGCTGTTCTTTCAGTTGGTCCATGGTTTGTGAATGGGCATATTATTGGTATGGATAAATGGACATCTGATTTCTCTCCATTATCCATGAAGGGGCTGACCTCTACTATTTGGATTAGGATGCTGCATTTACCATTACAACATTGAGATGAGATGAATGTGGAAAGAATTGCTTCTATGGTGTGTAAACCATTAATGTTGGATGGAAATATGTTCCATTGGGGGAGGTGGGAGTTTGCCAGGGTTTGTGTGCGGGTGAAGCTTGACCAATGCTTTCCTTTAGGAGTGTCGGTGTAGAGTATCTTAGAAATGTTTGTCCAAAAGGTAGAATATGAAAAAATCTCAAAAAAAAAATTTTGGTTGTGGAATGATTGGGTATGTGCAGAATGAATGCAAATATGGAGGTTCTGTTATCAAGGAACCGGTTGAAGTTGCTAGTAAAGATGGATTGGATACTGATGAGGGGAAGAGACATGAGGTATTCAATAATGCTACTTGCAGTCCATGGGTCCTTTTCAATCGCAAAAGAAGTAGAAGGTCTACTCAAAGAAACACATTAGCCACTAAAGCTGAAATATGTAAAGAAGCAAATGAAGTCGGCTCTAGAGGTTCATGATGACAAGATTGAAGAGGGATCTGGACACCAGAATGGAGCAATTAAGTTGGAGTCGATTGATAAGAATGCTGATAAAATCAAATTGACGAGGGTAAATTTATCTTGGGACAGGATCAATGTATGGAAGAAACGCAATGTGTGGGAGCTAAGGAGCTTGATGGTCATTCCAACAAAGATATACATAAAGATGATAGTGATATGGGTATGGTCTTCACTCATGTTAGTTCTTTTTTACTAGTGGCTGTTAATAAATTTGATGTATTGAATGTGGAGAATGATGACAAGGTGGAGGATGGTGGGAATGAGAAAAGGCTAAGTGATAGTGGTGTGGAAGGCACTACTTTTGTGGTTGATAATGTTGGGTTGTGGAAAGATAATGGATGTGGAGGTAAAAAAGGTAGTGACTTGTCTGATTATGGAGCAGTTAAGAAAATTGGTTACATTGGGGAAATGACCAATTTCAAGCTTGCTAAAGAACTCATATCTTGAGGGCCAATATAAAATGTTCCGCATGGTAGAAGTATGGAAGTTGGAAGTAAGAGAAGGGACGGGGGCTCATCTCCTAGGGTGGTTTAATGAACTCTATTGCTTTTTGGAATTGTAGAGGGGCTAAGAAAAAAGAAGCCTCTCTTAACGTATTTTTATGTGATTAAAACTTTTGATCAATGTGTTATTCGGGATCTTAACGTCTTTAATAAGGGTGTGTGGATGATTTCTACAGTTTATGGGAGTAAGGAAGTTCATAAAAGGAGGATGTTATGAGATTGTATTCAAGAAGTTTCCCATAGGAAAGTTCCTTCGGTTATTGGTGGGGACTTCAACTACATTTTGTCCGAAGAGGACAAGAAGGGTGGAAGGAAGTTTGTGTTTTCAAAAGGTCCCAAGGAAATGATTAAATTTACGAATGAAAATGACTTTCATGAAGTAGGAATTGTTGGACCAAGGTTCACTTAATGCAATAATAAGGTTGGTAGGGGACAAATTATTGATTGGTTGGATAGGTGTTTGCTTAATTCATTGGCTATCAATTCTATCCATGTTGCATTGGTTAGGCACATTGCCAGAGTTGCTTCAGATCACTATCCTATTATGCTGAATTTTTTTTTTGATTCGGCTATAAAGAAGAAAGGGGTTCTAAAGTTTGAAGATGTTTGGATATCATTCAAAGCGTTGGCTCATAGAATTTATAAGGTTTGGAATAAGCCTTTTGAGGGTGATGATATGCAAATACTTAACAAGAAATGTAATAGAGCATTGAAAGACTTGTTCTATTGGAGTAAGGATAAATTAAAGGAATTCTCTAAAGAGAAGGATAGGTTCAAAGTGAAAACTTTTCCGCTTCAAGATGATGAAGCTAGAGATGTTGGTTGAATGATGAGAAGTTATGGATGCTTATATCAAAAGTCAAAGAGCTGAATGTTAATCTTTGTTGTTTGAATACTTGGTGGAATCAAAGAGCCAAAGTTAAGTGGATTGAAGATGGGGATTCTAATACTAAATTTTTCCATGCTTTTACAAATGTTAGGAAAATGGTAATTGGATATCTCAAGTTAGGAATTCTGATGGTGTTCTTATTGAGGAGCCGAAGGTGGTGGAGGGATTTTTTTTTTTTTTTTTTGAGATTTTTTCAAAACAAATGGAAGGATAAGGTGTATTGTTTGGATAATTGGTCTAATCCATGGAAGGTCTTTGAAGATGAAGATAGAAGTGGGCTGGATGTTGAGCTCTCTGATTTAGAAATTATGGAAGTGGTTAAGAGGCTGGGTAACAACAAGGCTCCATGATGTGATGGGATTACTTATTTGTTTTTTAAGGCTTACTGGAATATTATTTAGGATGATGTTTGTAGAGTAGTGAAGAGGGATTTTCTCTCAGGCAGAATGTGTAAGGAGTGGAAGGATACATTTGTTGTGTTCATTCCCAAATCCAATAGTCTGGTGACTCCTTCCAGTTTTTGTCCAATAAGCCTTTATAATTCCATTTACAAAATTGTTGTTAAAGTTTTATTGAATAGATTGCTATTTGTCATCCCTAAGATTATCTCTGAAGAATAGGTGGATTTTGTAAGAGGAATATCTATCTCAGATCATTTGTTTCTATCTTAGGAAGTGTTCAACAAAATAAGGCTATCCAAATCAAGCAACAGGTTGTTGGCTATCAAGTTAGACATGGAGCAAGCTTATGAGAGTTGTGTTTGACTACACTTAACAAGATGATGGTTATCTTGGGCTTTCCTACAAAATATGTGAGCTTGGTGATGGAGTGTGTATTGGAACCAAAGTTTTAAATCTTGATCAATGGAGGTATTTCTGGATGGATTGTGGGGAAGAGTGCTTTCCGTCAAGGTTGTCCACTCTCTCCTATTTTATTTATCTTATGCTCACAATTGCTTTCTATTGCTTTTTCCAATAAAGGCATGGAATTGGGTATCAAACTTTCTCCAAAGGCACAAAGAATTTCTCATTTGCTCTATGCAAATGATGTTTTGTTATTTCCTAATGCTAAATTAAGGAGCATTAAGAAGATGAAAAGCATTGATAATGACTATTGCAATTGGACTGGTCAAAGAATAAGTAGTATTCAGATTTACAAAAATTATAATGAAGATTTTGTGGAACTGAAAATGAAAATGAGTGGAAGATATATTTCAACCATGCTAATTGAAGATGGCTTGAAGGAAGAGATGAGTGTGGATCCTGTTTCATGGATTCACAAGTTGAAATTGAATGCTCATGTTGATATTTTTCTGTGATGAGTGAGCAAGAAGGCAATTCCTAAATTAGATTTTCTAATGAATAGAAGGTTAGCTAACAGTTATATGTGCCCAAGAGGATGTGGAGAGGTTGAAGACATCAATCATGTTACTACTACTTGTTCAAAGCTTTTAAAGGTAATTGACTTACTGATTAGTTGGGGATTTAGGTTACCAAAATTCAACTCATTCCAGGAGTGTTTGCATAAGCTGAAACTGATGGCTGGGACTAATTCGCTGTATGTTAGAATCTACTTTACTCTGTTATGGTCCTCATGGAGTAGCAGGAACAAGGTGAAGCATGGAAAATTAGATGATAGTAAAGTGTTGATTGTTACTAGAGTTCTCAGTTTTATAAGCATGGCCAACCAGAATGAAATCCTCTCGTATAACTGGGATGCCACTCAGTCTAATGGACTATTTTCTGAAATTTGGCATCCTCCTCTCGAGTGGTATAAAATAAACATTGATGCTTCATTAAAAGCTAATGATGAGGCAGGTATTGGTGGCATTGTTCAAGATAGAAAAGGAAGGTTTATGTTAGCATTTGGTTTTTTTGGTGTTCATTGGGACATAGCACAATTGGAGCTTTTTACTTTTAGATACTTGAAGGAAGTGTTGCAAGAAAGTTTACATGTTGCTAAAGATATTATTATTGAGGGAGACAATAAAAATGTGACCCAATTTCTTCATAAGTTGTATTGCAAACCAAAGAAAGTGGAGGGATGTAATGAAGATGAAGATTTATTGTTTTTAAGTAGTTGGAATAATGTTATTTTTCATTATATTGGTCGCAATTGTAATAAGTTAGCTGATTATTATGCTAACTTAGCTTTTTCTTATGATTTTATTTGGGATATGTTTTGTGAGAGTGAACTTCCTCCTTCTTTTGTTTATTTAGTGAAGGAAGAAAGTGAGGGGGTGATATACTCTCGATACTTTATATCTTGGTTCTTTGGTTCTTTTCTTTTATTAATGCAAGTTGCATTCTTTTAAAAAAAACAATTCCAATAATTCAAAAATTTAATAATTGGTTGAATTCCAAAAAAACTATAACTTGATTAATTAAATTAGTTAACTAACATTTTAATTCACAACAAGCACTCCGAAGATAAAGTTTTTAGGATGGACTACCTTGAACTATAAGACTAAGTGTCCTTAGAAAACTTTGATCTTCGAGACCACTATGACAACGCCAGGAACGAATTCAATTGAGTGTGAAACCTTAAATTTCAGTGACACCTAATTACTTAACTAAACTAAAATCCTTTATTCAACCACATCAACTCAGTTTTTTGGTTGGACAACCTTGAGCTATGGGGAAAAGTATCCTAAGGAGGCCTGCTTCCTCGAGCCCACTATGACAGTGCCACAAATCAATTGATGGAAAATATATATAAACTAATTTAATCCTAAAAATTAGCAACCAATCAAACTATTTAAAATTCATCATTCTTTTAATCTCTAACTAATTAAATTTATTTGATCAATCAATCTTTAAAATCTATCCTAAAATAAACCTTAATACATTAACATTTACACTCAAACATAAATTTACCCTTCAACCTTCAACAAACTCAAACATGAAAAACTTGAACAAATTGCCCAGCTTATTATCTACCGTTACCACACAGCATTCAACATGCACTTTAGATGGGTTTTTTAGGACAACCAACTTTAGTCTAGGCTAGACTAATGTTTATTTTTACTACAGTGTGTTGGTTTTCTAAGTTTTCATTGCATGTTGTGATTAAAAATTGATTTATGTGAGTGTTTATTTATATTAATTATAATATATGAATTGATGTAATGAGCAATAGTTTACTCTTAGATTAGGTTCATTGTGGTTTCTTATTGAGTTTTTAACAGGTAGCCACGCTTCTGCAGGGAAATTAAAAAGGGATAAATTAATAATAAATATAATTGCTATATGTACTTAACCTGCTTGGCCCCCAAATAAATAAGAGAGTGGCTAAGTCTGGGACAGCCACGTGGTTAAGTCTGGGACAGCCACGAGTCTACATAATCATATTAATTACTTCTCTTCCATGTTAGGACCTTCCCTGCCTACGAGTTTTGGCAGACCACCAAGCCTTTGATGGTGCATATCTATCAAGGGGATGTTGAGCAATATTTAAGGAAAAATAAATTTTAAGCCTTTTTTAAAAATTGCTACATATTCATTTTATGCATTTAATTGAGTCGATCAGCATGCATTGCTTTAGAAATAAATTAAAAAATGACTCTAAAATTTTAATTATATTTGTCTTAACCATTTTTTAAAGTTTGTAAGGGGTGTTAACCATAAAGAATTAGTCCTGAGGCTAACTAAGAGGGGGGTTGAATAAAAAATTAAAAAAAAAAATCATCTTTCAACAAAAAGAAAAATCCCCTTCTTAAAGCTTTTTCAACATCTGAAAATAGATAAATAATACAATATAATATCAATCATAGATTTTCAACCAAGTAGTTAGATACAAAAATAAAAACGGAAAATAAAGTGCAAAAAAAAAAAAAAAAAATCAGAAAGAACACACCATATTTAAAGTGGTTCGATCCAACCTAACCTACATCCACTCCATAGAACCTACCATTCTAGGTATTACACTAAACTTTTATTTATTCTTTTTTAACCCCCACAATTAGGAGGAGAAGCGCTTATAAAATCATTTCCACCTTCTCCGATGAGGCATAGTAGCTAGATCCTTTGACACTAAAGAGATTTTCCTCTTCCCAAAACTTCCTTCAAAATGAACCTTGAATCCAATGGTACTAAAGTGCAAGCTTACCAGAGCAACCATGTGAAATATCCTCCACACTCCCTTTAAACCCCCTTCAAGGATCTTCTCCCTCTCAAACTCCATTATTTTTTCTCTCCCTTTCAAATTCTCTCTTCA
Source organism: Dendrobium huoshanense (assembly GCA_016618105.1). NCBI lineage: Eukaryota > Viridiplantae > Streptophyta > Magnoliopsida > Asparagales > Orchidaceae > Dendrobium > Dendrobium huoshanense. Next base: position 18,908,156 of record CM028345.1, on the reverse strand, counting down.
AGTTTTCTCTAGAAGAACAAAGACATAATGACTGCCAAAGATACTTACAAAGTGCCTTGATAAAGCTTAAATAGAGGGCTTTAAAAAAACCCTAAAAATCAATTTTGGTGACAAAGATCATCCAATACTATCATAAGATTATCTAGTATGATGTTCTTAAATAGAGGGATTCAAAAAAGCCTAAAAGTTGAATTCTGACACCAAATATAATCTTATATGATTTTTGTTGCAAATCTATTTTCATGACTTATGTTTTGATGATTGACAAACACTATTGATTCTCTTGGACTGCATGTTACTTCTAACTTTTCAGGAATCGAAGATCGGACGATTAAACGAAGCTAGTTCAAGATTGCATAGGTTAGAATTAAGTCAGTCTGCACTTTACTTTTTATCTTCTTGAGTCTATTTGTAATGTTCAAAGAGACTGATGCTAAGTAACCCTACACACACACACTTGAGAGACTTAGAAATTCTATTTTTACTCAAATCGGCCAGGATGATATTTACATCGTCCGGGACGATCTAGCTTAAAACAGAAATTCTATTAGGGATTCTTAATTAAGGAAGCTGTCATTAAAATACTCAGATAAGCCTGGAAGATATGTGTATCGGCCAGGACGATAAGCTCAAAACAGAAAGAAATTACCGCCATAAACAATTAAGGTATTCTATATTTTTGGTAATTGACTAGGACGATCTTGGATTGACTCGGACGATATTTACAATTATACCTTAATTGATCAAACAAATCAAGGAAGTAATTAAGGATGATTGATACGATCATATCGGCCTGGATGATCTAAGGATCGGCCGGGCCAATCTATTCAATAACCTTAGTTACTTCTGGATGATAAATATCGGCCAGCTTGTATTCAGGGCGATGCTCTGGACGATTTTCCTCTTATTTGAACTGATCGGCCTGGATGATCGTGAGATCATCCTGGACGATCAAGACAATTTTCAATCATCCAGTTTAAATTTAGGGCGATGCTCTAGCTGATCTTCTGAGATTTATACTGATCGGCCAGGACGATTTCCATATCGTCCTGGACGATATTGTCGTCAACTTGCAATTAATGAGCTCCTTTGAAGCTCTTCTATTTAAGAGCTCTTGTTCAACGTTTTTGATGAATCTTTTGTTGCTGCCTTGACCTTAGAAGACCTTAAGGAGAGAAAGAGAGAGAGAGGGAGAGAGGATCTTGTGAGGGGGAGCTTGTGAGGGGATTCACAAGGGTTGCTTCAAGGATCACTCTGCTTCTTCTTCGTCTAGAGTTTCTTGTCCATAGAAAGGTCGTAGAGGTAAGGATTCAGCATCTGATTGTGGTCTCTGCCAGCTTCAGGAGGAAGCAAAAGATGATAAGTTCTCTGCCTTGCCGGGCTGGCAAAAAGAGGTTCTTTGTAAAGGCTTCTCCGCCTAGCTGTGGGGGCTAAAGGAGAATCACGATTGTAGTGCAATACTCAGAGGGCGCCTCCGGGGAGTGAACTTAGGTCGAGTTGACCAAACCACTATAAATTTCTATGCTCTTATTTCTTGCTTCCGCACTGTAAATTTCCATGCTTATTTTTTTTATGGTGTGATTTTGGTTTATGAGATTTTTTACTTCTTTGTGAAAAGAATTTTTAAAATACCAACTCACCCCCCCCCACTCTTGGTTAGCTTGGGCCAGTTCTATAGGACTTAACATCCCTAACAAACTTTCAAGTGGTATTAGAGCTAGATTCATAAAAATTAGTTTGAAAACTTTTTGAATTTTGATCCATGGCTAACTTTGGGAATTGTAACAGTATGGATAGGTATTCTTTTACCCGACCTCCCCTGTTCAATAACCTACCTGGAAAACCCGCATGTCAACTTTTTTATAATCTACTGATTATCGCATGTGGATGCTTATCAAAGAAGGTTATTCTCCACCTTCTCGTGAAATTAATGGTGTTAAAACTGAAATTGCTTTTATTGAATGGACTTTTGGTGAAAGAGATTTAGCCCAATTAAATGCAAAATGTTTGAACTGTTTTTTCTGTGCTTTAAAATCTGAGGATTACATGCGTGTTTCTACTTGTAAAACTGGTAAAGAAATTTTGGATAAATTGTGTATCACTTATGAAGGCACTAATGAAGTTAAACAATCTTGTTTGAATATTATCTTGCATGACTACAAACTTTTTCGTATGAAACCATCTGAATCTATTTCTGACATTATACTAGGTTTACACAGATAGTCACTTTACTGCATGCATTAGGAAGAGAACTTTAAAACTATGAAAAAGTTGTTGAATCTAGTAATTAGGTTATTAAGCCTAAGTTAATGTCCCAAAGCTACCAAGAGGGGGGGTGAATTGGTAGTTTAAAAAATTTTAATCCCTCTTTGAATTTAAGTTGAACCGAAATGTAAAAAAAATTTAAAGTTTTTCTAGAAAATATTTTCAACCACAGAGTTGTTAAAAATTAAAATAAAATACGGAAACGTAAAAACTGTCAAGTAAATGACACCAGATTTATAGTGGTTCGGTCTATAACCAGACATACATCCACTCCCTAGAGGCACCCTATGAGTATTGCACTAATATCAATAGTGACTCTCCTTTTGCACCCACAGCAAGGCGGAGAAGCCTTTACAACACACTCTTTTCACCACTATCCGGTGCGGCAGAGAACCGTCATCCTTTTACACAATCCCCAGTATTGGCAGAGAACCGTCCGTCCTTTTACACTCTCCTAGTGTGGGCAGAGAACCCTACAGCTGTTCACACTCTCCAAGTGTAGGAAGCGACCCTATCAGCTATTCACACTCTCCAAGTGTCGGCAGCGAACCGGATCTCCTTGACAAATCTTCTCACAAGAAATCTATAAGGAAGAAGGAAAAGAGTGAAGTAATCTCAATTTACAAGTAGAGATTCTTACCTTTGAACTCCATGTGAAGCCTTCACATTCCAGTGGTAGAAATCCTCCTTGGAATGCACTCTCACACTCTCTCTTTTGCTATTCTTTCAAGAGGCACGAAGATCAAATGACAAAAAAATTGGGTGGCAGTCTAATTTGGACTATTTATTCAAAAGACAAGAAAAACCGCCCAAAAACTACAAATTTTCAATTCTATACGTGGTGGATCGTCCTGTACGATCATGGATCGTCCTGGACGATTTTACTTAAACGCTTTGAAACGACCCTATTTATAAATGTGTACAAAATATCTTCGTACACACTGATCGTCCCGTACGAACTAAGTTTGTATGGTATGAACGGTTATTACTAGGTCGGTTCTAGAAAACTGCTGAAAACTGTTCTAAGTCGGTTAATCGTCTGGACGAAATTGGTTCGTCTGGACGAAATTTTTATAGAGAGCAACTCAATTTCTGACGATAATTAATTTCGTCTGGACAAAAATTTTACAGAGACCAGATCGTCTCTGACGATAATTAATTTTGTCTGGATGAAAATTTTACAGAGAGCAACTCGTTTTCTGACGATAATTAATTTCGTCTGGACGAAAATTTTATAGAGACCAGATCGTCCCACGGACGATAATTAATTTCATCTGGATGAAAATTTTACAGAGAGCAACTTATTTTTGATGATAATTAATTTCGTTTGTCGAAAATTTTATAGAGACCAGATCGTCCTGGACGATAATTAATTTCATATGGACAAAAATTTTACAGAGAGCAACTCGTTTTCTGACGATAATAAATTTCGTCTAGACAAAAATTTACAGAGAGAAGATCGTCCTGGACGATAATTAATTTTGTCTCGGACGAATAGGACTTAGAAAAGTTTTCAAGCCATTTCCTATTCGTTCTATGTGCTCAATAGAAGATAAATGTCTGATCGTCCCGTACGATCTGATATCGTCCCGTACGATCAGTATAAATTTTATATGATCTCCTTATGTGTGTGTGTATGTTTTTATTCACTCAATTACAATCACTCCCTTTCAAATTTAATTCAAAGAAAAGAACAAGCTTCAAATTCACAAAGTATCTCATGTTGAATTTGATTTGAAGTCTTCATAGTCTGGAGTTTGATTTTCCTGAAATGTTAGTACACACAAGAGCAAATACAAATCTTCTAAAATTGTTAGGAGATAACTACACATTTGAACAATAATGTTTGGAATCATCAAAACTATACAAGTTGCAAAAATGTAAAGCATGCAAATAGCAACTATCTTAACAATCTCCCCCTTTTTGATGATAGCAAAACAATTATTGTTTATATGATTTCAATTTAAACAAATCTCCTTAACTCCCCCTGAATTGATGAATACATGAAAATAAGGAGGCATTTTGAAGCAAAGAACAATATTTTTGTTTTTCAAAATTTTTTTTAACAAAATAACACTAGCCATAGAAACAAAGTCATACACAAAATAAAAATGCAAACAAAACAAACAAAACATACAAACATACAAACAAAATAATTTCTTTCCCTTTTTGACAACAACAAAAAGTGAAGAAGAAATAGACAAGAAATATAAGTAATTATATGAAATTCATTTGAAAATTTAATCTAAATGGTGATTGATATAAGGTATGCAATAAAACTAATAACATTAGGTAAATCATTGAAATTCATAGAATTTAAGAAGTGATATAACATTGTAAGTAAGAAGAATTTATCAAAAACATGATTCAATTTAGACATTTGAATATAGAAAATCATTACAAGAGAGATGAATAAAAATTCTATATTTTAAAGTTCAATAGAATATAAATGAACATAAGATCAATTTGAATTAAGAGATTGAAATAATTTGGAAAGAAGAGAATTACCACATGTGGCGCTTTGCGCATCTTTTTCAAAATTTTGGCACATTTTTGTGCATCCTTTGACATTGGACTTTTTTGTGCCTCTTTTTTATATTTGCGAACCTTTGCGCATTCCTTTTGATTTTTGTACTCTTTGTACAATTTTCAAGAGTAATTGAAACCAATTCTTTCCAAGATCAATAATCTAAAATTTCAAATTTTTCTAAGTGCATAAATATCACTTGAGCAAAACAATACAAAATAAGAAAACATCTAAATTGCAATAATAATATTAACTTTTATGTAGTCTAAATGAATAGACATGAGATTAAAAATTCTAATTATGACAAGTTATAAACAATATTTAAATTTAGAAAGACTAGATTTTCTAATGTAATTAATCTTAAATCACAATCTAATTTAAGCACAATTAGGATTAAAAAAGACTAATGAAATTCATAAGAATTAAACACATTTTAAAAACAATCCAAAATCAAAATCAACTACAACATATATTGATATTTATGAAAAGGATTACATGATCATTTCATAATATCAATACGAAAGAAAATACACTAAAGTTTTAAAACAAAGACAAACAAACACAACTAGAACAAACACTAAAACAAACATAAATACAACAAACATAAAGAAAATCATCACTCATTCTCTATTCTTCTGGAGGAGGAAGAGGAATGTCACCAAATAGGTTGAAGTAGGAGGCCATCAACATAACATTGGTATTGATTTCATGAACTTCATTTTTGATACTACCAATGTCCTGTTGCTGCTGCAGGAGTTGAGCATCAATTTGATCAAATCTTTGATCAACATGAGTCTCAAGTCTATCAAATTTCTCAATCAAATTCTGATAATCTGATTGAGGTGCAGAAGTTTGCTCTCCGTCTTCTTCTTCTTCAGAAGCACTGGCATGTGCTTTCCCTTTTTCCTCCTTGAAAATTGCTCTGAAGGAAGCATCGTTGTAGTAGACCGACTCTTTGTATTCATCATCAGGATACACTAAGTTATATTTCTTTTCCAAAATGTATGTAACTAAGTGTCCTAATGAGATGTTCCTTTTTCTCTTCTGTTCTGCATGCCCAATTTCTGAAAGCCCATAAAGATGATCTAGGATAAGTTGAGCTTCATCGATAGGCTTACGATCCATAATCCAAATAGGTCACAACAGAAAAGAGTGGGGTAATATTGATCCTATCACCAGCTTTAGGAATGATTGAAGATCGAAGAATGTGCTGGATGATTCGAGCATTTCTATGCATTCTTGAAACTCTAGCAACATGATATGTTAGGCCATTTTCTCTAATCACCCTATTGACTTCATACCATTTGAAGGTGTTTTCATTCATACGGGTGTGGGCTCTATAACCTTCAGTTCTTAAGTTCAGAAAGGCACCTATGTCATGCTTGGTGATTTCAACTTTTTGTTTGAAAACAAAAGAACTTATGTAGGAGTGGTCGGAATTGAAACTCATGTTGGCTAGGAAATATACAAAAGTTTGTTTGTTGTAAAGGTGGACGAGAGAAAGAATGAATCCAAACTGGGTGGAAGCAAAAAGGTGCATTACCTTGAAATTTATCTCGCTTTGAATCAGAATGTGAGAAGGTGTAATTTTGGCAAATGCAAAATGAGGAAAGGATTCCTCATTTGCCTTTGAAAGGAAGTTTTCAGAGGCATTTCTGTGAGGTTTCTTAGCCAACACCTTTTGTCTTTTGCTTGAGGAGGCCATTGTCAATTTAAAGTCAAAAGGGATTGAAAGTGAAGCTTGGAGATGTGATTGTTGAGTTAGAATTCCTTCACATTTAAAGAAAACGATACGTTCGTCCTAGACGAAAATAGTTCATCCTGGACGAAAATAGTTCATCCTGGAGGAAAATTATCGTTCGTCTGGACGAAAAAAGTTCATACAGACGATCCATTTCGTCCAAAATGAAACAGCTTTTCGTAATCAACATAATTTACGATGCGTCCTTTTATACAGACTTTTGACTTGACCGATCGTACAGACAAAAAAATTTCATACAGACGATCAAAAGTTAATTCGTTTTAATGTCAGTTGAAAACCGTCCCCTACAATGAAACGACATCTGTTTGTCTAGACGAACAAAAAGTTTGTACGGATGAACTTCACATTTAAAACAGTCTTATCCACTCAACTGCTGCATTCAATCATCCGGATGTTTGAGAGAGAAAAAAAATTTCGTCCTGGACGATCATAAGATCGTACAGAGAAACTACATTAAAAAAACTACTCTCAAAATAGTTAGAATTCTCGCAAAATGAAATTTGCACACATAGTCCAGTACGAAAAATTTCGTCCCGGATAATTTCCACACATTTTTGGATTTTTTGAATTTTTTATCAAACTAAAATAAACTAAACATTCAAAACATATATTACAAAGACAAAACCACAGACTCTAAAATAAACTCATTCAAAACACACAAAATTTCACAAAATCAAAACAAAATTAAAACAAATAAACTAAGAAAACATAAATATCAATGTTGCAAAAATTTTTATTTAAGCATTCAAATCAATAACACCAAGCCTTGTTCTTAATGTACTGAAGTTATCAAAGGCTAAAGGTTTAGTAAAAATGTCTGCAAGTTGATTTTCAGTTGAAATATGAGTAAGTTCAATTTCTCCCTTGGATACATGATCCCTTATGAAATGATGCTTTATGTCAATGTGTTTGGTTATAGAATGTTGAATAGGATTTTTGGAAATGCAAATAGCACTAGTATTGTCACAATAAATTGGAATAGTGCCTATAGTTAATCCTAAATCAATCAATTATTATTTTAACCAAAGTACTTGTGCCACACAACTTCCTAATGCAATGTATTCTGCTTCTGCAGTAGATAGTGCCACTGAATTTTGTTTTCTACTAGACCATGAAACTAATGAATTTCCAATGAATTGACATGTTCCAGAAGTGCTTTTCCTATCCACTCTACAGCCTGCAAAGTCAGAATCTGAGTAACCAATAATTTCAAATGAAGAGCTAAACTTAGGATACCAAATCCCTAAGTTTTGAGTTCCTAGTAAATATCTTAAAATCCTTTTCACTGCTGTCAAATGTGATTCTTTTGGATCTGATTGAAAATCTAGCACATAAGCAAACACTGAACATAATATATGGTCGGCTAGCAGTCAAGTAAAGTAAAGATCCAATTATCCCTCTAAATTTCTTTTAATCAACAGATTTTCCCTTAAGGTCTTATCCAACTGAACTGAGGAACTCATTGGTGTACTAATAGGTTTAGCATTGTCCATTTCATATTTTTTGAGGATGTCCTTAATATATTTAGTTTGACTAAGAAATGTACATTCCTCAAATTGCTTAATGCTAAATCCTAGAAAGTAATTTAAATCTTCTATTAGACTCATTTCAAATTCACTACTCATTGTTTTAGAAACATCATCACAAAGATTTTTATTTGAAGATCCAAAAATGATATCATCCACATAAATTTGAATAAAGAGTATATCCTTTCTAAATTTTTTTAAAAAGAGAGTTGTATCCACACTTCCTTTTTCAAAAGATCTTTCAAGTAGGAAGGTGCTCAACCTCTCATACCAAGCCCTAGGTGCTTGTTTCAATCCATATAATGTCTTTTTTAACTTTAAAACATGATTTGGGTATTTAGAATTTTCAAAACCTAGAGGTTGTTCTACAAAAATATCTTCCTCAATTACCCCATTTAAAAAGGCACTCTTGACATCCATTTGAAATAATTTAAAACCTTTAAAACAGGCAAAGGCAAGTAAAACCCTAATTGCTTCAAGTCTAGCTACAGGGGCAAAAGTCTCCTCAAAATCAATTCCTTCAATTTGATTATATCCCTTAGCAACTAATCTAGCCTTATTTATAATGACTACTCGTGAGTCATTCATTTTATTTTTGAACACCCACTTGGTTCTAACAACACTTTGATCTTTTGGCCTTGAAGTTAATTCCCAAACTTCATTTCTTACAAATTGATTCAACTCTTCTTGCATGGCCAATATCCAAAATTCATCAGAAAGTGCTTGATCAATATTAGTGGGTTCAATAGTTGAAATAAAGGCTGAATGATTGACTTCCATATTTAATCCATGCCTAGTTCTAACACCCTCACTCGGTTCACCTATAATCAATTCCCTGGGGTGATTTTTAGAAAATTTCAAATCTCTAGGCAAAGGGTTTTCTCTTTCCATATTCTCTTCCACATTTTCTTCCAAATTTATTTTATCATTCTTTTGGGAGTTTTCTTCTATCTTCTCTTCAACAATATTTGGCTCTTCCAAATTTCCATTTTCATCAAATACAACATGTGTGGTTTCTTCAATGACTAAAGTTCTTTTGTTGAATTCTCTATAAGATTTTCCAACACTTGAATATCTAACAAAAATTCCTTCATCTTATTTCGGATCAAATTTTCCTAAGGCAAATTTTCCATTATTATGAATGAACACCTTGGAACTAAAAACATGCAAATGAGACAAATTTGGTGTTCTACCTTTTAGCAACTCATAGGGTGTTTTATTCAAATTTGATCTCACATTCACCCTATTCAGAACATAGCATACAGTGCTAACCGCCTCAGCCCAAAAATATCTAGGAAGTGAGTATTCTGCCAACATTGCTTGGGCGGCTTCTATTAATATTATGTTTTCCTCTCAACTACCCCATTTTGTTGAGGGGTTCTAGGTGTAGAAAAATTGTGATCAATCCCTTTTTCTTTACAGAAATTTTCAAATCTTTCATTTTCAAATTCACCTCCATGATCACTTTGAATAGAAATTATTTCACTCCCTAGTTTCCTTTGAATCCAAGTCAAAAAATTTCTGAATTCCTCAAACGATTCACTCTTATGAAAAAGAAATCTAACTCAGGTGAATCTTGAGAAATCATCCACTGTAACAAATTCGTATACCTTCCCTCCTAGACTTACAGTTCCTACTAGTCCAAAAAGATCCATGTGAAGAATTTATAAAGGTTTACTGGTCCTAAGATCTTTATTGGACTTAAATGAGGACTTCACTTGTTTTCCTAATTGACATGCATCACAAAGGTGGTCCTTAGTAAAGTCTAGTTTTGGTATACCTCTCACTAAGTTCTTTTGGGTAACTCTCCTAAGGTTTTTCATACTAGAATGACAAAGTCTCCTATGCCAAAGCCATGATTTATCAGAAATAGTTTTCAAACAAAAAGTAGTAGGAGATTGAATACAATTTAAATCTAGCATGTAAACATTGTTTACCCTTTTTTCATTTAAAACATTTTTCCCATTTAGGCTTATTATGCAGCTAGTAGGTAAAAATTTTACATTATAGCCCTTTTCACATAGCTGACTTATGCTTAATAAATTATGTTTTAAGCCTTCAACTATTAACACATTGTCTATAAATTTTTTTTTCAAATTTCCAATCATACCTGATCCATCCACTTTCTTTGTGGTATTATCTCCAAGTGTAACCTTATCTTCATTCCAGGCTTCCAGCGTTATGAATTGAGCAGTATCTCCAGTCATATGCTTTGAACATCCACTATCCAGGTACCATATGCTCCCACGAGGTTTTGTGTGAGAGCATTCCTGCAAAACTCTCAAATGTTAGACCTGGGAACCCAAACAAGTTTGGGTTCACCTTTTTGAAATTTATAATTAGATGCATGTATGGTATGTCTAGGTTTATGCATCTTAGTTCTCCACACCAAATTAGTTTCCATCTTCAAAGTGCAGGTGTGAGATATATGTCCCAAATATCCACAATTATTGTATTTAACATTAGGAAAAATATTCCTAAGTTTTCTTCCATTTGATTGTCTTCTAAGGGATTTCATGTATTTAGGATAATATTTAGGATTTGTAAATTCTTCAAGTTTTGGGGGTTTCCTATTATCCTCAAGAGCTCTTATTATCAATTTATAAAATGAATTCATATCTTCCAAGATTTATTTGTATAATTGATTCGATATGTTTTGCTCTCAGATTCATCCTTAAAATTTTTAAATTCTTTTTCAAGATCAGCATAGGATGATTTTAAACTCTCAAAATTCTTATTCAAGTTATTATATTCGTCAAGTAGTTTCATGTGGTTGTTATCTATTAATGCATGATCTTTCCTAAGGATTTCATGTTCTTTCTTAAGTTCTTCCAATTCTAAACTCAAACTAGCATGCACCAATTTTATTTTCCTATATGATTCATGCATGTGTTCAGAAACTTCAAATAATTCATCATAGGTTAAGTCACATACCTCTTCTTGATCTGATTGATCAACATTATCTGCCATCAAGCAAAGGTTGGTGACTTCTTCTTCTTTTTCAGTCTCAAATGAGTCTGAAGCTAAGTCCGCCAAGAAAGCACTTTGAAACTTCTTCTTGCCCTTCTTTACCATTGGTTTCTCCTCTACCTTTTCCTTGCTAGGACTGGCTTTGAGTTTTGGGCAATCAGTCTTGATATGACCTGGTTTCCTACATTCATAACAAATCACTTCATTAGAAATCTTGCCATTTCTGTTATACTTACTTCTATTCCATTACTGGCGTCTCTTCTGCTTCTTCTTTAAAAAGCTTCAGAATTGTATAGTTATCAATGCAATATCGTCTTTATCCTCAGGTTGTGAGTGTTCACTCTCTGACTCTTCCACCTTTAGTGCAATATTTTTCTCCTTTTGTGGTTCACCTGCATCAATTTTTCTTTGACTTACTCCTTGCTCATAAGCAATGAGTGAACCAAGAAGATTGTCAATAGAATATATGTTTAGATCTTTAGACTCTGTAATTAAAGTAATTTTAGCATCATAAGCAATAGGTAAACATCAAAGAATTTTATTAACCATTTCAGCATTAGTTAATTCCCTACCAAGTGCATGCAAAGAAGTGACAATTTGTGTGAATATTCTGTACATGTCTGAAATAGATTTATTAGGTTTCATGCGAAATAATTCATAGTCATGTAACAAGATATTGAGTCTTGATTTCTTAACCTCATTTGTCCCTTCATAAGTTATACAAAGTCTATCCCATATGTCATTTCCACTTTTTCAAGTGGAAACCCACATGTAGTCTTCAGATTTTAAAGCACAAAAGAAGCTATTTAAACATTTGGCATTTAGTTGTGCTAAGTCACGTTCTTCTATAGTCCAATCTGCAAAAGGTATTTCTACCCTAACTCCATTAACTAATCTAGTTGGTTTTGTGTAACCTTCCTGGACTAGGATCCACATACGATAATTAAGTGAGTGTAAGAAAGTAGACATGCGTGTTTTCCAAAAATCAAAAGGTATATTGTCAAACAGTGGAGGTCAAATTATAGAGTAACCTTCAGGTGTATTTTGGTTTTCGAATGTAGCCATCTACGTTAATCAAAAACTAGTTTAAACTTATGATTTTGAAACAGAGCTCTGATACCAACTTGTTGAATCTAGTAATTAGGTTGTTAAGCCTAAGTTAATGTCCCAAGGCTACCAAAAGGGGGGGTGAATTGGTAGTTTAAAAATTTTTAATCCCTCTTTGAATTTAAGTTGAACTGAAATGAAAATTTTTCTTTTAAATTTTTTCTAGAAAATGTTTTTCAACCACAGAGTTGTTAAAAATTAAAATAAAATGTGAAAATGTAAAAACTGTAAAGTAAATGACACCAGATTTATAGTGGTTTGGTCTATAACCAGACCTACATCCACTCCCCAGAGGCACCCTCTGAGTATTGCACTAATACCAATAGTCACTCTCCTTTTGCACCCACAGCAAGGCGGAGAAGCCTTTACAACACACTCTTTTCACCACTACCCGGTGCGGCAGAGAACCGTCGTCCTTTTACACAATCCCCAGTGTTGGCAGAGAACCGTCTGTCCTTTCACACTCTCCTAGTGTGGGCAGAGAACCCTACAGCTGTTCTCACTCTCCAAGTGTAGGAAGCGACCCTTTCGGCTATTCACACTCTCCAAGTGTCGGCAACGAACCGGATCTCCTTGACAGATCTTCTCACAAAAAATCTAGAAGGAAGAAGGAAAAGAGTGAAGTAATCCCAATTCACAAGTAGAGATTCTTACCTTTGAACTCCATGTGAAGGCTTCACGTTCCAGTGGTAGAAATCCTCCTTGGAATGCACTCTCACACTCTCTCCTTTGCTATTCTTTCAAGAGGCACAAAGATCAAATGACAAAAAGATTGGATGGCAGTCTTATTTGGACTATTTATTCAAAAGACAAGAAAAACCGCCCAAAAACTGCAAATTTTCAATTATGTACATAGTGGATCATCCTGTACGATCATGGATCATCCTGAACGATTTTACTTAAACGCTTTGAAACGACCCTATTTGTATATGTGTACGAAATGTCTTCGTACACGCTGATCGTCCTGAAAGAACTAAGTTCGTCCGGTACGAACGGTTATTACTAGGTCGGTTCTAGAAAACTGCTGAAAACTGTTCTAAGTCGGTTAATCGTCTGGACGAAAATTGTTCGTCTAGACAAAATTTTTAGAGAGAGCAACTCATTTTTTGACGATAATTAATTTCGTCTGGACAAAAATTTTATAGAGAGCAACTCCTTTTCTAACGATAATTAATTTCGTCTGGACGAAAATTTTATAGAGACCAGATCGTCCTGGATGATAATTAATTTCGTCTGGACGAAAATTTAACAGAGAGTAACTCATTTTCTGAACGATAATAAATTTCGTCTGGATGAAAATTTTATAGAGACCAGATCATCCTTGATGATAACTAATTTCGTCTCGGACGAATAGGACTTAGAAAAGTTTTCAAGCCAGTTCCTATTCGTTTTATGTGCTCAATAGGAGATAAATGTCTTATCGTCCCGTACGATTTAATATCATCCCGTACGATCAGTATAAATTTTATATGATCTCCTTATGTGTGTGTGTGTGTTTTTATTCACTCAATTACAATCACTCCATTTCAAATTTAATTCAAAGAAAAGAACAAGCTTCAAATTCACAAAGTATCTCATGTTGAATTTGATTTGAAGTCTTCGTAGTCTGGAGTTTGATTTTTCTGAAATGTTAGTACACACAAGAGCAAATATAAATCTTCTAAAATTGTTAGGAGATAACTACACATTTGAGCAATAATGTTTGGAATCATCAAAACTATACAAGTTGCAAAAATATAAAGCATGCAAATAGCAACTATCTTAACAAAAGTGAACAAGATTTTGAGATGCTTGCCTTCGTCATATGATGCTAAAATCACTGCAATCAGTGAATCTAATGATTTAAACACTTATTCTATTAATAACTACTTGGCTCACCAATTGCTTACGAGCAAGGGGTGAATCAAAGAAATCTTGATGCATGTGAGAAGAAGAAGGTGAAAATAGTTACACTGAAGGCGCACAAATCTGACTTCAATTCTTCCAGGTCTGAGAGCGATGAAGTTGCCTTCATCACAAGGAAATTCAAAAGCCTTCTAAGGAAGAAGCAAGAGCATTATTGGAGAAAAGGTAAGGATCATAAAAATTCTAAATGATCTTCTGATGTCGTTTGTTATGAATGCAGGAAGCCTGGACATGTGAAAGCTGATTGTCCTGCACTTCAAGATTCACTCAAGCAAAGACAAAGAAAAGGGTGAGAAGAAACCTAAGTTTAGAAAGGACAAGAAGAGAGTCCAAAAGGCATTCTGGGCAGAATCTGGTATTGATTCATCTGAGACTGAACTAGAGGAAGAGACAACAAACCTGTGCTTAATGAGGGAAGCTCATCTTGAGCAAAGTGATGAGGAAGAGGTATGTAAACCAACTTTGATGAATTGTTTGAGATTTGTGAGAAAATCCATGCATCATACAAAAAACTTAAGAAGACTCATGATAACTTAAAATTGGAACTTGTAAATTTACAAAAAGAGTATGAAGTTATTCTTAAAGATCATTCAACGATTGATTCTAATCACATGACTCTTCTTGATAATTTTGATAATTTGAACAAAACGCACTCAGAATTAATTGATGAGAATGAAGCATTAAAAGTTTCACACACCTCTCTTCAATCTGATTTCAAGAAATCTAAAGAGAAAGAGAAAAGCTTGAGGGTTGAGAATGAAGTTCTAAAAAATACAAACTTGAGGATTAAGAATGAATTATCTACACTTAAGAAAACTTGGATGATGCATACTCTTGATCAAAAGTCAAGACCTAGGAAGAGGCATTATAACTCAAACCATTTAAGAAATCCTTTTCCTGGAGTTAGATGTTTTTCTTGTGGCATGCTAGGACACATCTCACACACTTGCACCATTCCCCTAGTACACATTGGGTATGGAGACCTAAGGTACATAATTCACAGCATACCACACTAGCATTGTATTCTACTTTTTCTGAGAAGGAACCCAAACCAGTTTGCGTTCCTAAATCTTACTGTTGTTAAGTTTTGCAGGGGTGCTCTCACCAAAGACCTCGTGGGAGCATAAGATAATTGGACATATGGAGGCTCGCAGCTCATAATTGTTTAAACTTGCTGCTTCGTAATTTCTTGAAATGTTTTTTAATTAGTTTTGTGTTATTTTTGTTGTGTGCTAGCTTTTTGGGGTTTTAAATTGTTTTTTTTTTTCTTTTATGTTTGATTTTTTATATGATTAGTTTTTTAAGCTTTTTGATTTTGGAGATTTAAAGCCATTAATTATCATATCTAAATCGGTCAAAGGAGAAACACCATTGATGGTTTCCCTCCCTCTAACCTCTTTTAGTAACATAATTTTCTTTTCTAGACAAAAGTCTATCTCATATTAACAACTGGTTTTTGAAACTAAGATTCTTTTTATCTTGCTACAAAATCTATCTTGTGCATAATATCCAAAGTTCTTATATATCTTTCAAGTTAATTGAAATCTTGTCATTGTATTTATCACATGATTATGATTTTGTTTTGTGGCTTGTTCTTCCCTATGTTAGAGAGAGAGCTTCTATTCTCTAATATTTAGAGGGTATACTCACAACTAGGGTTTTTTTAAAGGGTTTGTTAAAGAGCTTTTAGCTTGCAAGAATTAAAAAGGAAAGAGGCCAATGATGCCAAATTGAAAAGAAATCTATATACATAAAAGTGTATTAAAAAAATCAACATGCTCAAAGATCCAATCAAAGTGACAAGAGGCATAAAATGAGCCCACTAAATGCAAGCTATTCTCTCTTTTAAAAACTTTTAAAACTTAGAGAACTCATTGGTTATTTGATTCTTTCAAAGGCTTGATTTCAAATTTCATGATTGAGACAAATTACTTTGGTATATTATTTATAAGATATTTTCTTTGTAACCAAGTATTGATTGAATCTTCTTTTTACCCAATAATGTTTTTTTGAGTTAGACCTTTTGTTTTTAAAAAGATGATTACTGCCCTGAAAGAAGTCCGAGCTAGGGATTAACAAGGTCGGATAGTTTACCTTTTTCAGATTTTGACTTGTTAACTCCTTGATCTTTTGAATCTCTAAAATTGAATTGTTTGAAAAATCTATCATATTGATACTTTGCTATAAATAAATAAAAAAAATGTTTAACCTAAAACAAATTTTTTTTCCTTCAGTTTTTTTTAGCTTTGTATTGTGAGTCTTTAATCTCTTTGAGGGCTTTGATCATCAACTTTTTCCTTGGATTCAAATTTCTTGTCACATCATCCTGGCCGATTCTCATATCGTCCTGGATGATATGACAAATTTTCTTCAAATTTCTATCTACTGAACTTTTCTGTGCTTGCTACAATTCTTCATCCTGGACGATAATTTATCTTCCTAGACGATCTGATCAAACTCTATTGACAGTCTTGGCTGATAACATATTTCATCCTGGCTGATGCATTTTATGGTTATCGTCCTGGCCGACACACTAGATTGTCCTAGACGATCCACATGTCAGCACATTTAAATCTTTAAAATCGGCCCCAGATGATCCATTATTGGACAATCATCCTGGCCGATCCACTGTTCGTCCTGGATGATACACGTGGCATAGATTTAAAACATTTTAACTTCAGTAGGTACGATCAATTATTATGCATCGTCCTGGACGATACACCTAATCGGCCCCGACGATTTGCTTTTTTAACTGTCGTCTGGCTTGACTCCTCAGGATGATCGCTTGTCTCTAATCGGCCTGGCCGATATCTGATTGGCCCGGTCGATCGGACCACCTTTTTGACCAATCGGCCTGTACGCAATAATTGTACCATATCGTCCTGGACGATTCTGCGATCGACCTGGACGATATGGCCATTTCATTAAATTCAGGCTGTTCCAACCATGTTTTTCACTTCACATCTCCTCTTCTCTTGTGTTTTCTTACTAGTCTCTTACTATGGCTGGTGGGAAGCGAGTCAGACAAACTTCTGGGAGATCTTCAAGGGCTAGGATTGACCCTCATTTCAGGGAGGCAGAAAATGAAGCTGCTTACCATCGATATAAAGAATGTGGGATAACTATCTCCAGAATCATTAATCCTGTCCATCTTTCGTATCCGGTAATGGATCTCTTTGCTCACACTTCTCTTTGTTTCATTCTTTCTCTAGCTTTCCCCTTTCATACTGAGATCTTCCTGAATTCTTCACAAATCTTTGCATTAATCCTACTTTCACAGCCCTGACCTCCTATGTGAATCGACGCCCGGTCGAAATCACATATCAGGACTATGTTGAACTTTTACAGCTATCCACCACGGGGGATAAGCTGCACATAATCGTTTCAGATCCTGACTTTGACTGGTCCATGACAAATCATTTCCTTCATCAGACTAATGCACCTTTTCATGTTGGAGAGACTACCTCTTTCGTCAAAGATGCTAGGACAATCCAATATGTCCTTCGCACCTCCATAATTCCAAAAGCCGGGGACCGAATCCACATCACTCCTCTACTTTCTCTGACTACTATTTACATCATGACTCATAGAGAATTTAATACTGCTGACTTAATTTTTCAGTACATTGATCATTTAACCACAATCCGTGATCCAGGACATAAGAGGAAACCCAATCTGGCTTTAGGACACCTCATAGCCTATGTCCTTGAAACCAAATATCAACTTTAATATCCTACTCCTCCTAACCTCCCAACTCTCTTCTACTCAAACAATTCTTTCACTATCCTTCATAGTACTCTTCTCCACCCAGGAGATGAGGAACCTTGGGGGGCTGAGGAGGAGGAGGCTTCTGCTCCCGCTCCTGTTTCTGATCCTACTCCTCTTCGCCAGCACTCTCAGCTTGACCAGTTAGTGGAGAGGTTTGATCGATGGGAGACCCGCTTCGACGCTTACGTTGGTGCACAGGAGCAACAACATTCTGAGGATATGGCTCGCTACGAGCAGCACCGCACAGAGGACTTAGCCCGGTTTGATAGCTTCATTACTCACCAGTAGCAGCAGTATGACCAGAACATTGCCATGTTCAATGCTCAGTTCACTACGCTAGCTAGCTACTTTCAGCAGCCACCTCCACCATCTCCATCTGATGATCAGGGTCCCTCTTTTTTCTAGTTTTTGTCTTCTGTTTTCTAATTTCTGTTTTCTGTAGTTTATTTTAGTTTCTATTGTGTTGTTTCTTTATTCTTTTTATGTGTCTAGGACCCTCTTTTTGTGATGTCAAAAGGACGAGTAGGATGTGCTAGGAAAAGTTGATGTGCTTTTAACTTTAAAATTTTAATGAACTGCTATTTTTACTGAGATTTTCCTACTTGTGTTTGCCATCATCAAAAAGGGGTAGATTGTTGCAAATCTATTTCATGACTTATGTTTAAATGATTGAAAAATACTATTGATTCTTTTGGACTGCATGTTACTTCTAACTTTTCAGGAATCAAAGATCGGATGAATAAACGAAGCCAGTTCAAGATTGCATAGGTTAGGATTGAGTCAGTTTGTTCTTTACTTTTTCTCTTCTTGAGTCTATTTGTAATGTTTAAAGAGACTGATGTTAAGTAACCCTACACACACACACACACTTGAGAGACTTAGAAATTCTGTTTTTACTCAAATCGGCCAAGACAATATTTAAATCGTCCAGGACGATCTAGCTTAAAACAGAAATTTATCAAGGATTCTTAATTAAGGCAGCCATCATTAACAGACCAGCCTGGACGATACGTCTATCGGCCAGGACTATAAGCTCAAAACAGAAAGAAATTGCCGCCATAAACAATTAAGGTATTCTATATTTTTGGTAATCGGCCAGGACAATCTTGGATCGGCCCGGACGATATTTACAATTATACCTTAATTGATCAAACAAATCAAGGAAGCAGTTAAGGATGATTGATAAGATCATATCGGCCTGGACGATCTAAGGATCGGCCTGGACGATCTAAGGATCGGCCAGGCCGATCTATTCAAAAACCTAAGTTACTTCTGGACGATAAATGTCGGCCAGCTTGTATTCATGGCGATGCTCTGGACGAATTTTTGCTGATTTGAACTGATCGGCCTGGATAATTATGAGATCGTCCTGGATGATCAAGACAATTTTTAATCATCCAGTTTGAATTCAGGGTGATGCTCTGGCCGATCTTCTAAGATTTGTACTGATTGGCCAGGACGATTTCCATATCATCCTGGATGATATTGTCGACAACTTACAATTAAAGAGCTCCTTTGAAGCTCTTCTATTTAAGAGATCTTGTTCAACATTTTTGATGAATCTTTTGTTGTTGCCTTGACCTGAGAAGACCTTGAGGAGAGAAAGAGAGAGAGAGAGAGGGAGAGAGGATCTTGTGAGGGGGAGCTTGTGAGGGTATTCACAAGGATTTCTTCAAGGATCTCTCTATTTCTTCTTCGTCTAGAGTTTCTCGTCTATGGAAGGGTCGGTAGAAGTAAGGATTTAGCATCTGATTGTGGTTCTCTGCCAGCTTCGGGAGGAAGCAAAAGGAGATAGGTTCTCTGCCTTGTCGGGGTGGCAAAAAGAGGTTCTTTGTAAAGGCTTCTCCGCCTAGCTGTGGGGGCTAGAAGAGAGTCACGATTATAGTGCAATACTCGGAGGGCACCTCCGGGGAGTGGACGTAGGTCGAGTTGATCGAACCACTATAAATTTCTGTGTTATTATTTCTTGCTTCCGCACTTTAAATTTTTGCGCTTATTTTTCTTGTGGTGTGATTTTGGTTTATGAGATTTTTACTTCTTTGTGAAAAAATTTTTTAAAATATCAATTCACCCCCCTCCCCTTTTGGTTAGCTTGGGCCAGTTTTATAGGGCTTAACATCCCTAGTGAACTTTCAATTTTAGTATCATCTAGTATGATGTGTAGAATTTGACCTAATAGTCCTAAATGATCTCCGGATAGTCTAGTATGAATAATTTAAATTTGTATAAATCATCCAGTATGATATTGGGATTGTACTAGATGATTAGATGATAATTTTTGGTATTTTATCTGGTATGATTTGGGGTCATCCCATGAAATATCAAAGATTGCCCAGTACAATCATAAGATCATTTTGTTTGATATGATCGAGTAATTTAATCATAAATATTTCCCTCATCACAGAATCAATTTAGGCATGATTTTTATAGATCTTATAATATGATGTAGATTGTCCTAGACAATTAGAATAAAAAATGAAATTCAAAATCTTGCCCAAATTATGATTGATTTATTTTTTTATGATCATAACTGTTCATACTAGATGATCTAAATCATCTAGTACAATTCGTTAGATGAGTTGATTATACAGTATGATATAAATTATATAGTATGACTAGTTTAAAAATTAAACTTTTAGTTTTGACTCAATCTCACTCCCCATGAGTGTGTGTGTGCATGGTCACCAAACAAGTATACATCCTTATAGGATTTGAATCAAGAAATCAAAAATATATCAATGAATATTATAAAAATCATTATATTATAACATATTCAACCCAATCTTGAGCCTTGAATCTTCATTAGATGGTGCATGATGTTCCAAAAAATTTTGTACACACACAAATACAAATATAATTCAAATACAAGTATACAATATGATGTGAGCCATAATGTTTGTTATCATCAAAAACATAAAATCATAAGATCGAGTTGTAATAATCTCACCCTTTTTAATCATGACAAATATTACTCGTTGAAATTACAAAATTAAAAATATTTCTCTTAATCTCTTTCGTACTAAGAAAATTATATTAAAATAGTAGAAATAAAAAAATATTTTTTCATTTTTTTTAATATAGAAATAAACAAAAGACAAAAAAAAATTATAACCTAAACAATATATAAACTAATGCAAATATAAGATTAATATATTTAGCTTAAACATTACAACCAGTCAAACACATTCTCCCCCTTTGATATTATCAAAAAAAGGGGGACACATAAAAAATAAAGTGTAACACACAAAAAACTTTGATCTGGAGGAGGTGGTGTTGATGTTTAAGAAGAATTAATTAATTAAAGCAATTTTGTTTTTCAAATTGAGAAAGTTATTTCTTGATTTTTTTTAAACAATAAAGTAAAAATGAATTAATCGTACTAAGATCTAGAAAGGTTGGAAAATGAATTTTATTAACTCTAGCTTAAGCTCCTTATAGGTTAAAGTCCTTTTTAAACAAAAATCAAATTTTAAAAAAAATTAGAGAAGAACAAAATTTTATTTTTTAATCTTCTTACATGAAATATATCTAATAGAATATTAATGTAAAAAAAAAATGATGAGTCAGGAATCATGATTTTCAAACTCAAGTATTGAAAGTATCATTAGATACATAGGTTTTCTAAGATTTAACAATACAAGAAAGGTAATTTAACTTATTGTAGGTTCATGTTGTACCTCTTTCTCAGTTTTTACGCTCTTTGTGCATCTTTTGATTTTTAACGCACTTTGTGCATCATATAATTTTTTACGAACATTACCCATCTTTTTATTTTGGGTTCATTTTGGTCCACTTTTTAATTTTTTTATTTTTGCTTCCTTTCTTAATCTTTAAAGACTCAAAGAAAACCCAATCCAATGATAAAAATGAACAGCTTAATTAAGAAAATTATGAAGCAGATTTATCAACTTGCAAAATATTCCTATGCAATAGAGAAAATGCAGTATGATAAAAAAGATTTAGTTTCAAAGTCCAATTCTTAAATTAATATAGTTTTTAATTCAAAAGTGTAATAGTCTGATTAAGGAAATGAGAAGGAGATACATAATCTTGAATTTCCTTCATTTAATAAATTAAAAAAATAAAATAACACTTAAAATTTTTGGCAAAAAGGAGGTAAAATTTTCATTAAAAAATTAGAGAAGTGAATTGGTTCTCTTATGTAAATACAATGTGAAAAATGATTTGTGTGTGTTGATCAGAGATAAATAACAAAAAACATACATAAAAAAATAAAGTGATTAAAAATAAAAAATATCAAAAATAGCACAGAAGATATTTATAGTGAACAAAACAAAATAAAAAATATATACGCATGCATTAACTACAACACATAAACACAGAGACAAAACTTTATACCTCATTATCTTTCTCCTGGACTGTTGATTCAAAAACTAGGTGTGTATAGAATATTTTTTTACTTTTTATCATTTGCCCATATTATAATTTGCTCATTTTTACCACTTTTTTTGCTGGAAGAGTTTTTGAATTAGAGCATTCAAATTTCATATGTCCATATTTTCTACACCCAAAATAAATAATGTCAGAAGAAATTTTAGCATTCTTATCATTTTTACCTTTATTCCACTTTTGTTGATGCTCATGTTTATGCTTCAGTAGTTTTTTAAATTTGCTTATGATTGAGACTATCTCCTTGCCCTCATTATCTACTAAGACATTCTTATCCATCTCTTTGGTTTTTAGCACTATTGTTTCACATAGATTAAAACATTTTTTACCCAAACTTTATGCGTAGGTAATGAGTGAGTCAATCAAATTATCAATAGAATATTCATTCAAATTTTTCAATTCACAAATAACAATGATTTTAGCATTAAACTTATCAAGTAAAAAATATAGATTATTGAATTTTTAGAAGTTTGAAAGTTCTTTACCTAAGTAGTGTAATGATGTCACAATGGGGGTGAATTGGATATTTAAAAAAACCTTTTTTCAACAAAAAGAAAAATCCCCTTCTTAAAGCTTTTCAATATATGAAAATAGATAATCAATATAATGTAATATCAATCACAGATTTTCAACTAAGTAGTTATATCCAAAAATAAACGCAGAAAATAAAGTGTAAAAAAATTAAAATTAGAAAGAATATACTAGATTTATAGTGGTTCGGTCCAACTTGACTTTTGTCCACTACCTAGAATCTCCTATTCTAGGTATTGCACTAAACCTTTAGTGACTCTCTTTTAGTCCCCAAAGCTAGGCAGAGAAGCCCTTACAAAATCACTTTCACCTTCTGGTTTGATGGAGTAGTAGGGTCCTTCGAAACTAAAGAGATCTTCTTCTTCCCAAAACTTTCCTCAAGATGAACTTTGAATCTGATGGCTTAAAGTTGTAAGCTTACTGGAGCAACCATGTGAAATCCTATCCACATCCACACGCCCTTAAAACCACCTCCAAAGATCTTCTCCCTCTTAAACTCCACCCTTTCTCTCTCCCTTTCAAGTTCTCTCTTCACATTTTATATAGATGAATGAAGATACAATGGTCTCAAAAAAACTTACCAAGTGCCTTTACAAAGCTTCAAAAAGGGATTTAAAAAACCTTAGAAATAAATTATGGCAGTAAACATCATTTAGTACAATCATGTGATCATTCAGTATAATCGTAGGATCGTCCACTATAAGGAGCTTAAATAGAGGGATAAGAAAAACCCTAAAAGCTCAATTCTTGCACCAAATATTATCTTGTATGATTTCAAATTGTCTAGTATGATGTGAAGAATTTAACTTGATAGTTCTGGTCTATCTCTGGACAGTCCAGTATGATCAGTTCAAATTTATATAGATCATCCAGTATGATAATATGGATTGTCCTCGATAATTTGAAGAAAAATTATTCTATTTTGTCTAGTACACTTTGGGGTTGTCCCATGAAATATCAAAGATCGTCCAGTACGATATGATCTAGAAATTTAACCATAATTAGTCCCCTAATCACATGATCAATTTAGACATGATTGTTATAGATTGTACAATACAATGTAGATTATCCTGGAAGATTAGAACAAAAAAACCAAATTCAAAATTTTGCCTAAATTATTATTGGAGTCTATTTTTTTTATTATAACTGATCATCCAGTAGGATTAGTTAGATGAGATAATCATATAGTATGATATAAACCATACAGTACGATTAGTTCAAAAATTGATCTTTTAGTTTTGACTCAATCTTACTCCCCCTGAGTGTATGTGTGCATGGTTAACAAGCAAGCATACACCCTTACCAGACTTGACTCAACAAATCAAAAATACATCAATGTATATTATAAAAATTATTACAAAATAACTTATTTTATCCAATCTTGAGCTTTAAATCTTAGTTAGATGGTGCATGGTGTTCCTGAAAAGTTAGTATATAAACAAATAAAAATATAGTTTAAATATAAGTATATAACATAATATAAGCCACATTGTATATTATCCTAATAAAATTTAAACTTATGAGCTTGAGTTACAACAATTTTCACCCTACATAAGTTAAAGGACTAAAAAGGATCCACTCTAGATGTCGGTCCCAATTTTAAAAAAATATAATGACAACATTCTTACCACTCTTTTATAAAAAATAGTATACTCATGGAATTTAAATAAACTACGTGGTTAGCAAGCTCCCCAATCCAAGTCACGGTAAGACCAAATTTTGTACTATATTAGTTAGGTTTGGGCTACTATGGTCCAATGCCAAATTTAGATTTAAGATCAGGCACTGATTTTGAATCTTAAGACCCTTCCTCTGGGAATATAATCCAAAATAAAGATTCTCCCAATCTAAACTTTAAAGCCCAACACTTAGATTTGGTTGGGATAATTTTGAATTATTTTAGAATCTCAAAGTGTCTCCTTCCCCTACTCCGTTGACTCTAAAAATAAGTGATCCAACTTGATCCACTCCAAGTTCAGATTCTAGATTTACCTCCTTTGACTTCAATCCTTAAAATCTCTAATAGAATTTTTGCCATTATTCTAATTGAGAGTCTTCATAGGAGACCCCAATTTCCTATGATGTAATTAACTACAAGGACTTGCACTTGTAGGAGATCTAGAACCCACTTTCCACTTAAAAAAAAAAATCAATTCTCAAAACATAAATTAATCTTCTTTGGGAAAACTAAAATCAACATTGATCGTTATCGTCATGTTTGAATAATCGTTAATGAATGATACTTTCTTCCTTTGGCGACATATATCATTTGTTGATACAACATTAAATGTAAAATCAACAATAATTCATCTAGATTGTCATATCTAAAAATTTGATTAAACATCACTATTAAACAGTACAATCCCAGATTGTCATGTACTATTAGTTAAAATAGCACTATTTATATTGTGTGAAGAGCAAGGCATTATACAACAAGTTCATGTGTTTAAGCTAATATAATGCATTGACCAATCTGATTAGTTCAATTAAATTAGATTATTATCACATACAAATAGCGACAAATAAATATCATTTCATATAAAGATCAGGTTGTATAATATGATTGGTCAAATCATACAATATAATATGACTGGACGAATTATTCCAAATTTGATCCCAAATTGAAAAATCAATTTATGCAAGTTTTGATTATATCGTATAGTATAATACCTATTGTATGATATAATTAGTACATTTTTTAAATTTTAAAATATTTCCTAAATTTGGATTAGCGATTGAGACCTTTATTTCAACTGATCATCCTATATATTTGTAATCATACAGTATGATGAGTTAAAATAGCTTTAATAATGATAATTTTCATTTTAATATATTTTTTGAATGGCTAATCGTACAGTACGATATGGATTGTTCAATACTATTAGTTCAAAAAATTATAATTCTAATTTTTTTTACTATCTCACACCCCTTAGTATGTATGTGCGTGGCGTACACCCTTATAGAACTTGACTCGTGAAATAAAAAATAAATAAATAAATTTTGCAAACTCTTTTAACATAATATATTCTACCCAATTTTGAGCCCCGAATCTTCATTGAATAATGCATGATATTTTTGAAATATTAATATACATATAAACAAATATGTACTAAAAATATTATTAGAAATAATTAGATAATAAATAATGTTTGTTATCATTGAAAACATAAATTTGAGAGCCCGAGTTGCAATAATCTCCCCTTTTTTAATGATGACAAATATTATTTGTTAAATTTATAAAAGGATAATATTTTCTCCTAATCTCTCCATCCTAAGTTATATTAAAAAAAGGGGAAAATATTTTTTTATTTTTTAATTATAAGAGAAAAGAAAAAAGTAAATTTTAAAGTAAATAAAGGATGAACAAATACAACCAAATATCTAATCCCCTTTTAGACATCACCAAAAAGGAGAGATAATACAACACATAAATTGAATTACATGCATGAAACAAGAAAATTTTAAAGAAGGGAAAGAAAATAACTAAAACACACAACACAGAGAGAGAAAAATAATAAAAACTCATAAAAACAACCTACATCATACAATCATGCTTAAAATATAATTGTTTTAAAAATAAACAATATAGATAGACAGACACACACAAAAAAAACCTTAACATACTTTTACCTAATTGGAATTAATAATTCAATACTTAACTATTCAACATATATTAGTTGCCTCCTATTCTTGCTCCAGTTTTGATGAGTCAGAGGCTAAGTCTACCAATTTTTTACTTTTTGCTTCTTTTGATTTCCATATGGGGCTCTTAAAATTGGAACATTCAGATTTTCGATGTCCAGGTTTCTTACACCCAAAAAATGTAATGTTAGAAGAAAACTTCTCATTTTTAGCATTTTTACCTTTGCTCCGCTTTAGTTAGTTCTTGTGCTTATACTTCATGAAACTTTTGAATTGGCTTGTTATTAATGTTATCTCCTCACTCACATCATCTTCAAAACCTTTTTTATCTAAGTATTTGGCCTTTAGTGTTATAGTCTTCTCTATTCTCTTACCTCCTACATTCAAAAGTTTTGGACTCACACCATGCTCATAGAAAATGAGTGAGTCAAGAAGATTAATAATATAATAAGTATTCAAGTTTTTTAATTAACATATAGCAGTGACCTTGGCACCAAAATTATTATGTAAACAACATAGAATATTGTTAGCCTTCTTAGGTTTGAAAGTTCTCTACCTAAAGCATACAATGATGTTACAATATGAGTAAACCTAGCATACATGTTCGAGATAGTCACATAAGATTTCATGCAAAAAAAGTTCATAATTATGTAATAATAAGTTTAACCTTTAATGTAAGACTTCACTAGTAACTTTATATGTAATGCATAATTTATCCCAAATGACCTTGCTAGTGGTACAAGTAGAAACTCTTAAGTAATTTTTAAATTTAAATGCACATAAAAATGTATTCAAGCATTTAGCATTCAGATTTGTGAAGACTTATTCTTCTCTACTCCATATAGTAAAAGGAATGTTAGTTTTGACTGCTTTGAATCATATGGCACTTTTAAAAATCAATTAAGTGCAAAGATGTAGACATGCAGATTTTTAAAAAATCATACCATATGTTATAAAATAAAGGTGGTTGAATTATAGAATAACCTTCTATAGTGTTCCTATTTTTGAAATATGCCATGGATTTTTTTTCTCAAGGTTTTCCAAAACTCTGCTTATGGAACCGCTTTGATACTAATTCAAAGTTTGATGTAGGATGTTAAGCCTTAATGAACTATCCCTAAGCACACCAATGTGAAAAAAATACTATCACTCAAACTAGAAGCTAATACACTTATCAACGGTTTATATATTGGTGATGATCAATATAATGAAATCTAAACCATTGATTTTCAACATGCAAATTGTTCACATAAATAAATCACATAAAAGTAAAATGCACAAAATAAACATTAAAAAGAGCTCACAAGAATTTTATAGTGGTTCAGTTAAACCATGAGCAACATCCACTCCCCGAAGTCCACCTCTCAAGTTATTGCACTAATCCTTTTGTGACTCTCTTTTAACCCCCACAGCTAGACGGAGGAGCCCTTATAAAATCCCTTTCACCAACCCTGTGTGGTAGAGAACCATAATCTTTTCACCCTCCTGGTGAGGTAAAGAACTTGCAATCCTTTTTCATCCTCTTGGTGAAGGCAGAGAACCTAGAATTCTTTTATACCCTCTTGGTTAAGGTAGAAATCTGGAATCCTTTTTTACCCTTTTGATGAAGGCATGAACCTTAAATCACTTTCTTCTTCCTTGGTGTGGTAGAGAAGCCAGGTCCATTGAGACCAAAGAGGTCTTCTTCTCAAAGCTTTCCTCAAGTAAAATCTTGACACATGGAGGAATTTTTTTTTTTTTTTTGAAGAACTGCATAATGCATTTAAAAGGGAAAAACAAAGTTAAGTGATAGAAATCTTATCACTTTCCTCATTTAACAAATAACAAAAGGTAGGAGGTACTTTATTGACTTCAAGCACATCCCAAAGGAAATTACCCTTTAAAGCATGGTTAGCACACCAATGGGCTAACTTATTACAACTTCTATTCACAAAATGGAAAATGATTACCTTAAACTCTTTTAGAAAGTCCAAGTCCTCTTTAGAAGCTTCATCCATTAATCTTTTGTCCATCTTCATCAATTTTTGAAAATGAGAAATAATATTGAAGTTATCCCCTTCTACAATTACTCCTTTAGCATCAAACATCCAATTTTGAATCACATTGCTCACGGAACGAACAGCCAACCGCTCTAAAGCTCCAATATCCCAATGCATAAGTGAGAAACCAAAAGATAATAGCATTCTACCTTTGTGGTCTCTAAAGATACCCCCAATTCCAGCTGCATTAGAACTTTGTAGAGATGCATCTATGTTAACTTTTATCCATCCGGGTGGAGGGGGGTGCCAAGAAGAAGAAATCAGCTCATGCTGGTTAACACCCCAGTTGTCCGAATGAAAATGATAAGAAGAGTTAGATGCAAAAGTAATGGCATTCGTCACAATAATTCTGCCCCCCATCTCAATGTCTTCATGTATTAACAAATTTCAACTTTTCCAAGAGTTGAAAACTATGAAGCAATATAGATTAGCTAAAACAGAATTATTCATTATTTGATTTTTAAAATAAGAGAAAACTTCATCCAAACTGTTAAGGATAGGTAAATTGAAACCCCAACAATTGGCTTACTTGATAACCATTTTTAATTTGAAGCAATTGGCAGCAACATGATCACCATTTTCAATTAAATTGCAACCTCTTGGACAAATGTTACATCCAATCATCCTCCTATATAACAAGAAATCCGTGGTTGGAAGAGCATTCTTTAATAATATCCACAAAAAATGTGAAACTTGAGGATTGAGCTTAAGCTTTTTAAAGCAGCTCCAATCGTTAAGGAAAGAGTTATTTACCTCATTAATATTGCAAATAGCAGTTTTAGACAATGCTGAAATAGTTTTACAGGAATGAGTCTTTAATAATTCCAACTTGTCTTCATGGTTCTCAACTCCAATCTTTAAACTGCAGA
This sequence comes from Dendrobium huoshanense, assembly GCA_016618105.1. Taxonomy (NCBI): domain Eukaryota; kingdom Viridiplantae; phylum Streptophyta; class Magnoliopsida; order Asparagales; family Orchidaceae; genus Dendrobium; species Dendrobium huoshanense. The sequence goes on along the minus strand of CM028345.1, from coordinate 18,878,835 downwards.
TAAGCTTTACTAGATCTTCCCCAAAATATTTCTTAAGTTCCTCTGTTATCCAAGCTCCTTCCGAAATGAAACTAGAGAGATTGTTAAGTTTGTCAATTTCAAAAGAAAAGAAAGTAGGCCAAGCTTCGAAACTTCTATCATGAATCCAAATATCCTTAATAATGTTAACAAAAATCCCATGTTTAATGCACCATCTTACAATGTTTTTTAAAGCATTAGCTCAACTTCTGATCAACTTTCAAGAAGTCGAACAATTATTCTTCCTTTCATCTTCAAAGCAGAAATTACCGTATTTAGCTAAAAGAGTTTTGCTGAGAAGGGAATAAGGCTTGTTTAATAGTTTCCAAACCAATTTTTCTCTCAAAGGTTCTATGGAAACTACAGTAGAAATGATGCCAAGTCCTCCTTATTTTTCCGGTAAACATACTTCTTTCCAAGCCATATAGTGTAAACCGTTATCACCATTGTTTTTATTCCATAAAAAATATCTACATAATTTATCAAGCTTTTTTAGGAAAGATAATGGTACCAAAGAATTAGAAGTGTAAAAGGCATGTAAAGCTTGAATAACAGATTTAATGAGGGTAATTCTACCTGCCGTAGATATGAATTTCTTTCCAAAGATATCTAGTCTTCCAGCAGCATTTTCCAAGATGTTTGAAAAATCTGAAGACTTCAGCCGCCTTAAAGTGATCTTATTACCCAAGTAACTGAGCTCTTTGACCTCTTTGATCCCCATGATTTTAGAGATATATTTCCTCCTTCTTCTTTCCATATTCTTGTTGAAAATGATGGAAGATTTATTGACATTGATAATCTGTCCTGTCCAGCTGCAGTAATCCTTCATGATTCTCTTAATTTTCCTTATATTTTCCTCATCAGCATATAAAAGGTGTGATATTCTAGGAGCCATAGAAGATGCTTTCAAACCCAAATGACTTCCTTTGATAAGAAATGTTTTGGTGAGTAGTTGAGAACAAACTATGAACAAATAAGGGGATAAAGGGCATCCTTCTCTAAAGCCACTTTTCCCTATTATTTTTTTCCAAAATCACACCCTTTACTTGAACCAAGAAAATTGGATCAATAACACAATCCATTATAAGATTTGAAAATCTATCAGGAAAACCAAAGTATTTCAAAATTTGCTTAAGTGTATCCCAAGCCATACTATAGTATGCTTGTTCCATATCAATTTTGATAGCCACCTTTCCTCTTTTAGATTTAGAAAATCTGAACTCATAGAAAAGTTCATGAGCAAGAAGCAAGTTATCAGATAAATACCACACTTTTATAAAAGAAACTTGCTCCTCAAATACAAAGTAATGAATAACTTTCATTAACCTATTCAATAAAACCTTGGCCACAATCTTGAAAATAGTCATACAAAGACTAATAGGCCTAAAGTTAGAAGGTGTGATAGGATTGTTAAATTTGGGTAAGAGAGTTACCAAAGTTTCTTTTCATTTGGAAGACATTTTTCCTGAAATAAAGAAAAGTTGAATGGCTTTCCATACATCCTTTCCAATTATCATCCAGTATGCTTTGAAGAAAGAATAAGTGATCTCATCTTTTCCTAGTGCTATATTGTTTCTAAGTTCTTTGATAACCTCCTCCAATTCTTTTAGAGTAAAAGAAGACTCTAAGAATACATAATCTTCTTGATTCAAAATTTTATCAAAAATAGGCCAATTGTTCAAGTTACAATCTCTTTGCTTCCATTTGTTTTAAAAAAACAGAGAAAAGCAGTTCCTTATAGCAGTTGGTTCCTCAATCAAATCACCATCTTCATTCTTTAATTGTCTTATAGAATTGACATTCCTTCTTCCATTAGCAAAAGCATGAAAGAAAGAAGAGTTAATATCCCCTTCTTTCACCCATTTTTCTTTGGCTATTTGCTTCCACCAGGTATTTAATCTAGCAAGAGTAGAATTGAACTCATAGATTTTTGTTTTCAGAATCAGAATTTTGCTGGCTGGAAATTCATGATCCGAAGCTTCTTCTTGTTGTAAAACTTCAATATCTTTTTTCAAATTCTCCTTTAATGTATCAAGTTGTTGATGCTTAGCCTTACTCCAGAAAAATAAGGCCTTTAAAAATCTATTTAATTTCTTATTTAGAGCTTCCATGTTGTCACCTTTAACAGGTTTGGCCCAGGAAAATTTAACCACCGAAGTAGCTGCTGTAAAGGATAGCCAAATGTCTTCTAATTTACGAATTTTACAGCCATGAGGCATTGGATTAAACATCTTCAAAACGATGGGGCAATGATCAGAGGCAATTCTATTCAAATGCCTTATTGTTGCTTGATTGATTAGTTCCAATGCCTTAGAAATCAGCAATCAAGCCTTTCAAGAATCCGAGCACTTCCACTTTTATTATTACACCATGTAAATTTTGATCCAAGAATACCTACATCATGTAAGTCATTCCTATTCATAAAAGATTACATCTCCATTGGACCATTAGAAAAAGAAAATTTTTTTCCACCCTTCTTTTCATCCTGAGATAGGATACAGTTGAAGTCCACACCGGCTACAAAAGGAACATCCTGATTTGTAACTCCATCCATGAAACTCCACATATCCCTTCTACCTTGCACGTCTCTACTACCATATGTAGTAGCCACCATCCATTTGCCTATATTGAAAATCTCCAATTCTCCCAAAATACATTGATCAGAGGACTTTATTATAGTAAAATCTGCTATATTGGAATTCTAAATAACCATTATACCACCAGAATTTCCATTAGAAGGCTGAAGATTGAACTTCCATTCATTACCCATCATCTTACCAAAGACTTCTTTAGAAAGAGAAACCAATTTAGTTTCAACAATGCCAACAAAGAAAACATCCCAATCCTTTATAAATTCCTTCAAATATAAGGATGCCCCTTTCTTGTTAGCCCCCCTACAGTTCCAAAAGCTAATTGAACTCATTTGGATTTGAATGGGGAGTTACCCCCACCCTTACTCATGTTGACACTATTTCTAGTATGTCTTGAAGTTATATTTAAGGGGCCCAAGTGCCTTACTTCTTTAGCAAGTTTACTTTTCTAAGAAGAAACCTTTCCATTGTTCACCAAAGTATTTTCTTTAAGCATGGAACCTTTGATATTATCAGCGTTGCATTGATCAATAACAACTGTATCCTTATTCAGGCAATTTTCTCTCACAATAGCTACTTCAGCTTCTTCAACCTCTCCATCCAAGGAATCCAAATGAGATTTTAATTCAATGCTATCTTCACATAAATCATTCAGAAGTTCGAATTTGTTGGAGGGTGAAACTAAAATTTTCTGATTTGATTCCAATTCTGAATTACCTTCAGCAACCCTCTAATCTGTTATAACAACAGTTTGGATTTCAGCTTCACCTGAATTAACTGCATTTTCATTAGAATTATGGAACCTTAATTGCTGAATGGAATCAGCATAGGAGTTGTTGACAGTAGTCTCATATTCTAATTGAACCTTCACTTGCTCAGTGACTATATCTTGAAGCCTGTTATCCGAATTATGATAGGGAATACTTGAGTTCGCAGGTAATCCCTTAGGATCTACCTGAGTTCGCAAGCAACCCTTCCCACATTTGATATTATCAACCTCTTCTACTACAAGGGAAGCAATTTCATTTGGCTTTACCATGATCTCATTGCTTTTTTCCAAGCCAATTACTTTAGTAGTTAAAACCTCTTCTACAACATTCATTTGAACATAAGATTTCTTCACATATTTGAAGGAGGCTGGACGGTTGGGTTTATTCCTTTGAATAGGTATCTTTTTCTTCTTATTGTTCACAAGGATCCAAGGCCCATAGGAAGTATTTTTCTGGTCATTAAGAGCCTTTTCAACACCTTTTCCTTCTATTTTTTTCTCAACCATCACCATATTATTTTGAACATTTTTAAAAGGGACACAATCCTTCTCAACATGTTCGATCTTCGCACAAACAAAACAAAAATTGGATACCTTTTCATATTCCACTTTTTGGAAGAACCTTCCACCCATGCTATCAACCCATACACCTAAAGGTAGAGGTTGATCAATTTTGATCGTCACACAAATTCTAGCAAACTCTCTTTTTCCCCATAGGAACATGTTTCCATCTAGCATGAGTGGTTTTCCAATTCTAGAAGCTATGCAAGCAATATTCTTTTCATCCCAACATTGCAATGGTAAATGTGGCATTCTAATCCAAATTAGAGAAGAAAGATCGTTGGTGGAAGAAGGATTGAAATCCGGAGACCGCCTTTCCATGCCTATAATATGCTCATTTACAAACCAAGGCCCACCGGAATGAGCTGCTTCTACCATATCTTCCAAAAAGAAAGAGCACAAAAACCAACCTTTACCCAATGTGGTAAAGTGGAAATGACTAAAATTTCTCCATTGCTTCCTTAATTCCCATGCCACTATGTTTGAAGGTAATTCTTTTCCAAAAACTTTGACTACCAGAGAATTTGATAGTTTTTTTTTTTTAATTCATCTCCTCCAATTTAGAATCAAGTTTAATAGCCTTTCCATCTTCAGATAAAACCACCTCTTCATATTTGAAATCCACTTTAATATGCGGGTTTTTACTCCATGTGTTTACTAGAGAAGAAAATGATGGTTTAGGCAAATTATCAATCATCTTAACTCCAACTGATACATTTTCCTTATTCAGGATAGAATGAGTATTATTGTTAACCGAATCTGGCAAATCTTCATTTATCACACTGCGACATAGTCCAGGGATTGCATTCAAATTCACGAATCGGTTAACAAAGATCTTCATTCCGGAAGTAGAAGAATTCATATCCGAAGGAGTATCAGATGATTTAATAAATTTAGGAGTTATAGAACCTCCCGTTTCCATAATTGATTTGCCTTTACCTTCCACAAATTTGATCTGTTTTGGTGATGGATCACAATTCTCTTTGATTACCAAAGAACCTCGTCATTTCATCAGATCCATTTGAATTCGTTGATGAGAATCCAAATTCAAAAGACCATCTTCAATATCCAAGATTTCCAAATTACCTGCAACCAACGATGAAAAACCTTGCTGTAGATTTTTAGATTCCAAGTACTGACCTTGCCGATCGTTGTCTCCAGTCATCTTCCGATCCTCAGATAATAATTTTTTTTCGAACTTAGGACAATCGCCGGTAGAAAGACGGCGATCATCCACCGCCATTTGCTCCTTCAATCGTTAGCGCCAATTGAAAATTCAAAATTAATTGTTTCTCTCTCTAAAAACTCAGACCTTCTCTCTCTAAAAACACATGGAGGAATTCAAAGGCAGGTTTGCTTGAGAAACCATGTAGAACTCCCTCTCACACTCCCTTGAAACCCATAAGGATCTTCTTCCACTCTCACAAACTCCTCCCTTTCTTCCCAAACTCTAGGATCTCTCTTCATGCTTTCTTTAGAAGGAAATAACTTAATAAATACAAAAAGACTCTTAGAAAGTCATATGAGAAAGCTTAAATAGAGGCATTGAAAAAATTATGAAAATTACATTTTGTCAACATTAATCATATAATACAATCCTGAAAGTTCGTTAGGGATGCTAGGCCCTATGAACTAGTCCCGAGGCTAAACAAGTGGGGGGGGGGGGGAATGAATTGGTATTTTAAAAATTTCTTTAAAACCAAAAGAATGATTATCACAAACCAAAATAACTACGGAAAAATAAGGTGAAAAATTAAAATGCAGAAGCAGTAAAAAGAACACAAGGATTTATAGTGGTTCGGTCAACTTGACCTACGTCCACTCCCCGGAGGTGCCCTCCGAGTATTGCACTACCAACGTGACTCTCCTTTAGCCCCCACAGCTAGGCAGAGAAGCCCTTACCAAACACCTCCTTTTTTCCACACCCGGCAAGACAGAGAACCCAACTCCTTTTGCTTCCTCCTGAAGCAAGCAAAGAACCATGATCACTTGCTGAAACTTACCTCTCTTAACTCTTCCAAGGACAAGAGACTCTAAGGAAGAAGAAGTGGAAAAATGCTTGGAGCAACCCTTGTGAACCCCCTCACAAGCACCCCCTCACAAGATCCTCTCTCTCTCTCTCTCTCCCTATGTCTCTCTCTTTAGGTTTTCTCAAGTCAAGATAACAGCCAAGGATGATCAAAAATGTTGAACAAGAGCTCTTAAGTCGAAGAGTTTCAAAGGAGCTCATTAATTGCAAGTTGTCGACATTATCGTCCAGGACGATATGGAAATCATCCTGGCCGATCAGTACAAATCTCAGAAGATCGGCCAGAGCATCGCCTTAAATGAAAACTGGATGATTGAAAATTTGCTTGATCGTCCCGGACGATATCACGATCGTCCCGGCCAATCATTTCAAATCAGAGGAAAATCGTCCAGGGCATTGCCCTGAATTTGAGCTGTCTGATTCAAATCGGCCAAAGCATCACCCTGAATTTATACTGGCCGATATTTATCGTCCAGAAGCAACTAAGGGTTTTTGAATGGATCGTCCAGGCCGATCTTGCTATCGTTAAGGACGATGTGATCGTAACAATCATTCTTAATTACTCCCATGATTGCGGATCAATTTAGGCATACTTATACAATATTGTCCAGGCCGATTAAATAATCATTCTGGTCGATTTCCAAAAATACATAATACTTAAATTGATCATGGAGGCAAATTTTTTCTGTATTGTGGATATCGTCCTGGCCGATACAGGTATCGTCCAGGCTGATCAATTAATTACTGCTGCCTTAACTAAGAAATCCTGATTATATCTTCTATTTTGAACTAGATCGTCCAAGACTATATAAATATTGTCCGGGCCGATGTGAGTAAAAACACAAGTTTTAAATCTCTTAAGTGTGTGTGTAGGGTTACTTAACATCAGTCACTTCAAACAATTACAATTGACTCAAGAAAGAAAAAAGAAAATTACAAACTGACTCAAACCTAATCTACCCAATCTTGAGCTGATTCTGATTTCCATCCGATCTTTGAATCCTGAAAATGTCAGTAGTAAAGGCAGTCAAAAAGAATCAAGAGTGTTTGCTAATCATCAAAACATAAAGCATGGAATCTGCAATAATCTCCCTCTTTTTTATGATGGATAACACATTGACAATTAATCCAAAAATAGTAGTGTAAAACATGGAATTGAAAGTGCAAGCATACACAAGAACCCCTCTCCCCCTTTTAACATCTCAAAAAGGTGGAGGAAACTAAGAAACAAATCAAAAGACCTTTTTTTTTTAACCAAGGCATGAACATGATGTAGTACTCCATGTGATTGATTTGTAAAAAATTTGTGAGCTAATGAATCAACATCAAAAAATCCATAAAACGGTATAATATCCGATCATGATTACCCTTAGCTCGGACTTTCTTTTAGGGTAGAATTGTCTTTAGAAATCAATGACCTAACTCAAAGAAATCAATTGGATAGAAAAAAGGATCCATTCATTACTTGTTTCCAGAAAAAATCTCTTATAGAATAATGAACCAAAGTGAATTTGTCACAATCGCAAAATAATCAAATCAAGCCTTTGATATATGAAATCTTCTATGTTTTTAAAAGATTTGAAAGGAGTGAAGAGCTTGCTTTTGGTGGGCTCATTTTATGCCTCTTGTCAATTGAATGGTGCTTTGTGCATCTTTTGATTTTTAATACACTTTGTGTATATTTTTTTAAATTTTGGCATCATTGCGCATCTTTTGTTGGCATCATTGGCCAAATTTTTTTTTTTTATTTTTGCAAGCTTCATTCTTTTTCAAAAACTCTAAAAATTAATCTTAGTTGTGAGTATATCTTCTATATATTAGAGAATAGGAGCTCTCTCTCTAACATATGGAAGAAAAATTCACAAAATAGAATCAATAACCAATGACAAGAGTAACGAGGAATCTTGATGTGCCAAGAAGACTTTGATCATTATAAATACAAGATAGATTTGCTTTGGCAAGGTTAGAAAAGATCTTAATTTCACACATAATTGTTACTTTGAAATAAATTTTTGATTAGAAAAGAAAACTGTGTCACTAAAATAGATTAGAGAAAGAGACACAATTAACGGTATATTTTTACTATCTAATAGATTTAAGAGATGTAAAACATTGACTACAAATTCTCAAAACCAAGGACAAGGCATATGATATCATTTCAGCGTTGATTTTGAAAACCAAATTAAAAGAACATGAAAGTAAAATAAATCAAACAAAAACTGAAAGTAAAGCAAAAAGAAGAAAAGATTAACAAAGAGTAAAAAGGAAAATCAAATCAAAAATGAAAAGAACAAAAACAAAAAGGAAGAAAGTAAAATTTCAAGTTCATGCATTTATGTCAATCACACCCAATCTGGTCCTTAAAGAGCTGAAAGTGTCGAAGGCCCCTGGTTTAGTAAAGATGTCAGCTAGTTGATTTTCAGTTTTCATATGATGTAAATCAATGTCTCCCTTAGTCACATGATCTCTAATAAAGTGATGCCTAATATCAATGTGCTTAGTCCTTGAATGTTGGATAGGATTCTTAGAAATGCATATAGCACTAGTGTTGTCACAAAAGATTGAGATGGTGCCTACAGGTAATCCTAAATCCAATACCTATTGTTTCAACCAAAGGACTTGGGCCACACAACTCCCTAAGGCAATGTACTCAGCTTCAGTAGTGGAAAGTACAATAGAGTTTTGCTTTCTACTAGACAATGAGACAAAAGATTGTCCTATGAATTGACAAGTTCCTGAAGTGCTTTTTCTATCCACCTTGCATCCTATAAAATCAGAGTCAAAAAAATCTAATTATATCAAAAGAAGTGTTGTTCCTTGGATACTAAATCCCTAAGCTTTGGGTTCCAAAAGGTACCTAAAAATTCTCTTAATAGCATTCAGGTGGGACTCCTTGGGTTCAGCATGAAACCTAGCACAAAGGAAAAACACTAAACATAATATCTGGTCAGCTAGCAGTCAGGTAAAGTAAGGATCCAATCATGCATCATACTTCTTTTGATCTACAGACTTACCACTTGGGTCCTTATCCAATGAAACACTAGAAGTCATGGGAGTATTAATTGGTTTAGCTTTATCCATCTTATACTTTTTCAAAATGTCCTTTATATATTTTGTTTGATTTAAAAAGGTTCCATCATCCAATTATTTTATGCTAATGCACAAAAAGTAGGACAACACTCCCGTCAAACTCATCTCAAACTCTTTACTTATTATTTTAGAGAACTCATCACAAAGTTTTTTATTAGAAGATCCAAAAAGTATATCATCCACATAAATCTGAACAATGAGCAAATCATCTCCAACTTTCCTAAGAAAAAGGGTGGTATCTACGCTCCCCTTAACAAACTCCTTTTCTAATAAAAATGTGCTAAGCCTCTCATACCAAGCTCTTGGTGCCTTTTTTAACCCATATAAAGTTTTTTTTTAATTTAAAAACATGATTTGGACATTAGAAGCTCTCAAAACCTGGGGGTTGTTCTACAAACACATCCTCTTTTATTTTCCCATTTAAAAAGGCATTCTTAACATCCATTTAAAAAAGCTTAAATCCTTTATAACATGCAAAGGCTAATAGCACTCTAATGGCTTCCAATCTAGCTACAGGGGAAAAAGTCTCCTCAAAGTCTATCCCTTCTATTTGGTTCTTCCCCTTAGCCACTAATCTTGCTTTATTCCTAATCACTACTCTAGAATCATTCACCTTGTTCTTAAAGACCCACTTTGTTCCAACTACACTTTGTCCCTTAGGACTTTCTGCAAGCTCCCAAACATCATTCCTAACAAATTGATTTAACACCTCTTACATGGCTAAAATTCAAAACTCATCAGTAAGGGCTTGGTTTATGTTGGTGGGTTCAGTCATTGAGATAAATGCAGAGTGGTTCACCTCCTTCCTAAGTCCATGTCTAGTCCTAACTCCATCAGAAAGGTCTCATAAGATCAAATCCTTGGGGTGACTTATAGAGTATCTCCAATCTCTAGGCAAGGTGTGAGACGGTCCAACCCTTTCCTCCAGATCTATATTTTCTACTCCTTGGGTAAAATCTCCTACTCCTTCAATGTTTTGGTGACCTACTCCCTTCTCCAAATTTTCTACTTCAGTGGTAACCTCTCCAACATCATCATCATCCTCAACTCTAGGTTTTTTAGGATTAGACTCATCAAATACTACATGTGTAGTCTCTTCCACCATTAAAGTCCTCTTGTTAAACACCCTAGAAGACTTCCCAACACTAGAATATCCCAAGAACACTCCTTCATCAGATTTAGGATCAAATTTTCCCAAGTGAGACTTCCCATTATTGTGAATGAAAACCTTACAACAAAAGACATGATGGTGGGAAAGATTGGGTGTCCTACCCTTAAGGATCTCATAGGGTGTCTTATATAGTTTGGCTCTAACATTCACCCTATTCAACACATAATAAGCTATGTTAACCGCTTTATCCCAAAAGTATTTAAGAAGTAAATACTCAGCAAGCATGGCTATAGCGGCTTCCACTAAGGTCTGATTCTTCCTTTTAGCTACCCCGTTCTGCTGTGGGGTCCTAGGAGCTGAGAAGTTGTGGCTAATCCCCTTGTCCTCACAAAAATCTCCAAATATTTCATTCTCAAACTCTCCCCCATGATCACTATGGATGGTCAAGATCTCACAACCTAGCTTTTTCTGAATCCAAGTAGAAAATGTTCTAAACTCCTCAAAAGACTCATGTTTATGTGAAAGAAATCTAGTCCAAGTGAACTTCAAGTAGTCATCAACATTCACCAAACCATAGACTTTCGCTCCAAAGCTGGCAGTGCTAATGGGTCCAAACAAATCCATGTGAAGGACTTCTAAAGGTATAGAGATGCTAATGTCCTTAATGGGGTGAAAGGTGGAGTGGAGTTGCTTTCCTAGTTGGCAGGCATCACAAAGGTGATCTTTTGAAAAGTTGAGTTTGGGGACACCTCTAACTAGGTCTTTTTGGGTCACTTTTCTAAGGGTTTTCATACTTGCATGACATAGTCTCCAGTGCCATAGCCATGAATCATCAACAACAATTTTTAAGTAAAATGATGCAGCACATTCAATGTTATTTAAATCAAGCATGTACATGTTGTTGATCCTTTTTCCCTGCAAAATAGTGTTGTTACTTAAACTTATAATGCATGAATTTGTAAAGAATTGCACGATGAAGCATTTGTAACTCTGAGTAGGTTGTGCTTTAATCCATCTATAAGTAAAATATTTTCAATCATAAGGTTCTTAGAATTACCAATTATACCTGAGCCTACCACCTTCCTGGTGGTGTTGTCTTCAAGAGTAACCTTACCTCCAGTCCTGGACTCCAGCGAAATGAATTGATTGGCATCACCAGTCATATGTTGAGAGCATCCATTGTCCAAGTACCACATACTCTCACGAGGCCTTTTGTGAGAGTCCACCTACAAAATTATCAAATGTCTGATATAGGAACCCAAACAGGTTTGTTTCCCTTCTTATGAAAAGTATAATGTAATGCATATGTGGTATGATGTAAATCATGCACCTTTCATTTCCACACCCAACGTGTACTATGGTGAACAGTCCAAGTGTGTGAGATGTGTCCTAGCATGCCACATAAAAAACATCTAACACCTGGAAAAGGATTTCTTAAATGATTTGAGTTATAATGTCTCTTCCTAGGTTTTGGCTTTTGATCAAGTGTTGGTGTCATCCTAGTTTTCTTAATTGTATCAAATTCATTTTGAATCCTCAAGTTAGTAATTTTAAGGCATCATTATCAATCCTCAAATTTTTCTCTATCTCTTTAGAATTCTTAAAATCAGATTCAAGTGAGGTGTGTGTGACTTTTAGTGACTCATGTTCTTCAATTAATTCACAATGTTTTTTGTTTAACTCATCAAATTCATCAAGTAGAATCATGTGATTTGAATCAATCATAGAATAATCTTTGAGAATAACTTCATGCTCTTTTTATAAATTCAAAAATTCCAATTTTAAGCTTGTTTGTATTTTCTTAAGTTTCCTATATGATGCATGAATTTTTTCAGAAACTTCAAGAAGTTGATCGTAGAAAAGTTCACATACCTCTTCTTGATCAAGATTATCCTTTGCCATTAAGCACAAGTTTGTTATCTCATCTTCTGGTTCCGCCTCCGATGAATCTGATGTAGAATTCACCCAAAATGTCTTTTGAAGTCTCTTTTTATCTTTTCTAAAATTAGATTTCTCCTCACTCTTTTTCTTGCTTGTGTGCGTCTTAAGTGTAGAGCAATTAACTTTCACGTGTCTGGGCTTCCTGCATTCATAACAAACCACATTAGACGATCCTTTGGAATATTTGTTATCCTTATATTTTCTCCAATTTTGATGATGCTTTTGCTTCTTCCTTAGAAAGCTTTTGAATTGCCTTGTGATAAAGGCAATGTCATCGCTCTTAGACCCGGAAGAATCAGTTAGATTTGTGCGCCTTCAGTGCCACTGTTTTCTCTTTCTTTTTCTCACCTTAATCAAGATTTTTTTGATTCACTCCTTCCTCATAAGCAATAAGTGAGCTGAGTAAGTTATCAATCGAATAGGTGTTTAAATCCATAGATTCAGTTATAGCAGTGATTTTAGCATCAAAAGAGGAAGGCAAGCATCTTAAGATTTTGTTTACTTTTTTATAGTTTGAAAGTTCTCTTTCCAGGGCATGCAAAGAAGTTACAATTTGAGTAAATCCATGTATACATATCAGAAATTGATTCAGAAGATTTCATACAAAAAAATTTGTAGTCATGCCAGAGTATTAAAACGAGATTGTTTCACTTCATTGGTTCCTTCATAAGTAATGCACAACTTATCCCAAATCTCTTTTCTAGTAGAGCAAGTAGAAACACGCATGTAATCCTCAGACTTTAAATCACAAAAAAATTGTTCAAACAAATCTCATTCAATTAAGCTAAATCTCTTTCATCGGTAGTCCATTCAGTAAAAGCAACATTAGTTTTAATTCATTTAATTTTATGAGTAGGTGGAGAATATCCTTCTTTAAAAAGCATCTACATGCGATAGTCAGTTGATTACAAAAAGTAGACATGCGAGTTTTCCAAAAATCAAAAGGAAGGTTGTCAAACAAGAGAGGCCGTGTAATAGAATATCCTTTAGTTGTATTATGATTCCCAAACAGAGACATAGATCAAAATTCAAAAAGTTTTCAAACTTTGTTTTTATGAATCCCGCTATAATACCACTTGAAAGTTCCTTAGGGATGTTTGGTCCTATGAACTAGTCCCGAGGCTATAGTGGTTAGGGATGTTGGTATTTTAAAAAATTCTTTAAAACCAAAAGAACGATTATCACAAACCAAAATCACCACAAAAAAATAAGTGCGGAAAATTAAAGTGTGGAAGCAGTAAAAAAGAACACAAGGATTTATAGTTGTTCTGTCAACTTGACCTACGTCCACTCCCCGAAGGCTCCCTCCGAGTATTGCACTACCAACGTGACTCTCCTTTAGCCCCCACAGCTAGGCGGAGAAGCCCTTATAAAACACCTCCTTTTTGCCACACCCGGCAAGGCAGAGAACCCAACTCCTTTTGCTTCCTCCTGAAGTAGGCAGAGAACCATGATCACTTGCTAAAACTTACCTCTCCCAACCCTTCCAAGGATAAGAGACTCTAGGGAAGAATAAGTGGAACAATGCTTGGAGCAACCCTTGTGAACCCCCTCACAAGATCATCTCTCTCTCTCTCCTTTAGGTTTTCTCAAGTCAAGACAGAAGCCAAGGATGATCAAAAACATTAAATAAGAGCTCTTAAATAGAAGAGTTTCAAAGGAGCTCATTAATTATAATTTGCCGACTTTATCGTCCATGATAATATGGAAATCGTCCTGGCCGATCAGTACAAATCTCATAAGATCGGCCATAGCATCGCCCTGAATGCAAACTGGATGATTAAAAATTTTCTTGATAATCCCGGACGATATCACGATCATCCCGGCCGATCAGTTCAAATCAGAGGAAAATAGTCTAGAGCATCGCCCTAAATTTGAGCTGTCCGATCCAAATCAGCCAGAGCATCGCTCTGAATTTATATTGGCCGATATTTATCGTCCAGGAGCAACCAAGGGTTTTTGAATGGATCATCCAGGATGATGCGATTGTATCAATCATCCTTAATTACTCCCATGATTGTCGAATCAATTTAGGCATAATATACAATATTGTTCAGGCCAATCAAATAATCGTCGGGGCCAATTTCCAAAAATATAGAATACTTAAATTGATCATGCCGGCAAATCCTTTATGTATTGAGAATATTGTCCTGGCTGATATAGGTATCATCCAGGCCGATCAGTTAATTACGGCTGCCTTAACTAAGAAATCCTGATTAGATCTTCTGTTTTGAACTAGATTGTCCAGGACGATATAAATATCGTACGGGCCGATGTGAGTAAAAACATAAGTTCTAAATCTCTCAAGTGTGTGTGTGTGTGTAGGTTTACTTAACATCAGTCACTTCAAACAATTACAATTGACTCAAGAAAGAAAAAAGAAAATTACAGACTGACTCAACCCTAATCTACCTAGTCTTGAGCTGATTCCGATTTCCATCCGATCTTTGAATCCTGGAAAAGTCAGTAGTAAAGGCAGTCGAAAAGAAGCAAGACTGTTTGCTAATCATTAAAATATAATTCATGGAATATGCAACAAATCCCATATCATCTTGTATGATTAGTTCAAATAGCAATATTAGTAATGTATGAAGAGTATAGTGTTGCACGATCAGTTTAATTACTTGAGTTGATCGTCTAGTATGATATAATGCATCATGTAGTATAATTAGTTCAATCCAATTGGATTATCATCTCATACGATTGGTGATGAATAAATATCAGCCCATGTAAAGATTAAAATGTATAGTATTATTGGTCCAATCGTACAGACGATCTGATTAGATCAATTAATCTAAATCCAATCCCTAATTATAGGATTAATTTAGGTAAAATTTAATTATATTATATAATATGATACCTATCGTATGGTATAATTTGTATATATTTTGAGTTTTTAAATATTATTTAAATTATCATGACGGTTGAGATCTTGATTTCAATTGATCATCTTATATGATCATAATTATATAATATGATGAGTTCAAATTACTTTAACAATGATAATTTACCATTTTAATGATTTTTTTGAATGGTTAGGCATATAGTATGATATAGATGGTATAGTATGATTAGTTCCAAAAATTACACTACTAATTTTTTTACTATCTCACTCCTCCAAGTGTGTTTGCCAACATAATCACCAGGCTAGCATACACCCTTATAGGACTTGATTAAATAAATTAAAAATAAGTAATTATATATTATATATTCTTTCAACATATCATATTCTAGCTAATCTTGAGCCATGTATCTTTATTGGATGGTGCATGATATTCCTGAAATTTTAGTATAAACAAATAAATTTGTACCATAAATACTAGAAGAGATAAAATGACAATCAATATTATTTTTTATCATAGAAAATATAGACTTGAGAGACTTAGTTGCAATTATATGCTCATTTAAGCTTAATTAGAGGAATCTAATTGATAGAACTTACTTAAAACAATCCAAGAGGATCGTCAAAGCATGGCCTTCCAATCCAGCTATTGGATAGCCATAGATTGGAAGTTCACTTCACACGTGACCGAACATATCCTATAAAGGGGTCGAGATTGAGAATTATCTATGTACAAAATATTTTCGAGAGGGATTTATACTTTAAGTGATATTTTCTAGACCTAGAGGATAATTTCCCTTCAAAAGTTAGAGGTAGAGGAGCTTTGGATCGGAAGTTCAATATTCGATAAAAGATTTTCTTCAAAGCTGGGTAAAATTCACATAGAAAGTAAGTTACTTATGGGGGATGAAGAATAAGCCAAATAATTTTGAAAACAATTTAGGGCTATATCAATCCCTAAATAATGCTTAAATTTTTTTTATATAAAAATTAGTAAAGCCCCACTTAATATATGCAAGTAGATGTGTCAAATCAAGTGATATAGTGATAGAGTAAAGTATCGATCCTACAAGGACTTACAAATACTAGTAATGTATATTTCAACTATAATAATTAGCCTACTCAATAAAATTATATTTTGGTGGAGATTCAATCCCTTAATTTTAAATAAAATTAAACAAAATATTATTTGGATAAGTTATTTTAGATTTATGGAATATAAAAATAATATATTTCCTAATGATTCTCTTTTATATTGATGTTATTTAGAGATTATACGGTCAAGTGTGATAAGATAAAAGATGAATAAACCTTCCAACCTTAATATTACTCTAAACTCTCATAGCATATCTCCTTATGAGAATCTTTAAAGAGTAAGTAAAGCATCTATTGTTAAAACCCCCTCATGATAATTCATCTCTATAAATTTAATACATGATGAGCACTATACATTTGCTTGCATCTGGTTATGAGTGCTTTCTTATTCTTAGGATCCACATTACACATGATATTAACTATATATATATGTCCACTATGGGCATTAAATGAAGAACTAGTATGTTTAAAATATCATTAAATTACTGATTAAGAGAATGTATTAGTATTGCATATTACACTTATGTTATCAATAAAAAATTAGAGAATTTAGTACAACATGAAGAATAACTGAAGCAAATTTATTTTCATTAATTGCACAAAACAAAGAAAGTATACAAGAAAAGATATCATCATATGGATTCAATAATCTCCTCTACACTCCTCCTTGAACATCCAAAATTGCTTTCACAAATAAAAGCCAAGCACTCTAATGGAATGTATCTAGTACTTCTCTGAATTTCCTTAGTTAACACTCCTAAAAAAGTTAGAAAAACATTATGAAAACTAAAATTAAATAAGTGTCTGAACTCTCAGACAAACATTACAAATAAATTATTTATAGAAAAATATAGAAATAGATTTTAGCACCAAGGTGCTAAAGACACTTGTGCCGTGGTGCCCATAAAATGAACTAACACTACAATGCTGAATGGTTTCCTCTACTATAGTGCTTATTGATTGTGGCCTGAAAGGTTACAATTATAGAGCCACAGCACAGCTGATGGTTGAGTACTATAACATTCACATGGCACTCCCTTTGATTTGGCGATGATAAAATTTGGTGTCATAGCTATATGTAGATAAACATTAGGCTTTACTATGTTTAAAAGTCTGTATAGGTTGTTAGACCTGAAGCAATTATACTAAGGCTAACCAAGAAGGGGTGTTAATTGGTAATTTAAAAACTTTTTGGTATATTAGAAATCTGTTCTTTTAATTTTAAGCATAATAAAAGTTTTAACAAACTGAACTTTTCAATCACAAAAAATAACATGCAGAAAATTAAAAATATGAAAAATAAAAATAAAAGAATATATGGTTCGGTCCAACTAGACATTCATCCACTCCCTGAAGACTCCCTCTTCAAGTATTGCACTATTACCAAAGTGACTCTCCTTATTCTCACATAGTAAGGTGGAGAAGTCTGTATAATTAACCTCTCATCCACCAATCCCCAATACGGCAGAGAATTGTCATCCTTTTACACCTCCTTGTGTCAGTAGAGAACTGCCATCCTTTCACACCCTCCTAGTGTCAGCATAAAATCGTCGTTCTTTCTCACCCTCCTGGTGTCGGTAGAGAACTGTCATCCTCTCAAACACTCTTAGTATTGGAAGAGAACCAAATCTTCTTCAAAGATCTTCTCTCAAGTGACTTCAAAGAAGTAAGAAAGAGATTTAAAAAAGCTTACAAAGAGATCCTCACCTTATTAATAGAGTTGCTATTTGCATGTTTTACATTCTTGCAACTTGTATAGTTTTAATGATTTCAAATATTATTGTTTTATGTGTAGTTATCTCCTAACACTTTTTGGAAGAGTAGTTTTTGCTCTTGTGTGTACTAACATTTCAGGAAAATCAAACTCCATACTACAAAGACTTCAAATAAAATTCATGATGAGATACGTTGTGTATTTAAAGCATGTATTTTTCTTTGAATTACGTTTGAGAGGGAGTGATTGTAATTGAGTGAATAAACACACAAACTTAAGGAGATCTTGAAAAATTTGTACTGATTGTACGGGAAGAACATAGTTCATACAGGATGATCAGGTCAGTTATCTCCTCGTAAGAGCAATGGAATGAGCAGGAATTGAAAAAAAAACTTCTAAGTCCTGATCGTCCAGGATGAAGTGTATTCATCCCAGGATGAAATGTTCTTTGGAAAATTTTTATTTAGACAAAATTTATATTCGTTCCAGGACGAGTTGCACTCTAGAGTATTTTTGTCCAGGACGAAGTGTATTCATCCCGGGATGAAATCTACTCGGGAGAATTTTCATTCAGACGAAATTTAAAATTGTGTCAAGATGAGTTGCCCTCTGGAAAAATTTTGTCCGGACAAACCCATATTCGTCCTAGAACGAAGTGAACCGACTCTAAAATTTTAAGTGACGTTCTACAGTTTTTGGTAACCGACCTATGGAATAACTGTTCGTAATGGACGAACTTAGTTTGTACAGGATGATATGTGTGTACGAAGTCATTTCGTACCCATATACATTAGGTTAGTTACCAATACATTTAAGTAAAATCATCTAGGACGATCCACGATCATAAGGAAGATCCAATGCGTATTGACTTGAAACTTTGCAATTTTTTAACGGTTTTTTGTGTCTTTTCTCAAAATAGTCCAAACTAAACTGCCACTTAATCTTTTTGCCTACTGATCTTCATGCCTATTGAAAGAAGAGTCAAGGAGAGAGTGTAAGAAAGTGTTCGAAGGAGGATTCTTACCACTAGAGCGTGAAGGGTTCACTTAGTGTTCAAAGATAAGAATCTTTACTTTTGATTTTTGTTTACTTCACTGTTTTCTTTCTTCCTTCTAGATTTTTTGTGAAGAAGATCTGTCAAGGAAATCCAGTTCTCTGCCGACACTTGGAGAGTGTGAATAGACGAAGGGTTCTCTGCCTACATTAGGAGAGTGTGAAAGGATGAAGGGTTCTCTGCCCCACTAGGAGAGTGTGAAAAGATGAAGGGTTCTTTGATTATACTAGGAGAGTGTAAAAGGACGAAGGGTTCTCTGCCCACACTAGGAGAGTGTGAAAGGATGAAGGGTTTTTTGCCCACACTAGGAGAGTGTGAATGGACGAAGGGTTCTCTGCCTACACTAGGAGAGTGTGAAAGGATGAAGGGTTCTCTGCCTACACCGGGAGAGTGTGAAAGGATGGAAGGTTCTTTGCCAGCACTAGGAAGAGTGTAAAAGGATGACGGTTCTCTTCCACACCGTGTAGTGGTGGAAGAGAGTTTTGTAAAGGCTTCTCCGCCTTGCTATCGGTGAAAAATGAGAGTCACTAATGGTTTTAGTGCAATACTCAGAGGGTGCCTCCGAGGAGTGGATGTATGTCAAGTTTGATCGAACTACTATAAATCTCGTGCCTTTTATTTTTCTGCTGCTTTTTTATTTTTTTGTTTTACTATTTCAAAATTGTGGTTAAAAAATGTTTTCTAGAAAAATTTACTAAATTTAAATTCTCAGTTTTTAAATTTTAAGAAGAGAGTCAAAATTTTTTAAATACCAATTCACCCCCCTCTTGGTTAGCCGCTGTGACATAACCTTAGGTTTAACAACCTAATTCATAGTGAATAAGTTTCAACAAGTGGTATCAGAGCTTTGTTTCAAAATCATAAGTTTAGACTACTTCTTTATTAACATAGATGGCTACATTTGGAAACCGAAATACACCTGAGGGTTACTCTATAACTAGACCTCCACTGTTCGACAATATATCTTTTGATTTTTGGAAAACATGCATGTCTACATTTTTACAGCACTTGATTATCGTATGTGGATCTTAGTTAAGGAAGGGTATACAAAACCAACTAGACTAGTTGACAGAGTTAGAGTTGAAACACCTTTTACAGACTGTATAGTAGAAGAATGTGACTTAGCACAACTAAATGTCAAATGCTTGAATAGTTTCTTCTATGCTTTAAAATAAGAAGACTACATGCAGGTTTCCACTTGCAAAAGTGGGAAGGACATATGAGATATACTTTGTATAACTTATGAGGGGACTAATGAGGTTAAGCAATCTAGACTTAATATCTTGTTGCATGATTATGAATTATTTCGTATGAAACCAAATGAATCCATTTCTGATATGTATACAAGATCACACAAATAGTAACATCTTTGCATGCACTGGGTAGGGAACTAATGAATGCTAAAATGATTAATAAATTTTTTCGTTGTTTGCCTACTGCTTATGATGCTAAAAATACTGCAATTACAGAGTTTAAAGATCTAAACATTTACACTATTGATAATCTTCTTGGTTCGCTAATTTCTTACAAGCAAGGAGTTAGCCAAAGAAAGATTGATGTAGGTGAACCACGAAGGGAGAAAAATATAGCACTAAATGTGGAAGAGTCTGAGAGTGAACACTCACAACCTGAGGATGAAGATAACATTGCATTGATGACTAGACAATTCAGAATCTTTCTGAAGAGGAAGCAGAAGAGATGTCAGCATTGGAATTGAGGTAAATTTAATATAAATGCCAAGGTTTCAAATGATGTGATTTGCTATGGGTGTAGGAAACCAAGTCATATCAAGACCAAATGCCCAAAACTCAAAGCCACTCCAAGCAAGGAGAAGGTAGAGGAGAAACCAATTGTAAAGAAGGGTAAGAAGAAGTTTCAAAGAGCTTTCTTGGCAGACTCAGCTTTAGATTCATTAGAGACTAAGAAGGAAGAGGAAGTCACTAATCTGTGCTTAATGGCCAATAGTCTTGATCAGTCAGATTAAGAAGAGGGTCGCTCTCACACAAGACCTTGTGAGAGCATATGGTACCTGGACAGTGAATACTCAAAGCATATTACTGGAGATATTGCACAATTCATATCGCTGGAAGCTAGGAGTCTAGGCAAGGTTACACTTGGAGATAACACCATAAGGAAGGTGGTTGGATCATGTATGATTGGAAATCTTAATAAATTTTACATTGAGAATGTGTTATTAGTAGAAGTCTTAAAGCATAACCTGTTAAGTATAAGCCAACTATGTGATAAAGAATATTGTGTAAATTTTTTCCTACTAGCTGCATATTAAATCTAAATGGTAAAGTTGTTTTGAATGGTAAAAGGGTAAATAATATTTATATGCTTGACTTGAATTATATTCAATCTCCTACTATTTTTTGTTTGAAAACTGTATCTGATGTGTCATGGCTTTGGCATAGGAGACTTTGTCATTCTAGTATGAAAAACCTTACGAGGATTACCCAAAAGAACTTAGTGAGAGGTATACCAAAACTAGACTTTACTGAGGACCACCTTTGTGATGCATGTTAATTAAGAAAGTAAGTGAAGTCATCTTTTCAGTCCAATAAGGATCTTAGAACTAGTAAACCATTGGAGATTTTGCATATGGATCTTTTTGGACCAGTTGGAACTATGAGTCTAGGAGGGAAGGCATACAGATTTATGATTGTGGATGATTACTCAATATTCACATGGGTTAGATTTCTATTTCGTAAGAGTAAATCATTTGAGAAATTTAGAAATTTTTTGACTTGGATTCAAAGAAAACTTGGGTGTAAAATTATTTCTATACAAAGTGATCATGGAGGAGAATTTGAAAATGAGAGATTTGAGGAATTTTGTAAGGAGAAAGAAATTGATCACAACTTTTCTGCACCTAGAACCCCTCAGTAGAATGGGGTAGTCAAAATTAAAAATAGAACATTAATAGAAGCCGGCCAAGCAATGTTGGCAGAATACTCACTTCCTAAATATTTTTGGGCTGAGGCTGTTAACGCAGCATGTTATGTTTTGAATAGGGTGAATGTGAGATCTAAATTAAATAAAATACCCTATAAATTGCTAAAAGGAAGAACACCTAATTTATCTCATTTGTATGTTTTTGGGTGCAAGGTGTTCATTCATAACAATGGAAAATCTACCTTAGGAAAATTTGATCCAAAATCAGATGAAATTTTTATTGGATACTCAAGTGTTAGAAAATCTTATAGAGTATTCAATAGAAGAACTTTGGTAATTGAGGAGACCACACATGTTGTATTTGATGAATATAGAATTTTGGAAAAGCCAAATGTTATATAAGATGAGATTGAGATTAACTCCCAAAAGATTGATAAAATAAATTTGGAAGAAACTTTGGAAAAAGATGTGGAAGAAAATTTGGAGATAGAAAACTCTTTCCCTAGAGATTTGAGATTTTCTAAAAACCCCCAAGGGAACTGATTATAGGTGAACCTAGTGAGGGTGTAAGGACAAGGCATGGATTAAATAAAGAAGTCAATCATTCATCCTTCATTTCAACTATAGAACCCACAAATATTAATCAAGCACTTTCGAATGAATTTTGGATTTTGGCCATGCAAGAAGAGCTGAATCAATTTGTTAGAAATATAGTTTGGGAAATAACTACAAGGCCAAAGGATCAAAGTATAGTTGGAACTAAGTGGGTATTCAAAAATAAAATAAATGACTCAGGAGTAGTCATTAGAAATAAGGCTAGATTAGTTACTAAGGGGTATAATTAGATTAAAGGGATTGATTTTGAGGAGATTTTTGCCCTTGTAGCTAAACTTGAAGCAATTAGGGTTTTGCTAGCTTTTGCCTGTTTTAGAGGATTCAAATTGTATCAAATGGATGTAAAAAGTGCCTTTTTAAAGGGGTAATTCAAGAAGATATTTTTGTAGAACAACCACCATGTTTTGAAAATTCTAAATACCCAAATCATGTTTTCAAGTTGAAAAAGGCATTATATGGATTAAAACAGGAACCTAGGGCTCGGTATGAGAGGTTGAGCACTTTATTACTTGAAAGTTCTTTTGAAAAAGGAAGTGTGGATACAACTCTTTTTTTAAAGAAATATGGAAAGGATATACTCATTGTTCAAATTTATGTTGATGATATCTTTTTTGGATTTTCAAATAAAAATCTTTGTGATTATTTTTCTAAAATAATGAGTAGTGAACTTAAGATGAGTCTAATGAGAGATTTAAGTTACTTTCTAGGATTTAGCATTAAGCAAATTGAGGAAGGTACATTTCTTAGTCAGTTAAAGTATGTTAAGGACATCCTCAAAAAGTATGAAATAGACAATGCTAAACCTGTTAGTACACCAATGAGTTTCTCAGTTCAATTGGATAAGGATCCTAAGGGAAAATCCATTGATCAAAAGAAATTTAGAGGGATAATTGGATCTTTACTTTACTTGACTACTAGCCAACCCGATATCATGTTTAGTATTTGCTTGTGTGCTAGATTTCAATCAGATCCAAAAGAATCACATTTGATAGTAGTAAAAAGGATTTTAAGATATCTGTTAGGAACTCAGAACTTAGGAATTTGGTATCCTAAGTTTAGCTCTTCATTTGATATAATTAGTTATTCAAGATTCTAACTTTGCAGGTTGTAGGGTGGATAGAAAGAGCACTTATGAAACTTGTCAGTTTATTGGAAATTCTTTAGTCTCTTGGTCCAGTTGAAAAAACAATTTAGTAGCCCTATCCACTGCAGAAGCTGAATACATTGCATTAGGAAGTTATGTGGCACAAGTACTTTGATTGAAACAATAGTTGATTGATTTAGGATTAACTATAGACACTATTCCAATTTATTTTGATAACACTAGTGCTATTTGTATTTCTAAAAATCCTATTCAACATTCAATAACCAAACATATAGACATCAGGCTTCATTTCACAAAGGATCATGTATCCAAAGGAGAAATTGAATTCACTCATGTTTCTACTAAAAATCAACATGTAGACATTTTTTTATAAAAACTTTAGCCTTTGATACTTTCAGTAGATTAAGAACAAGGCTTGGTGTGATTGATTTGAATGCTTAATTAAAAATGTTTTTGCAACATTGATGTTTGTTTTTCTAGTTAATGTTTTTGTGTCTTTTTATGTGTTTGTGAACTTGTATGTGTGATTTTCTTTATTTAGTATTTGTATTCTTCATTTTTAGTGAGTTTTTTAGTGTGTTTGTGTTATAGTTTTAATTGAGTGCATGAATTAAAATTTTTGAGTGTCCATCGTCGGAGATGAAATTTTTTCGTACGGGATGATTTGTGTAGTGTATATAACTATCGGATTTTGAACCGTTTGTGTATAATTTTTCTATTTTTAATTGTCACTTCTCTGTACGATCATCACGATCATTTGGGATGAAATATTTTTCAAACGATGGGATGAATGAATAAAGCAGTTGAATGGATAAGGTAGTTTTTAATACTAACTTCGTACGTACGAACCGTTGGTTTGTCTGGACGAACACATGTCGGTTCAATAGAGGGGACGGTTTCAACTGCCATTAAAACGATCATAAGTTCTGATCATCCCAGGATGAACACGTGTTCATCTGTACGATCAGTCTGGTCAAAAGCCTTTATGAAAGGATGCTTCATAAGTTTTGTTTATTACGAAAAGTTGTTTCATTTTGACGCGTTGATTCGTCCATAAGAAAATTTTTCGTACAGGATGAATCAAAAAATTCGTACAGGATGAAATTTTTTGTCTCGTGCGAACGTGTTGTTTTTAATAAATAGAAGGGCTTTTGAACTCAACAGTCACACTCTAAACTTCTCTTTCAATCTCTTTCGTACTCTAAATCTTTTTCAAATGGCAAGTTTAAGTAAGAGACAAAAGGTTGTGGCTAGGAAACCACATAGAAATTCTTCTGAGAACTTCCTTTCCAAAGCAAATAAAGAATCTTTTCCTAAGTTTGTCTCAGCAAATATCACACCCTCCAGAATCCTAATCCAAGAACAACTTACCTTTTAGGTGGTGAACTTATTTGCTTCAACATAGTTTGGTTTTATCCTTACTCTCGTCTATCTCTATAATAAAGAAACCTTTCACTACTTTCTCGCCAACATGTCCTTTAATTCTGACCATTATATAATCCGTTCCTTTATCTTTAAACAAAAAGTTGAAATCACCAAGGCTGACTTAGGAGCCTTTTTGAATGTAAGGACAAAGGGAGCTAGAGCCCATCACTTGATCAACACTCATGATTATGAATGGTATGAAATTAATAATGTGATTAGAGGAAATAATTTGAATGAACATGTGGCTAAAGTATCTGGTCTCATTCAAAATGCACATATAATCCAGCATGTTCTTAGAACTTTCATATTCCTAAAGCTTGTGATAGAATCAATATAACCGCTCTTCTTTCTATGGTGACATTCTTGATCATGTCTAAAGAACCTATAGATGAAGCCCAACTTATCCTTGACTATCTTTATGGGCTATTTGAGATTGGTCATGTAGAGCATAAGAGAAAGAAGAACATCGCCTTAGGACATCTAGTTTCCTACATTCTGGACAAAAAATACAATTTGGTTCATCCTGATCAAGAGTTTGAAGAACCGCTCTACTACAACGATGGATCATTTAGAGCTATCTTCAAAGAAGAACCAAGTAGAGCACATGTCATTAGTGATACTAAGGAAGAACATGAAGCTACACCTGCACCCGCCAATGAACCAAATTATCAGGATTTTGTTCAAAGATTTGATCGCCTAGAGACTCATATTGATCAACATTTTTATCAAATTGATACCATCTTCAGCAGCAGGATGCACAATATCAGCATGACATGGGATTTAAGAGGGATTAGATGAGTGATATCAGTACCAATGTGCTTATGATGAGTACTTACTTTAACATCTTTGATGCTGCACCTTCTCCTCCTCCTCTAGATCAGGGTCCTTCTCAGTAATAGTTGCACTTGATTTTATGTATTTTCTGTAGTTTGTGTGTTAGTTATTGTTTTAAGTAAGTTTGTTGTATTTTCTTTTCTTTAGATGTTTTTATTTTTGTATTGATATCTTGAGCTTAGATTGTAATATCTTCATATTGATATCAATATACGTTCTCGTGTTTTGGCTTTCATGGAATTAAAATGTGTGTTAGCCTTTATGACAATCATTAGATTTTTTTTCTTAATAGTGTTATACTGTAAAATGCAAGTTAAAATTAAATTTATTAGAAAAACTAATTTTTTCTAAATTTAAGTTCTACTTATAACTTGATATAATTAAGATTGTTAATTTCATGCCGCTTATTTAGACTACATTAATTCTAATATTATTATTGCAACTATGATGTTTTCTTATTTTATATTTCACTTATCAATAAATATTTATGCACTTAAAAAAATTTGAAATTTTTTATTATTGATTTTAAAAAGATTAAAATTACTCTTGAAAAATGTATAAATGTTCAAAAATCAAAAGAAATGTGCAATGGTTCGCAAGTTGAAAAAGAGGCACAAAATAAGCCCACAAGTAAAAAGATGCACAAAAATGTGCCACTAATTTGAAAAAGTTGCGCAAAGCGCCACATGTGGTAGTTATTTCTTTCCATTATCCTTTAATCTCTTATTTCAAATTAATCTACTGTACATTTATATTCAGTATTGAAATTTGAAATATACAAATTTTCTATTCATCCTTTTTGCAATAATTTTCTCTATCTTTGTGTCTAAATTGACTTATGTTTTTGATAAATATTTTTTTATCAATGTTATATCTCTTCTTAAATTCTATGAATTACTATGATTTGCTTAATGTTTTAATTTTATTTGCATCACTTATTTCAATCACTTTCAAGATTGAATTATCAAATAATTTTCATATGTCTGCTTACATTTCAATTCTTTTTTCTTCTTCACTTTTTGTTGTTGTCAAAAATGGGGAGAAATTGTTTGTCTCGTGGTATTGTTTGATTCGTATTGTATATGTGTCTATTTTTGTTTTATGTTTTGTGTTTTGTGTATGTTGTATATGTTATGTGTTTGTTTTGTTTTTATTTGTTTTGTATTTATAAAAATGCCTCCTTATTTTCACGTGTTCATCAATTCAGGGGGAGTTTAGGAGATTCTTAGAATTTGAAATTATACAAACAATAATTATTTTGCTATCATCAAAAAGGGGGAGATTGTTAAGTGAGTTGCTATTTGCATGTTTTGCATTCTTGCAACTTGTATAGTTTTGATGATTTTAAATATTATTATTTTATGTCTAGTTATCTCCTAACACTTTTTGGATGAGTTGTTTTTGCTCTTGTGTGTACTAACATTTAAGGAAAATCAAACTCCAGACTACGAAGACTTAAAATAAAATTTAACATGAGATACTTTGTGTATTTAAAGCTTGTATTTTTCTTTGAATTAAGTTTGAGAGGGAGTGATTGTAATTGAGTGAATAAACACACACACTTAAGGAGATCTTAAAAAATTTGTACTGATCGTATGAAACAAACATAGTTCATACGGGATGATCAGGTCAGTTATCTCCTTGTAAGAGTAATGGAACGAACAGGAATTGTTGAAAATTTTTCTAACTCCTAATCATCCAGGATGAAGTGTATTCGTCCCAGAATGAAATGTTCTCTGGAAAATGTTTGTTCTAACAAAATTTATATTCGTTCCAGGACAAGTTGCTCTCTCGAGTATTTTTGTCCAGGACGAATTGTATTCGTCTAGGGATAAAATCTCCTCTGGATAATTTTCATTTAGACGAAATTTAAAATCATGCCAGGACGAGTTGCTCTCTGAAAAAAATTTGTCCGGACGAACCCATATTCGTCCCAGGATGAAGTGAACTGAATCTTAAATTTGAAGTGACGTTCTGCAGTTTTTGGGAACTGGCCTATGGAATAACTGTTTGTACTAGATGAACTTAGTTCGTACAGGATGATATGTGTGTACGAAGTCATTTCGTACCCATATACATTAGGCTCGTTTCCAACGCATTTAAGTAAATTCGTCTAGGACGATCCACGATCGTACGGGATGATCCAGTGCGTATTGACTTGAAAATTTACATTTTTTGGATAATTTTTTATGTCTTTCCTATAAATAGTCCAAACTAAACTGCCACTTAATCTTTTTTCCTACTAATCTTTGTGCCTATTGAAAGAAGAGTCAAGGAGAGAGTGTAAGAAAGTGTTCGAAAGAGGATTCTTACCACTAGAGCGTGAAGGGTTCACTTAGTGTTCAAAGGTAAGAATCTTTACTTTTGATTTGTGTTTACTTCACTCTTTTCTTTCTTCATTCTAGATTTCTTGTGAAGAAGATCTGTCAAGGAGATCCGGTTCTTTGCCGGCACTTGGAGAGTGTGGAGAGACGAAGGGTTCTCTTCCCACACTAGGAGAGTGTGAAAGGATGAAGGGTTCTCTGTCCACACTAGGAGAGTGTAAAAGGATGAAGAGTTCTCAGCCCACACTAGGAGAGTGTGAAAGGATGATGGGTTCTCTGCCTACACTAGGAGAGTGTGAAAGGAAGAAGGGTTCTCTGCCCACACTAGGAGAGTGTGAATGGACGAAGGGTTCTCTGCCTATACTAGGAGAGTGTGAAAGGGCGAAAAGGGTTCTCTACCTACACCGAAAAAGTGTGAAAGGATGGAAGGTTCTCTGCCAACACTAGAAAGAGTGTAAAAGGATGACGGTTCTCTGCCACACAGAGTAGTGGTGGAAGAGAGCTTTATAAAGGCTTCTCCGCCTTGCTGTGGGTGGAAATGGAGAGTCACTAGTGGTATTAGTGTAATACTCAGAGGGTACCTCCAGGGAGTGGATGTAGGTCAAGTTAAACCGAACCACTATAAATCTCGTATCTTTTATTTTTCCGCTGCTTTTTTATTTTTCTGTTTTACTGTTTCAAAATTGTGGCTAAAAAATATTTTCTAAAAAAATTCACTAAATTTAAATTCTCAGTTTTTAAATTTTAAAAAGAGGGTTAAAATTTTTTAAATACCAATTCACTACCCCTCTTGGTTAGCCGCTGGGACATAACCTTAGGTTTAACAAGCTAATTCATAGTGAACAAGTTTCAACACACCTTTGGGAAATCTTATGAACCCTTCACAAATTCCACTTGCAAGATCTCTTTCCAAACTCTCAAACACTCTCCCAAAGTACTCACTCACTTGCTCTCGAAAAAAAATGAAGAAGCATACATCTACAGTCAATTTTTAGGACCTTATATATGAAAGACACCAAAAATCATCCATAAAATTAAAAATTTCAATTTGACCATCCATGATCATACAGTGCGATCACACATCCTATATACGATCAGTATAAAATTTGTTTGTACCATAATGTATGAACCTATTTCATACTTTGATTGACTTGTGTAGAAAATTATATCATATAGTATGATCAATACATAATTGAACAGATTCATCCAGTATGATTATGTATGAATCGATTTCGTTCAATGAAAGTTGTCTGTATGAACCCAATATCATACACTATGATATATTTTAATCAAATTATGCTTCATTTGGTATGAAAATTGTCACATCTATTTCATTCTCTGAAAGTAGTCTATACAAACCCAAGTTCGTACAGTACAAAGAGTTTAAAAAATTCACCTATTTGTGTGGATGAAATGATATGCACCAATTTCATACTAAAGAAGTCATTTGTATAAAGCCAAGTTCGTACAGTACGAACAGTTCAAAAAATTCACATGTTCTTATGGACGAAATGATACACACTAATTTCATGTCATATATATAAAGGTAACTTCATACAATACGAACAGTTTTGGGAAATTTTCAAGCGTGATTCGATTAACTGCTTCTAGAGGAAAACTCAAGCCAAATCATCTCATATGATCCAAAATTATTAAGTATGATTAGTTTTAAAAAATCCTAAATTTTTACATTCCCTAAATGTATGTGTGCACGGTTACCCAATTACAATCACACTCTCTCAAACTTAAGAAAAAAATAAAAAATACATACTTCAAATATAATAAACCCTAATCTAATATGTATTGAAGTCTTTAGTAGTCTGGAGTATTATTTTCTTGAAACATTAATACACATAAACAACAAAAGTACAATTTCTAATATATGTTAGGAGAAATAGTAATCAACGTAATAAGATTTTGGAATCATCAAAAATACACATGATATAAAAATATAGTTATGAAAACTAAGTTGCAACATTTTCCCCCTTTTTGATGATGGAAAAATAATAATTATTTGTGTTAACATTTAATGCAAATTTTCTCCTTAGTTCCCTTTAAATGAATGACCAATTTAAATTTAGGATTTCACATGAAGATCAAAAATCAAAACCCTAAAACTTAAAAAACAAATACAAACAAGAACTACCAAAAATAAAATAACTACTAAAATAAAATACATCTCGAATGAAAACACAAAGAATATTAAAACATTCAAAACATACACACATCACATCACATCACCACACACATTCACAATACACCAAACAATTACACACATTCATAATACAGCAAACAATATTATGACTCCTTTGGACAAGAATAAAAAGGGAAAAAAGATTTTAAATCAATTGCAAATTCATTATTAACTTTTTTAAATGAAAAATAAAATTTTCAAAATTTTAAAATAAAGAATAACTAAGAT
This sequence comes from Dendrobium huoshanense, assembly GCA_016618105.1. Lineage (NCBI taxonomy): Eukaryota > Viridiplantae > Streptophyta > Magnoliopsida > Asparagales > Orchidaceae > Dendrobium > Dendrobium huoshanense. The sequence continues at coordinate 18,848,397 of CM028345.1, read as the reverse complement.
AAGAAAAGTCAACCAAGCTCATTATTCATGCTAGACAAATTAAATCAAAACTATTATTGCAAAAATGATGAAATGAAAATTAGTTAAGTTTGAATTCAATATTGAATATGATTGCTAATTAGATGGGTTTGAATTAGAGATTGAATGATAAAAAAAAGAACACTATGAATGCTTTCAATTGGTGATATTGCGCATCTTTTCAAATATTAATAACACACTTTGTGCATCTTTTCTATTTGGGCTAATTTTGTGCCTCTTTTTACTTTGCGAATCATTGTGCATATTTTCTATTTTTACATATTTTGTGCATTTTTTTATTTTTGGGTTTTTCTAATATCAATAATCTAAATTCAAATTCTACTAATAACAAAAATAAATATATTAAAAAAGAAAATAAAAACAATTATAATTTAGATATGTTTGTCTATAAGAACATGAAATTAATCCCCTTGTTTACACCCAGCCATAATTTAATTTAAAATTTTGAAACATTAAATTTTGTAAGAAATTAATTTGTAGAGAAAAGTAATTGATAATGCATTGCACTGATCAATTACAAAAGGCTTTTCATTAAATACTCAAACATTTCAAGAATTAAAAATTAATACATAACAATAAAACATATCACATTTCATTGATTTTCCAAACACATACAAAATTTAGATAAACATAAGAAAACACTAATATATGAAAATACTGAAATCAAAACAAATACATCTCATAAATAAACACAAATAGTCATAAGCAATAATAATATATAAGTACTTCTAGAAATCAGAGGGGCCTTGATCTAGAGGAGGTGGTGGGTTGAAAAGTAATTATTCATTATAACTACATTTTTGTTGACCGTGTCAAATTGACCTCGGATCCAACCTATGTCTTCATTATATCGTGCATTCTGTTGATTTAAGTTATTCTCAATTCGATCAAAGCATTGAACAAAATGAGTTTCTAATCTATCAAAGTGGTAGACCATTTCCTAGTAGAAATTTTGGTCATGTCCAGGCACAGGTGTAAGTGCTGGAGCAAGAGCTCCTTCTTCCTCTGAATCATCACTCTCAAAAATATAACCTCACCTAAAAAGTTCCCCAAAAGAGTCATCATTAAAGTAAATAGGTAGTTCAGTGGGAGAATCAGGATGGATAATATTATACTTCTTTTATAGGATGTAGGCAACTAGATGCCCTAAAGTCATATTTTTCTTTCTCTTATGATATGGAAGTCCAATTTTAAAAATATTATAGATATAATCAATATTACGTTGGGCTTCATCAAAAGGCTTTTGAGTTATTATCAAATAAGTGATTGTGGACAAAAGTGGAGTTATGTTTATGCAATTACCAGCTTTTAAAATAATCGAGTTCTCAAAATGTGCTGGATAATCCTGCCATTCTGATGGAGAGTGTAAAATCGAGACAAATGACCAACTTAAGTGACACCTCTAAGAGTTTGATTAATATTTGACCAATCAAAGTCAGCTCTTAAAGTTAAATTATGGGCTCTAATCCGTTGGGTTCTCATATGAAGAAAGTTGCCTATATCTTCCTTTGTAATCTCTACACATTGCTTAAGAACATATGAAGTAATCCTAGAGTGGTCCTGATTAACTTTCATGTTGTCCAAAAAGTATTGGAATGTCTCTTTATGATAGGCATATACAAGGATTAGGATGAATGAAAATTGAGTTGAAGCAAATAAGGGCATCATAGAAAAATGAAGATCACCATGTATGAGGAGTTGAAAAGGGGTAATATTAGCATCACAATACTTACACTACAAGAAAATGGGTCAATAGCGACCAACAAAATTGGTCTCTAAAAATGTTAATTTGGACGCTAAAGCAAATATCAACAAAAAAAATTTGGGTCGCTAATTTGTCGCAGTAGCCTCGTCGCTGAGGCTTTTAGCGACCAAAAAAATTTTTAGGTTGCTAAATTAGCGACCACTAATTAGTATTGGTCGCTAAAATTAAACATATTAGCGACCATTTTTTTTACGCTAATGAATATTATTTGGATGCTATTAGTAATTTTGATAATTAATTTTATTTAATACATTTTTCCTATAGCTACCAAAATAAAAAATTGGTCGCAAAATGATCATCCAAATAAATCACATGCCCCTTTAATTTTATTCCTTTAATTTCATTAGGTTTTGATATATATTTATGGATAGAAAATTTATGATATTTAGTAAAAAATTATTATCCAATTATTATGCCTTAGCAATAAAAAATATGAGCAATCCATCACTCCTTTATATTGCAATTAGTTAGATAAATTTAATAATAGAGAAATAACACATTTTTTTAGCTTGAGATAACAATAATAAAAAACATATAATCCAAAAAATTATATTCATCCGGCAGTATCATTGTCAAGAATTTGCTAGCAGAAAATGAAAATTATATTCATTCATATATTTTTACAAATACATCCATTAATTAACATAAAAATGCGATCTCAGAAATCATTAATCATAAAATCTTAATATTAACAAAATGATAATATCTAGTTAACATAAAAATCTTTCATTAACTTTTATGCAAATAAATATAAAATTACAAAATCAGCTCTAACAAAGTTAAATGACAACATCAATTTGTAGTCATGCTAGTACCAATCAATATCTTGTACTGCTGCAGTGTGAGATCTAACTCCATAACAATCAACACACATTTCGGATGCAAAGAACTTCAACTTGGAGTACAAGTAGTCAACCCCTACATAAAAATTTTATAAACAAGATTACTAGAATATTTCAGTAATTCCAAGATAATTCAATGTAAAATTGTTGGGAACTTGCATATTGATTGACATCATATCTTCCTCAAAGCAAAGTTCATAAAAATATGATAGATGTTCTACTGATTGATCGCTTCCCTACAAAATTTTAAATAAATTATTTAAAAAAAAACATTATTTGCTGTCATTCTATGAGTATGAAGAGTAAAAACTCAAGGAAACAAAAGTAATAATAATAATTCTTCAAGTCACACCAAAGCTGTATGAACCACTAAAATCCAATAAAATCATTAACTTTGGTACTACTTTTTAAGGAGTGAACTAAAGGAGGAACAACGTTGGGCTAAACAAACTAATGATAAATTTCATTTTCAACTAAGAATATCAAACCTGTAAGAAAGAACAAACACTTGTATCGTATGAATTCTGTAACTTAGCAATCTGATATTAAGGAAAAAAACTCATTAGATTGAAGAGTTTGAATATATCAATACCATAGTAGAATGCATGAAAAATGATAGGAAGAAATGCATGGATACAAACATAAAAGGGAAGAAGAATAGCAATAAAGAAAATCAGTAGTTGCGTCTCGAACATCAACTTTTTGAGCTCTCTTTTGCTCGGTAATTGTTTGGGACAATTGTTTTACTGCTTTATAAAGGATTTAGATAATGTAATTTTTAAAAACTACTGTAGAAAGCAACTTCCTAGTATAATTTTTTTTTTTTTTTTAACAGCAAAACAATAGTGGTCAAGTAGAAGTTGTGGCTGCGGGTAGGTTTAAAAAACAAAACATTTAGAAAATAGTTCCAAATGAAGCCTTATAGTAAGTTTAGAGAAGCAACATTTTACAATTAAATTTATTAGTGTGGTAGGTTTAAGAAAAATATTTTTTAACTTTTCAAAAGCTAAAAATTAATAATACATGCATTAAGTTGTTTTTAAAATATATGTTTTTATCATAGCAGTTCTAAAACTATTTTTATAAATAACAATACAATAACAGCAGAATATTATTCCCCTAAATGAATAGAGAAACTTTATGGTCGAAAGTTGCTACAGAAATTTTGCTTCTAAAAGTAGAAGCTTATCTTCTCATTCTTAATACACCAGATTAATAAGAATAGCAAAATAAACTTACATGTGACTCAGAAACTGACATGTGTCTCAGAAAAATGCTTCAGAATGTTACAAAATGAGATAGATAAAGATATGGATTCTCAAGTGTGGAAAGGGAAATTGAATGGGCAAGAACAATCAACTGAAACAACACAAAGAAAGAGGGTAATTCAAAGAAGGGGATAGAATTTGTTAAAAGTCGATGCATTTAAATGAAACGATAACAGATGATGGTAGACATAACTTTATGACAAATGTACTCAAAAAACCTATTCAAATTAAATAAACACCCAATCTATGCTCATTTAGAAAAGCAGGATTTCCCAATGAATCTAGGAAATTGAAATTATACAAGAAAACGCCCCTTTTTGCTTGAGTTTGCACAAAACATAGGAGAAAAAAATTGCCAAGCAAGAAACAAGAAATTCACAGGTCAGGCAGATGAACTATAGGACATGTAGAAAATTGAACTGATTAGAGAAGAGATAGGAAACCTAACAGAAAAATATATAAGAAGCAATCAAATCAAAATATACAAAAGCAATTAAGCACATATAAATTAATTACCTTATATTTCAAGCAGAAAGAGTACAGATCCTTTGAAGCCAAAAGTGTAGAGATCTAGAAAACAATAAACTAATAAATGGAAAAAAGAAGATGCATTTGAAAATTTTAATAATAGTTATAGTTAGCTTACATGAAGTGCGATGTAGCGTTCAAGCCGACTGGTGGATTAATGGGTTTGGCGAGACAGAAAGATGGATCAGGTGATGCGTTCAGTGAGCGGTAGATGAGCGAGAATCAATATTGCATCAAAGAGGTAGATAGCGAAAGAAATGAGAAGAAGTGATGAGATGGGTTTAAATTGTGATCCGTTGTGCAAGGTACCTTGATCGTGCATTAAGCTCAATGGATGGAGAAGAAAAGCTCGGGTGTGAATGCATATGTGTTGGTGATTAAGTCGAAAGTGAAACAGCATGGTGCAGTAGTTGGAAACGAAACACATGGCCGTGGTAGCTTTTGAGATGCTGTGGCGGGGATGAAGTCGATCGCTGGCAGAATGCTAGGGTTTAGTGTCTGTGCGGTAATGTGAAATTCGAATGTGAGTGAATAAACTTATATCAACCCATGAATGAGGAGGTTGTGGCCGCTACCGTTGATTGCAGTTGGCGAATGCATACATATATAGTTCACAAGCAAAAATCAAAGCAAAACATTATATTACATCATAATTTTTTAAAGTGTAAAATTCTATTATTTAGTTCTAAATAAAATGCAAAATTAGTTGCAAATTATAAAATTTCTCACTTGTTTGGATAACAATCTTGATTTTTTTTGGGTAATGTTTTTTTACTGTTTTCTTATTAATTTTCAGAAATTTATGTGGTGGAAAGAGTCTAGTTACCACCAGAGTAGTTAAGGCTATAGTTGTCTTAAAGTTACTTCAAAAATCAACTTTATAAAAAGCTATAGTTGCCTTAAAATTACTTGAAAAATACATTGCACCACTATAGATTGCAATTGATGGAAGCAGCTAATAAGCACATACAGTATATTTGAAATTTATTTTAAGGCTTAGAGGCCAAAGTTTAGTTAACTGATCACTTAAATTGCTTTGCTTTCATCCATTCAAGCAAAGAAGCTCAAATTTCTGAAGAAAATCTTTTGAAAATTTTATGTACCTGGAGATATGAGAGGGCTTGATTGAGCCGGCGAACTCTTCACGAAGAAGATTAGACGCATAGATGAAGGCGACTGCTACTGTGAACAAGAGTAAAAAATTAACTAGTTATTCATCACATAAGGTAATTTCATAGGGCTTTTCTTGCAGTAAAAGTAGAATGTGAACCAAAATTACGTTAGCTACAATAAAAGATGCAATTTGAAAATACGAATTATACAAAAGCAACTATGAGCATCCAAACAAAAGCACGAATAGGAGTATGAAATTTCAATAACTCCATTTACCCGTTGAATAGTGGAGAACTTTGTAAACAAATCATCAGGTATAGACCAATCGAACACGTCAAAGTTTTCTCGGATTCAAGATTCTTTGGTGCTCCTCGGCAGTACACTATTACCAACTTAGATTCCCCCACGAAGAGCTACTTGCGCAGCAGTCTTTCCCAATTTCTTTGTAGCCACGGTAAGAACAGAGTTTGCAAGGACATTCCCTTTTACCAATTTTGACCGAAAGAACCTAACAGAGAATATCCCTAGAGGCCCGCGGCCCGTCCGGCAACCTCTTCACGAAGACGGCTGCAATTGAAGAGATACGCAACGCGAAAGAAAATGCTAACAGAGACGGCTGGCTGTGTCAAAATTTAGGGCAAATAATTTTTTTTAGGGTTGGGGCATATTTCCGAAACTGGCCATCTGCTGCAGTTTTTTTAATATTTTTGAAACTGTGCGTGGATCCGCCCGTGAATTGGCATGAATTTTTAGCGACAAAATTAGCGTTAAATTTTTTTTTCTAATATCAAACTTATTATTTAGGGGCCTTACTAATATTTGGTCACTAAAAGATGTCTTTAGAGTCCAATTTATTTTTGTCTCTATTTTTTTGGTCGCAATTGACCCATTTTCTTGTAGTGAATGTAGGCATCCTCATTATCTTTGGATAATAAGTTATCATCTCTACTAGTTCTAGAAGAAGATCCCTTAGAAAGACAAGGTCATTTGCTAGAACTTGTCATTCATAAGGCATGGGATTTAGAGGGTTTTGAAATGGATATAAAGATGAATGAAAATTTTTTCAAAGACCCTTTTAGTTAAAGGAAAATGACCTATCATATAGTATAAAACTTAGATCATAAGTATGAATTTAAAATTGTATGGGACAAAAATAGTTTTGTACGTACAAACAAAAATGGCATAAAATGAAATGGCTTTTCATATAATGTCATTTCTAAGGCATCCTTTTGTATAAGCATTTTGATCATATGATCGTACAGACAAACATGTGTTCATCAGGGACAATTAGAATATTAAAAATCATTTTAAAGATGGTTAGATTCATCCCTCATAGAAACTGACAACATGATCATACAAATGAAATACATATTCATATGTACGATTAGTAATTAATAACGGACTCCAACAGGAAAATTGTCCCCCCTTGTATAGACAAAACTGCACATATCATACAGTATAATGACATCACCGTACAATACAAACTCTATGAAAAATACAAGTTTTGCATGCTCAACATAAAAACCTATCGTGTACAGGCTACAGAATTTGTATATGATGAAAAAATTTTATACAGTACAAAAAGAATAGTTAGAATACAAGACATGATAATCAAAAAATCTTCTCAAACCAATCACCTTATATCAAATTGCGTGCTTCACAGTAAAAACAAAAACAAAACTGAAAAACACAAAAGCTAAACACACAAAAATAAACAAAATAAATAAATAAAGAGAAACTAAACAAACCCATATTTATAATACATCAAGTTTACAGAATTTTTAATTTAAGCATTAAGATCAATCACATCTAACCTAGTTCTTAAGGTGTTAAATGTGTCAAAGGCCAATGATTTTATGAAAATATCTACAAGTTGATTTTCCATAGTAACATGATTTAATTCAATTTCTCCCATAGCTACATGATCTCTAATGAAGTGACCGTATATCTATTTGCTTTGATTTAGAATGTTAAATAGGATTCTTTGAAATGCATATGGAATTAGTATTATCACAAAAAATCAGAATTGTGCCATTTGAAATTTCTAAATCAATCAATTTTTATTTCAATCAAAGAACTTGTCCTAAATAACTTCATAAGGAAATATATTCTACTTCAATAGTATATAGGGCTACTGAATTCAGTTTTTTATTGGTCCAAGAAATTAAAGAGTTTTCTATGAATTAACAAGTTCCACATATACTTTTTTGATAAACCCTACATCTTAAAAAATCTTTATTATAATATCCAACTATTTCAAATGAAGATATGTGCTAGGATACCAAATCCTTAAGTTTTGAGTTTCCAAAAGATATTTAATAATTTTCTTTACTGCAATCAAATATATTTCTTTTGGATCAAATTAAAATCTAGCAAACAAATAAACATTGAATATTATAATTGATATGCTAGCAGTCAAGCAAAGCAAATATCTAAATATACTTCTAAATTTCTTTTGATCAATATATTTTCCCTTTAGGTCTTATCTAATTAAACTTAGGAACTCATTGGTGTAGTCACTAGTTTAACAGTATTCATTTTATATTTCTTGAGGATGTCTTTAATATACTTCAACTGACTAAAAAATACTTCTTCACATTCTGTTTTATGTTAAAACCAAGAAAAAAACTTAAATCTCCCATCAAGCTCATCTCAAATTCATTACTCATTATTTTCAAAAATTCATCACAAAGATTTTATTTATAGATCCAAACAAGATGTCATCAATATATATTTGAATAATGAGTATGTCATTACCTATCCTCTTCAAAAAGAGAGTGGTGTCCGCACTTTCTTTCACAAAATATCTCTCTAATAGAAAGTGATTGACTTCTTATACCAAGCCCTAGGTGCATATTTCAATCTGTATAATACCTTTTTTCAATTTAAACACATAATTTAGGAATTTAGAATTTTTAAAACCTAGAGTTTACTTAACATAAACATCCTCTTGTATCACCCCTTTCAAAAATGAACTTTTAACATCCATTTGATATAATTTAATATCTTTAAAATAGGCAAAGGTTAACAAAATCCTAATTGCTTCAAATCTAACTATAGGGGCAAATATCTCTTCAAAATCAATCCCTTTTATTTGATTATATCCCTTGGCCATCTATCTTGCCTTATTTATAATCATAACTATTGAATCATTCATTTTATTTTTGAACACCCACTTAGTTCCAACAACACTTTAATCTAATTAAATCCCAAACATCATTTCTTATAAATTAATTCAACTCTTCTTGCATTGCCAAAATTCAAAATTCATTTGAATGTGCTTGATTTATATTAGTGGGTTTAATGATCGATATAAAGATATAATAGTTCACCTCTTTACTAAGTCCATGCCTAGTCCTAATACCCTCATTAGGTTCACCTAAAATCAATTCTATAGGGTGATTTTAGAAAATTTTCATTCTTTGGGAAAAGGGTTTTCTTTTTCCAAAAAATTTTCTTCCAAATTTATCTTTTCAATTCCGTAGGAATTATTTTCAATATGATCCTCTTCCAACGTTGGCTCTTCCAAAATACCAAATTCATCAAACATAATATGTGTGGTCTCCTCAATGATCAAAGTCCTCTTATTAAAAACTCTATAAGATTTTCAAACAATAGACTATCCAAGAAAAATTCCTTCATCAAATTTTGGATCAAAATTTTATAAAGGAGTTTTTTCATAATTATGAATGAACACCTTACATCCAAAAATATGCAAATATATAAATTTGGTGTTCTCCTCTTAAGAAGTTCATAGGGTGTTTTATTCAATTTTGATCTATTGTTCACCCTATTCATAACATAACAAGCTGTACTAACCGCTTCAGCTAAAAAATATTTTGAAGGTGAGTATTCTATAAACATAACTCTAAAAGCTTCAATTAATGTTTTGTTCTTTCTATTTACTACCCCATTCTACTAAGGGTTCCTAGGTACTAAAAAATTGCGATCAATTATAAAATTCTTTAAATTTCTTATTTTTAAATTCTCCTCCATGATCACTTTGAATTGATAAAATTTTATACCCTAATTTCTTTTAAATCTAAGTAAAAAATTTTCTAAATTTCTCAAATGATTCACTCTTATGAAATAAAAATTTAACTATAGTGAATCTTAAAAAATCATCAACTATCACAAATCCATATAATTTCTCTTCTAGATATACAGTGTTAACCTATCCAAAAAGATCAATGTTAATTATTTCTAATGATTTGCTAGTTCTAATATCCTTAATGGAGTGAAAGGAAGATTTCACCTATTTTCTTAATTGACATACATCACACAGGTGATTCTTAGTGGTGGGAAAAATTGTGTCACCACGCAGATTTTGATTTCTCCTATTTTATAATCGAATACTGCATTGAGAATAAAGTATAGTCTCGAGAGGCCGACACAATATTCTACAATGGATTCAATATCATAATAGGGTTTTGAAAATTGATATTTCTATAATCAAACACAATTTAAAGAATAGCATATTATTTTGAAAAATAAACATGAAATTCTTAAGAATGTGTTTAAAAATAGAAATAAGCTTTTTGAAAAATTTATCCATTCTTTTATTTAGATATAGCAAGAAGAATATTATATCATCTTAAAAGATAAATATAACATTCTTCAAGACATCCAAAAATAAGAATGAGTTTTATAAAATTCATCATTTCTAAAATTGAATATAACAAACAGGATATTACATTATTTGAAAAGATAATAATAACATCCTATAAGTATATTTAAGATTTGAAATGAAGTTTTTTTTTAAGACATCTGCATTCCCAAAGATTCTTCCCTTATTTTATATGAATAAAATAAGGTTTATTTTAATCTGGGGTTCTCAAATCCCTATAGGAGCAAGCTCCTATAGTTAATTACATCCTAGGAGGAATGCTCCTAAGAAAACCCTCGATTAAAGCAGTGATTTCATACCCTTTGACTACAAAGTAAAAGACAAGAAACAGAAGTAGGAATTTGCCAAGGTGAAAGCTCAATGTTGAACATTTATTAGCGAGTCAATGGAGGAAAAGTAGGAGGTGTCGGATTCTGAGAAGCTCAGAGACAACCTCAGTCTATCCTATGTTGGGCTTTACATTTTAAGAGAAAATTTTATGTTTAAGTTGACATTTTATTAGAAATTTGGGATTATATTCCCGCAGGGCGAGGACTTAAGATCTAAAAAGAATCTGCCTCAGAACCAAAATCTAATTTGGGTACTACAAAGTAGCAACCCGAACCTAACTAATGAAGTGCAAATCTGGACTTACCCCGGCCTGGATTGGGGAGCCAGCTAACCACCTAGGCGCTTTAAAACCATGTGTCCAGTCTCTTATGAAAGATGGGTAGGGATGTTGTTTAAGTTTTAAGGAATTGGGGCTGACATTTAAGACGATTCCTAATTAGCCCCTCAACTTATGTAGGGTGATAAATGTCTAGAAATGCAATTAATATTTTAGACTCTTTTTAGTTTGTATCTAATGCAATACATGCTAATTGACTCGAATGCATAAAATGATAATGAAGCAGTTTAAAAATTAGGCTTAGAAAATAGGTTTTTCCCTAGAGATTGCACAACTTCCCCTTGACAGAACTGCACCCTCATAGGTCAAGTGGTCTGCCAGAACCCACAGGCGGGGAGGTGCCTCACAAGGAAGAGAAAGTATTAATATGCTTATGCTGACTCTCGACGGTCCCGAGCTTACTTCTTAGATCGTTAGAGTTACTATGTGAGCCTAAAAATTTTATTAGAATTTCAAGTAAAAGAATTTTGAGCGTACCCTTACGAAAAAAACTCTCCGATTCGAATCCAGGCTAAAACAAAACACGACATGCAAGGTCCTAAAAAAAATCTACTGCACAAACAATGTAAACAATCAATTTTAATAATCCAAATATAATGTCCAATGTCCAATGTCCATATTACACCCAGAATTTGCAGAAAAGTAAAGTGGTCGGGCACCACTGACAACAAACCCGGATTCTAATCCTAAGAATGACGCAAGTGATTTTTGAAATGGGATATATTGTTCCTTAAATCTTCATTTCTTCATCTTCTTTCTTCAATCTTCTTATTCTGTCTTTTCTTCTTCTATGAACTTCTAGGGTCCGTCGGGTTCTGGATATCCAAATGAAAAGAAATTCATCCCTAAGAGGGGTATTTTCTTTTCTATTTGGATATTGAATCATCCTAATTTGGCTTTCCAAATAAAAGAGAATAATCCTTTAAGGTATATTCTCCTTTCTTTGGATTCCAAATTGGATGTAATATCTCACTTTCAAAAAATCACTTTCACATTTATTGACTCTTGATATATTATATTTACATTACATTTCATTTCACAAAAAGGGAAGAAAAGTCTAGTCCACCTGCAAGGTTATCCTAAGCAATTTATAACAAAAATCATCCCACGCAGTTATATATATATGCAATTGAATTTAAATTATTAAGCCATACTTGGCCACACTCTTCTTCATTTGGGGGCTAAGCAGCTGAAGCACCTGTAGCATTTATTTATTATTAATTAATTAGCCCCCTTTTTCTCTGTCCTGCATGAGTGTGGCCACCTGCAGAAAATCATATTAACAATCCAGATCGCTCCTAGCCTATGGGTAATCTAATCATCAATCAAACCAACACAGAGTGCAGTAAAAAAAATAAATAAACAAACACACCAACATTTTACAACCAGCATGCAATAAAACTCGAGAAAAATCCCGTCACAGTGCAGTAAGGAAATAAACACCGGCCTAACCTAAAACTAGAGTCAGTTGTCCTAACAAACAAATCTAAGTGTGTGCAGTAGGCTGTGAGGTTTTGAAATGTCCTAAGTCAATTATTGGCTAAAGCTTTCTAATTGATTGAATTCTAATTCAAAGATATTTACTAATTCTAAAGTGAGATGTCACTAAATTTTCTATGTTATAAGTTTCTATCCTAAAATGTGCATGCTTCCTAAGTCTAGATTTTCTAAGACTCAGTCCTTAATTTTTATCCTTAAGTGTCACTACTGTTATATGGGATAAAAAAAAATTGTTATTACTAACCCTTAGAACTTTGCGTATATGTAAGCCCTATGAACTTAGTCCCAAACTAACCAAGAGGGGGTGAATTGGTATTTAAAAATCTTTTTAAACAAAGAAATAAATCACATAAACCAAAATCACACCACAAAAAATGCGGAATTTAAAAGTGCGGAAGCAAGAAAAGGAACACAGAAATTTATAGTGGTTCGGTCGACTCGACCTACGTCCACTCCTTGGAGGCACCCTCCAAGTATTGCACTACAAAAAAGTGACTCTCCTTTAGCCCCTACGGCTAGGCGGAGAAGCCCTCACAAGAACCTCCTTTTTGCCACCCCGGCAAGGCAGAGAACCTATCTCCTTTTGCTTCCACCTGAAGCTGGCAGAGAACCAGAACCAAAAGCAAAACTCCTTACCTCTACCAACCTTTCCACATACGAGAAACTCTAGACGAAGACGATGTAGAGAGATCCTTGAAGCAACCCTTGTGAAACCCCTCACAAGCTCCCCCTCACAAGATCCTCTCTCTCTCCTCTCTCTCTTTCTCTCCTCAAGGTCTTCTCAGGTCAAGGCAGCAGCCAAAGGTCTTTAAAAATGTTGAACAAGAGCTCTTAAATAGAAGAGCTTCAAAAGAGCTCATTAATTGCAAGTTGCCGACAATATCGTCCAGGCCGATATGGACATCGGCCTGGCCGATCAGTACAAATCAATGATGATCGGCCAGAGCATCGCCCTGGATGGGAAACAAGACGATTGAAAATTGGCTTGATCGTCCAGGCCGATCTCACGATCGTCCGGGCTGATCAGTTCAAATCAGAGGAAAATCGTCCTGACAATGTTGACCTCATTATTCGAGGTCAATTTCCTAGAAATCGACTCTAGCACTTAGGTCTTCATAGCCTAGTGTAGACGTCGCCCATAGGATTTCCCTTAGGTGGACGCCCACTGACGTAGCATCGACTCGAGCCAATCACTCAATTCGAATCAAAATCAATTCAATCCAATGTCAATTCAACTCCAAACAAGCTCAAATCAAACCTGATTTATAATTCGTCAATTTCGATCGACTCAATTTAATACAATCTAATTCGTTTTCGATCAAATTGTTACATAATTGGATTCAATCAATTCACCAATCAAACACCAAATTCTTTCTACTCAAATCTATTTTAATTTTAATCAAATTAAAATTAGCCCTTTGATCCCTTTTAAATTCAACCCAAATCTAAATCAACTCGATCAAAATCTAATTCAAAATCAATTCAACTTTAAATTCTTCATTGATAATAAAATACTAAAATCATTTGAATAAATTTCAAATAAATATATCTTTAATCAATAAATTCTAATAAAGTAAATTTATTCTCAAATCACATCTTTAAATAATAACCTAAACTAAATAATATTAATTCCTAAACTAATTAAATGAAATTAGAACCGGTCTCTTCTATGTTGGCGAAAGTCTCACAGCCCCCTCACTCTCTCAATTCATGAAACAGTTCCAAATCCCCTACTCTTGACTCTCTCATTCACACGCACAGTTCCAAAAAACTCCTCCCCACGCCCTCATTTTCACAAGAAGACCTCCGATCTCCCCCTCTCGTGCAAGAAGTCTAGAATGAACGATCCCTCTCCCTAAGGCTCTGTCTCCTGCAGTTGGCAACTTTTCTCTTCCCCATACACACAGAAAACCAAACCCCTCTCTGCAGTTCGCACAAGCTCGCCACCGTCTCCCTCTATTCTCTATTCGTTCGGAAGAAAGCCGCAAGGCTCCTAGGTTTCGTCTCTTCCCAATTCGCAAACGACTCCTCCGTTCATTCGTCTCCCTACTCTCGAGAAGCCCGCCGACCAACCCTAGATCTCATTCGTTTTCACTGCTTCACGTGGATAGAAACCTTAACCGAAGCCTTTGCTTCCTCTGCCCTAGCCGACATATAGCCTTCCTAATCTTGGGTATTTCTATCTTTATCTTCTTTATTTGGTTGTAGTTCTTGCCTTTCATGCCAAAATTTTATGATAAAGCAATAGTTAGAATTATGAACGATTATAAAACTCATTTCTAGCAAAGTATCGTTAATTTTATTTCATACTTTTACTTCTTTTAAAATAAATCAGATTGAAAGTGTTTAATCGTTTCTGATCAAGATTGTAACATGTTGGATCTATATTTTCTTTCTTTTGAAATAAGCTCTTTATGGATCAAATTTTTGTTAGGTTTACAAGAATATATGAATCATCTTTTCTTAACTTAGATGTTGTTATTCTTGAAGTATTTTTTTAACCTTCAATTTTTGATAGTAAAGAAAAATGAGAAAACTATATGAAAAAGTTACAATTTTGATAAATTTGGTGTATGTTTGGTAGATTCAAGTTTGTATGCTTTATATTCGATTTTTTTTTTTATGAGCCATTGGAAAGAGTAAAGATAGATAAAATAAAAGAAAGGTATTTGTTTTGGGAAGTAAGGTAAAAATTGTATTTTTGTGAGTTTGGGAGAAAGATAAAAAGAATAAAAATTGTGATTTTGAAAGGTGAATTTATGTGAGTTTGGGAGAATAAAAATTGTGTATTTTGGAAAAGAAAAGTAAAATGTGTATCTTTTAAGAAGTTTTGAAAAATGCATCAAGTGTATCATAGAATATAAAGTGAAGAAGAAAGGTCATGTATAAGAGAAAATTGTAAGGTTTGTATATGTTTTAAGAGTTGGAAAATACAAAATATAGGAAAGCAAGATGTGCGTTAGAAAACTGAGAAAGATAAAAAGAAAGTTTGGATTGTGAGATTAAGATGTGGGTGAGTATGGAAAAAGTTTATGTTGAAAAACAAAGTGTTTGGAAGAATGAAAATTAAAAGTTAGATTGTTAAGAGGCAAAAGTGTGTGATGATAGAAAAGTATATATATAATTTGAGAGATAAGACGTGTGTTGAAAGATGTAGAGAAGTGAAAGGTTTCAAAAGGCAAGCAACAGAACCAGTGTTCAAGCCCGAAGAAAGGTACGTCTTTAATTTCAGTAAATTTTAATTATTTTATTATTAATTACTAAACATGTTCTAATCCCTATTTTTCCTTGTTTTTCTTTTCTTTATTTGCATGAACTATGAGGAACGATACTGATCGAGTGAACAAAAGTACAATGAGCTAAAGGCGTCAGTCGCCTCTATCCAACCGGGTAGAGGTGCTACGGGCGAAACCACTGGGTCGTAGCCCCCGGTGACTGTGAGTATTTCTAAACTTAGAAAACCTTTAGGGGCCCCTTGATGTGGTATGCGTGAACCATTCCTTTAGGTCCCTGTAGTAACTTCAATTTAATTAGGTTTACTTTTTTGCTTTATTTTAGATCCCTAAACCCCTTTTACACACACTCAAAGTCCTAAGGGTTAGTAATAACAAATTTTTATCCCATACAACAGTAGTGACACTTAAGGAAAAAAATTAAGGACTGAGTCTTAGAAAATCTAATCTTAGGAAGCATGCACACTTTAGGATAGAAACTTATAACATAGAAAATTTAGTGACATCTCACTTGAGAATTAGTAAATATCTTTAAATTAGAATTCAATCAATTAGAAAGCTTTAGCCAATAATTGACTTAGGACATTTCAAAACCTTACAGCCTACTGCACACACTTAGATTTGTTTGTTAGGACAACCGACTCTAGTTTTAGGTTAGGCCGGTGTTTATTTCCTTTCTGCACTGTGACGGGCTTTTTCTCGAGTTTTATTGCATGCTGGTTGTAAAATGTTGGTGTGTTTGTTTATTTATTTTTACTGCACTCTGTGTTGGTTTGATTGACTATTAGATTACCCATAGGCTAGGAGCGATCTGGATTGTTAATATGATTTTCTGCAGGTGGTCACACTCATGCAGGGCAGAAAAAGGGGGGCTAATTAATTAATAATAAATAAATGCTACAGGTGCTTCAGCTGCTTTGCCCCCAAATGAAGAAGAGTGTGGCCAAGTGTTGCTTAATAATTTAAATTCTATTGCATATATATATAATTGTGTGGGATGATTTTTGTTATAAATTACTTAGGATAACCCTGCAGGCGGTCTAGATTTTTCTTTCTTTTTCTATGAAATGTAATGTAATGTAAATGTGTTTATAAATTGTGAAAGTGATTTTGAAAGTGGGATATCACATTCAATTTGGAATTTGAAGAAAAGAGAATATACCCTAAAGGATTATTCTCTTTTATTTAGAAAGCCAAATTAGAATGATTCAATATCCAAATAGAAAAGAGAATACCCCTCTTAGGGATGAGTTTCTTTTCATTTGGATATCCAGAACCCGACAGACCCGAGAAGTTCGTAGAAGAAGAAAAGTCTGAACAAGAAGATTGAAGAAAGAAGATGAAGAAATAAAGATTTAAGGAACAGTATATCCCATTTCAAAAATCACTTGCGTCATTCTTAGGATTAGAATCCGGGTTTGTTGTCAGTGGTGCCCGGCCACTTTACTTTTCTGCAAATTCTGGGTGTAATATGGACATTGGACATTGGACATTATATTTGGATTATTAAAATTGATTGTTTACATTGTTTGTGCAGTAGATTTTTTTTAGGTCCTTTCATGCCGTGTTTTGTTTTAGCCTGGATTCGAATCGGAGAGATTTTTTTCGTAAGGGTACGCTTAAAATTCTTCTACTTGTAATCTTAAATAAAAATTTTTTTAGGCTCACACAGTAACTCTAACAATCTAAGAAGTAAGCTCGGGACCGCCGAGAGTCAGCATAAGCATATTAATACTTTCTCTTCCTTGTTAGGCACCTCCCCGCCTGCGGGTTCTGGCAGACCACTTGACCTATGAGGGTGCAGTTCTGTCAAGGGGAAGTTGTGCAATCTCTAGGGAAAAACCTATTTTCTAAGCCTAATTTTTAAACTGCTTCATATTCATTTTATGCATTCGAGTCAATTAGCATGCATTGCATTAGATACAAACTAAAAAAGAGTCTAAAATATTAATTGCATTTCTAGACATTTATCACCCTACATAAGTTGAGGGGCTAATTAGGAATTGTCTTAGATGTCAGCCCCAATTCCTTAAAACTTAAACAACATCCCTACCCATCTTTCATAAGAGACTAGACACATGGTTTTAAAGCGCCTAGGTGGTTAGCTGGCTCCCCAATCCAGGCCAGGGTAAGTCCAGATTTGCACACATTAGTTAGTTAGTTCGGGTCGCTACTTTGTAGTACCCAAATTAGATTTAGGTTCTGAGGCAGATTCTTTTTAGATCTTAAGTCCTCGTCGTCTGGGAATATAATCCCAAATTTCTAATAAAATGTTAACTTAAACATAAATTTTCTCTTAAAATGTAAAGCCCAACATAGGATAGACTGAGGTTGTCTCTGAGCTTCTCAGAATCCAACACCTCCTACTTTTCCTCCATTGACTCGCTAATAAATGTTCAACATTGAGCTTTCACCTTGGAAAATTCCTACTTCTGTTTCTTGTCTTTTACTTTGTAGTCAAGAGTATGAAATCACTGCTTTAATCGAGAGTTTTCTTAGGAGCATTCCTCCTAGGATGTAATTAACTATAGGAGCTTGCTCCTAGGGATTTGAGAACTCCAGACTAAAATAAACCTTGTTTTATTCATATAAACAAGGGAAGAATCTTTGGAATGCATATATCTTTTTTAAAAAAAAACTTCATTTCTAATCTTAAATATGCTCGTAGTATATTATTATTGTCTTTTCAGGCAATATAATTTATTGCTTGTTATATTTAATTTTAGAAATGATGAATTTTATAAAACTCATTCTTGATTTTGGATGTTCTTGAAGAATTTTATGTTCGTCTTACAAGATGATATAATATTCTCTTTGTTATATCTAAATAAAAGAATGAATAAATTTTTCAAAGGCTATTTCTATTTTTAAACACATTCTTAAGAATTTCATGTTTATTTTTCGAAATAATATGCTATTCTTTAAATTGTGTTTGATTATAGAAATATCAAATTTCAAAACCCTATTTTGATATTGAATCCATTATAGAATATTGTGTCGGCCTCTCGAGACTGTACTTTATTCTCAATGCAGTATTCAATTACAAAATAGGAGAAATCAAAATCTGTGTGGTGACACAATTTTTTTCCCACCAAGGTTTTTCTGGCGACTCCGCTGGGGATCAATCCTCTCTCCATCTTTAGCAGTGTTTTATACCCTTTAATCGGTAGTATACTTGTGCTCGTCATAGGTTGGAACTACCTTTCTTCCGCCGGTCTTTTATTCATTTCATTCTTGAATAATTTGGCCGGTATCTAAAAAATTTTAGAGGTCTTATTTTGGACCCCGTTAGAAAACTAATGGGAAGCTCCTTTGTACGACCTTTTTGTAAAGTAAATCCCCGTGCTAATTCGAATGTTGTAGTTACATTTTTTTTTTGTAGCTTGATGTTTGAGTTAGCACTGGGTCCAAAATCAATTTACCCAATCTTTAGTAATATGTATAGTTACTTCTTTTAGTAACTTAATGTTTGGATTGGGTCCAAATAACTTTAAGACTTAAAAAATTTTAAACTTCTGTGTCCTAGCTAATATGTTACAGTTATATATTTTTATAACTCGATATGTGGCTGGACAAATCTCAAGAAAATTTGAGCTTTTAAATCAAAGTTTTCTCCTTATCTAAACAAGCATATTATAGTTATATATTTTTAAAGCTTAATATGTGTGGTAGGACAGGGTCCAAAAGCTCAAACCTTTAAATCAAAACTTTCTGCTTGTCCTAATAACATATTGTAGTTACATGTTCTTTGTAGCTTGATATGTTTGCTAGGACAGGGTCCAGAATGTGATATATGCAAGATTTTCAAGATTAAATTCGATTTACATTGAGAAAAGTTTGAAGGTTCAAATACTAGTCAAGCTTATAAAAATAATTTTACTAGAGAAAATAGTAGGTTGATTTCTTTTTAAAAAAAAAGAAATTTACCTCTATCTTCCTTAAATTGTAATTAAAACTTCATTGTGGTTGACTCCTCTAAACATTTAAATAATAAGACCAATGGTTATCAATGCTAAAATGAATAGTGTGTTCCCTCCCTCCCTCCACTTGGGCGGATTAAGGCTTTAGATGAAAATATATTTAATCACATTTCCTTTTGGAACCTCAAAACACAAAAGTTTAGCTAATTTTGCTATGTTCCTAGCAATCGTCTGAATTAAATTCAAATATATTTTCAAATCTCATATTCAATCATATTATGATTTCTCTAATCTTAGGAATGAATAATTATTGGTTGACATATTGAAGTTTTAAAATATTTTGAATTCCCTCACCTTTAAACCTTCTTGTAGGTTAAAGTTTAATATGCCTATAAATCCTATTCCCTAAGAGTACTACATGGATACGACGATTTGTCCTCTGCCATGTGATTTAACTCTGATAGAAAATAGATTTTAAGGCATACAATGAAGATAAATAGACAAGATATAAAAAGCTTTTGTTCATCATATGTAGTTTTCTCTTATGGTAATATTATTAAATTAAATATTAGCTAAGTTTACTCTTGGCTTTATTACTCCATTTGAGAAAACTCATGAGCAATTTTGTTAAGATTGATCATCTTAAATTCCTCTTTCAGTCAAAGACTTGGGATAATTCAAGGTTCTTTATTAAGGCTAAACCCATGATATAATAAAATTTCTTTGTCAGGTGGCTTTTCCTTAAAATTAATTGACATGCCTTGAATTAATACCAAGTCAGGTGATTTTATAACATCTTAATAGTTTTTCCTTTTAAATAGTGATAAAAATTATCATATTTGGGTTCACCCATTATGATATTCATACATATCTTCTTTGAATAAAGATTTATGTCAAATTAAAATTGGAGGAAAGGAAAGTTTTGTTCACCTCGTTGTTATACATTTCATAGGCATCTTGCAAATTGATGAACTTATTTCATAATTATCTCATTCAAGTTATTTATTCAAACTATAGGATTGGGTCCGATTTGTAGATCAATATTCCTTATATAAGAGGGTTAATTTTCTACTCTTATACTTGGAAGATGATTTTACAACTAAAATAATCATTTCAAGATTTAAGTAGAGGAAGCCTTCTTAAAAAAAAAATGTGAAGAAGGAAAAGAAAAGAAAAAAGAGACACATTCATTAAATGTGTAGCAAAAAAGAAGAAGAAGATGGCTTCCCTTTCTAAATCTTGAATATCAGAAGACTCATTCATCCTTTAGTATTTTTAATATTTAACTTTGAGAATTCAAAATTTTGGTTCATCATCAAGCATTGATGTTCTATTAGATGTACATACATATACCATCTGAAAAAAAAAAAATTGAATTTCTATCTCCAATTTAATTTCTTTGGATCTTAGTTTAAAAAGAAGAAAAAGATGAAGAAGGAAACCCCAGTTTTGCTTGTAGGGAGCTTTGATCAGGGTTAACAAAATCTAAGTCCCGAGACCTCTCTAGTTAGTAAACTTGAGTAGGTTAGTTTAGATATTCAAATCATAAAGAAAAATTAAATAGATGATCAATCTAACTAGAATTATAATGATGCTGGTTATGCATTATTTGGGTTTCACATATATAACCTAATTGAGATGCATAAACAAATCATGTTCCAAAAATATCTTCAACTCTCTTTTGAGTATCTTCCAATTTGAATGAGATTCTAGATAGAGTCCTGATGCTAGATGATCTACAGTGATATTTATAGATATAAAAATCACTTTCTTTGGATTCAAATTTTTGAAACTAAACTAAGGGACATCCCTTAGTTGGTTCTGAGATAATTGTCTAATGTTCTCATTCACTATTGAGTAGAAATCATACAAATATAAATCTATTATTGACTGAACTAGGATGTTAGAACATGAGGGGTTCTATCCTTAGTAATATTGATGATACCTTTGTTTGAAACTGTGTCAAACTTTAAGACAAAATCAAGCTACAATTTGACTAAGTCCATAATTGACTAATCATGGATGTTAGAATTGGAGGGATTCTATTCCTGATAAAGTCTATGGTAATTTCATCAAAAAGATATGAAATTCAATTCAAAGTATATCTTTTTCATAAATTAGAATCGGATGTTAGAGTCTAACCAACTCTATTCCTGTTAAATAATATTTCCATAGCATTGAAATCTAAAATATTTGAAACTACAATTTTCTTTAAAGAAAGTTGTTAAGTTTTGGATATTTTGATTAAACTCATGTTGGTCATATTCAAACTATTTAATTTAGAGGGAGTCAACCAATCCTTCTTTGAGTTTTTAAATCTTTTCCAATATCATTTTGATTGGGTTAAGATAATTAAAACTTAAGCGATCACTTTTAAATATCATAAGAAAATTATCAAAAAAAAAAATAAATAAATAAATAAAGCTTTCACTTTTTGATGAAAATCAAACTTTTCTCAATCATTATGAGAATTTGATATTCCTTAGTGCTTTCACTATAAAGGATGCTCAAATATTCTCCTTGTTCTTCAACAACTCATGCAAAAGTTAAAATTTTTTAAGGAAAATTTTATCATGTTGCATTTAGTTCTCTTAGAACATGTAAATGAAGACTCTAGAAAATTCATATTATTTTCTTCGAGTTAATCAAAACAAATTCAATCATAGAATCAATCTTTAAACAAAATCTTGCATTTCTCCTTTGGTGGTCGAGATGCTTTGTTAAGTCTTTACTTATCAAAGATGATCAAACTACTCCCTTTTTGTTTTCCTCACATATAATGATTCGATATAAAAATATAATCCCTAGTGGATTATTTGTAAGTTATAAAGATCATTTATAATGAAGGATAAAATAAAATTTTAATCAAAAGATTTTTCAAGTCTATCAATCTTCAATTTTTTTTTTCCTTCTAGAAAATGACATATATAAAAGCTTATGATCTCTAGTAGAACATTTGCAAGTTGTCAATGTCATTTGTGGTTGAGGGAAAAGATTCAAAACTTTAAAGGAATCAACTTTACTTTAAAAATTCACCACCCTGAAATCAGTCTTTAGGTCTAAGTCCGCTTTTACGGTAGCCATTCAATTAAATCAGTCTTTAGGTCTAAGTCCGCTTTTACGGCATCCTATTGGCTTTCTGGCTTAAGTCCGCTCTTACGGAAGCCAAACCTGTTTAAATCAGTCTTTAGGTCTAAGTCCGCTTTTACGACATCCTATTGACTTTCTGGCTTAAGTCCGCTTTTACGGCAGCCATTCAATTAAATCAGTCTTTAGGTCTAAGTCCGCTTTTACAATATCCTATTGGCTTTCTGGCTTAAGTCCGCTCTTACGGTAGCCAATCCTGTTTAAATCAGTCTTTAGGTCTAAGTCCGCTTTTACAGCATCCTATTGGCTTTCTAGCTTAAGTCCGCTTTTACGGCAGCCAATCCAGTTTAAATCAGTCTTTAGATCTAAGTCCGCTTTTACGACATCCTATTGGCTTTCTGGCTTAAGTCCGCTCTTACGGCAGCCAATCCAGTTTAAATCAGTCTTTAGGTCTAAGTCCGCTTTTACGGCATCCTATTGGCTTTCTGGCTTAAGTCCGCTCTTACGGCAGCCAATCCTGTTTAAATCAGTCTTTAGGTCTAAGTCCGCTTTTACTGCATCCTATTGGCTTTCTAGCTTAAGTCCGCTCTTACGGCAGCCAAACCTGTTTAAATCAGTCTTTAGGTCTAAGTCCGCTTTTACGGCATCCTATTGACTTTCTGGCTTAAGTCCGCTTTTACGGCAGCCATTCAATTAAATCAGTCTTTAGGTCTAAGTCCGCTTTTACAATATCCTATTGGCTTTCTGTCTTAAGTCCGCTCTTACGGTAGCCAATCCTGTTTAAATCAGTCTTTAGGTCTAAGTCCGCTTTTACAGCATCCTATTGGCTTTCTAGCTTAAGTCCGCTTTTACGGCAGCCAATCCAGTTTAAATCAGTCTTTAGATCTAAGTCCGCTTTTACGGCATCCTATTGGCTTTCTGGCTTAAGTCCGCTCTTACGGCAGCCAATCCAGTTTAAATCAGTCTTTAGGTCTAAGTCCGCTTTTACGGCATCCTATTGGCTTTCTGGCTTAAGTCCGCTCTTACGGCAGCCAATCCTGTTTAAATCAGTCTTTAGGTCTAAGTCCGCTTTTACGGCATCCTATTGGCTTTCTGGCTTAAGTCCGCTCTTATGACAGCCAAACCTGTTTAAATCAGTCTTTAGGTCTAAGTCCGCTTTTACGGCATCCTATTGGCTTTCTGGCTTAAGTCCGCTTTTACGGCAGCCAAACCTGATTAAATCAGTCTTTAGGTCTAAGTCCGCTTTTATGGCATCCTATTGGCTTTCTGGCTTAAGTCCGCTCTTACGGCAGCCAAACCTGTTTAAATCAGTCTTTAGGTCTAAGTCCGCTTTTACGGCATCATATTGGCTTTCTGGCTTAAGTCCTTTTTTACGGCAGCCAATCCAGTTTAAATCGGTATTTAGGTCTAAGTTCGCTTTTACGGCATCCTATTGGCTTTCTGGCTTAAGTCCGCTCTTACGGCAGCCAATCCTGTTTAAATCAGTCTTTCGGTCTAAGTCCGCTTTTACGGCATCCTATTGGCTTTTTGGCTTAAGTCCGCTTTTACGGCAGCCAATCCAGTTTAAATCGGTCTTTAGGTCTAAGTCCGCTTTTACGGCATCCTATTAGCTTTCTGGCTTAAGTCCGCTCTTACGGCAGCCAATCCTGTTTAAATCAATCTTTAGGTCTAAGTCCGCTTTTACGGCATCCTATTGGCTTTCTGGCTTATGTCCGCTCTTACGGCAGCCAATCCTGTTTAAATCAGTCTTTAAGTCTAAGTCCGCTTTTACGGCATCCTATCGACATTCTGGCTTAAGTCCGCTCTTACGGCAGCCAATCCTGATTAAATCCGTCTCTAGGTATAAGTCCTCCTACGGCATCCTATTGACATTTTTGAAGTTAGGAGTAAGCATCCCTAGTGGCATCTTAATCTTCGTCCTGAGGAGAAGTATAAGCATCCCTAGCGGCATCTTCTCTTCATCTAAATTTTAAAATATTAAATCCATCTTTAGGTTTAAGCCCGCTCTTACGGCGTCCTATTGATTTCTAGCTTTTATCAAAATCAAAATCAAACTCTCAATTCCTTCCAAACTACATTTGAATCATAACATTCAACTTTTCAATATCTTGGCTTTATTAAATGATACTAATTTCATTAGTTATTATTTGATAAAGCATCAATGCCGACATCAACTTCAAAATCACTGAATCAACTCAAATTTCCGTCAACTTTCATTTTGATTTTCTATCAAACATCAAAATTTCTTCAATTCATAAACTCAAATCTTCTACTTCAATTTTGGATCTAGTTGATCGTTTCGGTCAACGCCAATACGCACGATAAACTTTGGCAAGTTTATCATGCCTATTGGGGGTCCATTTGTTGACCTCATTATTCGAGGTCAATTTCCCAGAAATCGACTCTAGCACTTAGGTCTTCATAGCCTAGTGTAGACATCGCCCATAGGATTTCCCTTAGGTGGACGCCCACTGACATAGCATCGACTCGAGCCTATCACTCAATTCGAATCAAAATCAATTCAATCCAATGTCAATTCAACTCCAAACAAGCTCAAATCAAACCCGATTTATAATTCGTCAATTTCGATCGACTCAATTTAATACAATCTAATTCGTTTTCGATCAAATTGTTACATCATTGGATTCAATCAATTCACCAATCAAACACCAAATTCTTTCTACTCAAATCTATTTTAATTTTAATCAAATTAAAATTAGCCCTTTGATCCCTTTTAAATTCAACCCAAATCTAAATCAACTCGATCAAAATCTAATTCAAAATCAATTCAACTTTAAATTCTTCATTGATAATAAAATACTAAAATCATTTGAATAAATTTCAAATAAATATATCTTTAATCAATAAATTCTAATAAAGTAAATTTATTCTCAAATCACATCTTTAAATAATAACCTAAACTAAATAATTTTAATTCCTAAACTAATTAAATGAAATTAGAACCGGTCTCTTCTATGTTGGCGAAAGTCTCACAGCCCCCTCACTCTCTCAATTCATGAAACAGTTCCAAATCCCCTACTCTTGACTCTCTCATTCACACGCACAGTTCTAAAAAACTCCTCCCCACGCCCTCATTTTCACAAGAAGACCTCCGATCTCCCCCTCTCGTGCAAGAAGTCTAGAACGAACGATCCCTCTCCCTAAGGCTCTGTCTCCTGCAGTTGGCAACTTTTCTCTTCCCCATACACACAGAAAACCAAACCCCTCTCTGCAGTTCGCACAAGCCCGCCACCGTCTCCCTCTATTCTCTATTCGTTTGGAAGAAAGCCGCAAGGCTCCTAGGTTTCTTCTCTTCCCAATTCGCAAACGACTCCTCCGTTCATTCGTCTCCCTACTCGTGAGAAGCCCGCCGACCAACCCTAGATCCCATTCGTTTTCACTGCTTCACGTGGATAGAAACCTTAACCGAAGCCTTTGCTTCCTCTGCCCTAACCGACATATAGCCTTCCTAATCTTGGGTATTTTCTATCTTCATCTTCTTTATTTGGTTGTAGTTCTTGCCTTTCATGCCAAAATTTTATGATAAACCAATAGTTAGAATTATGAACGATTATAAAACTCATTTCTAGCAAAGTATCGTTAATTTTATTTCATACTTTTACTTCTTTTAAAATAAATCAGATTGAAAGTGTTTAATCGTTTCTGATCAAGATTGTAACATGTTGGATCTATATTTTCTTTCTTTTGAAATAAGCTCTTTATGGATCAAATTTTTGTTAGGTTTACAAGAATATATGAATCATCTTTTCTTTACTTAGATGTTGTTATTCTTGAAGTATTTTTTTAACCTTCAATTTTTGATAGTAAAGAAAAATGAGAAAACTATATGAAAAAGTTACAATTTTGATAAATTTGGTGTATGTTTGGTAGATTCAAGTTTGTATGCTTTATATTAGATTTTTTTTTATGAGCCTTTGGAAAGAGTAAAGATAGAACTTTTGTTTATTTTGGGAAAGAGAGATAATGATCTGAGTCTTAAACATTTATATAAAGAGATGATAATTTGCTTAAGACATTTTGTAAATATTAAAATAAAAGAAAGGTATTTGTTTTGGGAAGTAAGGTAAAAATTGTATTTTTGTGAGTTTGGGAGAAAGATAAAAAGAATAAAAATTGTGATTTTGAAAGGTGAATTTATGTGAGTTTGGGAGAATAAAAATTGTGTATTTTGGAAAAGAAAAGTAAAATGTGTATCTTTTAAGAAGTTTTGAAAAATGCATCAAGTGTATCATAGAATATAAAGTGAAGAAGAAAGGTCATGTATAAGAGAAAATTGTAAGGTTTGTATATGTTTTAAGAGTTGGAAAATACAAAATATAGGAAAGCAAGATGTGCGTTAGAAAACTGAGAAAGATAAAAAGAAAGTTTGGATTGTGAGATTAAGATGTGGGTGAGTATGGAAAAAGTTTATGTTGAAAAACAAAGTGTTTGGAAGAATGAAAATTAAAAGTTAGATTGTTAAGAGGCAAAAGTGTGTGATGATAGAAAAGTATATATATATTTGAGAGATAAGACGTGTGTTGAAAGATGTAGAGAAGTGAAAGGTTTCAAAAGGCAAGCAACAGAACCAGTGTTCAAGCCCGAAGAAAGGTACGTCTTTAATTTCAGTAAATTTTAATTATTTTATTATTAATTACTAAACATGTTCTAATCCCTATTTTTCCTTGTTTTTCTTTTCTTTATTTGCATGAACTACGAGGAACGGTACTGATCGAGTGAACAAAAGTACAATGAGCTAAAGGCGTCAGTCGCCTCTATCCAACCGGGTAGAGGTGCTACGGGCGAAACCACCGGGTCGTAGCCCCCGGTGACTGTGAGTATTTCTAAACTTAGAAAACCTTTAGGGGCCCCTTGATGTGGTATGCGTGAACCATTCCTTTAGGTCCCTGTAGTAACTTCAATTTAATTAGGTTTACTTTTTTGCTTTATTTTAGATCCCAAAACCCCTTTTAACACACTCAAAGTCCTAAGGGTTAGTAATAACAAATTTTTATCCCATACAACAGTAGTGACACTTAAGGAAAAAAATTAAGGACTGAGTCTTAGAAAATCTAGACTTAGGAAGCTTTAGGATAGAAACTTATAACATAGAAAATTTAGTGACATCTCACTTTAGAATTAGTAAATATCTTTAAATTAGAATTCAATCAATTAGAAAGCTTTAGCCAATAATTGACTTAGGACATTTCAAAACCTTACAGCCTACTGCACACACTTAGATTTGTTTGTTAGGACAACCGACTCTAGTTTTAGGTTAGGCCAGTGTTTATTTCCTTACTGCACTGTGACGGGCTTTTTCTCGAGTTTTATTGCATGCTGGTTATAAAATGTTGGTGTGTTTGTTTATTTATTTTTACTGCACTCTGTGTTGGTTTGATTGACGATTAGATTACCCATAGGCTAGGAGCGATCTGGATTGTTAATATGATTTTCTGCAGGTGGCCACACTCATGCAGGGCAGAAAAAGGGGGCTAATTAATTAATAATAAATAAATGCTACAGGGCTTCAGCTGCTTAGCCCCCAAATGAAGAAGAGTGTGGCCAAGTGTGGCTTAATAATTTAAATTCTATTGCATATATATATAATTGCGTGGGATGATTTTTGTTATAAATTACTTAGGATAACCCTGCAGGCGGTCTAGATTTTTCTTTCTTTATCTGTGAAATGTAATGTAATGTAAATGTGTTTATAAATTGTAAAAGTGATTTTGAAAGTGGGATATCACATTCAATTTGGAATCTGAAGAAAAGAGAATATGCCCTAAAGGATTATTCTCTTTTATTTAGAAAGCCAAATTAGAATGATTCAATATCCAAATAGAAAAGAGAATACCCCTCTTAGGGATGAGTTTCTTTTCATTTGGATATCCAGAACCCGACGGACCCGAGAAGTTCGTAGAAGAAGAAAAGTCTGAACAAGAAGATTGAAGAAAGAAGATGAAGAAATGAAGATTTAAGGAACAGTATATCCCATTTCAAAAATCACTTGCGTCATTCTTAGGATTAGAATCCGGGTTTGTTGTCAGTGGTGCCCGGCCACTTTACTTTTCTGCAAATTCTGGGTGTAATATGGACATTGGACATTGGACATTATATTTGGATTATTAAAATTGATTGTTTACATTGTCTGTGCAGTAGATGTTTTTTAGGTCCTTGCATGCCGTGTTTTGTTTTAGCCTGGATTCGAATCGGAGAGATTTTTTTTTGTAAGGGTACGCTTAAAATTCTTCTACTTGTAATCTTAAATAAAAATTTTTTTAGGCTCACACAGTAACTCTAACGATCTAAGAAGTAAGCTCGGGACCGCCGAGAGTCAGCATAAGCATATTAATACTTTCTCTTCCTTGTTAGGCACCTCCCCGCCTGCGGGTTCTGGCAGACCACTTGACCTATGAGGGTGCAGTTCTGTCAAGGGGAAGTTGTGCAATCTCTAGGGAAAAACCTATTTTCTAAGCCTAATTTTTAAACTGCTTCATATTCATTTTATGCATTCGAGTCAATTAGCATGCATTGCATTAGATACAAACTAAAAAAGAGTCTAAAATATTAATTGCATTTCTAGACATTTATCACCCTACATAAGTTGAGGGGCTAATTAGGAATTGTCTTAGATGTCAGCCCCAATTCCTTAAAACTTAAACAACATCCCTACCCATCTTTCATAAGAGACTGGACACATGGTTTTAAAGCGCCTAGGTGGTTAGCTGGCTCCCCAATCTAGGCCGGGGTAAGTCCAGATTTGCACTTCATTAGTTAGGTTCGGGTCGCTACTTTATAGTACCCAAATTAGATTTAGGTTCTGAGGTAAATTCTTTTTAGATCTTAAGTCCTCGTCCTCTGGGAATATAATCCCAAATTTCTAATAAAATGTTAACTTAAACATAAAAATTTTCTCTTAAAATGTAAAGCCCAACATAGGATAGACTGAGGTTGTCTCTGAGCTTCTCAGAATCCAACACCTCCTACTTTTCCTCCATTGACTCGCTAATAAATGTTCAACATTGAGCTTTCACCTTGGAAAATTCCTACTTCTGTTTCTTGTCTTTTACTTTGTAGTCAAAGAGTATGAAATCACTGCTTTAATCGAGAGTTTTCTTAGGAGCATTCCTCCTAGGATGTAATTAACTATAGGAGCTTGCTCCTAGGGATTTGAGAACTCCAGACTAAAATAAACCTTGTTTTATTCATATAAAACAAGGGAAGAATCTTTGGGAATGCATATATCTTTTTTAAAAAAAAACTTCATTTCTAATCTTAAATATGCTCGTAGTATGTTATTATTGTCTTTTCAGGCAATATAATTTATTGCTTGTTATATTTAATTTTAGAAATGATGAATTTTATAAAACTCATTCTTGATTTTGGATGTTCTTGAAGAATTTTATGTTCGTCTTACAAGATGATATAATATTCTCTTTGTTATATCTAAATAAAAGAATGAATAAATTTTTCAAAAGGCTTATTTCTATTTTTAAACACATTCTTAAGAATTTCATGTTTATTTTTCGAAATAATATGCTATTCTTTAAGTTGTGTTTGATTATAGAAATATCAAATTTCAAAACCCTATTTTGATATTGAATCCATTATAGAATATTGTGTTGGCCTCTCGAGACTGTACTTTATTCTCAATGCAGTATTCAATTACAAAATAGGAGAAATCAAAATCTGCGTGGTGACACAATTTTTTTCCCACCAGACAATAGCCCTGGATATGGGCTGGCCGATATTGATCGTCCTGAAGTAACTTAAGGTTTTTAAATGGATCGTCCTGGCCGATCCTGCAATCGTCCAGGACGATATGATCGTTTCAATCATCCTTAATTACTCCCTTGATTTCCTGAACAATTATGGCATAATCTGTGAATATCGTCCAGGCCGATACGAGGATCGTCCGGGCTGATAATTTAAAGATACAGTATACCATACTTGACTATGGCGGCTACTTCTTTTTATTTTGAGCTTATCGTCCCGGCCGATACACGTATCGTCCAGGATGATCTGTTAATGTCGGCTGCCTTAATTAAGAATCCTTAATTAGACTTTCTGTTTTAAGCTGATCGTCCAGGCCGATCAAAGAAATCGTCCTGGCCGATATGAGTAAAAACAGAAATTCTAAGTCTCTCAAGTGTGTGTGTGAAGGGTTACATAGCATCAGTCTATTTGACTATTACAAGTAGACTCAAAAGGTAAAAAACAAAAGTACAGACTGACTCAACCCTAAACTACGCATTCCTGAACTTGACTCCTTTTTGATTGTCCGATCTTCGATTCCTGAAAAGTTAGAAGCAACAAGCTGTCCAAGAGAAACAGTGTTTGTCAATCATCAAAATATAAGACATGAAAAATAGATTTGCAAAAATCTTCCCCTTTTTTATGATGGCAAAACACAAGTAGGAAAATCAAAATAAGAAAGATTCATTAGAAAAACAAAGTTACAACATCAACTTTTTCCTACCACACCCTATCCTACTCCCCCTTTTTGTCATCACAAAAAAAAGAGTCCAGAAACAGCAGAAAAAAAATATCACGAAAGACTAACTACAAAAAGATAAGAAACAATAACTCAAAGCACAAACTAAAAGAACGAGGGATCCTGATCATCAGATGGAGGAGGTGGAGGTGGCTGCTGAAAGTAACTAGCAAGGGTGGTAAACTGAGCATTGAACCAGGCGATGTCCTGGTCATGCTGCTGCTGCTGGTGAGTAAGAAAACTGTCAAATCGAGCTAAATCCTCAGCGCGGTGATACTCGTAGCGGGCAATGTCCTCAGAGTGTTGCTGCTCCTGGGTAGCAACATAGGCGTCAAACCGGGTCTCCCAACGATCAAATCTCTCAATCAACTGATCAACCGGTGAGTGTTGATGGAGAGGAACAGGGTCAGGAAAGGGAGCTGGAGCGGGAGCCTCCTCCTCTCTAGCCCCCCGAGGTTCATCAGGGTGGAGACGAGTACTGTGAAGGGTGCTGAAGGAATTGTTTGAG
This sequence comes from Dendrobium huoshanense, assembly GCA_016618105.1. NCBI lineage: Eukaryota > Viridiplantae > Streptophyta > Magnoliopsida > Asparagales > Orchidaceae > Dendrobium > Dendrobium huoshanense. Next base: position 18,816,806 of record CM028345.1, on the reverse strand, counting down.
TAGAAGGGAGTTGGGAGGTTTGGTGGATTGGGATATTGAAGTTGGTATTTATTTTCAAGAACATAGGCTATGATGTGTCCTAAGGCTAGATTTGGTCTTCTTTTGTGGCCAGGATCGCGAATTGTGGTTAGGTGATCAATATATCAAAAAATTAGGTCCGCAGTGTTGATTTCCTTATGAGCCATGATGTAGAAGGTAGTGAGGGAAAGTAGAGGAGTGATGTGGACTCGGTCTCCGGCTTTTTGGAATGACGGAGGTGCGAAGGACATGTTGGATTGTCCTAGCATCTCTGACTAAAGAGCTAGTTTCTCAAACATGGTAAGATACATTGGTCTGGCGAAGAAAGTGATTTGCCGTGGACCAGTCAAAATCTGGGTCAGAAGCGATTATGTGCAGCTTATCTCCGGTGGTGGATAGCTGTAAAAGATCAACACAGTCCTGATATGTGATTTCGACAGGGCGTCGATTCACATAGGAGGACAGGGCTGTGAAGGTAGAGTTGATGCGAAGGTTTGCAAAAAATTCTAGAAGGAACTTAGAATTAAAAGGGAAAACAAGAGACAGAATGAAGCAAAGGGAAGTGTGAGCGAAGAGATTCATTACCGGGTAAGAGATGTGGGTCGGATTGATAATTCTGGAAACAGTAATTCCACATTCTTTATAGCGATGATATGCGGCTTCATCTTCTGCTTCCCGGAAACGAGGGTCAACCCTTGCCCTCGAGGAACTTCCAGAGGTCTGACGGATGCGTTTCCCACCAGCCATTTGAGAGAATTTAAGCAAAAACACAAAGGAGAAAGGATGAAGAGTTAAAAAACATGGCTGGATCGGCCTGAATTTAAAGAAACGGCCATATCGTCCTGGCCGATCGCGGAATCGTCCTGGCCGATATGTGTCAATAATTACGTACAGGCCGATTGGTCAAAAAGGTGGTCCAATCGTCCGGGCCGATCAGATATCGGCCAGGCCGATAAGACACAAGCTATCGGCCCGAGGAGTCAGTCCGGACGACCGTTGAAAAAGCAGATCGTCCGGGCCGATTAGGTGTATCGTCCGGGACGATGCACAATAATTGATCGTACCGGCCAAACTTAAAACGTTTTAGATGCTTGCCACGTGTATCGTCCAGGACGAACAGTAGATCGGCCCGGCCGATGGTCCAAAAATGGATCGTCCGGGGCCGAATTTAAAGATCAAAACGTACTAACACGTGGATCGTCCGGGACGGTCCAGTGTATCGGCCAGGACGATGCACATAGAATGCATCGGCCAGACAAATATACTATCGGCCAGGACTATCACCATGAGTTCGATCAAATCGTCCAGGACGATAAAGCATCGGCCAGGACGATGAATTGCAGTAAGCACAGAAAAAGGTCAGCAGATGGATTTTGGAAAGAATTTGTCATATCGGCCAGGACGATAGAAATATCGGCCAGGCCGATATGACTTGAATTTGAAATCAAGACATAAAAGGTGATGATCAGGACTCTCAAAAAAAAAAAAAAAAACAGTCAAAGACACAAAAATAACACAATGAAAAACCAACACCGAACATTTTTGGATTTTAATTTTTCTAATTTTTTTTGTTTTATGGAAGCATCATATGAGGATTCTTTTCATGAATTTTATACTTTTAAAGTTTTAGGAGATCAAGATGTTTAACAAAATCCAATCAGAAGAAGGTAGAAAAACTGATTCCATTTACCCTATATCGGACATCCTTCAGGGTACAAAATTCTCTTAAAAACAACAGAGTCCTAACTTGGAATAACAAAAGAGGATTAGAAGATCCAATCAAGGCTTGTTAACAACAAAAATATCTCATAAATAATAAACCAAAATAATTTTTCTCAATCATGGAAATTGAAATCAAATCTTTGAAGGTATCACATGATCAATGAGTTTTCTAAGTTTTAAGAGTTTTACCAAAGAGATGATAGCTTGCATTTAGTGGGCTAATTTTATGCCTCTTGTCACTTTTATTGGCTCTTTGAGCATCTTTTGATTTTTGATACACTTTTGTGTATATAACTTTCTTTTCAATTTGGCTTCATTGGCCTCTTTTCTTCTTAACTTTTGCAAGCTAAAAATTCTTTAATATACCCTTAAAGAAAAATACTTAGTTGTGAGTATATCCTCCATATATTAGAGAATAGGAGCTCTCTCTCTAACATAGGAAAGAACAATCCACAACACAAAATCAAAATCACGTGATAACTGAAATGGTAAGATTTCAAAAGCTTGAATGATATCAAAGAATTTTGACTATTATGCATAAGATGATTTAATGTAGCAAGATTAGAAAGAGATCTTAAAAAGCCATTGGTTAAACTGAGTTTAGACTTTTTGTTTTATAGAAGAAAATCATGCCACTAAACAAAGTCAGAAGAAGGGAAAAACATCAACAGTTTACTCCCTTTAACCAATTTTAAAAAGCTAAACCCTATCTCCAAAAACTCCAATATTTAAAAGCTTGAGAAGTTTCATCATATGGAAGCCCAAAAAAAAATAAAGACCAAAGTGAAAAACAAAAAAAAACTCATAAAAACAAATAAGCAAACTAAAAACAACACAAAGTGAACACAAAAACAAAAAAAAAAGACATACAAAAACTAAAGATTTCAAACAAGTGATAAAGCAACGGATTTAAACAATTGAGATGCAAGCCTCCTTATGTTCAGTTATCTTATGCTCCCACGAGGTCTTTGGTGAGAGCACACCTGCAAAACTCAACAACAGTCAGTTTTAGGAACCCAAACAGATTTGGGCTCCTTCTTAGGAAATGTAGAGTGCAATGTAGATGTGGTATGTTTTGAATCATGCTTCTTAGGTCTCCACACCCAATGTATACTGCGGTGAACTGTGCAAGTGTGTGAGATGTGTCCTAGCATGCCACAAGAAAAATATTGAACTCCAGAAAAAGGTTTTCTTAAATGATTTGGGTAAAAATGTCTCTTCCTAGGTTCTGGCCTTTGATTAAAAGTTGGTGTCATCCTAGCTTTCTTACATGTTTCCAAATCATTTTAAATTCTCAAGTTAGTTATTTTTAATGCATCATTCTCAATCCTCAAATTTTTCTCAATCTCTTTAGATTTCTTAAGATCATCGTTAAGTGAGGTGTGTGAAGCTTTTAATGCATTACTTTTATCAACTAATTCCAATTGCTTCTTGTTTAATTCATCAAATTCATCAAGGAGAGCCATGTGATTTGAATCAATCGTTGCATGATCTTTGAGAAAAACTTCATGCTCTTTTTATAGATTTGAATGTTCTAATTTTAAGCTAGCATGAGTTTTCTTAAGTTTTTTGTATGATGTATGGATTTTTTCACAAATTTCAAACAATTCATCATAGGTTGGTTTACATACCTCTTCCTCATCACTTTGATTTTCTCCCATGAAACACAAGTTTGTAGTCTCTTCCTCTGGTTCAGTCTCAGAGGAATCAGTACCAGATTCTGCCCAGAAGCCTCTTTGGATTTTCTTATTCTCCTTCCTAGACTTAGCTTTCTCCTCGCCTTTTTTCTTTTCTTTGCTTGAATGATCTTGAAGTGTAGGACAATCAGCTCTTACATGTCCAGGTTTCCTGCATTCAAAACAAACAATATCAGAAGATCCTTTAATATGTTTATGATCCTTACCTTTTTTCCAACTTTGATGATGCTTTTGTTTCTTCCTTAGAAAGCTTTTGAATTGCCTTGTGATGAAGGCAACTCCATCGCTTTCAGACCCGGAAGATTCAGAATCTAATTTGTGTGCCTTCAATGCAATTATTTTCTCCTTTTTCTTCTCACCTACATCAAGATTTCTTTGATTCACCCCTTGCTCATAAGCAATGAGTGAGCCAAGCAAGTTATCAATAGAATAGGTGTTTAAATCTTTAGATTCAGTGATTGCAGTAATTTTTGCATCATAAGACGAAGGCAAGCATCTCAAAATCTTGTTAACTTTTTCATAGTTCGAAAGTTCTTTTCCTAGTGCATGCAATGAAGTAGCAATCTGAGAAAACCTAGTGTACATGTCAGAAATCGATTCATGAGGTTTCATACGAAAAAGTTCGTAGTCATGCAAGAGAATGTTTAAACGGGATTGTTTAACTTCATTGGTGCCTTTATAAGTAATGCATAATTTATCCCAAATTTCTTTACCAGTTTTGCAAGTTGAAACACGCATGTAATCCTCAGATTTTAAAGCACAGAAAAAACAATTCAAACATTTCGCATTTAATTGAGCTAAATCTCGTTCATCAAAAGTCCATTCGGTAAAAGCAACTTCAGTTTTAAAACCACTAATTTTACGAGAAGGTGGAGAATAACCTTCTTGAATAAGCATCCACATGCGATAATCAGTAGATTGTAAAAAAGTTGACATGCGAGTTTTCCAAAAATCAAAAGGTAGATTATCAAACATAAGAGGTTGGGTAATCAAATACCCTTCCGTAGTGTTGCGATTCCCAAAGTTAGACATGGATCAAATTCAAAAAGTTTTCAAACTTTAATTTTCGAATCAAGCTCTGATACCACTTGAAAGTTCGATGGGGATGTTAAGCCCTATGAACTTAGTCCCAAACTAACCAAGAGGGGGGGTGAATTGGTATTTTAAAAACTTCTTTTTAAACAAAGAAATAAAATCACATAAACCAAATCACACCACAAAAAATGCGGAATTTAAAAGTGCGGAAGCAAGAAAATGAACACAGAAATTTATAGTGGTTCGGTCGACTCGACCTACATCCACTCCTTGGAGGCACCCTCCAAGTATTGCACTACAAAAAAGTGACTCTCCTTTATCCCCCACGGCTAAGCGGAGAAGCCCTCACAAGAACCTCCTTTTTGCCACCCCGGCAAGGCAGAGAACCTATCTCCTTTTGCTTCCACCTGAAGCTGGCAGAGAACCAGAACCAAAAGCAAAACTCCTTACCTCTACCGACATTTCCACGGACGAGAAACTCTAGACGAAGACGACATAGAGAGATCCTTGAAGCAACCCTTGTGAAACCCCTCACAAGCTCCCCCTCACAAGATCCTCTCTCTCTCCTCTCTCTCTTTCTCTCCTCATGGTCTTCTCAGGTCAAGGCAGCAGCCAAAGGTCTTTAAAAACGTTGAACAAGAGCTCTTAAATAGAAGAGCTTCAAAAGAGCTCATTAATTGCAAGTTGCCGACAATATCGTCCAGGCCGATATGGACATCGGCCTGGCCGATCAGTACAAATCAATGATGATCGGCCAGAGCATCGCCTTGGATGGGAAACAAGATGATTGAAAATTGGCTTGATCGTCCAGGCCGATCTCACGATCGTCCGGGCCGATCAGTTCAAATCAGAGGAAAATCGTCCTGACAATAGCCCTGGATATGGGCTGGCCGATAATGATCGTCCTGAAGTAACTTAAGGTTTTTGAATGGATCGTCCTGGCCGATCCTGCGATCGTCCAGGACGATATGATCGTATCAATCATCCTTAATTACTCCCTTGATTTCCTGAACAATTATGGCATAATCTATGAATATCGTCCAGGCCGATACGAGGATCGTCCGGGCCGATAATTTAAAGATACAGTATACCATACTTGACTATGGCGGCTACTTCTTTCTGTTTTGAGCTTATCGTCCCGGCCGATACACGTATCGTCCAGGACGATCTGTTAATGTCGGCTGCCTTAATTAAGAATCCTTAATTAGACTTTCTGTTTTAAGCTGATCGTCCAGGCCGATCAAAGAAATCGTCCTGGCCGATATGAGTAAAAATAGAAATTCTAAGTCTCTCAAGTGTGTGTGTGTGAAGGGTTGCATAGCATCAGTCTCTTTGACTATTACAAGTGGACTCAAAAGGTAAAAAACAAAAGTACAGACTGACTCAACCCTAAACTACGCATTCCTGAACTTGGCTCCTTTTTGATTGTCCGATCTTCGATTCCTGAAAAGTTAGAAGCAACAAGCTGTCTAAGAGAAACAGTGTTTGTCAATCATCAAAACATAAGACATGAAAAATAGATTTGCAACACTAACCCTTAGAACTTTGCGTATATGTAAAAGGGGTTTAAGGATCTAAGAGAAAATAAAAATAAACCTAATAAAATTGAAGTTACTACAGGGACATAAAAGGGAAGGGTTAACACACACCACATCAAGGGGCCCCTAAAGGTTTTCTAAGTTTAGAAATACTTACAGTCACCGGGGGCTATGACCCGGTGGTTCCGCCCGTAGCACCTCTACCCGGTTGGATAGAGACGACTGACGTCATTAGCTCCTTGTACTTTTGTCCACTCGATCAGTACCGTTCCTCGTAGTCCATGCCAATAAAATAAAGTAGACAGGGAAACAGGGATTAGAAAGTTCATTTAATAAATAATAATGAAATAATTGAAATTTACTAAAAGTAAAGACGTACCTTTCTTCGGGCTTGAACACTGGCTTTGTTGCTTGACTTTTGGAATCTTTCCTTTTTGATAGCATATTATACTTTTCCAACATTTATCTCGAGGCAACAAGAAAAGGGAAAAAGAAGAAAAGAGAGAAAGAGGTAGAGAAAAATATAGCTTTCTTTAAAACTTCTAATTTTCCAAACATATAATTTCACTCTTCCAAAACTCGCACAAATTCCACCTTTTAATGCACACAAGTTTACTTTTCAAAATCACACACTTATACTTTACTTTTTACATACACCTTTAACCTTTCAAAACACACACATTTCAAAAATTCACACTCGACACTCTCCACTACAAAAATATTAGTTTCCAACACATTTCATTTTTCCCAAAATTCTTATATCTCACTTTTCAAAAAACACTTTTATACTTTTCAAAGCATACACTTTTCCACTTTTCAAATCACCCACAAATTACACTTTTCAAAACCTTTACAAATATCAAATATTTCAAAATCTATATACTTTTTAATACGCACTTTCCAAAATTTTCCAAAGACACACACAAATCACCTTTTTGACTAATACATACAATTCTTCTTTCAATACATACACTTTACTTTTCTTTTCCAAAATACACAATTTCTACCCTCTCAAACTCACACAAGTTCTAACACATTTCCACCTTTCCAAGAGACACACAATTTACATTTCTCAATTTTAAAGATGTATACAAACTTCACAATTCCACTTTTCAAACACACATACAAAAGTCACTTTCCATTTTTTTTTTTACTTCTTTTTCTAGAAAACATTTGATGAACTTCCTCAAAACACATGTACACTTTTCCTTTCAGAACAAATACTTTGTCACTTTCCAAACAATTCCTGAAGCCCTCGAACATAAAGCATATGATCTTTTTAACAACTTTGTAAGCCTCAAGAACATACGCATATAGTTATTAACATTAGGCCATTTGATCACTTTGATAAGAGAATGGTAATTATAGAATATAAAGAGACCATAATAACTTGCTTCAATTCACTGTTGAGATTTCATTGAAGAGAAAATAATAATAAAAATAAAATATTTACTAACTGATTATGAAAACTAACTATTAGTGAAGCTTAAGCAAATGATTCAAGAAATCCTCTCAAACTTTGTAAAGATCGAGCAAACTATCAGTAAGAGTTTAGTATTTTGTTTCTCATTATTTCTTTGCTATAAAAAAAATGACAACTCAAAAATTCTCAAGAATAACAAAATCTAGGATAAGAGTAGATGATCCATATGCATTTTGTAAACCTAACAAAAATTTGATCCATAAAGAGCTTATTTCAAAGAAAAGAAAACATAGATTCAACAGGTTATACTCTTGATCAGACACAAGTAAATACTTTCATTCTGATTCTAACGGAAGCAGAGATATGAAATCTAGTTGACAATACTTTAATAGAAATGGGTTTTATAATCATTCATGATTCTAACTAATGGCTGGCCATAAAATTTTGGCATGAGAGCCAAGAATTGCATCCAAATAATGAATAAGAAGATAGAAGATACCTTGCAAATGGCAGGAATACCAATAGTTAAGGTTGCTGTCTATGTGAACAAAGGGAGGCAGAGACTTCCGTTTGGCTTCCCTAGGTTCAATCGGCCAAGGAAGATGTGCGCAGGGCTAGTTAGGGCTCTCGGTTTGCTCTTCCATGGAGTTGGCATTTACGAACTAGAAGGGGATGGAGCAGGAGGGGTTTCGCCTGGAGCTCTTTGCGAAAATGAGCGAGGCAGAGAGGGAGATGAGGGGCTTTGTGCGAACGGCTGAAGCTTCCTTGCCAACAAAAAATGAAAAAAGGGGTCGGGTTCTGAACTTGGTGTTGGGTTCTCTATACGCGAATGAGGAGTAGTGGGAGATCGTGGGTTCCGAACTTCTGAGAGAGAGAGCCAAAAAACTAGACTTCGTGAACTTCCGAGAGTGTCCTGATGGTGATGGAGCAGTTTTCGAACTGGGAGAGGAGGAGGCAGTTCGCCAACTGCAGGGAGTTGGGGTCGGTTCGTGAATAGAGAAGGAGAATGGGGCTGTGTGTTGGACCGGCCCTAAACTGCACTTAATTAAATCTTATTTCAAAACAAATTTGACGGCTTAGATTAGTTTAAGCCCTAAAAAAAAAATCTAAGGGCTGATCTTGATTTGATTTAAAAATAAAATAGATTTTATTAGGAAGAATTTGATGTTTGATTGGTGAGTTAGTTAGAGCCTAATGATATATTAATTTGATTGAAAACGAATTAGATTGAATCGATCGACATCGACGAATCATAAATCGAGTTTGATTTAAGTTTGTTTGGAGTTGAATTAAAATTTAATTGAATCGATTCTTATTCAAATTGAGTGATAGGCTCGAGTCGATGCTACGTCAGTGGGCGTCCACCTAAGGGAAATCCTATGGGCGACGTCTACACTAGGCTACGAAGACCTAGGTGCTAGAGTTGGATTTGGGGAAATTTACCTCAAATAATGAGGTCAACACTTAGTAAAGTCTAGTTTTGGGTATTCCTCTAACCAGTTATTTTTGGATAATTTTTTTAAGATTTGTCATGCTAGCATGATAAAGTCTCATATTCCATAACCATGACTCATCACTAATTATTTTGAGACAAAAAGAGTAATGAGTATTAATACAATTCAAATCAAATATGTACGCGTTATTTACTTTAATTCCTTTCAAAATATTAATTTCATTTTGGCTTATTATATAACTAGTGGGAAAAACATTTACACTATAATCCATATCACATAGGTGAATAATACTCAATAAGTTGTTTTTTAAGCCTTCTATCAATAAAATATTCTCAATAAAATTTTTTCCAAGTTTTCAATCATACATGTGCCTACCACTTTTTTAGTGTTATTGTCTTCCAGTGTAACCTTGCCTCTATTCCTGGCTTCTAGTGATATGAATTATGTAGTATCTCCAATCATATGCTTTGGATGTCCACGTACCAAAAGCTCTCACCATGTATTATATAATAGTGTTTCTATAAAATAATCAATCGTTAGTCATGGAAACCCAAACAAATTTTGGTTCTCCTCTTAAAAAATTAATCTAGATACATGTTTGATATGTTTTTTTTTATGCATCTTTGATATACACACTAGATATGATTTACTATATATAGTGCAAGTGTGTGATATATGGCCAATTATTTCACAAGAAAAATATTTGACTCCAAAAAAAGGATTTATCAATCTACGTGAGTAAAACTATCTTTTCTTAGATTTTAAAAATTTTGGCTTCTTATCAGAATTGAAAAAGTTTTCAGTTGTGGGTGGAATCCTATTTTCTTCAAGTGCTTTCAATTCAGCTTTAAAACATGTGTTGGCACTTTCTAAAATAGCATTGTCAACTTTTAAATAATACTCTTTACTATTAGATTCATCCATAAATATTTTAAAATTATTTTTAAGTTTAATGTGGGATGATCTTAATAGTTCATACTATTTTTTCAATTCATCAAACTCATCAAATAGTTTCATGTGGTTGCTATCAACCAATGTGTGATCTTTTCTAAATATTTCATGTTCTTTTTGTAATTCTTGAAATTCAATATTCAACCTTGCGTGCATCTTTTTAAGTTTTTATAAGAAGTATGAATATTTTAGAAACATTAAAATAACTCTTCATATGTCAAGTCACATATTTCTTCTTGATATGAATGATCAAGCTTGTCAACCATCAAACACATGTTGGTGACTTCTTCCACTACTTTTATTTTTTAAGAATCTGAAGTTGAGTCCACCCAAAGTGCTCTTTGTAATCTTTTCTTACCCTTCCGTACGTTGCTTTTCTCCTCAAACTTCTCCTTACTAGGATTGGCTTTAAGATTTAGGTAATTCAATTTGATATGTTCAGGTTTCCTGCATTCATAAAAAAATTGCATAATTAGAAGCCTTAGCATTTTTGTGGAACCTACCTTTATTACATAACTGACATCTCGTTTACTTCCTTTCTAGAAAACTCCTGAATTGCCTAGCCGTCAAGGCAATGCCATCTTCATTCTCAGACTAAAATTGTTCACTCTTCGAGTCATCCACTTTCAAAGATTTAGCTTCTCACCTACATCACTCTATCTTTGAGTCACTCCTTTCTCATAAGTAATTAGTAGTCTAAGAAGATTTTTAATAGAATAAACATTTAAATATTTTGATTCAGTTATCGTAATTATCTTTGTATCATAAGTAGTGGGAAAATAATGAAGAATTTTATTTACTATCTCAACATTTGTTAGTTCCCTACCTAAAGCATTCAATGAGGTGACTATTTGTGGGAAACATATATACATGTAAGTGATTGATTCATTTAGTTTCATGTTAAGAAATTCATAATCATGTAGCAAAATATTCAATCTAGATTATTTCACTTTGTTAGTCCCTTCATATGTAATACAAAGTCTAGACAAATTATTTTTCTATTTTTATAGGTAGAGACACTCATATAGTCTTTAGATTTAAGTGCATAGAAAAAACTGTTCAAACATTTAACATTTAACTAAGTTAATTCTTTTTTTCAACAGTCCCGTCAGTAAATGGTGTTTAAGTTCTAATTCCATCTATAAATCTAGTTGTCCTAATGTATCTTTCATGATTTAAAATCCACATGTGATAGTCAAATGATTGAAGAAAAGTATACATTCATGTTTTCCAAAAATTGAAAGGGATGTTATCAAACAATGGGGTTCTAGTGATCAAATACCCTTCAGGTGTGTTACGATTTTCAAAAGTAGCCATGATCATTTTAAAAAGTTGTTTAACCATGATACCACTTGAAAGTCTGTATAGGATGTTAGACCTAAAATAATTATTCCAAGGCTAACCAAGAGGGTCTAAATTGATAATTTAAAAAACTTCTTATTATATTAGAAAAATATTCTTATCTAAACTAAACTTTTCAACTAAAAAAATAAAAATGCAAAAAATTAAAAATACGATAAATAAAAATAAAATAACATAGTAATTTATAGTGGTTCGGTCCAACTAGACCTACATCTACTGCCTGAAGATTCCCTCTTCAGGTATTGCACTATTATCAAACTGACTCTTTTTTCCCCATAATAAGGCAGAGAAGCCTACATAATTAATCTTTTTTCCACCAATCCCCAGTGCGGTAGAAAATTGTCATCCTTTCACACCCTCCTAATGTTAGTAGAAAACTATCATCCTTTCATATCCTCCTGGTATTGATAGAGAATCATCATCCTTTCACACCCTCCTAGTGTCTTCAGAGAACCATCATCCTTTTACACCTTCCCGATGTTAGCAGGGAACCTGATTTTCTCCAAAGATCTTCTCTCGAGTGACTTCAAAGAAGTATGGATAAGATTTGATAAAACTTATAAAGAGATCCTCGCCTTTGGGCAACCTTGTGAACCCTTCATAAACAACACTTGCAAGATCTATTTCCACACTCTCAAACACTCTCCTAAAGCACTCTCACACGTTTTTTCAATGAAAAAAATAAAGAAGCATACGTCCACAGTTAGTTTTTAGGATATTATATATGAAAGACATGAAAAATTATCCAGAAAACTAAAATTTGAATTTGATCATCCATGATCATATAGTACGATCACACATTATATATACGATCAGTATAAAATACATTTGTATGATGTTGTATGAACCTAATTCATACTCTGATTGAGTTGTGTACAAATTGACATCGTATAGTACAATAAGTTTAAAATTGAACAGATAAACTGATTTTATACACTAGAAGTCATCTATACGAACCCAATATCATACAGTATGATCTAGTTTAGTAATATCATGCTTTGTTTGGTACAAAAATGGTCGAGTTCATTTCATACTCTGGAAGTCATCTGAAGAACCCAAGTTCATACAGTATAAGCAGTTCCAAAAATTCACCTTTTTATATGGATGAAATGATATGCACCAATTTCATATTTTAGAAGTCATCTGTATGAAGCCAAGTTTGTACAGTACAAACAGTTTAGAAAATTCACTTGTTCATATGGACGAAATGATACACACCAATTTTATACTTGGACGTCATCTGCATAAAGGTAATTTTGTATACTACGTACAGTACTTAGGAAATTTTCATGCATGATTTGATTAATTGCTTCTAAAGGAATGCTCGGGTCAAATCAACACGTACAATCCAAAATCATATAGTATGATTATTTTTAAAAAATAACTAATTTTTACACTCCTTAGTCTGTATGAATGATTACCTAATTATAATCATACTATTTCAAACTCAAGAAAAATATAAAAAGTATAAACTTTAAATATAATAATTCCTAATTTAATTTGTCTTGAAGTTTATAGCAGTCTGGAGTATGATTTTTCTAAAATGTTAGTACACACAAACAACAAAAGCAAAATTTCTTGTATATGTTACAAGAAAAAGTATTAACACAATAAGATTTTGGAATCATAAAAACACACATGATATAAAAACATAGTTGTGAAAACTAAGTAGTAAAAATGTTGACTTCTACAACTCTGCGGTGTCGTCAAATAGAGACTGGGTGCTGCCATGTCAATATTTTAGTACTTCGAAAGTGTCAATAAAGGTGCCTTAGTGGTATAAAATTGGATGTAGTGGTATTCTACTGTACTTGAAAATTTTTCCCATTTTTTATATTTTCCTGCACAAGCACACCTAAAAAAAATGTTTTCCCTAAAAAATTAACACTTAAAATATAACATTATTTACACTTATCAAATCCTTCCCAACTTAAACTCTTGCTTGTCCTCTAGCAAATTAAAGTTTGTAATTCTGATTAAGTGAATAACCAAATTAAAAAATTACAATAAAAATTACTAAAATATAGGATAATACATTACTGTCCAAAATTAGTAAAAATGATTCAAAGTTATACTTCTAGTTTGGAAAAATACCAATAATTAGCTTAAATCAATCTTTCTTATTTCTACCTAATTTGAAAATATTGGTTATAGCTTTAATGATTATATTTTTAATGTTGAATTAAATAATATAGTTTTAATAATTGGATATGGTTGGAGTTAAAATTGTACTTTCATGAATTCATTAAACATTGTATTAGCTCTCTCATCTTATCCTTTATGGTTTTTATATGAGAGTTTATTTCAAATCTTAAGCTTTCTTTGATACAAATTTTTAAATGTACTCATCTTTTTCTTTTGATATTTTTAATTTCTTTTTGTATTTCTTTTGTGGAGTGCAAAATTAATGATTTTGAATATCAACTTTTGCTTTAGTATTCTCATACAATCTTAATAATTTCAATGTATGTACTTGATGAGATTACTAATTCCATCTTCAGGTTAGCTATGATTTCAAATTTTAATATACTCATATCTAGTTTGTAATACTAATTATTCATCTTATAATTTTAGAAGTTAAATTTATAAAGGTATAACTTATAAATTCAAAATAGGATGATAACTCGAATGGTTGAATGAGTTTTGTATTAATTTTTCCAACCTATAAAGTGTAAAAAGAGTTCATTCAAACTAGGATATAGGGTTTTCTTATTATCTTAATTTTTTATAATTTTTAATTATCATTTTTATAAAGGTTAATTAAATTATAAGAATATAAAAGTAATTGGTGGATAATGATAATTTAAGCATGAAGGAAATTTACTAATATGTAAATAAACACATAATAAACACTACAAACACATGTTTTCATATGAGTGATAAAAAGTGCATAAAACATTAGTTGAAAACAAAATAGAACATATCATTACATTAATGTGATTAATACTAACATATTATATACGGGTCACCTCCTATAAGCACTAAGTTTTAAGTCTTTATCTATGTTGCAAATCTATTTTTCATGGCTTATGTTTTGATAATTGACAAACAAGGTTTCTCTTGGACTGCTTGTTGCTTCTAACTTTTCAGGAATCGAAGATCGGACGATCAAGAAGAAGCCAGTTCAGGATTACGTAGGTTTAGGGTTGAGTCAGTCTGTACTTTTGTTTTTCACTTCTTGAGTCTACTTGTAATGGTCAAAGAGACTGATGCTAAGTAACCCTTCACACACACACTTGAGAGACTTAGAATTTTTGTTTTTTACTCAAATCGGCCAGGACGATGTTTTGATCGGCCTGGACGATCAGCTTAAAACAGAAAGTCTAAATAAGGATTCTTAATTAAGGCAGCCGACATTAACATATCGGCCTGGATGATATGTGTATCGGCCAGGACGATAAGCTCAAAACAGAAAGAAGTTGCCACCATAGACAATTAAGGTATACAATATTTTTAAATTATCGGCCAGGACGATCCTAGGATCGGCCTTGGACGATATGCACAAATTATGCAATAATTGTTCTGGAAATTAAGGGAGTAATTAAGGATGATTGATACGATCATATCATCCTGGACGATTGCAGGATCGGCCAGGACGATCCAGTCAAAAACCTTAAGTTACTTCAGGACGATAAGTATCGGCCAGCTCGTATCTAGGGCTATTGTCAGGACGATTTTTCTCTGATTTGAACAGATTGGCCAGGACGACCGTGAGATCAGTCTGGATGATCAAGCCAATTTTTAATCGTCCTGCTTTGCATCCAGGGCGATGCTCTGGCCGATCTTCATTGATTTGTACTGATCAGCCAGGCCGATGTCCATATCGGCCTGGACGATATAGTCGGCAACTTGCAATTAATGAGCTCCTTTGAAGCTCTTCTATTTAAGAGCTCTTGTTCAACGTTTTTAAAGACCTTTGGCTGCTGTCTTAACCTGAGAAGACCTTGAGGAGAGAAAGAGAGAGAGGAGAGAGAGAGAGGATCTTGTGAGGGGGAGCTTGTGAGGTGATTAACAAGGGTTGCTTCAAGGATCGCTTTGCTTGTTTTTCGTCTAGAGTTTCTCGTCCATGGAAGGGTCGGTAGAGGTAAGGAGTTTGCTTTTGGTTTTGGTTCTCTGCCAGCTTCAGGAGGAAGCAAAAGGAGGTAGGTTCTTTGCCTTGCCGGGGTGGCAAAAAGGAGGTTCTTGTGAGGGCTTATCCGCCTAGCTGTGGGGGCTAAAAGAGAGTCACGTTTTGTAGTGCAATACTTGGAGGGTGCCTCCAAGGAGTGGACGTAGGTCGAGTCGACCGAACCAGTATAAATTTCTGTGTTCTTTTTCTTGTTTCCGCACTTTTAAATTCCGCATTTAGTTTTGTGGTGTGATTTGGTTTATGCAATTTTCTTTCTTTATGAAAAGAGTTTTTAAAATACCAATTCACCCCCCCCCCCCCTCTTGGTTAGCTTGGGACTAAGTTCATAGGGCTTAACATCCCTAACGAACTTTCAAGTGGTATCAGAGCGGGATTCGAAAATTAAAGTTTGAAAACTTTTTTAATTTGATCCATGGCTAACATTGGGAATCGTAACACTACGGAAGGGTATTCTATTACCCAACCTCCTCTGTTCGATAACCTACCTTTTGATTTTTGGAAAAGTTGCATGTCAACGTTTTTACAATCTACTGATTATCGCATGTGGATGCTTATTCAAGAAGGTTATTCTTCACCTTCTCATGAAATTAATGGTGTTAAAACTGAAGTTGCTTTTACTGAATGGACTTTTGATGAACGAGATTTAGCTCAATTAAATGCGAAATGTTTGAACTATTTTTTCTGTGCTTTGAAATCTGAAGATTACATGCGTGTTTCAACTTGCAAAACTGGTAAAGAAATTTGGGATAAATTGTGCATCACTTATGAAAGTACTAATGAAGTTAAACAATCCCGTTTGAACTTTCTCTTGCATGACTACGAACTTTTTCGTATGAAACCTCATGAATCGATTTCTGACATGTATACTAGGTTTACTCAGATAGTTACTTCATTGCATGCACTAGGAAAGGAACTTTCGAATTATGAAAAAGTGAACAAGATTTTGAGATGCTTGCCTTCGTCTTATGATGCTAAAATCACTGCAATCACTGAATCTAAGGATTTGAACACCTATTCTATTGATAACTTACTTGGCTCACTCATTGCTTACGAGCAAGGGGTGAATCAAAAAAATGTTGATGCAGGTGAAAAGAAAAAGGAGAAAATAATTGCATTGAAGGCTCACAAATCGGATTCTGAATCTTCCGGGTCTGAAAGCGATGAAATTGCCTTCATCACAAGACAATTCAAAAGCTTTCTAAGGAAGAAACAAAAGCATCATCAAAGTTGGAGAAAAGGTAAGGATCACAAACATGTTAGAGGATCTTCTGATGTTATTTGTTTTGAATGCAGGAAGCCTGAACATGTGAGAGCCGATTGTCCTACACTTCAAGATCATTCAAGCAAAGAAAAGGAAAAAGGTGAGGAGAAAGCTAAGTCTAGGAAGGACAAGAAGAAAATTCAAAGAGGTTTCTGGGCAGAATCTGGTATTGATTCCTCTGAGACTAAACCAGAGGAAGAGACTACAAACTTGTGCTTCATGGGAGAAAATCAAAGTGATGAGGAAGAGGTATGTAAACCAACCTATGATGAATTGTTTAAAATTTGTGAAAAAATCCATGCATCATAAAAAAAACTTAAGAAAATTCATGCTAGTCTAAAATTAGAACATTCAAATCTACAAAAAGAGCATGAAGTTTTTCTCAAAGATCATGCAACGATTGATTTAAATCACATGGCTCTTCTTGATGAATATGATGAGTTAAACAATAAGCATTCGGAATTAGTTGATGAACATAATGCATTAAAAGCTTCATACACCTCACTTAAGGTTGATCTTAAGAAATCTAAAGAGATTGAGAAAATTTTGAAGATTGAGAACAATGCATTAAAAGGAACTAACTTGAGGATTCAAAATGATTTTGATACATATAAGAAAAATCGGATGACTTCCACTTTTGATTTTAAGCCAGAACCTAGGAAGAGGCATCATAACTCAAATCATTTAAGAAACTCTTTTCCTGGAGTTAGATGTTTCTCATGTGGCATGCTAGGACACATCTCACACACTTGCACCGTTCACTGTAGTACACATTGGGTGTGGAGACCTAAGATGCATGATTCACAGCATACCATATCTGCATTACATTCTACTTTTTCTAAGAAGGATCCCAAACCTGTTTGGGTTCCTAAAATCTGACTGATGTTGAGTATTGCAGGAGTACTCTCACCAAAAGACCTCATGGGAGCATAGAATAACTGGACATAAGGAGGCTCGCAGCTCAAAACTGCTTAAACTCGCTGCTTTATCACGTGCTTGAAATGTTTATTTTTTTTGTGTTTCTTTGTGCTAGTTTTTGTGCTTACTTGGTGGTAGTCTAGTTTGCGTTGTTTTTATTTTTTTTTGTTTTTATGTGTTCTGTCTTTGCGTTGCTCTTTAATTTTGGTCTTTCATATGATGAATTTTTTTTAAAAAGGCCTTTAAATTTTGGAGTTTTAGAGATAGTGTTTAGCTTTTTCTAAATTGGTTAAAGAGAGTAAACTGTTGATGTTTTCCCTTCTTCTGACTTTGTTTAGTGGTATGATTTTCTTCTCTAAACAAAAGTCTAAACTCAGTCTAACCAATGGCTTTTCATCTAAGATCTTTTTCTTATCTTGCTACATTAAATTATCTTATGCATAATAGCCAAAGTTCTTAGATATCATTCAAGCTTTTAAAATCTTGTAATTGCATTTAATCATGTGATTTTGATTTTGTGTTGTGAATTGTTCTTCCCTAGGTTAGAGAGAGAGCTCCTATTCTCTAATATTTGGAGGATATACTCACAACTAAGTCTTTTTCTTTAAGGGTATATTAAAGAGTTTTTAGCTTGCAAGAGTTAAAAAGGAAAGAGGCCAATGAAGCCAAATTGAAAAGAAAGCTATATACGCAAAAGTGTATCAAAAATCAAAAGATGCTCAAAGAGCCAATCAAAGTGACAAGAGGCATAAAACGAGCCCACTAAATGCAAGCTATCCTCTCTTTGGTAAAACTCTTAAAACTTAGAAAACTCATTGATTATGTGATACTTTCAAAGACTTGATTTTAATTTTCATGATTGAGAAAAATTACTTTGGTTTATTATTTATGAGATATTTTATTTGTAAATAAGTCTTGAATGGATCTTTTTATCCTATTTAGTTATTCTGAGTTAAATTTCTATTTTCCAAAAGAAGTTTGTACCCTGAAGGATGTCCGATCTAGGGTTAACAGAATCAGATATTCTACCTTCTTCTGATTGGGATTTGTTAAACTTCTGGATCTCTTGGAACTTTAAAAGTTTAACTTTTGAAAAGAATTCTCATATGATGCCTCCATAAAACAAAAAAATTAAAAAATTAAAATCCAAAAATATTTGTTGTTTGGTTTTCATTGTGTTGTTTTATTTTTCTGCGTTTTGACTGCTTTTCTTTTGTTTTATGTTTGAGGGTCTTGATCATCACCATTCCTTCCTTGATTTAAATTTCTAGTCACATCATCCTGGCCGATACTTTTATCGTCCTGGACGATATGACAAATTCTCTTCAAAATTCATCTGCTGAACTTTTCTGTGCTTAATATTACTCATCGTCCCGGACGATCTTATATCATCCTGGACGATTTGATCGAACTCATGGTGATAGTCCTGGCCGATAGTATACTTGTATGGCCGATGCATTTTATATGCATCGTCCTGGCCGATACACTGGATCGTCCTAGACGATCCACGTGTCAGCACGTTTTGATCTTTAAATTCGGCCCCGGACAATCCATTATAGGCAATCGGCCGGGTCGATCTACTGTTCGTCCTGGACGATACACGTGGCAAGCATTTTAAACGTTTTAACTTCGGTCGATATGATAAATTATTGTGCATCGTCCTGGACGATACACCTAATCGGCCTGGATGATCTGCTTTTTCAACGGTTGTCAGGACTGACTCCTCGAGCCGATCGCCTGTGTCTAATCGTCCTGGCCGATATCTAATCGGCCCGGATGATCGGACCGCCTTTTTGACCAATCGGCCTGTAAGTAATTATTGAACCATATCGACCTGGACGATTCTGCGATCGGCTAGGACGATATGGCCGTTTCTTTAAATTCAGGTCATTCCAACCATGATTTTTCACTCTTCATCCTTTCTTCTCTTATGTTCTTTGCTTAGTGCTTTCAATGGCTGGTGGGAAACGCGTCCGACAAACTTCTGGGAGTTCTTCGAGGGTAAGGATTGACCCTCGTTTTAGAGAAGCATAAGATGAAGTCCGCCTATCATCGTTACAAAGAGTGTGGAATTACTATCTCCCGAATCATCAATCCTGTCCATATCTCTTACCCGGTAATGGATCTTTTCGCTCACACCTCTCTTTGCTTCATTTTGTCTCTTACTTTTCCTTTCAATTCAGAGTTTCTACGAGAATTTTTTGCAAACCTTCGCATCAACCCTACCTTCACAGCCCTGACCTCCTATGTGAATCGACGCCCTATCGAAATCACATATCAGGATTGTGTTGATCTTTTACAGCTATCCACCACCGGGGATAAGCTGCACGTAATCGCCTCTGACCCTGATCTTGACTGGTCCACGGTGAATCACTTTCTTCGCCAGACCAATGTACCTTACCATGTTGGAGAGACTAGCTCTTTATTCAAAGATGCTAGGACAATCCAATATGTCCTTCGTACCTCCATAATTCCAAAAGCCGGGGACCGAATCCACATCACCCCTCTACTTTCCCTCACTACTTTCTACATCATGGCTCATAGAGAATTCAATACTGCGGATCTAATTTTCGATACATTGATCACCTAACCACAATTCGCGATCCAGGTCACAAGAGGAAACCAAATCTAGCCTTAGGACACATCATAACCTATGTCCTTGAAATCAAATACCAACTTCAGTATCCTATTCCACCAAACCTCACAACTCCTTTCTACTCAAACAATTCCTTCAGCACCCTTCACAGTACTCGTCTCCATCCTGAAGAACCTCGTGGGGCTAAGAGGAGGAGGCTCCCGCTCCCGCTCCCTTTCCTGACCCTGTTCCTCTCCACCAGCACTCACCGGTTGATCAGTTGATTGAGAGATTTGATCGATGGGAAATCCGTCTTGACGCCTATGTTGCTACACAGGAGCAGCAACACTCTAAGGACATCGCCCGTTACGAGCATCACCGAGCTGAAGATCTAGCCCGATTTAACAGTTTCCTTACTCACTAGCAGCAGCAGCATGACCAGGACATCGCCTGGTTCAATGCTCAGTTTACCATGCTTGCCAGTTACTTTCAGCAGCCACCTCCATCACCTCCATCTGATGATCAGGATCCCTCGTTCTTTTAGTCTGTGCTTTGTGTTGTTTGTTTCTTATCTTTTTGTTGTTTGCTTGTTAGTCTTTTGTGATGTTTTTCTGTTGTTTCTGGACCCTCTTTTTGTGATGACAAAAGGGGGAGTAGGGTGTGGTAGGAAAAAGCTGTTGTAACTTTGATCTTCTAATGAATCTTTTTTTTAATTTTAATTTTCCTACTTGTGTTTGCCATCATCAAAAAGGGGGAGATTGTTGCAAATATATTTTTCATGGCTTATATTTTGATGATTGACAAACACTGTTTCTCTTAGACTACTTGTTGCTTCTAACTTTTCAGGAATCGAAGATCGGACGATCAAGAAGAAGCCAGTTCAAGATTGCGTAGGTTTAGGGTTGAGTCAGTCTATACTTTTGTTTTTCATTTCTTGAGTCTACTTGTAATGTTCAAAGAGACTGATGCTAAGTAACCCTTCACACACACACTTGAGAGACTTAGAATTTCTATTTTTACTCATATCGGCCAGGACGATGTTTGGATCGGCCTGGACGATCAGCTTAAAACAGAAAGTCTAAATAAGGATTCTTAATTAAGGCAGCCGACATTAACATATCGGCCTGGACAATACGTGTATCGGCCAGGACGATAAGCTCAAAATAGAAAGAAGTTGCCGCCATAGACAATTAAGGTATACTATATTTATAAATTATCGGCCAGAACGATCCTAGGATCGGCCTGGACGATATGCACAAATTATTCCAAAATTGTTCAGGAAATCAAGGGAGTAATTAAGGATGATTGATACGATCATATCGTCCTGGACGATCGCAGGATCGGCCAGGATGATCCAGTCAAAAACCTTAAGTTACTTCAGGACGATAAGTATCGGCTAGCTCTTATCCATGGCTATTATCAGGACGATTTTTCTCTGATTTGAACAGATCGGCCTGGACGATCGTGAGATCAGCCTGGACGATCGTGAGATCGGCCTGGATGATCAAGCTAATTTTCAATCGTCCTGCTTTGCATCCAGGGCGATGCTCTGGCCGATCTTCATTGATTTGTACTGATCGGCCAGACCGATGTCCATATCTTCCTAGACGATATAGTTGGCAACTTTCAATTAATGAGCTCCTTTGAAGCTCTTCTATTTAAGAGCTATTGTTCAACGTTTTTCAAGACCTTTGGCTGCTGCCTTAACCTGAAGAAGACCTTGAGGAGAGAAAGCGAGAGAGGAGAGAGAGAGGATCTTATGAGGGGGAGCTTGTGAGGTGATTCACAGGGGTTGCTTCAAGGATCGCTCTGCTTGTTCTTCTCTAGAGTTTCTCGTCCGTGGAAGGGTCGGTAGACGTAAGGAGTTTGCTTTTGGTTTTGGTTCTCTGCCAGCTTCAGGAGGAAGCAAAAGGAGGTAGGTTCTCTGCCTTGCGGGGGTGGCAAAAAGGAGATTCTTGTGAGGGCTTATCCGCCTAGCTGTGGGGGCTAAAGGAGAGTCACGTTTTGTAGTGCAATACTTGGAGGGTGCCTCCAAGGAGTGGACGTAGGTCGAGTCGACCGAACCACTATAAATTTATGTGTTCTTTTTCTTGCTTCCGCACTTTTAAATTCCGAATTTAGTTCTGTGGTGTGATTTGATTTATGCAATTTTCTTTCTTTGTGAAAAGAGTTTTTAAAATACCAATTCACCCCCCCCCCCCCCCCTCTTGGTTAGCTTGGGACTAAGTTCATAGGGCTTAACATCCCTAATGAACTTTCAATCTAGACTATAAATGAAAATGCAAAATAAAATAACTTGAAAATGCAACACAACAAACTAAAAATAATAATCTCTCACTCTCTCACACACACACTCTCTCTCTTTCTTTCTCTCTCAAGCCTATGACTTATAATAGAGCCTTCCTCATATTCTTCCTCCTATTCATCTCTCTTTCTAGGCTTCCAAATAAAAGGTCTGTTCTTAGGTGCAGAAGGGAACTCATACTGCTCTGGCATTTTAACAAATGGACTATTTCTAAACATTCCAACATGAGCCTTATAAAAATCAAATGTGTCCTGGAAGTATTTCTTTTATTGGTCCATAGTATGATCCATACATATTTTCATCTCAACTTACCATTCTAGTGACTCTTCACAAAACTGAGTTAGCTTCTCCATTTTCCCACTCAAGTTTGCCACCTGATCACTTAAAAATTTAGGAGACCTGATGCTCTTCATGTTGTTATTGCTCCCTGCTCCTCCATAAGTCCTGGGCTCACTAGGATCCTCCTCTTCTCTATTTAATTTCTTAAAATTTAGTATTTTTTCCCTAGCGAGTGCTGCTATGGGGAATAACTA
Organism: Dendrobium huoshanense; assembly: GCA_016618105.1. Classification (NCBI taxonomy): domain Eukaryota; kingdom Viridiplantae; phylum Streptophyta; class Magnoliopsida; order Asparagales; family Orchidaceae; genus Dendrobium; species Dendrobium huoshanense. The sequence continues at coordinate 18,793,885 of CM028345.1, read as the reverse complement.
TTCTTCAATTTAATCACCCCTTATTTCGTATGCTACATAAAGTGCATATACTAAAGAATGGTAGCTGGATCCACTAAAGTAGATCCCCTCATAATTTATGTAAGGGAATGCATGATCAACTATCTAATATTAATAGTGTAGCCCTTTTATAATGATAAAATTTACGAGGACTATATCTTTGGTTACTTTACTAATGCTCGTACTAGGGAGAATGAAGACATAGATGGAATAGAGCTAGGCCTTAGAGGTTTAATTCATATAGGATGTAGGAAAATTAATTATTTTCTCTTATCTAGTCTTGTACCTATATCCACTATTCAATCCACAAAGCAAGTCCTAAATTTCATAGGAATCAAATCGTGAATGGATAAAAGGAAAATATTTGTCAAATTTCATATATTTTACTTTAAGGATTCTATTAATAGTGGAAGAGTTAAAAGGTACCCATCTCCCTCTCACATAACATTTAAAATTGGAAACCTCTTTTTAGTTGGCAAAAAATTCACACATTATTTTAACAATGGGCACAAATAGTTCCTCACAGAAATGAGCCCAACCTCTAGAAAAAATGGTTTGAATGAATGGTTGGGTTGGATTAAGAAAACCATGCTCAAGGATCAAAGGTTTAGTGATTACCCACTCTATCTACCTAACCTCATCTACCTAAGAAAAAAGTTTGAGTTTATCACAGGTGGCAACTTTCTTCTGTTGAAACTTGTTCAATAAAAATTAGGTTGTTAAACCTAAGCTTATATCCCAGTGGCTAACCAAAGGGGGGGGGGGGGGTGAATTGGTAATTAAAAATTTATCCCTCTTTTAAAAAATTCTATATCGAAAATAATTTTAGTGAACTTTGTAGAAAATATTTTTTAACCACAAGTTAAAACAGTCAAACAAAAGCAACGGAAAAAAATAAAAGACACAAGTTTTATACTGGTTCGGTCAAACACGACCTATATCCACTCACCGGAGGCACCCTCTAAGTATTGAACTAATACCACTAGTGACTCTCCTTCTGCACCCACAGCAAGGCGGAGAAGCCTTTACAAAACTCTCTTCCACCACTACCTAGTGCGGCAGAGAACCGTCGTTCTTTCACACTCTCCCGGTGTTGGAAGAGAACCCTTTGTCCTTTCACACTCTCCATGTGTGGGAAGAGAACCCTTCATCCTTTCACACTATCCAAGTGTGGGCAGAGAACCCTTCGGCTGTTCACACTCTCCAAGTGTAGCAAGAGAACCCTTCTTCTCTTCACACTCTCCAAGTGTCGGTAGAGAACCCTTCGTCCTTTCACACTCTCCAAGTGTGGGCAGATAACCCTTTGTCTGTTCACACTCTCCAAGTGTCGGAAGAGAATCAGATCTCCTTGATAGATCTTCTCACAATAAATCTATAATGATGAGAGAAAAGTGTGAAATAATCACAAACCATAAGTGGTGACTCTTACCTTTGAGTACCAACTGTGTCCTTCACGCTCCAGTAGTAAGAATCCTCCTTCAAACACTCTCTCACACTCTTTCCTTGACTCTCCCTTCAATTGGCATGAAGATCAGTAGGCAAAAAGATTAAGAGATAGTTTTATTTGAACTTTATATAGGAAAGACATGAAAAACTGTTCAAAGAGTGCTGATTTTCAAGTCTGTACATAGTGGACCGTCCCGTACAATCGTCAGATCGTCCCGTGCGAATCTACTTAAATCAGTTGCATATGAACCCAATGTATATAGGTATGAACTGACTTTGTACCTGATTATCATCCTGTACAAACTAAGTTTGTCCGGTATGAACAATTATTTCATGGGTTGGTTTCGGCAAACAGTAGGACGTTACCAAAAATTTCAAAAGATAGAGCACTTTGTCCTGGGACGAATGGGAGTTCGTCTGGATGAAAATTTTCTAGAGAGCATTTCATCTTGGAATTAATAGGAGCTTATCTAGACAAAAAATTTCCAGAGAGCATTTTGTCATGGGATGAATAAGATTTCGTTTATACAAAAATTTTCTAGAGAGCATTTCGTCCTGGGACTAATAGGAGCTCGTCTGGATGAAAATTTTTTGGAGATCATTTCATCCTGGGATGAATAGGATTTCATCTAGAAGAAATTTTCCAGAGAGCATTTCATCCTGGCACGAACATAATGAATCGTTTGGACTATTTCGCACAAAGTGAGAATCCAGAGTAGATCGTCCCGAGATGAATTGAGAAATTTGTCTAGACGATCAGGACTAAGAAAAATTTTCTCACTTCTTGTTTGTTCCATTGCTCTTCTGAGGGGATAACTAACTTGATCGTTCTGTACGAATAAGGTTCAGCCCGTACGATCAGTGTGATTTTTAAAGATCTCCTCAAGTGTGTTTGTGCTAAGCTTATTCAATTAAAATCATATTTTCTCAAAATCAATTACAATAAAAATTACAAACTTCAATTTACAAAATATCTCATGCTGAATGTTGATTTGAAGTCTTTATTAGTCTGGAGTTTGATTATCCTTAAATGTTAGTCCACACATGAGCAAAAACAATTTTTCCAAAAAGTGTTAGGAGAAAAACAAAACTTAAAACAATAATATTTGGAATCATCAAAACTATACAAGTTGCAAGAAGGTAAAACATGCAAATAGAAACTCTCTTAACAATCTCCCCCTTTTAGATGATGATAAAGCAATTATTGTTTATATAATTTTCAAATTCTAAGAATCTCCTAAACTTCCTCTGAATTGATGAACGTATAAAAATAAGGAGGCATTGCACAACAAATGTATATCTCTTTAATTTTCTTTTTAAAAAAAAAATATGATACAAAAACAATAAGATAATAGAAAACAATACAAACATATGAAAACAATATGATAACAAAAAATAATATGATAACAGAAAATAATACAAATATTATTTTCTCCCCCTTTTTGACAGCAGCAAAAAGGGAAGAAGAAAAAGAATAGAAATGTAAGCAATCATATGATAATCCTTTGATAATTGATCCTTGAAAGTGATTGAAATAAATTTTACAAAAAAAAATCAAATCATTAGGTAAATAAAAATGATTCATAGAATTTAAGAAGAGATATAACTTTTATAATAAAAAAGATATATCAAAACTATGAATCAATTTAGACATTAAGATAAAAAATATTGTTGCATAAAGGATGAATATAAAATTTGTATATTTCAAATTTCAATACGAAATAAAGATGTACAGAAGATCAATTTGAATTAAGAGATTGAAATATTATGGAAAGAATTAACTACCACATGTTGTGATTTGCGCATCTTTTTTAATAGTTGTGGCACATTTTTGTGCATCTTTTTACTTATGGGCTTATTTTGTGTCTCTTTTTCAAATTATGAACCATTGCACATTTCTTTTGATTTTTGTATATTTATACATTTTTCAAGAGTAATCTTGATCTTTCCAAAATCAATAATAAAAAATTTCAAATATTTCTAATTACATCAATATTTATTGATAAGTGAAATATAAAATAAAAAAACATCATAATTGCAATAATAATATTAAACATTAATGTAGTTTAATAAGAGACATGAAATTGATAATCTTAATTACATCAAGTTATAAGCAAAACTTAAATTTAAAAAAATTAGATTTTTCTAATGAATTTAATTTTGTATTGCACTTCAAGGTATAGCACTCTTAAGATCAAAAATTTTAAAGATTGTCATATAGGCTAACACACATTTCAAAATAAGATTAAAACTAAGACAAAATAACTTAGATTGATATCATAAAAGAGAATATTACATTCAGTGAAATTTAATATCAATACTACATAAAACATAAATGAAAATTAACACAACTAAAACATATCACATCACAAACTATTAAAGTACAATCACATCAACTAAAGAAGATCATAAGCATGTACATGAATCACTCTGATGGACCCTGATCTGGAGGAGGAGGAGGAGGTACAGTACTAAAGAAATTAAAATAATTGCTTATCATAAGCATATTTAAACTTATATCATTTATCTATTCTCGTATATATCCCATGTCTTGATTGTACTAAACATCTTGCTGCTGTAAGTGAGTTTCAATTTGATCAAATCTTTGATCAAAATGAGACTCTAAACGATCAAATCTCTAAACCAAATCTTGGTAATTTGGTTCACTAGCAGGTGCAGGTTCAAGTTCCTCCTCTGAGTCACTAATAACATGTGTTTTATGTGGTTCATCTTTATTGAAGATTCCTCTAAAAGATCCATCATTGTAGTAGACAGGTTCTTTAAAATCTTGAAATGGATGAACCAATTTATACTTCTTCTCCAAAATGTAGGCAACAAGATGTCTTAAGGTAATGTTCTTCTTTCTTTTATGGGCGGCATGACCAATTTCAGAAAGTCCATAAAGATAGTCAAGGACCTGTAGAAAGAAGAAGAGTAATGTTGACTCTATCACCAGCTTTAGGAATTATGGAAGTTCGAAGAACATGCTGGATGATACGAGCATTACGAACAAGAGATGAAACTTTAGGCATATGCTCCTTAAATATAATTCCTCTAATCACTTCATTAATTTCAGTCTAGTCAAAATTAGAAGTACTTGTTAAGGTATGGGCTCTAATCCCTTCTGTGATTAGGTCATATGTTTTTAAAAAGAAAGTTAGTGCAATTTAAGCCTAATCAGCCCAGAAAATCTGAGACGAACAGAAGAAATTTGTTCATATCGTCAAGGAATATAATATTTCATCATGTACGATTAGTTCAAATCACGGAATTTTGGCCAGACCATTGCTCTGAAAGGAAGTATGGACGACCCCAAAATAGCTTAATCATCTGGGCCGATCTCACGATCGTCCCGGATGATTAGTTCAAAACTGAGGGAAATCATCCAGAACATCACTCTGAATAAGAGCTGGCCGATGTTGATCGTCCAGGAGAAACTAAAGTTTTTTGAACTGATCATCCTTGTCGATCCTGCGATCGTCCGAGATGATGTTATCGTATCAAGACTAGTGTGAGAATGAAAGACATATTTGCTAGGAAGTAGTGAAAGGTCTCTTTGTTTTAGAAGTGGACTAGTGTGAGAATGAGACCAAATTGAGTGGAAGCAAACAAGTTCATTACCTGAAAGGTCAGTTGTTTTTAAATAAGAACTCTAGAAGGGGTGATCTTAGCAGAGGCAAATCTAGAAAATGACTCTTCATTGGCTTTGGATAGAGAATTATCACTTGAGTTCTTGGGTGGACCCTTGGCTAGAACCTTTTGTCATTTGCTTGAGCTTGCCATGGATAAGATCTAAAAGAAAAAAGGGGTCTAAAAGGGATGTGTGAGTGATGAATGTTGAGTTCAAAGCCTGTCAATTTAATGAAATACGAATGTTCGTACAGAAAAAATTACTTTCATCCCGTACAAAATTTAGTTCGTTCCGTATGAAAAAAATTTTATGGAAGAACGAATGAGTCCAAAAAAAGAAACGGCTTTTCATAATCACACAAGTAACGATACTTCGATTCGTACAAACTTTTGACCAAACAATCGTACAGACGAACAGGTGTTTGTCCTGGATGATAAATATTTTAAGATCGTTTTGATGGCAGTTAAACCCGTCCCCCACATTGAATCACCAAACGTTCGTCCGGACGAACCAAAGGTTCATACGTACAAATATAATATTAAAAATGACCTTATCAGTTTAACTATCAATCAATCGTACAGACATTTGAAAATTTCATTCAGACGATCGTGACAATCGTACAAATGAAGTGAAAAATAAAAATTGAAAAAATGTACGCAAACCGTTCAATTCTGATAGTTAACACACTACACAATTCGTTCCGTACAAAAATATTTTGTCCTGGATGATTTTCACTCAATTTTTCAAAAACATGCAAATTAAAAGTCTAGATGTAATTATTTTATAAAACTAAAACACAAACTCAATCAAAAAAATGAAAAATAAAAACACAATCTCAATAAAAACATAATAGAAAAACACATAAAAATCACACAATCACAAATACACATAAAAATACTAACTAGAAAAATACACATCAATGTTGTAGAAATATTTTAATTAAGCATTCAAATTTATCACACCAAGACTTGTTTTTAATGCACTGAAAGTATCAAAGGCTAATGGTTTTGTAAAAATGTCTGCAAGTTGATTTTCTGTAGAAACATGAATGAGTTTAATTTTACCTTTGGATACATGATCCATTATGAAATGATGCCTGATGTCTATATGTTTGGTTCTTGAATGTTGATTGGATTTTTAGATATGCAAATTGCACTAGTGTTATCACAATAAATTGAAATAGTGCCTATAGTTAATCCTAAATCAATCAACTGCTGTTTCAACTAAAGTACTTGTGCCACACAAGTTCCTAATGCAATGTATTCAGATTCAGTAGTAGATAGGGCTACTGAATTTTATTTTCTACTCGACCAAGAGACTAAAGAATTTCTAATAAACTGACATATTCCAGAAGTGTTTTTTTTATCCACCCTACAACCTGCAAAGTTAGAATCTAAAAAATCAATTATTTCAAATGAAGAGCTAAACTTAGGATACCAAATTCCTAAGTTCTGAGTTCCTAACAGATATCATAAAATCCTTTTTACACCTATCAAATGTGATTCTTTTGGATCTGATTGAAATCTAGCACAAAAACAAACATTAAACATGATATCGGGTCGGCTAGCTATCAAGTAAAGTAAAGATCTAATTATCCCTCTAAATTTCTTTAACAGATTTTCCCTTAGGGTCCTTATCCAACTGAACAGAGAAACTCATAGGTGTACTAATAGGTTTAGCATTATCCATTTCATACTTTTTGATGATGTCCTTAACATACTTTGACTGACTAAAAAATATACCCTCCTCAATTTGCTTAATGCTAAAGCCTAGAAAGTAACTTAAATCTCACATTAAACTCATTTCAAATTCACTACTCAATGTTTTAAAAAAATCCTCACAAAGATTTTTATTTGAAGATCCAAAGATGTTGTCATCAACATAAATTTGTACATTGAGTATATCCTTTCCAAATTTCTTCAAAAAGAGAGTTGTATCAACACTTCCTTTTTCAAATGATCTTTCAAGTAGGAAGGTGCTTAATCTCTCATATCAAGCCCTAGGTGCCTGTTTCAATCCATATAATGCCTTTTTCAATTTGAATTCATGATTTGGATATTTAAAATTTTCAAAACTTAGAGGTTGTTCTATAAAAACATCCTCTTGTATTACCTTAATTTAAAAAGACACTTTTTACATCCATTTGATACAGTTTAAATACTATAAAATAGGCAAAGGCTAACAAAACCCTTATTGCTTCAAGTCTAGCTATAGGGGCAAAAGTCTCCTCAAAATCAATTCCTTCAATCTGATTATATCCCTTAGCAACTAATCTTGCCTTATTTCTAATGACTACTCCTGAGTCATTCATTTTATTTTTGAATACCCAGTTAGTTCCAGCTACACTTTGATCCTTTGGCCTTGCAATCAATTCCCAAACTTTATTTCTTACAAATTGATTTAACTCTTCTTGCATAGCCAAAATCTAAAATTCATCCGAAAGTGCTTGATTAATATTTGTGGGTTTTATGATTGAAATGAAGGCTGAATGATTGACTTCCTTGTTTAGTCCACGCCTAGTCCTTACACCCTCACTAGGTTTACCTATTATCAACTCCTTTAGATGGTTATTAGAAAATCTCAAATCTCTAGGCAAAGGGTTTTCTATCTCCAAAATTTTTTCCAAATTTTCTTCCAAATTTTTTTTATCAATGTTTTGGGAGTTAATCTCAAGCTATTCTTCTACAACATTTGGCTCTTCCAAAATTCCAGATTCATCAAATACAAAATGTGTGGTCTTCTCAATTACCAAAGTTCTTTTGTTGAATACTCTATAAGATTTTCGAACACTTGAGTATCCTACAAAAATTCTTTCATCTGATTTTGGATCAAATTTTTCTAAGGCAGATTTTTCATTATTATGAATAAACACCTTACAACCAAAAACATGCAAATATGATAAATTAGGTGTTCTTCCTTTTAGCAACTTATAGGGTATTTTATTTAATTTAGATCTCACATTCACCCTATTCAGAACATAACATGCAATGTTAACTGCCTCAACCCAAAAATATTTAGGAAGTGAGTATTCTGCCAACTTGGCTCGGGCAGCTTCTATTAATGTTTTATTTTTCCTTTCGACTACCCCATTCTGCTAAGGGGTTCTAGGTGCAGAAAAGTTATGATCAATTCATTTTTTCATACAAAAATTCTCAAATCTTTCATTCTCAAATTCTCCTTCATGATCACTTTGTATAGTCATAATTTTACATCCTAGCTTTCTTTGAATCCAAGTTGAAAAGTTTCTAAGTTTCTCAAATGATTAACTCTTATGAAATAGAAATCTAACCCACGTGAAACTTGAGTAATCATCCACAATCACAAATCTGTATACCTTCCCTCCTAGGCTTATAGTTCCAACTGGTCCAAAAAGATCCATATGCAAAATCTCCATTGGTTTACTAGTTTGAAGATCCTTATTGAATTGAAAAGAGGACTCACTTATTTTCCTAATTGACATGCATCACAAAGGTGGTCCTTAATAAAGTCTAGTTTTGGTATACCTCTCACTAGGTTCTTTTAGGTAATCCTCATAAGGTTTTTCATGCTAGAGTGATAAAGTCTCCTATGCCATAGCTGTGACTCATCAGAAATAGTTTTTAAACAAAAAGCAATAGGAGTTTTAATATAATTAAAATCTAGTATATATACGTTGTTTACCCTTATACCATTCAAAACATCATTTCCATTTAGGCTTAATATGCAGCTAATAGGAAACAATTTTACACAATATCCTTTATCACATAGCTGGCTAATACTTAACAAATTATGCTTTAAACCTTCTACCAATAACACATTTCAATGTAAAAATTCTTAAGATTTCCAATCATACCTGGCCCAACCACCTTCCTTGTAGTGTTATCTCCAAGTATATCTCATTTGTGAAGTAAAGATTGATAACGGTATGAATGAGGATGGTATGGAATTGAAACACAAGTTGTCTGGGAAGTCCTTATCTGTTGTAATAATGAAAGACAAATTCAAAAACCTGGATAAATTGATGGCTTTAAACTAGATTTACAAATTGGGTTTAAATGCAAGAGTGGATATATTCATTTGGAGGATGGTTTCTGATGCTCTCCCTTCAGGTGCCTTCTTAATAAGAAGGAAAATTGCTATTGATTCTGATTGCCCTTTGGGATGTGGTAATGTGGAGGATATCAATCATATTGCAGCCAATGGTTGTAAACTCATGAAAGTGTTGTATGTGCTGAGAGGGTGGAGATTCCAGGTTCCAGTTTTTAATGGTTGGGAGGACTGCTGGACTAGTCTTAAGGAGCTCAAAGATGGGAACTTGTTAATGGTAAAATTGTATTTTACTGTTATTTGGTTTGTGTGGAATCATAGAAATAAATTTAAACATGGAGACCCGGATGTTAGTGAGGTGTTCTTAGCTACTTCAATTATTAACTTTATTTGCCTGGATAATCAGAATCTTGGCCGATCGAAGAACTGGGTTGTCTATCAGTCTCGTGGACTATCTTCCAGTGAATGACAACCTCCTCCCCCCGATTGGATCAAGATTAACTTTGATGCTTCACTCAGAGGCAATTATGAGGCAGGTATTGGTGGAATTGCAAGGTACTACAAGGGAAGGTTTCTTCTTGCTTTTGGGATAAAGAAAATGCATTGGGACATTGCCCAATTGCTGTCAGCGGCTTCAGCTATTACAGAAATTATACGTGATAGATTTGATGATATTGGTGGGATTATAGTTGAAGGAGACAATAAAAATGTTATAAAATTTCTTCACAATATACACAGTGTACCAAAGAAAGTGGATAGGAGATTGGATCTTGAAGACTCTTCATTTCTTAATAAGGTAAATAATGTGATTTTTCATTGGGTGAACCATAGTTGTAACAGATTAGCTGATTTCTGTGCTAATCATGCTCTTATTTCTAACTTTTTGTGGGATTTGTTTTGTGAGAGTGAGCTTCCTTCTTCCTTTTATGATTTGTTTAGGAGGATTGTGTGAGAACTCTCACTATCAGTAGTTTGTATATAGGTCTTTGCTTTGGTTTTTTCTTTCTATACAATATTAGCATTCTTAAAAAAAAAAGTATAACCTTACCTCCACTCTTATCTTCCAGCGATATGAATTGTGCAGTATCTCCAGTCATATGCTTTGAGCATTTGCTATCCAGGTACCATATGCTCTCACGAGGTCTTGTGTGAGAGCGACCCTATAAAATTATTAAATATTAGTCCTAGGAACTCAAACAAGTTTGGGTTCTCCTTTTGGTAAATTATAAATAGATGCATGTATGATATGTCTAGGTTTATGCATCTTAGGTTTCCACACCAAATAAGTTTTTTTCTTCAAAGTACATGTGTGAGCTATGTGTCCAATCAATCCATAATTATTACATTTGACTTTTAAAAAAGGATTCCTAAGTCTTCTACTATTCATTTATCTATTTAGGGATTGCATAAATTTAGGATACAAAATAGGATTAGTGAAATCTTCATGTTTAGGGGGTATCCTATTATCCTCGAGAGCTTTTATCTTCAATATGTAATATGAATTCATATCTTCCAAAATTTTATTTGTATAATTAGTTCTATAAAATTTGCTCTCATATTCAACCTTAAAATTGTTAAATTCTGTTTCATGTTCTACATAGGATGATTTTAAACTTTCATGATTTTTATTCAAGTCATCATATTCATCAAGTAATTTCATGTGGTTGTCATCAATTAAAGCATGATCTTTCCTAAAGACTTCATGTTCCTTTTGAAGTTTTTTAAATTCTAAGCTTAGACTAGTATGCATTTTCTTTATCTTTCTATATGCATCATGCATGTGTTCAGAAACTTCAAAAAGTTTATTGTAAGTCAAGTCACATACCTCTTCTTGATCTGACTGATCAAGATTATTGGCCATTAAGCACAGATTAGTGACTTCCTCTTCCTTTTCCATTTCTGACGAGTCCGAAGCTGAGTCCGCCCAAAAAGCTCTTTGGAATTTCTTCTTGTCCTTCTTCACAATTGGTTTCTCCTCTACCTTCTCCTCGCTAGGAGTGGCTTTGAGTTTTGGGCAATCGATCTTAATATGTCCAGGTTTCCTACACTCATAGCAAATAATATCATTTGAAACATTGATGTTCCTACTAAATTTATCTCGATTCCATTACTGGTGTCTCTTCTACTTCCTCTTCAAAAAGCTTCTGAATTGTCTAGTCATTAGTGCGATGTCTTCTTCATCCTCAGGTTGTGAGTGACCCCTCCACTTTTAGTGTTATGTTATTTCCCTTCGTGGTTCACCTGCATCAATCTTTCTTTGACTAACTTCTTACTCATAACCAATTAGCGAACCAAGAAGATTGTCAATAGAATAAATGTTTAGATCATTAGACTCTATAATTATAGTAATTTTAATATCATAAGCAGTAGGCAAACAACGAAGAATCTTATTAACTATTTCAGCATTCGTTAGTTCCCTACCCAATGCATACAAAGACGTGACTATTTGTGTGAATCTTGTGTACATATCAAAAATGAATTCATTTAATTTCATGTGAAATAGTTCATAATCATACAACAATATATTAAGTCTAGATTACTTAACTTCATTAGTCCCCTCATAAGTTATATAAAGTCTATCCCATATGTCTTCTCCACTCTTGTAAGTAGAAACCCGTATGTAGTCTTCTAATTTAAGAGCACAAAAGAAACTATTCAAGCATTTAGCATTTAGTTGTGCTAAGTCATATTCTTCTATTGTCCAGTCCATAAAAGGTGTTTCAACTCTAACTCCGTCAACCAGTCTAGTTGGTTTTGTATACCCTTCCTTGAACTAAGATCCACATACGGTAATCAAGTGACTGTAAAAATGTAGACATGCGTGTTTTCCAAAAATCAAAATGAATATTGTTGAACAATGGAGGTCTAATTATAGAGTAACCCTCAGGTGTAATTCAATTTCCAAATGTAGCCATCTACGTTAATCAAAAAGTAGCCTAAACTTATACTTTTGAAATAAAGCTCTGATACCACTTGTTGAAAATTGTTCAATATGAATTAGGTTGTTAAACCTAAGCTTATGTCCCAGCAGCTAACTAAGAGGGAGGGTGAATTAGTAATTAAAAATTTATCCCTCTTTTAAAAAAGTTTATACCAAAAATAACTTTAGTGAATTTTGTAGAAAAAGTTTTTCAACTACAAGTTAAAACAGTAAAAACAAAACCAGCAGAAAAAATTAAAAGACACAAGTTTTATAGTGGTTCAGTCAAACACGACCTACATCCACTCCCCGGAGGCACCCTCCGAGTATTGCACTAATACCACTAATGACTCTCTTTTTTCACCCACAATAAGGCGGAGAAGCCTTTACAAAACTCTCTTCCACCACTACCCGGTGCGGCAGAGAATCATCATCCTTTCACATTCTCTCTGTGCAGGCAGAGAACCCTTCATCCTTTCACACTCTCCAAGTATGGGAAGAGAACCCTTCATCCTTTCACACTCTCCAAGTGTGGGCAAAGAACCCTTTCGTTGTTCACACTCTCGAAGTATAGGAAGAGAACCCTTCGTCTGTTCACACTCTCCAAGTGTCGATAAAAAACCCTTTGTCCTTTCACACTCTCTAAGTGTGGGCAGAGAATCCTTCGTCTGTTCACACTCTTCAAGTGTCCATAGAGAACCAGATCTCCTTGATAAATCTTCTCACAAGAAATCTAGAAGGACGAGGGAAAAGAGTGAAATAATAACAAACCACAAGTGGTTACTCTTACCTTTGAGTACCAAGTGTACCTTTCACGCTCCAGTAATAAGAATCCTCCTTCAAACACTCTCTCCTTGACTCTCCCTTCAATTGGCACTAAGATCAACAGGAAAAAAGATAAAGAGACTGTTTTATTTGGACTTTATATAGGAAAGACATGAAAAACCGTTCAAAGACTACTGATTTTCAAGTCTGTACATAGTGGATCATCCCGTATGATTGTCAGATCGTCCCATACGAATCTACTTAAATCAGTTGCACGCGAACCTAATGTATATAGGTATGAACTTACTTCGTACCCAATCATCATCCCGTACGAACTAAGTTCATCCGGTACGAATAGTTATTTCATGGGTTGGTTTCGACAAGTAGCAGGACGTTACCAAAAATTTTAAAAGATAGAGCATTTTGTCCTGGGATGAATGGGAGTTCGTCTGGATGAAAATTTTCCATGCAGTATTTCATCCTGGGACTAATAGGAGCTCGTCTGGACAAACATTTTTCAGAGAGCATTTCATCCTATGATGAATAGGATTTCATCTGTACAAAAAATTTCTAGAGAGCATTTTGTCCTATGACTAATAGGAGCTCGTATGGACAAAAAATTTTCATAGAGCATTTCATCCTGGGACGAATACAATTTTGCCTAGATGAAAATTTTCCAGAGAGCATTTCGTCCTGGCACGAAGAGAATGAATCGTCTGGACTATTCAGCACAAAGTGAGAATCCAGAGCAGATTATCCTGGGATGAATTGAGAAATTCATTTGGACGATCAGGACTGAAAAATTTTCTCACTTTCTGTTCATTCCATTGCTCTTCCGAGTGGATAACTAACATGATCGTCCCGTACGAATAAGTTCATCCTGTACGAACAAGGTTTGTCCTGTACGATAAGTATGATTTTTAAAGATCTCCCCAAGTCTGTGTGTGCTAAGCTTATTCAATTAAAATCATATTTTTTCTCAAACTCAATTACGATAAAAATTACAAACTTTAATTTACAAACTATCTCATGCTGAATGTTGATTTGAAGTCTTCATTAGTCTGGAGTTCAATTATCCTGAAATGTTAGTCCACACACGAGCAAAAATAATTTTTCCAAAAAGTGTTAGGAGAAAAACAAAACTTAAAACAATAATATTTGGAATCATCAAAACTATACAAGTTGCAAGAAGATAAAACATGCAAATAGCAACTCACTTAACAATCTCCCCCTTTTTTATGATGGCAAAACAATTATTGTTTGTATAATTTTCAAATTCTAAGAATCTCTTAAACTTCTCCTAAATTGATGAACGTATAAAAATAAGGAGGCATTGCACAACAAATGTATCTCTCTTCTCTTTTCTTTTATTAATTTTATATAATACTTCTCTAAATTCTCTTAGTTGCCACTCCTAAGAAAAAATTAGAGAAGAACTATAAAGACTAAAATTAAATAAGTAACTAGACTCCCCAACTAACATTATAAACAAAATATTTATAGGAAAATATAGAAAATGAATTTTGGTGCTGCAACGCTCTAGATATTTTCATCGTGGCACCATAAATAAAACTAACATCATAACGCTGAAGGATTTCCTCCATTGTGGTGCTTGCTAAGATGGACCCGTTGTTTAATAAATTGATGCCTCACTTTGATGGTAGATCGTGGCCTGAATAAGTACAACTATAGTGTCATGATGCTGCTAATGGTTGAGCACTATGACAACCATATAGTACTCCCTTTGAGTTGGCAGTGCTAGAATTTGGCACCACGATGCTGTGCAAAGAGAGACTGGGTTTTATGGAGCTGACTCCTCTAATTATGAGACGTTGTTAAATAGAGACTAGATGCCGCCATATCAATTTTTGGGCACTTCAGAGGTGTCAATTTTGGCACCATGGTGGTATAGTATCTGACGTTGCGGAGCTGTACCATACTTTAAAATTTTTCTCATTTCCAGTATTTTCTTTCATAAACATAACTAAAATAACTCATTTTCACTGTTAATTAAAACATAAATTATAACATTATTTTTACTTATCAATTATAGAACTAGGGACTTCAGTGATCCACTAAAAAGCTTACGGGGAGTGCTTTTGAATGGGGAAATGTAACTCTTACTCTGAAAATGAGAATATTTTTAGGGTATTTGGTGTTAAACAAAGCTCAAATTTTGGCCATGTTAGTTTCTATCAGGTGGAAAATTCTATTAGGGATTGCCTAATTATTGCAATTCGAGAGCCCAAACTAATGATTTTGATGATAATAAATATTATTGGACTTTATTTTATTTCTCATAGTACCATTATTAAATATTTATTTCATACACACTAATATTTCAGGTATATCATATACCATCCAATAAAGAATTGACTCAAAATTAGGTAAAATAGGGTGATGTTTGTAATAGTCAATAATTTTTTTTTATTTGTTTTTTTTTTAATTTATTAATTTAAATATTTTATAAAGGTGTATGCTAGCTTAGGAATCGTGCACACACCCATGGGATATTGAAAAAATGAATTTCAAAATTTTAAAGTTCATAACATCATATTTAAATCATATTGTATGATCAGTTATTCAAAAAATTAGTTTAAATGGTTAATTGGATGATTATTCTAAGTGAACTAATCATACTGTATGATCTCAATCATAGAGGATGATTAGTTGAAATCAAAGCCCCAACCACTAATCCTATTTAGGCTAGTACTTGAATTTTGGATTTTAAACGAATCATATTATATGAATGTATTTGTACCATACAATATATAAAATCTTACATAAGCTAATACCTATAATTTGTTAATCAAATTATTATTAATTAAGTAATGGTGATCATATTATACAATCATGATCATACTAGATGATCAATAAAGATGATTTCTGGTCATCCTAGGGATTATCTTGGCCAAACCTTTAGTCATTGAACTAATTATATAGTATGATACAAATCATACGGAACGATCAATAAAGTTGATTTTTTATTATACTAGATATTGTCCTAAACTTGCTTAAGTAATATGTATTAATCATACTATATAATCCATGATTCATACTATACAATCAGTTTAGATTCACTTGAACTAATCACATTGGAGTCTATTCTTCGTACAAAATGAACCGGGACTTTTGAATTAATCTTACTATATGATCCAAGATCGTACCATATAAACAGTTTAGACTAACTTGAATTTTATGGTTATTTTCAGCCTTTGTTTAAATATCATCCATAATCCGTCTTAAGGAATCTTTTGCCACATTTTATGAGGGGGACCTTCTGTGAGAAGTGTTTGAAGAGCAAGCATTATCTTGGGGGAGAGAGAGGTGAGGTCTTGAGGGAAAATATTCTTGTTGAAATAAGAGAGTGTGTGAGAGGGGTTTCTACACATAGTTTCTCAGTAATCATGCACCTTCTTCCTCTAAGGTTAGTGTCATTACTTGAGGTAAACTTTAGGAAGAGTCCTTTTGTGAGAAGTATTTGGCTACTCAGCCGCACCGAAAAGGTGAGATGGATTCGGCTACAGTTTCACACCGAGGAGGTGAAAGAGATTCGAATACTCTGATGCACCTAGAAGGTGAAAGAGATTCAAATTCTCAATAGCACTGAGGTGGTGGAAGATATTTGTATGGGCTTCTCAACTTTACTGTGGGGAAAAATGAGAGTAAAAAAGTTCTTAGTGCAATTCTTGAAGTGAAGGACTTAGGGAGTGTATGTAGGTTAAGGTTAACTAAACTACTATAAAGCTCTGGTGTGTTCATTCTTAGTTTTAACTTTTATTTTTTTGCACTTTATTTCTTACATTTTACTTATTTCAAAATTTATGATCTCTGGGCTTCATTTTATATTAAACATATATCTTGATTTCGCTCAAGAGGAAAAGAAAAAAATGTAGAAGAAAAGAAAAAAAAAAGAAATAAAAATGACAAAAATATTTTTTCTTCTTAATTTTTTTTAATGTAAAAAAACCAAAATAAAGAGTTTTATGTGATTGATGTTGTTATATTATTTTTCTACTAATTCATATCTTTTAAAAATATATAATTTTTGAAGGAAATTTATTAAAACACCAATTCAAACCATTCCGCCGACCCCACTGTTGCAAATCTATTTTTCATAATTTATGTTTTGATGATTGGCAAACACTGTTTCTCTTGGACTGCTTGTTGTTTCTAACTTTTCAGGAATCAAAGATCGGACGATTAAGAAGAAGCCAGTTCAGGATTGCGTAGGTTTAGGGTTGAGTCAGTCTGTACTTTTTTACCTTTTGAGTCCACTTGTAATGGTCAAGAGACTGATGCTAAGTAACCCTACACACACACACTTGAGAGACTTAGAATTTCTGTTTTTACTCATATCGGCCAGGACAATGTTGCCGCCATAGATAATTAAGGTATACTATAATTTTAAATTATCGGCCAGGACGATCCTAGGATCGGCCTGGACGATATGCATAAATTATGCCTTAATTGATCAGAAAATCAAGGGAGTAATTAAGGATGATTGATACGATCATATCGTCCTGGATGATCGCAGGATCGGCCGGGATGATCCAGTCAAGAACCTTAAGTTACTTCAGGACGATAAACATCGGCCAGCTCGTATCCAGGGCTATTGTCATAACAATTTTCCTCTGATTTGAACTGATCGGCCAAGACAATCGTAAGATCGGCCTGGACAATCAAGCCAATTTTCAATCATCCTGTTTTGCATCCAGGGCTATGCTCTGGCCGATCTTCATTGATTTGTACTGATCGGCCAGGCCGATGTCCATATCGGCCTGGAAAATATTGTCGGCAACTTGCAATTAATGAGCTCCTTTGAAGCTCTTCTATTTAAGAACTCTTGTTCAACGTTTTTCAAGACCTTTGGCTGCTGCCTTGACCTGAGAAGACCTAGAGGAGAGAAAGAGAGAGAGGGAGAGAGAGGATCTTTTGAGGGGGAGCTTGTGAGGGGATTCACAAGGGTTGCTTCAAGGATCGCTCTTCTTGTTCTTCGTCTAGAGTTTCTCATCCGTGGAAGGGTCGGTAGAGGTAAGGAGTAAGCTTTTGGTTGTGGTTCTCTGCCAGCTTCAGGAGGAAGCAAAAGGAGGTAGGTTCTCTGCCTTGTCGGGGTGGCAAAAAGGAGGTTCTTGTGAGGGCTTCTCCTCCTAGCCGTGGGGGCTAAAGGAGAGTCACTTTTTGTAGTGCAATACTTGGAGGGTGCCTCTAAGGAGTGGACGTAGGTCGAGTTGACCGAACCACTATAAATTTCTGTGTTCTTATTTTTTGCTTCCACACTTTTTACTTCCGCATTTATTTTAGTGGTAATTTTGGTTTGTGGTTTTTATTCTTTGTGAAAAGAAAATTTTTAAAATACCAATTCACCCCCCCCCCCCCAGCTCTTGGTTAGCTTGGGCTAGTTCTATAGGGCTTAACATCCCTAACGAACTTTCAAGTGGTATCAGAGCGGGATTCGAATTTTTAATTTTGAAAACTTTTTGAATTAGATCCATGGCTAACCTTGGGAATTGTAACACTACGAAAGGGTATTCTATTACCCGACCTCCCCTATTCGATAACCTACCTTTTGATTTTTGGAAAAACTAGCATGTCAACGTTTTTACAATCTACTGATTATCGCATGTGGATGCTTATACAAGAAGGTTATTCTCCACCTTCTCGTGAAATTAATGGTATTAAAACTGAAATTTCCTTTACTGAATGGACTTTTGATAAACGTGATTTAGCTCAACTAAATGCAAAATGTTTGAAATGTTTTTTCTGTGCTTTAAAATCTGAGGATTACATGCGTGTCTCAACTTGCAAAATTAGTAAGGAGATTTGTGATAAATTGTGCATCACCTATGAAGGTACTAATGAAGTTAAACAGTCCCGATTAAACATTCTCTTGCATGACTACGAACTTTTTTGTATGAAACCTCATGAATCGATTTCTGACATGTACACAAGATTTACTCAGGTAGTTACTTCACTGCATGCACTAGAAAAAGAACTTTCGAACTATGAAAAAGTAAACAAGATTTTGAGATGCTTACCTTCGGCTTATGATGCTAAAATCACTACAATCACTGAATCTAAGGATTTGAACACCTATTCTATTGATAACTTACTTGGCTCACTCATTACTTAAGAGCAAGGGGTGAATCAAAAAAATCTTGATGCAGGTGAGAAGAAAAAGGAGAAAACAATTGCACTGAAGGCACATAAATCAGATTCTGAATCTTCCGGGTCTGAAAGCGATGAAGTTTCCTTCATCACAAGTCAATTCAAAAGCTTTCTAAAGAAGAAACAAAAGCATCATCAAAGTTGGAGAAAATGTAAGGATCATAAACATGTTAAAGGATCTTCTGATGTTGTTTATTTTGAATGCAGGAAACCTGGACATGTGAGAGCCGATTGCCCATCACTTCAAGACAACACGAGCAAGGAAAAGATTGAGGAAAAATCTAAGTTTAAGAAGGTGAAGAAGAGAATCCAAAAGGCATTCTGGGCAGAAGCTGGTACTGATTCCTCTGAGACTGAACCAGAGGAAGAGACAACGAACCTGTGCTTAATAGGGGAAGATCATCTTGAGCAAAGTAATGAGGAAGAGGTATATAAACCAACATATGATGAATTGTTTGAAATTTGTGAAAAAATTCATGCATCATACAAAAAACTTAAGAAGACATATGCTAGCTTAAAAGTGGAACTTATAAATTTGCAGAAAGAGTATGAAGCCATTCTTAAAGATCATTCAACGATTGATTCTAATCACATGGCTCTTCTTGATGAATTTGATGAGTTGAACAAACAGCATTCAGAATTAATTGATGAACATAAGGCACTGAAAGTTTCACACACCTCACTTAATTCTGATCTTAAGAAATCTAAAGAGATTGAGAAAAACTTGAGGATTGATAATGAGGCATTAAAAAGAACTAACTTGAGGATTCAAAATGATTTGGATACAATAAAGAAAAATCGGATGACAACTACTTTAATCCAAAGTCAGAATCTAGGAAGAGGCATTATAACTCAAACCAATTAAGAAACCCTTTTCCTGGAGTTAGATGTTTCTCATGTGGCATGCTAGGACACATCTCACACACGTGCACCGTTCACCATAGTACACATTGGGTGTGGAGATCTAAGATGCATGATTCAAAGCATACAACATCTGCATTGCACTCTACTTTTCCTAAGAAGGGGCCCAAACCTGTTTGGGTTCCTAAATTTGACTGTTGTTGAGTTTTACAGGTGTGCTCTCACCAAAGACCTCGTGGGAGCATAGGATAACTGGACATAAGGAGGCTCGCAGCTTAAAATTGCTTAAATTCGCTGCTTTATCACTTGCTTGAAATCTTTAGTTTCTGTTTGTGTTATTTGTTTTTGTGCTAATTTTTGTGCTTGCTTTGTGTTGCTCTAGTTTGCTTTGTTTTCATTTTTTTTTAAGTTTTTTTTGTGATAGCCTTTTCATTATTTTAGAATAGTTTATTTTCAAGTTGCTTTTATGATTGGTTTTCATATGTTGGGTCTTTTCAAGTTTTAGATTTCTGGAAGTTTTTGGAGATAGTGTTTAGCTTTTCTAAATTTGTTAAAGGAGAAATCTCGTTGATGGTTTCCCTCCTTCTGACCTTGTTTAGTGGTATGATTTTCTTCTCTAAACAGAAGTCTAAACTCATTTTAACCAATAGTTCTTTAATTAAGATCCTTTTCTTATCTTGCTACATTAATTTATCTTATGCCTAATAGCCAAAGTTCTTATATATCTTTCAAGTTTGTTGAAATCTTGCCATTGCATTTATCACATGATTTTGATTTTGTGTTGTGGATTGTTCTTCCCTATGTTAGAGAGAGAGCTCCTATTCTCTAATATTTGGAGGATATACTTACAACTAAGTTTTTTTTTTAAAGTTATATTAAAGAGTTTCTAGCTTGCAAGAGTTAAAAAGAAAAGAGTCCAATGAAGCCAAATTGAAAAGAAAACTATATACACAAAAGTCTATCAAAAAATCAAAAATTGCTCAAAGAGCCAATCAAAGTGACAAGAGGCATAAAATGAGCCCACTAAATGCAAGCTATTCTCTCTTTGCTAAAACTCTTAAAACTTAGAGAACTCATGGATTATGTGATACTTTCAAAGACTTGATTTCATTTTTTTTCATGATTGAGAAAAATTACTTTGGTTTATTAAATATGAGATATTTTCTTGGTAAACAAGTCTTGAATGGATCTTCTTATCCTATTTTTTATTCTGAGTTAGGCCTCTGTTTTCCAAAAGAATTTTGCACCCTGAAGGATGTCCGATCTAGGGTTAACAGAATGAGATATTCTACCTTCTTCTGATTTGGATTTGTTAAACTTCTTGATCTCTTGGAACTTTAAATGTTTAACTTTTTAAAAAGAATTCTCATATGATGCCTCCATAAAACAAAAACAAAAAAATTAAAATCTAAAAATATTCGTTGTGTTTTTGTTTTTGTTTTCCTTTACTATGTTTTGACTGTTTTTTTTTTTTTTTTTTTTTGAGGGTCTTGGTCATCACCATTCCTTCCTTGATTTGAATTTCTAGTCACATCGTCCTGGTCGATACTTTTATCGTCCTGGACGATATGACAAATTCTATTCAAAATCCATCTGCTGACTTTTTTCTGTGCTTGCTGCAACTCATCATCCTGGACGATACTATATCGTCCTGGACGATTTGATCAAACTCATGGTGATAGTCCTGGCCGATAGTATATTTGTCTGGCCAATGCATTTTATGTGCATCGCCCTGGCCGATACACTGGATTGTCCCGGACGATCCATGTGTCAGCACGTTTTGATCTTTAAAAACTGCCCCGGACGATCCATTATTGGAAAATCGGCCAGGCCGATCCACTGTTCGTCCTAGACGATACACGTGGCAGTGATTTAAAACGTTTTAACTTCGGCCGGTACGATCAATTATTGTGCATCATCCTGGATGATACACCTAATCGGCCTGGACGATCAACTTTTTCAACAGTCATCCGGACTGACTCCTCGGGCCGATCGCCTGTGTCTAATCGTCTTGGACGATATCTGATCGGCCCGGACGATCGAACCGCCTTTTTGACCAATCGGCCTGTATGTAATTATTGAACCATATCGGCATGGACGATTCTTCGATCGGCCAGGACGATATGGTCGTTTCTTTATATTCAGGACGTTCCAGCCATGATTTTTCACTCTTCATCCTTTATCCTCTTGTGTTGCTTAGCGCTCTCAATGGCTGGTGGGAAATGCGTCCGACAAACTTTTAGGAGTTTCTCGAGGGCAAGGATTGACCCTCGTTTCAGGGAAGCAGAAGATGAAGCCGCCTATCATCGTTACAAAGAGTGTGGAATTACTGTCTCTAGAATCATCAATCCTATCCACATCTCTTACCCGGTAATGGATCTTTTTGCTCACACCTCCCTTTGCTTCATTCTGTCTCTTGCTTTCCCTTTCAATTCAGAGTTTCTTCGAGAATTTTTTGTAAACCTTCGCATCAACCCTACCTTCATAGCCCTGACCTCCTATGTGAATCGACGCCCTGTCGAAATCACATATCAGGATTGTGTTGATCTTTTACAGCTATCCACCACCGGGGATAAGCTGTACCTAATCGCCTCTGACCCTGATCTTAATTGGTTCACGGCGAATCACTTTCTTCGCCAGACCAATGTACCTTACCATGTTGGAGAGACTAGCTCTTTAGTCAAAGATGCTAGGACAATCCAACATGTCCTTCGCACCTCCGTAATTCCAAAAGCCGGGGACCGAATCCACATCACCCCTCTACTTTCCCTCACTACTTTCTACATCATGGCACATAGAGAATTCAACACTGCGGACCTAATTTTTTGATACATTGATCACCTAACCATAATTCGCGATCCATGTCACAAGAGGAAACCAAATCTAACCTTAGGACACATCATAGCCTATGTTCTTGAAACTAAATACCAACTTCAGTATCATATTCCACCAAACCTCCCAACTCCCTTCTACTCAAACAATTCCTTCAGCACCCTTCACAGTACTCGTCTCCACCCTGAGGAACCTCAGGGGGCTAGAGAGGAGGAGGCTCTTGCTTCTGCTCCCTTTCCTGACCCTGTTCCTCTCCACCAGCACTCTCCAGTTGATCAGTTGATTGAGAGATTTGATCGATGGGAGACCCATTTTGATGCCTATGTTGCTGCACAAGAGCAGCAACATTCTGAGGACATTGCCCGTTATGAGCATCATCGCACTGAGGATCTAGCCCGTTTTGACAGTTTCCTTACTCACCAGCAGTAGCAGCATGACCAGGACATCGCCTGGTTAAATGCTCAGTTTACCATGCTTGCCAGCTACTTTCAGCAGCCACCTCCTCCACCTCCATCTAATGATCTGGATCCCTCGTTGTTTTAGTCTATACTTTGTGTTATTTGTTTCCTATCTTTTTTTTTTGTTTGCTTGTTAGCCTTTTGTGATGTTTTTCTGTTGTTTCTGGATCCTCTTTTTGTGATTCCAAAAGGAGGAGTAAGGTAAGAAAAAGCTGTTGTAATTTTGATTTTCTAATGAACCTTTTTTTAAAATTTTTTCCTACTTGTGTTTGTCATCATCAAAAAGGGAGAGATTGTTGCAAATCTATTTTTTATAATTTATGTTTTGATGATTGACAAACACTGTTTCTCTTTGACTGCTTGTTGCGTCTAACTTTTCAGGAATCAAAGATCGGACGATCAAGAAAAAGCCAGCTCAGGATTGCGCAGGTTTAGGGTTGAGTAAGTCTGTACTTTTTTACCTTTTGAGTCCACTTGTAATGGTCAAGAGACTAAGTAACCCTACACACACACTTGAGAGACTTAGAATTTCTATTTTTGCCCACATCGGCCAGGCCGATAATCATATCGTCCTGGACGATCAGCTTAAAACAGTAAGTCTAAATAAGGATTCTTAATTAAGGCAGCCGACATTAACATATCGGCCTGGAAGATACGTGCATCGGCCTGGATGATAAGCTCAAAACAGAAAGAAGTTTCCGCCATAGACAATTAAGGTATACTGTAATTTTAAATTATTGGCCATGACGATCCTAGGATTGGCCTGGATGATATGCACAAATTATGTCTTAATTGATCAAGAAATCAAGAGAGTAATTAAGGATGATTGATACGATCATATCGTCCTGGACGATCGCAGGATCGGCCAGGACAATCCAGTTAAAAACCTTAAGTTACTTCAGGACGATAAACATCGGCCAGCTCGTATCCAGGGCTATTGTCAGGATGATTTTCCTCTGATTTGAACTGATCGGCCAGGACGATCGTAAGATCGGCCTGGACAATCAAGCTAATTTTTAATCGTCCTGTTTTGCATCCAGGGCTATGCTCTGGTTGATCTTCATTGATTTGTACTGATCGGCCAGGCCGATGTCCATATCGGCCTGGACGATATTATCGGCAACTTGCAATTAATGAGCTCCTTTGAAGCTCTTCTATTTAAGAACTCTTGTTCAACATTTTTAAAGACCTTTGGCTGCTGTCTTGACCTGAGAAGACCTAGAGGAGAGAAAGAGAGAGAGGGAGAGAGAGAGGATCTTGTGAGGGGGAGCTTGTGAGGGGATTCACAAGGGTTGCTTCAAGGATCGCTCTGCTTGTTCTTCGTCTAGAGTTTCTCATCCGTGGAAGGGTCGGTAGAGGTAAGGAGTTAGCTTTTGGTTGTGGTTCTCTGCCAGCTTCAGGAGGAAGAAAAAGGAGGTAGGTTCTCTGCCTTGCTGGGGTGGCAAAAAGGAGGTTCTTGTGAGGGCTTCTCCGCCTAGCCGTGGGGGCTAAAGGAGAGTCACTTTTTGTAGTGCAATACTTGGAGGGTGCCTCCAAGGAGTGGACGTAGGTCAAGTTGACCGAACCACTATAAATTTCTGTGTTCTTATTTTTTGCTTCCGCACTTTTTAATTCAGCATTTATTTTTGTGGTGATTTTGGTTTGTGATTTTTATTCTTTGTGAAAAGAAAATTTTTAAAATACCAATTCACCCCCCCCCCCCCCTCTTGGTTAGCTTGGGCTAGTTCTATAGGGCTTAACATCCATAACGAACTTTCACCCACCTCTCCCCCCCCCCCCCCCCATCCCCCACCACCACCACCTTCTTAGCGAGCACTTGTAGTTTAGGTATATCTAACAACCCACATTTGAACTTTCACTAATGATGGTTTGCTAGCTCACCTAAGTAGTTTGGAGAAATGTGCTTTATTATTCTAGTTTTAATAATTAAATTAATCACTTCAGAAGTTGCTTCAAAAATTTTGGCCACCAAAGGCATCTACTTAGCTTAAAGTAGGTTAAACATGTGTTTGGTTGATTTATGAAGACAATGCATGGCTAAATTTCTTTTGGGTTGCAAAATGTCTCAAAGGAACCTCATTTTTTATACTTGGTTAGTTTATTTGGTTAACTCGATTCATCCCACTGGTTCGCATGGTTGTGCTAAATTAATTTTATGTTATGAAATTGCTCAAAGGAACCTCATTTTGGAGACTTGGCTTTGCCAATTTGGTTGACCTAAGTCAACCCATGGGCTAGGCTAGATTGGGTAGATACTTATGGTCCCTAAGCCCCTATTGCATGCACTAACACAGTTTAATTTTATAAAGAGAAGAAAATGGCTCATTTAAACCCACTTGGGTTCACTTTGTTTAAAACCCATGGCAAGCCAAAGTGGGCCCAAGGGATGGGCTTCCTTGGGCATACCCGTGGAAACCCAATGCATTGGTTGAACTAGTTTGTACGCCTTGGATAGACCTTGGTTACTTGAATTGAAAATGAGATCTAAGTGGCTAGTTTGGTCAACCAAGGTTAACTAGAACTTAGTGTTAGGTTTAATGAGTTCCAAATGATATTTCAAACTTTTTTGAAGTTATTGTAGTTCAGGTCATAATCTCACTACATGAAAATTGCTAATTACTGGTTGATTTTCTGACGCAATATTTTCCTGCAATTTTTTTGGCAAATTTTTTATGGATTACAACAAAATATTTCTGACTGATTTTCGATCAAATATTTTTCTGGCAGATTTAAAAATTACTAGAAAAAATAATATATTTGTAGTTATTAATTTTATAATTTATTTTAATTAATTATTAATTTAATAACTTATTTTAATTATTTATTAATTTAATATTTTATTTTAATATATTTTAAATTTTAATTTTCTATTATATTATTTAAATTTAAAAGAGTAAGTTGCATAGTAGGTTTTCTTCCATAGCAATATAATTGAGTGTTTACAAAAATCTAGGTTCCCTCTTTGAATCCCACAAGTAGGGGCGGGCTTTGCGTGTGGGCGCACTAGTGGGGCAGGCTATGTAGGCGGTCGTACTAGCGAGACAACATGGATTGCAAATGCAGGCGGGCAATACGGTCTGATTGGTGGGCAGTGTTGGCCTATTGGCGGGCTTGCGGGCAATGTGGGCAATTTGTAAGGCATGCGTGAGGCAGCTACTCAGGTTTTTTTTTTTTAATATCCTTTCTTAGTTATTCCAGCAAAGTTTTTTAACAATGTTGGATTTACCGTCGAAAATGTTTTCGCTGGAAATCCACCGAAAAATTTTGAAAAATCAAACAAAAAACTTGCTGGTAATACGTTATTTTCCTATAGTGTCTCCATGCCATGAATTGCATGTATGAGCTTTTGAGATCAACTTTAACTTTGAAGGTGGGTTTGCTCAAACATGCTCAACGAAGGGATCATTTGGGTTTAGTCATATATAGGTTGATGTTTAGGATGTTTATGAGGTTTTCATATGACTTAATTTAGAACATATGCATGATTGAAGGTTTTATATTAAATGGGTCCTTTATGGTCAAAATGACCAATCATGGTAAACCAAGCTAAATCAAGTGTGAATTTGGATTTAAAAATGATTAAGGATGATTGTATGATCCCTAAAAGGGAAACCTAGGGCTTGGATTTAGGTTTATTATAAGATTTATGCATATAATGGGGTTTTAAAGTTTAAGAGTCCCTTTGGTCAAACTAGTGCAACTTCGGTCAACCATGGTCAACCATAGATCACGATGGTTTCAAATAATTATGATGATGATTATGAATATTCAATCCATTTCCATGTGTTTCCAAGGTGGTTTAGATCAAGACGCCATGTTTTATGGCATGGGTTGTAAATATTTAAAGATTTTTAACCATGATAAAGGCTTTAGATTTTAGGGTTTTGAAGGGCACAAAAGCTTCCAAAATGGCTAGGGAGACTGTTAGGAGGTGGATAATCAACATGTGAATTACCAAACACCATTACAAATATTTTACCTAGGGTTTTGAGCAAGCTAAAGAATTATGTATAAAAGGAAAAAATTGAAAGCTTTTTAGGGTTTGAATTTAAACTATATTTTGAATTGTTTGAATATTGAAAGTGACTGAATGATTTAAAATGATTGAATGGCATTAAATAAATGAATTGAATTTAGTTGAATGTGATTGAGCCATTGAGCAAGATAGAGCACATAATTAAACTGAGATTTATTGAACTTATGTTTAATGTTTGGAAGGTGAATGGAGAATTAACAATTGTTAAATGACTAAATGATGGTTGGTGATTGAAAGTTAATGATTGAATGTGATTAATTAATTAAAGTTTAATTATTATGATTTAGTATGATTGATTGATTGATTGAAATTGATTAGATGTGATTGATTGATTGACAATCATTTAATGTTTGATCATGATTTAGCATTGAGTTTTAAATGGAGGTTTAATGATTTAATTGAATGGAGTTCAATGATTGACACCATGATTGAAAAGTGATTGAAGGATTGAACTCATATAAAATGAGGTATATAGAAGGATTCTAATTTTGGGCATTTTATCCATAGGGTTAAATGTATAAGTAAAGTTGATGCCATGGGTTTAATTGAAGCCTTACTTTATAAGAGGAGCCTTGCATTAGCCCATTATGTCATTAGGCTTAAGTTTAGTTTTGAATGCCCACCGATAGCATTGAATAATGCAAGTAATTTATGTTTTTCTTTTTTTGAAAAAGAAATTCGATTGCATTAAGAACTAAGGAAACTTTTACAAACTAAAACCCATAATATGATTCCTCCTTTAACAATTGAATAAAAGGAGGAATCTTATTTGAAGTAAAATCATACCAACTAAAATTGCTAAAAAGAGCATAGTTAGCACATAAGTTTGCTAACTTATTACAATCTCTATTTACCCAATTGAAAACAACAAATTTAAATTCTTTTAAGAATGCAAGATCTTCCTTCCAATTACCTCCCAATTGTTGTATAAATTTGATAATGTTGTAGTTGTCTCCTTCAATGATCAACCCTTTATACTCTTCCATAAAAACTTTTTTTATGTCTTTTAAAATCTAGACGGCCAAAAGCTTAATCTGTGAAATGTCCCAATGAATTCAAGAATGTCTATAAACAAGAAGAAATCTTCCTTTATAATCTCGGATTACACCTCCAACTTCTGCTTTGAATGATTTTAGCAATGATGCATCCACATTTAATTTGATCCAATTGAGAGGGGGAGGGTACCAACGATCCAACAGTCTATATGACTGATTAATACCCCAGTTACCCGGTTTGATTCTATCACCCATAAAGGATATAGAAGCAAAGCTTAACGAATTTAGCGCAATCACCATAACACTATCATACTTCCCTCCATGAACCTATTTGTTCCTAGCCAGCCAGTTTAGATAGATAGAATTACAATAAACATTGATAATGAATTTTTGTTTATCATCACTTTTATCCGTCCATTCAAAAGATTTCATTAAAAGAATCAAAATTAGGAATGTTAAATCCCTATGTGTTAAGATAGTTCGATACCTCCCATAGTTTTGCACATTTGACCGAAATATGATCTAGACCCTCTTTAGCATTACATCCTCTCGGGCATCCAAATTCATCCTACAATCTTCTTTGATATAGGAAATTGATGGTAAGGATCGCATTGTGAAAGAATCGCCACCAAAAAACATCCACTCAAGGGATCAATTTATCTAACATAACACATTTTTTTTATGGAAATTGCATCACTCAAGTATAACATGAAGGAGTGGGAACAACTTGAATGGCATGAGTTAAGTATAGAATTTCTTTGACATGAGGTTTTTATTTTTGGTTCTTATTTACGTGGATGTAGGTTTTTTGCTAGTTGATTTTTTAGTTGCAATTATAGAGATGTGAATAGTTCTTTAAGAAAAGGTGTAGGGGGAATGGAAGAAGATGTACTATGATTAGGTGATGTGCTGAGTGAGTGTGTTATTAATGGAAAAATGGATTAAGATTTGAAGAGGCTTGGTTAAGGTGATACATTGGACTAAGAGATGAGAGAAAGAGTCAAGTGGTTAATGTTAGAGATTTAATGTAGAGTGGAATTGGATAAACTATTAGTAAAAATAAGTGTGCTCATCTAACTAAGTAATTGTCTCCAAAGTGTTATATATTAACTTTGTTTTTAAGGTTACTCTTCAAGAATTTTAATGATGGTGGGACAGAGTTTTATTCCATCATGAGGATATTTGTACTTCTTTTAGGTTAAAGATTGGGTGATATGTAACTGACACATACATGAGAGCATGTACAAGGAAATGGTTAAGAATAGGATTGCTAAGCTGCAAAGCTTTCGTTCTTTGTACCATAAAGAAGAGATAAACTATATCCTCTAGAATTTGTTAGCCATAGCTATTGGAAAATTATAAAAGAGAGAGAGAGAGAGAGAGAGAGAGAGAGAGAGAGAGAGAGAGAGAGAGAGCAGTTGCAAATGAATGTCCAAGTTTGAATAATCTATTAAAAAAAAAAAGATAGATAGGATTCACTGCAATATAGGAAGGTGGTTGCTCTTGATATAGGATGAGTGGATAAGCAACTTTATCCTATATACTCCATTTTTAGATAGACGAGAGTGCTTATCATAGTCACCACCTATGGGGGAGATACTAGATTGATCCTCAATCTTTTCTATAATAATACCTTAAATTTCCATTTGTCAACCTCTCAACATGACATGTCCACCTCAAAGTCTCATCCAAGCTTTTTTTTTTTTTTTTCCCATTGTAATCTTCCAATGCTACCATAGAATATGTCTCTAGGTCATGCCTTTTTTATCACCAAGCGTTGGATCTATTCAATCATCCTTAATGGCCAAAATTTTTTTATTATTCCCCTCTTTTGTTATATCTCAATCATGATGGTTTCATCACCAGGAGGACTATCAATTGTCTTCAAGTCATGCTAGTTTAACTTCCTAAAAGAGGATTATTAATTCATACTCAACTTTATTACATTATCAATGCCAAAGATAATAAAAATAACCCATGTTCACCTATTATTTATTAACTCATCTAATTCAGGAAAGGCTCTTTGTAACTTAAACATGATACTTGTAAAACTTATTTCAACTTCGCTATAATTTTCTCTTCACTTTATTTTTATTTTTATTGTATCCATGAATTTTTCATTCATGATTAAGATTAGACAAAATTTGAATCTAACAACACATATTCTAGTTTATGCATGTATGAGACAATTGTCAACTTTCTCTAGTCTTAAAAATAATATTGCCTAATATTAAAATCATTTATATCGGTTATTGAACCATTTCAAAAGAAATATTTTTAGTACCATCAAATATCCTATAAATAATGCTAGTGAGAGAAAATTTTTAGAGAGATAATAAAATAAGATGCTAATGAGAGAAACACCAGGATTTTATGAGAGAAACACCAGGATTTTAGAGAGAATATTTCAAATTTGCTTCCTTGGTGGATTTTTCGATAATTCTGGCTTTTTATCTGACGATCATTTCTGGTGAAGTTTCTTCTGCCATAAAAATCTGAACATCAGTTCTCGACCATTGTTGAATCAAGTCTTTTCACCAAAGAATTCTCCGTTGGTGATTAGAGAACCATCATTCAATAGTTCTATTTCACCAAAACCTCTGATTGCAAAAGGCAAGGAGAGTAAAGGAAATGTGGATTCGAAAACTCCTAAACATGAGTTCTTCAACAACTCATGTGGTTTTGAAGCTTCATCTTCATCTGCTATGAAACTTATTATCAATAGGTTTGGTAATGTTGTAGTTAAATAAGTTACTATTTTGGAGGCTATCTCTGCAATTCAAAATAAGGAGGATGATCTGTCAGCTATTTGTGGGATTGCTCAAATTAATTCTTTGGTTGCTAATGGCCAATAGAAAATATTAATCTAATTCTGATCGATTATAATTCTCATTGGTGGTGAAGGCATTTGGAAAAAGTTTTCCAATATAGTTGGTTGTTGATGAGCTTCGGAGATAGTGGAGTCATTTTATTAAATTTCATTTGACTTCTCTTTTTTTAGGATGGGTTTTGTGTTCCTTTTTTTCAAAGGATGTGATGGAGAAAATTATGTCGGGAGGACCTTGGTTTGTTAATGGTCACATTGTTAATACGGATAAATGAAGTTCAAACTTCTCTCCTTCTTCATTAAAAGGATTGAGCTCGCCAGTTTGGGTTAGGATGCCCAATCTTCCTCTTTATTGTTGGGATGAAGTCAATGTTGCTAGAATTTCTTCTTTAATTGGAACTTCTTTATTGATAGATGGCAATATGTTCCAATGGAGTATAAGGGAATTTGTAAGAGTTTGTGTGTGATTGTAGCTAAATAAACAACTCCCTTTGGGAGTTTGGGTGGAAGGATCTAATGGAAGGTTTTTTCAAAAAGTTATGTATGAAAAGATCTCCTCATTTTGTTACAAATGTGGTAAAGTCGGCCATTTGATCAACGTGCATGTGTATTGGAGAAAGTAGAAGACATTGGGCAGCAACCGTGGAGAAGAACAATAACGAGCTGGTTTTTTATACTTATGTACATAAGGTTCCTTCTTATGGACCTTGGATACATGTTAATAACATAAGAAAGAAATGGACAGCTACTGCAAGTAGGAAAAGGGATATTTTTCCTATGTTTGCTCATGTTAAGAACAATCTGAAGAAGTCTGTGCTTGATGATTATCGAGCTGGATATCTATTGTTAATAAAGATGAAGCGGTGCTTATTAAGAAGGGAAATCAAAGTGATGATATGATTGGGGAGGAAGTTATGAATGACTTGGTTGTTGATTTGGGGATCACTAATTCATGAGGTATTAACAAAAATAATGAAATCTTACTTTCAGATCCTGTTCTTGTTAATAATAAAAAATTCAATATGTTAAATGATCTTGATGGGGAGGATGGTGAAAAAGGCATTGCTGAACAGTTTCGAGATACTTAACATGAAATTGAAGAAGGTGAATTCCTGAAACAGTTTGGAGTAATGTTGCATTGACTTAATCTAGAGCTGATGTAGGTGAAGAGGAATGTAATGGGGTATTGTTGGCTAATGAAGGTAAAAATATCTAATTGTATGGAAATATTATAGCAGAAACTTCAAAAAGAACTCAGATTTTTGGGGCCATTGAACTCTTCTTCTAGACTTAAAA
This sequence comes from Dendrobium huoshanense, assembly GCA_016618105.1. Lineage (NCBI taxonomy): Eukaryota > Viridiplantae > Streptophyta > Magnoliopsida > Asparagales > Orchidaceae > Dendrobium > Dendrobium huoshanense. The sequence goes on along the minus strand of CM028345.1, from coordinate 18,761,606 downwards.
AACTAGAAGGTTTGAGTAAGAAAAGGACTGGGGGTCCTTCCCCCTTGGTAGGAAAATGAGTTCAATTGAATTTTGGAATTGTAGCGGGCATAATAAGAGAGAAGCCTCTCTATACTTGAAGGAGGTGGTTAAAGATTGGGATGTAGTTTTTGTGGGTATTGTTGAAACCAAGTTTTCTAATATGGATAAATGTGATTTTGGTACGTTTATGGGTAAAAGTTAGGATTTCTGTCTGTTTCCTTCTGATGGGATGTCTCATTAGAGGTGAACCTATGGAAATTCTAAATAAAAAATTTCATAGACACTACGGGAAAACAAGCGATTACCGTCGAATTTTTTGGCGGAAAAATTTGTGTCGGTATATATGATGCCTTTAGCGGTGCATAGTGTGAATGAAATTTTACAGCAATTTTTCGGCACGTATGACGCCAAAAAGGTGCCGACGTCTACTGTGCTGGTAAACACGTTGGAATATACCAGCATTTTAATGGTTTCGGCGCACTTTACGATAGAAAATAACTGACGCAGTTACCGGTGAATAATACACCGGCATTTTTAAACTCAATGACTTAAAACCGGCGCATTATGCGCCGGAATTGTTTCCGGTGTCTTGGACACTGGAAAATCCGCCGGCGAAAACCCTATTTCCGAACCCGAGCCCCTCTGGCTGCTCATTTCTTTCATTCGTTTCTCTCACATCTCTGTTGTTTCCCTCATCACCCTCTATCGCTCGCTGTAGATCGAGGTCACCGAGCTCTCTTAACTATCACCGGACATCGCCGACGATCATAGCCTTCCTCGCTGGCGAGAGCTCCATTTCCGACTGCAAGTTTCTGCATTCCGCCTCCCGTCGATTGTAAGTTTTTTTCATGTAATTTCTTTGTATTCATGTCAGGTATATCTATTATGGGAAGCCATGCAGTTTTTGAGAGGTTTGATGGAAAAATATAGAGAGAGTAAGGAGGATCTACATATGATATTTGTAGATTTAAAGAAAGCATATGATAAAGTTTCAAAATAAGTGCTATTGAGAGTTCTTACAAAAAAATAATTTTTAAGAATAAAGATGGCTCACGAAAAGCGTACGAATTATAGAGCAAGTAAGCTAATGTATCATACTTTAAAACTATGCAAGAGAATTATTGAGCATAGGTTCCAACGTGATACTAAAGTTTCTCTACATCAATTTGGATCAGTGTCGGGTAGGTCTACTATGGAAGTTATTCATTTATTAAGAGATTTGATGGAAAAGTATAGAGAGAATAAAGATGATATATATATATATATATATATATATATATATATATATAGGATATTTATTGATTTAGAGAAAGCATATAATAAATTTTCAAGAGAAGTTTTCTGGAGAATTCTAGAAAAGATTATACTTATATTTAAGTTGTTAAAAATATATATGTGGAAGTTGTTACTTGTGTTAAAAAATAAGGTGATTTGGCCTAAGTATTTTTCTTATTTTAGTTGGATTATATTAAGGATCATCTTTAAGTGTATATCTTTTTGTTTTGGTCATGAATGTTCTTTGTAGAAATTTACAAGAGGATGTTTCTTGGTCTATGCTTTTTGCTAATGATATTCTTCTTGTTGATAAGACTAAATTAGGAGTTGAAAGAAAAGTTGAATTAAATACATTTACGACTTCCATTTAAGTAGATCTAAAATCAAATACATGAAGTGTAATTTTAGTAGTAATAGATTTATGGTGCAGAATGAGATCGACCTTAGAGTCTAGAGGTCATGAGATGCTTTATGGTGCCGAATGAGATGTTATTGTTAGTGGAGGAATGCATCGGGCATATTGTGTGATAGAAAAGTCCCACTCAAACATAAGTGAAAATTTTGTAAGATGGTTGTGAGACTTGCAATGCTTTATGGTGCCGAATGAGTTAAGTGTTGCAGAGATGAGATGCTTCGGTGGATGAGTGGCTTGACCCTTTGAGATAGGATACAAATTGATCATAATTTTCTACAATCACCTTTACGACTTCCTTGCATTTAATCACTTACGACTTTTAGCTTTTACTTGTTTTAAAACACAAGGTGGTTTGACAAAGTAATTTCTTATTAATTTGGATTGCATCAAGGATAAGCCTTAAGTCCATATCTTTTTACTTTTGTCGTAGATGTTCTCACTAGACATTTACAAAAGGTCTGGCGTAGTTACCGCAGTATATTTTTTGCTGATGATATTCTTCATATATTTCACCATCTATTTAACCATCACTTGAATTCTAATGTTAATATCTCTATATATTCAATTTTACATCTACTAATCCATTACTTATTTGCTCTTATATGTAGGTTATGGATATTAGAAATCAAAGAAGTTGGATGTATAACCGATTATCTCAAGGACGAAAGATATTAATAGATGAATTCATTAATGGGGTGAACATTTTCATTCAGCAAGAGAAACAACTACCCAGCTTCATATTAGAAGGAAAGTTTCAATGTCCATGTTCTAAATATAAAAATCTAGTGCGCCTAGCACAAGAGTACATCCAATTTACGGTATAACAGAAGTAAAGCGGGGTAGGAGATATACAAAGTTTGATCCATTTTTCATTGCTAGTCAGACAACTCAAGTCTATTATGCTAATTATCCAAGCATAATACGAGGCAAATAGGATTGGCTGGTAGTTATGAAGACAAAACCAAGGGGAGTAATTGAGAAAATCACTTCAATACCATCAGCACATCAAGAATAATTTATGTAAAATTTAAAAAATCTCTCAATCAATGTACATGATCAAATCAAAATTAATGAGAGCAAGTTGCAGTTAGAAGAGGTAGATTTAACCATAGACAAAAATAATGATAAATCTGATAGTGCTGGAAGTGTATCATCTTATGAAAGTGAATCAACAAATGATGAGTTAACATAAGGTAAATTAAATTTTTTTTACTCACTATATTTATTTTATTGTTACTACACTACATTTTTTTAGTTCACTGTATTTTTTTTACTTCACTCCATTTATTTTATTGTTACTACTGCGCTATTTTTTATTAAATTTTTGTTATAACTCATGTTTCTAATATTTCATATTTATTTCAGTGTAGATGGCTTCAGGTGAAGAGCCTAGTAGAGGATTGATAAAAAATATTTTTAACATGCGTACCAAGAAGATCACTGCAACTGGACTAGCTAGGATAGTACGTACTGAGGGGACCACCTCGTCTCAGCCTGCTACATAGCCTCAGCTTGCTACACAGCCTTTACCCACTCTTGGAGCCAGTAGCCCGTAGTTCTACTCAACATACCCCCGATTTCCTTCACTAGATCCTACATAGAGTACTCCTTTCTACCCATACTACGCACCCACACCTTATGCTGGTGCCCCTCCTACTTATTCATATCCAGCATATGCTCCACCATACTATCCCCCACCACCCCATCAGCCTGCTACAGTTGGACCTTCGACAGTAGCTGGACCTTCGACACTAGCTGCACCAAAGCAGGCGACAGATGGTAGAATGTTGATAGCACCTGATGGTGACACGTACGTACATTCTCTTTTATTTAAGCTAACAAATATTTTTATTTTATATTATATATTTATTTCACATAACTTTATTTTTGTAGGTTCTACCCATCAAAACAACCGACACATAAAATACGGGACATCATAAAGAGCAGGTTTGACGCTCCTTATATTTCTTGGAAGAAAATCCCGTAAGAAGTCCGGGAGATATGGTTTAGAGAGTTTGAGGTATTTTTGGGTATTAGTTTTTATGTTATTTCTAATTAAATGATTTATTCTTTTTTACATAAGCTAACAAACATATATATTCTATATTGTATATTTTTTATTGCAGAAAGATTTTTATTGGCTTCCCCAGCACAATGATAAAATTAGAAATAATTTTGATAAGCGTGGGTCCACTCGGATGTGCGACATATTCACAGACATTAAAAAGTCTGGCAAGAGACCATTGTGGATTGGAGAGATTATATGAGCTGAGTTGAACACTACTTGCGGCAGCGTAGAGTAGAGCAGGAAGAGGGATCAAAATCGACAGAACACAGCTTCTGATGTTGGGGGCTTTGGTAGTTCCCTTCATACTGGCGGCTCCATTCCACATACTGAGCACATGTAACATTTGGTGATGAATTTTAAAATGGTTTTTACAATTGTTCTTTAATAAAAATATTAATATAATTCTCTTAATTCTAACAGAAAGATATGTTGGGAACAGAACCAACTCCTTTGGAATTGCATAGTCGCACTCATAAGCTATAGGAGGATCAACAATGGATTGATGAGAGAGCAAGAAAAGCCCATGTAAGTATATATGTTTAATATTTTCTATTTTTAGTTTAATTATATATATTTATATTCTACTTTCACAGGAGGTATACACACGGCTTCGAGAGAGTCATGACACATAAGGTGAGGGCTCTTCTGGCGGCTCTGTGGAGTTTTTTGAGTATCACATGTGGTTGCAAGCCGTTGGAGGAATGCAACATGGCAGAGTTTATGGTTTAGGTTTGCAAGCTCAGGCATACGAGGGGATGACCTCCTCTACTGCATCGAGCTTCGCAACAAGTTCACATGAGTCCTTATATGCTCAACAAATAACTGTCCTTCAAGCAGAGATAGAACAAGTAAGGAAATCACAAGCTAATTGGCAAGCTTAGTTGCAAGCACAGATTCAAATGTAGATGCAGATGCAGGAGCAATAGAACTAGTTGTTGGATGAAATGTGCAAAATGAGGGACCAGATGAGTGGAAAAGAGGTAGCTCCAGCTGAGGAGTCCAAGGATTCAGAGTAGTTTACTTTAGTCATATGAACTTATTTATTTCTTTGAATCTGTAATATTGAAGAATATGTGATGTTTTTAGTTGGTTGTTGCTATTGAACAATTTATTTTAATGAGTATTTATATTTTTGTGCATCTGTTGAAGAATTTTATGTTGTGGAACTGTTGTAAACTATTGTGGATATATATTTGTATAGGTTTGCAGGTATGGATATTAGATTGTTGGCTGGGAAGGCAATTTTTTTTGTCAATAGAAACGCCGTGTTGTCTAGCATATTTTGCGCCGGTAATGCACCGGAGAGTGCGCCGGAAAGGTTTCCGGTGAATTATAAATGTCGGAGGACAATTATCAATGTGCACCAAACCGATGGAAAACAATCCGACGAAAATGCATCGAAAACCAAGGAATTTTGTCGGATTTTACGTGTTACCGGCGGATATTGTCCGCCGGTAATAGCGTGTTTTCCTATAGTGAGAGTGTTAAGGGCTTTATTCTACTTTCACAGGAGGTATATACACAGCTTCGAGAGAGTCATGACACATCAGGTGAGGGCTCTTCTGGCGGCTCTGTGGAGTTTTTTGAGTATCGCATTTGGTTGCAAGCCGTTGGAGGAATGCAACATGGCAGAGTTTATGGTTTAGGTTTGCAAGCTCAGGCATACGAGGGGATGACCTCCTCTACTGCATCGAGCTTCGCATCCAGTTCACATGAGTCCTTATATGCTCAACAAATAATTGTCCTTCAAGCAGAGATAGAACAAGTAAGGAAATCACAAGCTGATTGGCAAGCTTAGTTGCAAGCATAGGTTCAAATGTAGATGCAAATGCAGGAGCAAAAGAACTAGTTGTTGGATGAAATGCGCAAAATTAGGGACCAGATGAGTGGAAAAGAGGTAGCTCCAGCTGAGGAGTCCATGGATTCAGAGTAGTTACTTTAGTCATATGAACTTGTTTATTTCTTTGAATCTGTAATATTGAAAAATATGTGATGTTTTTAGTTGGTTGTTGCTATTGAACAATTTCTTTTAATGAGTATTTATATTTTTGTGCATATGTTAAAGAATTTTATGTTGTGGAACTGTTGTAAACTGTTGTGGATATATATTTGTATAGGTTTGCAGGCATGGATATTTGATTGTTGGCTGGGAAGACAATTTTTTTTGTCAATGCTACAGGTTTCCGACGGATTTTGTGTCGGAAAAATGACGAAAACAACAACACAACGAATCGGAGCAATCAAGCTGGTGTTTTTGTGTATGCCAGAAATTTCTAGCGTGCCTTACGGCGTCTTGTCCACCAGAAATTTTTGGCATCATTTTTGTGCCGGAAATAAGCCGTAGCTTACTTACGGTGAACCTATGACGTTTTATCCACCGGTAGTTTCCGTCGTATAAATACGACGTAAACTACAGACGCATACGTCGCCGGAATTACCAATTAAGAAATGCCGTGTTTTCTAGCATATTTTGCGCCGGTAATGCACCGGAGAGTGTGCCGGTGCATTATAAATGTCGGAGGACAATTATCAACGTGCACTAAACCGATGGACAAAAATCCGACAAAAATGCATTGAAAACCAAGGAATTTCGTCGGATTTTACGTGTTACCTGTGGATATTGTCCGCCGGTAATAGCGTGTTTTCCTATAGTGAGAGTGTTAAGGGATTTATTCTACTTTCACAGGAGGTATATACACGGCTTCGAGAGAGTCATGACACATCAGGTGAGGGCTCTTCTGGCGGCTCTGTGAAGTTTTTTGAGTATCGCATGTGGTTGCAAGCCGTTGGAGGAATGTAACATGGCAGAGTTTATGGTTTAGGTTTGCAAGCTCAGGCATACGATGGGATGACCTCCTCTTCTGCATCGAGCTTCGCATCCAATTCACATGAGTCCTTATATGCTCAACAAATAACTGTCCTTCAAACAGAGATAGAACAAGTAAGGAAATCACAAGCTGATTAGCAAGCTTAGTTGCAAGCACATGTTCAAATGTAGATGCAGATGCAGGAGCAACAGAACTAGTTGTTGGATGAAATGCGCAAAATGAGGGACCATATGAGTGAAAAAGAGGTAGCTCCAGCTGAGGAGTCCACGGATTCAGAGTAGTTTACTTTAGTCATATAAACTTGTTTATTTCTTTGAATCTGTAATATTGAAGAATATGTGAAGTTTTTAGTTGTTTGTTGCTATTGAATAATTTCTTTTAATGAGTATTTATATTTTTGTGCATCTGTTGAAGAATTTTATGTTGTGGAACTGTTGTAAACTGTTGTGGATATATATTTGTATAGGTTCGCAGGCATGGATATTAGATTGTTGGCTGGGAAGGCAATTTTTTTTGTCAATGCTACAGGTTTCTGACGAATTTTGCGTCGGAAAAATGACGAAAACAATAACACAACGAATCGGAGCAATCAAGCTGGCGTTTTTGTGTATGCCAGAAATTTCCGGCGTGCCTTACGGCGTCTTGTCCACCGGAAATTTTTGGCATCATTTTTGCGCCGGAAATAAGTCGTAGCTTACTTATGGTGAACCTATGACGTTTTATCCGTCGGTAGTTTCCATCGTATAAATACGACGTAAACTACCGACACATACGTCGCCGGAATTACTAATTGAGAAACGCCGTGTTTTCTAGCATATTTTGTGTCGGTAATGCACCGGAGAGTGCGCTGGAAAGGTTTCCGGTGCATTATAAATGTCGGAGGAAAATTATCAACGTGCACCAAATTGATGGACAAAAATCCGACGAAAATGCATCAAAAACCAAGGAATTTCGTCGGATTTTACGTGTTACCGACGGATATTGTCCGCCGGTAATAGCGTGTTTTCCTATAGTGAGAGTGTTAAGGGATTTATTCTTTTGGAGCAAAGAAAAACTTCAAAATTTATTTGAACTGAAAGAAAAACTCAAAAGGGAAGTGGCTGAGCTTCAAACCGAGGAGGTGAATGATGTTTCTTTCCCAAAAAATGGCCTTTTAATTCTTAGAGCTAAAGTGGAAGAATTAAACATGACTTTGGCTCATTTAAACACATGGTGGAGACAAAAGGTGAAGGTCAAATGGTTGGAGGAAAGTGACGTTAACTCAGAGTTTTTTCATGCATTTGCTAATGGGAGGAGGAATGGAAATTTGATTAAACAAGTGAAGAATGAAGATGGTGAATTGGTGGAAGATCAAGAAAGTATTGAAAGAATTTTCTTTCAGTTCTTTCATAAGAAATGGAAAGTAAGGAAGTGTCAGCTGTCGAGTTGGCCAAGGCCTATTAATGCATTAAGCTATGAAGATTCTATGTTCCTGGATGCAGAATTCTCCTTTGAAGAAGTTGAAAAGGTAATTTTGAATCTAGGGAGGAATATCTCTCCTGGGATGGATGGCATTTCTTATTCTTTTATTAAGGCATACTGGAATATAATTGGGCAAGATGTTTGGAAGGCGATTATGCAATTCTTATCTTCAGGGAAAATGTGCTCAAGTTGGAAAGAGACGTTGGTGGTACATATTCCAAAGATTCAAAATCTGATAGATCCTTCTCACTTTCGTCCCATCAGTTTATGCTTGTCTATTTATAAAATTGTTGCAAAAATTTTATTAAATAGATTGATGATAGTGGTTGATAAACTGATTTCTGAAACTTAAGTGGCTTTTCTAAAGGGGAGATCTTTATCTGAACATGTTCTTCTTGTGTAATAACATTTTAATAAACTGAAATTTTCTAAGTCAAAAAAAGTTTTGGTGGCCATTAAAATTGACATGGAACAAGCTTATGATAGTATGGCTTGACCTACTTTGAAGTTGGTGTTGGATTTTTTTGGTTTTCCTTTTGTTTTTTCAAATCTTTTGATGGAATGTGTTTTAGATTCAAAATTCTTTATCATTATCAACGATAAAAATTCAAATTGGATTGAAGCAAAAAGTTGTTTTAGGCAAGGGTGACCGTTATCGCCATATTTATTTATATTGTGTTCCCAACTTTTATCTAATAGTTTTAATCATATTGGTAAAGAGTTGGGTATTAAACTAGTTTCCTCTGCTCCTAAAATTTCTCACCTCTTGTATGTAGATTATGTTTTGATGTTTTCTGAAGCTAAAATCGTGTATGTTAGAAAGATAAGAAGGATAATTTTTTATTATTGCAAATGGACTGGTCAATCAGTCAATTTAAATAAATCTTCATTGATCTTTGGAAAGTCAGTTGGCCGAGCAAAGAGGAAAACAATTTCAAAACTTTTAAAGTATAAGGAGGTCAATGAATTGAAGTATTTCGGTATTAAAATTTGCTTAACAAGGTTGGTTTCTAATGATTATCTTTATATTCTTGAGAAAGTAGCTAGTAAAATGAATGGTTGGGGGAACAATTTTTTTTCCCTGGATGGGAAAATAATTTTGATTAAATCGGAGATGCTAGCTATTTTGGTATTCTATGTTTCTCACTTTCTTGTTCCTCAAAGCATCTTAAAAAGTATAGATAAGATGTGTAGAGAATTTTTATGGAACAAACCTGGAAATGTTCGTGGCTTTCATTATGTGGCATGGGAAATTCTTTGTAAACCATTGGAGGAAGGAGGTAGGGGGATTCATTCAGCAGTTGTTATTGCTGGTCCATTAAGATTAAAGTTCGCCTGGAACATTATCACTAAACCTGGATCTCTGCTCAATGGATCATTAAGAGATAAATATGGAAACAATATTTGAAATGATGAGTGTAGGAAAAAACACTCTTCCACTTGGAAAATTTTATTGAAAGGTGCTCAAGCTCTTCGGCCTTTGGTTAGATGGAAGGTGGCTGCATGAGGTTCCATTAATATTTTAGAATATGTTTGGCTTCTTGACAGGAGTTTTGCAAGATGACTACTTTCATTATAGTTTTGGAGGAAGATTTTCCTTCTCTTGATAATTTTATTAAAGAAGGTGAGTGGATCCGTAGTGGGCTGGATAATTTTTTGGGGAATGATCTGGTTGAGCTTAAACTCCATGTTCAAATTGAGCATGATGTTACTGTTGATCATATGGAACTTATGTACAGGTCTTCTGGGAAGTCCATTGCAGCTATGGCTTCAAGTTTGATGTCCTGAATTCAGCTATAGTCAGACAGTGGAAAATGGCTGAAATTGATGAAGCTTTCTTCTCGTGTGGAATGTTTTTGGTGGAGAATTCTAAGTAATGCAATTCCTACGTTTGAATTCTTAATGCATAGAAGATTATTGGATTGTAGCAGGTGTCCAAGGGGCTTTTCTGCGGTGGAGGATACAAGGCATGTCACGGTTTTTGTTATAAGCTCATTCAATTGATTGAAGTTCTCAATAAGTAGGGATTCAAAGTACCAATTTTTTTTTTTCTATTCCATATTGTAAGGAAAAGCCGAAGCTTTTAGCTAAATACAATCCATTTATTGCTAATCTTTATTGCTCAATTGTATATTTTTCTTGGAAGAATCGGAATAATGTTCTACATGGTGGACAAGAGGTCGGTGTTGTTTACACTGCTTCAAGAGCAATCAGCATTGCTCTTTCTTTATCAAGTTGTGATTTCTATTCGGACCACTGGGGTGTAACCAACTTTCTAAGCTGTCCACATCTTTTTGGAACCCTCCTCCACCCAAATGGATCAAAGCCAACATTGATGTGGCTCTTCTGAAGACAAATGAAGCTGGAATTGCTTGTGTTTTCAGAGATCATAAGGAGGGATTTTTGCTTTCTTTTGGATTTAAATGTATTCATTCGGATAATGGACTTTTGGAGCTATTGGCATTCCGTGCTTTGAAGGTCGTTCTTCAAGATTGGAGGTTTGATGTCAAAGGTATTATTATTGAAGGGAACAATTTTAATGTGATCAAATTTCTTCGAAGTTTGGTTGATAAAGCTTGCAATCTATTGGATAATAATTTGATGGAGGACTTCTCTTTTTTGAATGATTTTGTGAATTTTTTATTTCATTTCTCCAATAGAAATTATAATAAGTTAGCCGATTTTTGTGCTAATTTAGCTTTATTGGGTGATTTTTTTATGGGATGACCTTCATTGTAATAAGATTCCTCCTTATTTTCTTTCTTTACTTAAGGAGGATTGTGATAGAATAGTTATCACCTAGTAGTTTGTAATAGTTTCTTCTTTTTAAATGCTATTGGCAATTTCAAAAAAAAAAAAAATCCTATAAAAGAGCCTATCTAAACACATCAGTCTCATCGAACTTATCTGTTGTTGAACCTTAAATAATTTTAAAATAGAATCCACTAATGTTCATACTAGCCACAAGTCTCTCAAGTAACACTTGATTTCAATGAAATCATTTATCACCTTAAGAATTTAACTAAGTAAGAGATACTATTAATATTACTAGAAACTTAACACTTATGTTGATTATGAAGTGCCGCATTTTTTTCACCTTAATCTTCTTCTTAACAAGTTAAATTAGAAGTAAACAGGTAGGTGTTCGTCACGACATCAAGAACAACCTGAAATTTACTTCGTAAGAGGTAAGCAGATATTACTTCATTATAGATTTGCAATTTCTTCTGAGAATCATTAAAAGTCAATAATATGAACGTTGAAGTTTTTGGATTTATATAAACATTAGTATCGTGTTTGTATTATTTTGAATTATACAGCCAATTTTAGGTAGTAAAGACTTTAAAACATGTATTAATAGGTTTTTCTTCACCAACACATTATTTTCCCCTTCTTACAACACCTAGCCGACCCACGTAGCCTGCTAGGCTTACTGTTGTTTTGTTCATCATGATTTCCTAAGATCTGGAAATAAATATATAAATCTACCAGATACCACAGAAACAGGTCCGCACAAACCTCCGGCCACCATTCTCAACCGCGCATCGGTAAGCCCCCCTAGTCCTCAAGTAAAGCGCAACACTGCAAGTGAGACCGAGCACCGAAGTGCATCCCCACGCAAGAAATGTCTTCCCATAGCACCGGGGACCCATGCAAACCACCATGCCGTCCCGCAGCAGCGTCGCGAAGGCCTCGCATAGCCGCTTCATCCCAACGCTGCCGTTGGCGTCGTATACCAGTGCGGCGAGCAATCCGTAGAGGAGGGAACCCAAAGGAATGTTAGTTATGACGATATTGTGGTTCACTGCAAAGCTTGAAGGCCCGAAGAGTTCCGACGTAACGGAGACGGCCGCCGCGAAGATGAATCCGGAGCTCAGACCAATCAGCGCTGTTCCAGCGACAAGAGCCTGCCCATCTTCTGTCTTAGCCATGATGTAGAAGACCAGCGGCATCGGCACAAGGGCCGCAGCTAGCCAACCGGTTCTGGCGAAGCTTATTTTCCTGTATGTCGGAAAGATGTTTGCGTTAATGCCAATTTGGCAAGTATGAAATGAAGCGGAAAGCTGGTTGAGTAAATTATAAGGTTTTATTATTAATCATCTTTTTTGAGTAAATTATAAGGTTGTTATTCATTTATTTTGAATTAAATTAAGTCCCATGTAGGATTTTTTTTCCCTGGAAATGACATTTATGTTAAAGCTTTATTAATAATGTATCACATTTTAATGTATTTTATAATTCTTGTCTTATTTTTAATCAGTTTTAAGAAATGAAGACAACAGCTATTAAGATTTATGAACTTGGCCTGATTATTATTTTAAGATAATCATTAGAAATAATTTTTCTTAACTAAAACAAATAATACTTTGAAGATTAGTTATTATTGTTTACAAAGGACTAATATGTCTGCAATTAATTTAAATTAAGTTTTCGTTCGTTTGGGATTATTTTTTTATTGTTTTTTAAAACAATTTTCTATATTTAAAAATTTTAGTTAAATTTTTTTTTCTAAAAAACTATTTTAAGAAACAATAAAAAAGTTGTCTCCAACTAAATCCAAATTATCTCTATTCTCTTTTTTTTTTCAATATGTTTAATAAAAATTTTATATAATAAAAGATAAAATAGTTACCAAATATGACAGATGTAAAAATGTGTTAAATGTAAACTTGATATATTAATATATAATAAATTGTTAATATTTAGACAGTTTTGATATCATTGTTATCTTTTATCAAAAAGAAACAAACAAAAGGGTATTTTATATAACAACTATTTGTACCCCGCGAGAGCTTTGCCACTTCCAATGTGGCGAAATGTGATATTCCAATTGATAAAAACCTTTCATGATCGACCCAAAAAAAATGTTTTGACAAGCAAATGGTTTATTGGTCATACCAAAAAAATGTTGGGTGACTCGATCATAAATCTTTTCTTTAAACTAGGGTTTCGTCCAAGACTTTCTTACTACTCATGAAAACTGTTTTAGAATAAAATTAAAATTAAAATTTTAATAATAAAAAGTTATTTTAAGAAGTAGTAAGAAAGTCATCCAAAACGAAGCCTAAGGCTTCGTTTGGGACGGCTTTTTTATCGCTTTCTAAAACGGAGTTTTAGTTAAAAAATAAAAAAATTTGTACTAAAACTCCGTTTTAGAAAGCAACAAAAAAGCTGTCCCAAACGAAGCCTAAGACTTCATTTGGGGCAGCTTTTTTGCAGCTTCTTAAAATATTTTGTACAAAAATTTTAATTTTTGCATTGAAAAGTTACATTAAGAAGCAATAAGTAATATGTACCAAAGGAAGACTGAGGTTTCATTTGGGATAATTTTTTTAATTATACTTTTTTTAGTAGAAAGCCGCTTTAAGAAGCAGTAAAAAACTGTCCAAAATGAAGCCTGAGGGTACTTCATTTGAGAGAGCTTTCTTACTATTTTTTAAAATAACTTTTTAGCACAAATATATTTTGAACACAAAATTTTTAAACTAATAAATTATTTTAAAAAATATTAAAAAAAATTGTTTCAAATGAAACCTAAGTAATCTTATTGGTCGTTTAGAATTGCTCTTGATCCACTAAACCTACAACTTAATATGGCAGCTACTCTATAGGTAAAGCTTCCGTTTGAGGTGAACATAATAAGTTTTTTATGAATATGTAGATGCTATAGAGTTCATCATAATCTGTTTGTTATGAGTTTTAATTATCAACTAAGTAATTTTAGATTCAAAATTTATATTTCTGATATGTGTGTGATTTATTTTAACTGACTGAAAAGTCGAAAAGAAAATGTAGATGCTTAAATTCTATAATATGATGCGAACCCAGCCAAAAAGTCAGGCGCGGCGGAGATGAGGCGGCCGAAGAAGGAGCAGGAGGAGTAGACGTTCACGAGAAATGTGGTCTCCGACTGCCGCCCAAGCGACTGGGCGATCTGACCCAGGTTGTTGCTGTACACAAGACCAACAGTGCCGCCGCAAAAATAAGAAATGTAGTAGAGCCAGAAATCCAACCGGCGGATAAGTCTCCTCGCCCCGTGCTCCTCCCCAAGCTTTGTTATTCTGTCTTTGGTCATCACCTCGTTGAAGCAGCACAGCCACCCATTGGCGCCGTCATTGTCCCGTGGACTGGTGGTGCTCTCATCGTCCTCATCTACGACCTCTACAACAATCAGCTCCTTCTGCAAGTCGTAATCATTGGAGCCTTCCAGCCAGGAGAAAATAGAGAGACTAGCCCATTCTCTCGCAACAACGACTAGCGGTAAGGCTAGGAGGATCACTGCGCCGGCGAGGATTAGCCGGGAGGTGAATGGGTTTGGGAAGGCGGGGTTGAAGAGGAGGAGGTAAACGCCCGTGAGGAAGGCGACGGTATGTAGGACGAGGAAGATTTGACGATCGGAGGAGGCGTGTGGGGAATGGGGAGGCGGTTGGCGGAGGATGAGGTTGAGAGCAAAAAGCGCGGTGAGGAAGGGGAGGACAGCGTTGAGGATTAGGTAGGATGAAGGAGAGCCATTGATGGAGTTGGCGGCGAGGCTGTATAAGGAGGCGCTGATACCGTTGAAGCTGACGGTGAGAGACAAGGCGAGGGAGCGGTCTGTGGTGAAGTTTCGGATGCAGAGAACGAAGCATATTGTGTTGAACCAGCATATGCTTAGCCCGGCCAACAAGCATAGCACAAACACCTGTAACGGCGTGCATTATAATTAGAAGGGAGGGCTCTTTGCACGTGACAAGCCCATAAATATATTCAATAAATTTTAAATATACCTTTAAGAACTCATTGGATTGTTTATATATACTTGATTGTCAATTTTTTTTTTTTTGACGTGGATAAAATTATTAAAATATATAATTACAAATTGCAAATGAATTTAAAAAAAAAATAATTGATTTTATACGTCTCAAATTGTATTAGGTTTACCGTGTGAAAGAAGTAGAGCTGTCAACATTTGACCCGACCCGAAAACCCGACCCGAACCCGACCCGAAATTTTCGGGTTTGGGTCAACCCGAACCCGAACTGGGTCGGGTTCGGGTTGACCCGGCGGGTTGCCGGGTCAACCCGAAAACCCGTTTATTTTTTAATTTTCCCGCTCCTGCCCGCTGCCCGCAAAGCTGCCCCACCTACCCGCGCTGCCCCGCTGCCCAGGAACTGCCCGCAAAGCTGCCCGCTGTGCCTCGCCTGCGCCACGCGCGCGCTCGCCCGCCTGCGCTGCTGCGCCACGCGCGCGCTTCGCCTGCCGCGATCGCACCGCGCTCGCACCCACCACGCGCCCGTTCGCCCGTTCGCCTACCGCGCTCGCCACGCACCCGCCGCGCTCGCCCGCCTGCGCCACGCGCGCACCCGCTCGCCTTTGCGCTCGCCGGCGCACCCGCGCACCCCGCGTTCCGTGTAGGGTCGGGTCAACCCGGCAACCCGCCGGGTCGGGTCCGGGTTCGGATTTTCGACCCGTTTCTCTACCCGGGTCGGGTTAGGGTCGACCCGTTTTGCACCCAGGTCAGTTCGGGTTCGACCCGAACCCGACCCGTGACTCGAAATTGACACCCCTAGAAAGAAGCATTACAGATATAATTTAGAAACCATCACTGATAGATCAACTAAAATTAATATTATATTATATATTTAATATGACGTGTTGTCATCGTGAACCTCTAAATGAAATATGCAATAAGAAAAAAAATATGCATGTGAAATCTTTGCAATTATAATTAAGACAAAACCGATGTTACATCGACTCAAATTAATACGTTTACTATATATTTTTTAAGATTACAAGTGGTGTCATCGATCATGCGCTAATTAAAATAATGCGTTAATGATACTTGACTTTTGTAATTATTTACGCTGATCATTGTTCAAGGATTATTATTGATAGGCACTATTATTTTGGATTTTTTATTCTTAAGATTTATCATAATTTTTTGATAAACTTAAACCCATGCAATTATCAAATTTTTTTTTTCAAACAGCTTAATATAAAAAATATAAAAACAATAACACTTTTAGCAGAATAAACATTTTAATAGAAAGAGCTCAGGATGGAGATTCACCCAATATTGAAAATTTTTTTAATAGAATAAAAATTTAATTATTTTATCATCCTCAATAAATTAAAAAAATAAAATAAAAACTAACGTAATTACAAAATGTGTCATATAGGTTGATTATTAATCTAATTTTTGTTTAACACTATTTTCGTTATTAATTAATTAACAGTGTATATAATATAATTAATTACACTAATTTTAGCCTAAATTAAATTAATTTAAAGCTCGTGTTAATGTCTTCTACAAAAAAAATACATTGACATAAATTTTTTTTTTCCCGTAATTTATTCCTAAGAAATGACACTTTGACTTGTCTCCCTTCAAATGTGAGGTAAATAGTTGATGTGGGAAACAAAGAACAAATTGAAATTGAAATATTTTAAAATTTGTAATTTATTGTAGATTTTAGATAAGTCTTAACTGATTTAAGTTGATTTAGACTTAAAGGTTACAGAAATCAAACATATTTGAACTGACCTTAAATTTAAATCAATGTTATCATCTTAAATTTATAGCATTCAATTTATGTCAAAATAAATCAATTTGAAAAGTGCTTAAGATGTTGTTCAGT
This sequence comes from Dendrobium huoshanense, assembly GCA_016618105.1. Lineage (NCBI taxonomy): Eukaryota > Viridiplantae > Streptophyta > Magnoliopsida > Asparagales > Orchidaceae > Dendrobium > Dendrobium huoshanense. The sequence continues at coordinate 18,744,920 of CM028345.1, read as the reverse complement.
GCAGAGTAAAAGGAATGTAGTTTAAAAGGAATTTGTCATATTTGAAATGTTTAGAGTTGTTTGAATTAGTGTAAAATGAATGCATGAGATTACTTTATTGTTTGGCTTGAAGCAAATGAATGCAATGTAAAGTCTAAAGATGATGATTATTGCCAACCGATAATTGCGTGTGGTCAATGGAGATTGCAGTGGCCAAAGGCAATTGTAGTGGTCAGAGCCAATTAGTCACTGGCGGTGATGGTGGCCTCCAGTGGTGGGTGTGGTGGCCATTGTTAAGTGGCAATGGCTAGTGGCGACAAAGGTGGTAGTGATCGGTGGATGAGGGTAGTCGGAAGAGGGCAACAACGATTTACGAGAGTAAGAGGCAATGATGGTTGTGGTGGTCAGCCACAAGCGGCAACGACTGATGATGAGGGTGTTAGGTAGTAGTGGCCAATGGTTAGTGGGGGGTGGTGACAAGGTAACTTAGTTGTGGTGAAAGAGGTTTTTACTCAAAATCGGACGAGTTTACTCTTTCTTAAAAATTATCTTGAACACTTTAAATAGCATGGCCTTTTTATCCAACCAAGCACCACTATTTCCAAAATCCTACGAAAGAATACTTTACATCCACTTTACTTCAAACCAAGCAGCTCGTAAATACAAATCAAATCATGTTGGGCCAAAAGAGTTAAATGTCACATTTGATTGAGTCAATTTCAATTATCATCATTAATATATTTTTTTTATTTTATAATCAATTTGAACTGACCCCACGTATGCTCTGATAACATTAGAGAGAGAAGCTCTGGTTTTCTTTCTAGTGAGAGAAAGTTTGAATCTCTGATTTTGCGGGTTTCTTGCCTCCGATCATGGCAGCTTCTGGCCGTCCGCCATCGGATCCCCAGACCTCCTTCATCCGGTTGATCATCATCTTTTGTCTGACCGATCAGGCTCTCCTTCTTCCACGCATTCTTTCAATCTGTGTAATAATGGTCTTTTGAGTTCAAGAACTGGAGTTAAACCTTTGATCATCAGAGAAGGTTTTGGCTCTATTTCTCTATATGATAAATTGATTCCTTCTACTGAAGGTAAGGGAAAGAATGTGGTTGATTCATCAACCTCTAACAATGATATTCTCCAAGTCGATGGCCCTGTTTCTAATGGGTTAAATTTTGGATCGCTAGAACAAGGAATTTTTTATTCGTTGAATCCAATTTCTGAAGAAAATAATACAATTGAAGTCAATGAAGGAATCCTTAATAGAAGTTTTTTGGATGAGGCGTTGAATCCTGAAGGCGTTCCTGTTATCCGGGACAATACTGTTCCATTAGATACTAAATCTGCTGATGAAATTGATAAACCAAAAGATTCCTTTCTTAATGCTTGGAGAAAACCTCATCGCATCAAAATTAATTTTGATGCTAGTTCCACCGAATTGTCCTCTAATGGGGTGGCGGTAAAATTGAACTCAGATCAAGAACGGGATAACACAAAGATTCTTACTAACTCAATTGTGCTGAAGGTTTTGGGTAAGAGCATCCCCTTTTCAGTGTGCAGCATTGAGTTACGGAAACAATGGAGCAGATATGGCAACTTTTATTTAACTTCCCTGGGATTAAATTGTATACTTTGTTCGTTTAAGTCCTCTGCAGCCATGGAGGAAGTTCTTAGCGGAGGGCCGTGGTATATTGGTGGTCATATCGTCAGTTTGGACAAATGGTCTCCTTCTTTCTCTCCATTATCCCTTAAAGGTCTTTCTACTCCTGTTTGGATTCGTTTTCCTCAACTCCCTTTGCATTGTTGGGATGAGGTAAACATTGCTTTGATTGCATCAAGAATTGGAACGCCTTTGTTCTTTGATGGCAATTCCTTTAGCATGAGCAAAAACGAATATGCGCGTATTTGTGTCCGCATCAATCTAGAGTCAGTGCTTCCTGCTGGAGTTTGGGTCGACAATTTGTGTGGCAGATTCTTTCAGAAAGTTGAATATGAGAATCTTACTTCGTTCTGCTTCAGCTGTGCAAAAATTGGGCATTTGAAATCTAATTGTCCAGATATCTGTATAGCTAAACCGGTTGGGCATAGCTCTAATTTGCATGATAAAGTCATTCAAGATGTTTCTCATCTTGATCATTAGGAGGAGTATGGGCCGTGGATTCACGTCAAATTTAAAAAAAGGCCTAATCAAATTAGGAATCGTCCGGGTCCCTGGAAGAAGGAAGCTAATACTTCAGATACTCAAGCTCTATATTTCCCAGTTAAGGATTCTTCTGATGGTACCAAGAAAGTGGTTAGTCCACTAAAAGGAGTACAAAATTTGAAGTCTACCCCATCTAAGGAAATAAATCTGTCGAATAGCTTTAATGCTCTTAATGAAATCTCTAACCTGTTGGATCATTTTGATTCTGATTTAGTCAACGCAGATTCTGTTATTTCAGACCTTACAGTTGATAAAATTGTAGAAGCTAAAGCAAGTTCTAAATCTCTTCATAATAGTATTAATTCTTTTGATAATACTGATACTCTTATTACAGATTCTTGTAAGGTCACTGAAACCATGTCTACAATTACTCAAGACGTTCCTTTTGAGCTAGCTGACATACTAAAATCAGAATTCTCCAATCTGGAGATCCCTATTTCAGCCAAGCAAAAAAATAAGCCACAATTGAAGTTCCTGGGTCCTATTGAACCATGGTCTAGGAAAAGAAAAGTTGAAGGAAAAGGTAAGAAAAAAGGCGGGGACTTTTCCCCTTCCGTTAAATAAATGTCTTCACTCATTTTTTGAATTGTAGAGGGATCAAGAAAAAGGAGTCCTCCCTCTACCTTAAAGAAGTAGTGAAAGATAATTCTTTTTTTTTTTTTTTTTGTTGGCCTAGCTGAAACTAAGATGGCTTTGATCACTAGAAAGGATGTCAATAGAATTATTGGCACGGATTGGGACTTTTTTCACCACCCAGTAGATGCCATTGTTGGTGGTATTTTGATTTTGTGGAAAAGTAATATGGCTGCATTTACAGTGATTGCCCATTCTCGTCAACTTGTCTTCGCTGCTTTGAATACTCCCAATAAGGGTATTTGGAATGTGGCGATGGTCTATGGACATAAAGATTTCAAGGTAGAAGAGATCTTTGGAGCTGTCTGGATGATCTTTTGTCTGATGATATTCCTACAATAGTGGGAGGGGACTTCAATTGTCTTCTTTCCAAAGAAGATAAAAGAGGTGGTAAGCGTTTTTGTATGACTAATGGGCAAAAGGAAATGAAGTTTTTCATGGCTAATCAAGATCTTCATGATCTAGGAGTGATTGGTCCTAGATATACTTGGTGTAACAATAAGCACGGAACTGCTAGGATTTGGGAACGTTTGGACCGTTGTCTGCTGAATTCCCTAGCTCTTCAGCTTGTCCCGTCAGCATCAATTAGGCACCTTGCAAGGATTTCTTCTGATCACTTCCCCATAGCTTTTTACCTTGAAGATACTATTCGGGTTCAAACCAAAATTTTCAGATTTGAGGACACCTGGAAATCTTATCCAACCACTTGGAATATTGTAACAAATGCCTGGGGAAAATATGATTATGGAGTTGAAGCTGATGTTCTAAATAGGAAGATAAAGAGATCCCTAAAATCTCTTTTTTTTTGGAATAAGAACACTTGTAAAAATTTGAATCAGTTAAAAGAAGAATTGCAGAAAGATATTCTCAATTTACAACTGCAGGAGGAAGAGGAGGGCGGCCTAAGTCCAGATAACCTCACTCTTTTACGAAGTAAGGTGAGGGAGCTCAATGTTACATTGCTTAGAATTTCTATATGGTGGAACCAAAGAGCTAAGGCTAATTGGAATGAGGAGGGTGATACCAATACAAGGTTTTTTCATGCTTATGCCACTGCCAAGAAAAATGGTAAATTGGTTAGACAAATCAAGGATGAGAACAATAAAGCGGTGGAAGACATATAAGAAATTGAGAGAATTTTTTTAAAATTCTTTGAGGATAAATGGAAGCAACGATAGTGTAATTACCAGAATTGTCCATCAGTTGAGTCGAATAAGGTGCTTGACGATACGGATAGAGATTTCCTGGAGGCTGAATTTACTGAATCTGAATTCTCCACTGCAGTATTACAGCAAGGGTCTAATAAATCCCCATGTTTGGATGGATCTACAGCCTCTTTTTTCAAATTCTATTGGGAAATCATCAGAGATGCTGCTTGGAAAGCTATTAATAAGTTTTTTTACTTCTGGACTTATGAATGGTACTTGGAAAGATACATTAGTTGTTCTCATCCCTAAGATCAATTCTCCGGTCTTTCCTTCCAACTTTCGCCCTATTAGTATGTGTCAAACTATTTACAAAGTTGCTCAACTATGATTGTGAACAGATTAAAGTGCTGCATTTCCAACCTCATTTCCGAGGAGCAGGTGGCCTTCATTCCAGGTAGATTTATGTTCGACCATTGTCTTCTTGCTCTTGAAATTTTCAACAAATTCAGAATTTCAAAGAATAAGAAGGGACTTACGGCTGTTAAACTTGATATGGCCCAAGCTTTTGATAGTATGTGTTGGGAGACTTTGGAGCGTGTTCTTCAATGGTTCGGGTTCCCTGTGAAATATTCATCCTTTATTTTGGAATGTGTTACTAACATTCGGTTTTCAATTCTCTTAAATGGAAAAGCCACCCGTTGGATTGATGCTAAAAGTGGCTTTAGAAAAGGTTTCCCTATATCACCTTATCTCTTTATTTTGTGTTCCCAACTTCTTTCCAATGTTATTAAGCAAAGAGGCTCTCACGTGGGCATCCAAACCTCTTCTAGAGCACCAAGAATTACTCACCTATTATATGCTGATGACGTTATATTGTTTGGAACTACTTCTTCCTCCCAACTTCAAGCAATGATGAAGTTAATTAAGGAATACTGCGGCTGGACTGGGCAAAGCTTGAATCAAGCTAAATCGTAAATTCTTTTTGGGAAATTTGTTAGACCTAATATAAGACGGAAAGTTGGTAATAAATATGGATTCAGAGTTGTAAATGAGCTTCAGTATTTGGGAACCAAAATAGCTCTCAAAAAATTAGTTAAAATTTATTTCCAATTTGTGGTGGATCACGCCTTCGATAAGCTCAATGCTTGGGGTGCTAAATTCCTCTCTATGCCAGGAAGAATTATACTAGCCGAGACTTCTTTGCTCTCCTTGCCTACATTTATTTCTACTCGCTCTTTGATCCCTAAGAAAATTCTTTTTGAATTGGACCGCTTTTGCAGTGATTTTATCTAGCATCATAATCAAGGATACAAAGGCCTTCATTACATTGCCCGGGATGATTTATGCATCCCAAGAGCTCTCGGTGGTTTGGGAATATATTCTGCATTTTAAAAAGTTGGGACCCTTAGAGCCAGACTTGCTTGGAGGCTTTTTCAAAATCCTTCATCTTTTTTATACAAGTGTATGTCTGCTAGATGTTGAATAGTTGCTATTTGAATGCTTTACATTTGTGCAACTTGTATAGTTTTGATGATTCCAAACATTATTGTTCAAATGTGTAGTTATCTCCTAACAATTTTAGAATATTTGTATTTGCCCTTGTGTGTACTAACATTACAGGAAAATCAGACTCCAGACTACGAAAACTTCAGATCAAATTCAACATGAGATAATTTGTTAATTTGAAAACTTGCATTTTTTCTTTGAATTAAATTTGAAAGGGAGTGATTGTAATTGAGCGAATAAAAACATACCACACACATAAGGAGATCATAAAAATTTTATACTGATCATACGGGACAATTAGACAGTTATCTCCTATAAGAGCACATGGAACGAATAGGAACTTGTTCGAAAATTTTTTTTCTAAGTCCTATTCGTCCAGGACGAAATTAATTATCGTCCAGGATGATTGGTTCTCTGTAAAATTTTCGTCCAGACGAATTTACATTGTCGTCCATGACGATTGGTCCTCTGGAAAATTTTCGTCCAGATGAAGTCAAGAATCGTCCAGGACGATCGGTCCTCTGGAAAAATTTCGTCCAGACGAACATATTTTCGTCCAAACGATTAACCGACTTAGAACAGTTTTCAGCAGTTTCTAAATCGACCTTGTAATAACTGTTAGTACTGGACGAACCTAAATTTGTACAGGACGATCAGCTGTACGAAGTCATTTCGTACACATATTCAAACAGGTCGTTTCAGATCGTTTAAGTAAAATCGTCCAGGACGATCCACGATCGTACAGGACGATCCACTGCGTACTGAATTGAAAACTTGCAGTTTTAGGGTGGTTTTTCTTGTCTTTTATATAAATAGTCCAAATTAGACTGCCACCCAATCTTTTTGTCATTTGATCTTCGTGCCTCTTGAGAGAATAGCCAAGGAGAGAGTGGAAGAGAGCATTCAAGGGAGGATTTCTACCATTGGAGCGAGAAGGATTCACTTGGATTGCAAAGGTAAAAGTCTCTACTTGTGAATTGGGATTACTTCACTCTTTTCTTTTTTCCTTCTAGATTCTTATAAGAAGATCAGTCAAGGAGATCCGGTTCTCTGCCGACACTTGGAGAGTGTGAACAGCCGAAGGGTTCTCTGCCTACACTTGGAGAGTGTGAACTGGACGAAGGGTTCTCTGCCTACACTTGGAGAGTGTGAACAGCCGTAGGATTCTCTGCCCACACTAGGAGAGTGTAAAAGGACGACGGTTCTCTGCCAGCACTGGGGATTATGTAAAAGGACGACGGTTCTCTGCCGCACCGGGTAGTGGTGAAAAGAGTGTGTTGTAAAGGCTTCTCCGCCTTGTTGTGGGTGCAAAAGGAGAGTCACTATTGATTTTAGTGCAATACTCAGAGGGTGCCTCTGAGGAGTGGATGTAGGTCTGGTTATAGACCGAACCACTATAAATCTGGTGTCATTTACTTTATTGTTTTTACGTTTCCGTACTTTAAATTTTAGTTTTAACAACTCTGTGGTTGAAAATTATTTTTCTACAAACTTTAAAAGAAATTTTTATTTCGGTTCAACTTAATCTTCAAAGAGGGTTTAAATTTTTTTTTTAAATTACCAATTCACCCCCCCTCTTGGTAGCCTTGAGACATTCACTTAGGCTTAACAACCTAATTACTAGACTCAACACTAGATATGGTCCTGTTATTCGAAGAGGCAAGTCCAAGTATGGACAATATGCTGCTGAGGCTATAATTCTTGATGGAGCCTCTTTTTTGAAACCAATTGTCAAGTGGAAGATAGTAAATGGAGCAAATATTAATGTCATGAATGGCATTTGGTTACTTGATAAATGCTTCAACAAATGGCCCATACTTGCTTATTGCATTTGATTAGATAATTTGATGCTACATAATTTTATTACTGAAGACGATAACTGGAATCTTTTGGAGCTCACCCATTATTTTAAAAGCAGTATGATTGATCTAATTACACATCAATGTGTTATTCATGAAGGGGGAGAAGATCATATGGAGCTGCTCTACCAACATTCTGGTAAATCCATTTCTTCCTTGGCTTATTCAGAAATCATTAAACTCAAGAAATCTATTGATGATTTCGGTTATGCTAATTGGTTACGGAAATTGAAACTCAAGCCAAGAGTTGAGCTTTTTTGGTGGAGGCTTAGTAGGTTTGCTATTCCTACTAATGAATTCCTAAAATATAGAAAACTTAGCAACTGCGATTAGTGTGCTCGGGGTTGTCCAGCAGTGGTAAATTGTGCTCATATAGCTTTCCATTGTAAATTTCTCATTGAAATTATTAGTATGCTGAGATCTTGGGGCTTCTATATTACTGTTTTTAGCTCTCTTGCTGGCTGTCTTCATCGCCTTCTAATATTTTCCAGCTCCAACTTGAATACCGTCAAGATCTATTGCACAGATGTTTTTACTTTCTGGAACTGCAGGAATGAGGTTAAACACGGTAAATCCAGTGTGCCTTTCTCGGTGGCAACTGCTACTATTCTTTTCTCTGCTACCAATAAAAATCCAATGCTAGTCAACTGGGATGCTTCCCTCCTTTGTGAGTTTGAAACTTCATGGCATCCCCCACCTCTAGATTGGATAAAAATCAATGTTGATGCATCATTACAAGATTCAAATCTAGTTAGTATCGGTGGAGTTGCTCGGGACTCCAGGGGAAGACTGCTCCTTGCCTTTGGAAATCAGAGACTCCATTGGGATATTAACCAACTTGAGCTTGAAGCTGTTTTTTCGTTAAGAGATTTCATCAAAGAATGGATGTTTGATTGCAAAGGTCTAATAATAGAGGGAGATAACTACAATGTCATCAAATTTCTTCATGATTATGTGACAAACTCCAAGAACAACCGGATTTCTGAGAAGATTTCTTTCCTTCACGACTTCAATAAGGTTATCTTTCATCATACCTCTAGAAATTGTAACAAAGCTGCCGATTTATGTGCTTCTATTGCCTTGGAGAATTGTTTTTGCTTTTATTCTTTTACTTCCTCTGATTTTTCTTCTTCCTTATACTTTTTGTTGAAGAAGGAATATGATAATTGCACTTAGTTTGTAAAAGTTTCTTCTTTGCCATTAATGCATTTTGCACTTGTCAAAAAAAAAAAAAGAACTGACCCCACGTAGTGGAATAAAGACCTCTTTTTGTTCTTGTTGTAGTATTTACTTTCAAATTTATATACTCCTAAATTCTTATGTAAATAATCAATAAGTATTATATAGGTTCCAACAAAGAACTCTACAAAAAGGCGACCTAGCCAAGGCGACACTCTCCCATAAAGATTATGGCCCTGCAATAGCCATAGTTACGTTAGAACTAGCCCACTATTCAAAAACCACTACTTTACAATAGATCGCAACATGAACACTAATCCTAGGAGAGCAAACTAAGTAGATAATCAATGTTATTAAGCTCCCAAAAGTGACTTATTAATACCAATACATGCCCTCAAGATCACTCTCCTCAACCAAGCTAGCTCATTTACGATAGCCCTAAGTGACGAAGGCTACCCATCTACCACTAACACCATTGATCAAGCTACTTGAAGCACTCACCTTTGTAACCCATTACTTTTACTATACTAGATGAATTCATTCCTATGTTACAGCATCCTTATTTGGGGGGACTCAGTCCTCATTGCTAGAGACTCAACATTCATTCCAAGGGAGTCACATCTTAGACCTAAAAACTCACAGACATTAACATGCTCTATGGCTTGGATCATGAAAACTTCCTCGTGATACTCTCCCTTAAATACTCTTCCAAGGCACTTACCTTAGAGGTGAAATATTCCTCATCCAAAATTAAGGTAATTTATATTACTAATTGTTAATATATTAATTAGTAATTATGAGTCTTAAAATATTGAATGGGGTAGGAAGTAACCAAGATTTAGTATATCATAAATGAAAATCTAAAAAATGGAAATTTCTTTACGGGCACCATGACAACAGGGTTGTCGGTTGAGCACTTGGGTTTTTTGGACAAAAAATAGGTTAGGTTGTGCGTTGTGGCAGCGGGTCTCAAGTGACTAAATTATACGAGAATCTAGAAGATTTTCTTGGGTTGCTACGGCACTGCATGGGTAGTTGGGCTCCAAAATGGTATCTCAAAATAGTAGAAATATAATATTAAAATTTTTTAAATTACTTACTTAGTCGTTAGGTAAAAATTATATAATATTTTATTGTGCTAAATACTAGCTAGTGAATATATTTATCTTTAGTTGATGTTATGTTGGAATTTCTTAGAAAATGGATAAAATTCACAAGTATTGAACCAACATCGCAATGCTAGAACCATCAGCAATGCAACGTCGTTAATCCCCCAGCTCCATATAAGGACATTGCAATGCAAGAGTCTGAAAAAATGATGATTAATTCATCGCCTTGGAAAAACCAACATTAGCACCACAACACTTCACAATGCCTTAGTGTCAGAAATCAACATTATATCACTAAAATCTAAAAAAAAATTACATAATAATTAATTACCAGAGTGCCAACCTCGAAAGTATCATAGTGCATAATTATGTAAGCGAGTGTCATAGCACCCACCTTTCACATCATTGAGACAGAGAAGATAAGGAAATGAATTAAAGTTCCACATCAGATTAGTCACATGCCGCGCTGGATTAACAAACAAGTGTGTAGGGACATCCGAGCGTTGCAGTTGTGAGCATTTAGCAAAACTGAGGTGCTAGTTCATATTGTAACATCGTGATGCCACCTTATCGAGCACCATGGTGCCTGAGCTATTCAATAATAAGTATAAGTAGTTTTTTCTATTTTTGATTATGTGTGTGTTGTATTTTTGAATAGCTTGCTGAGAGAATAGGCTAGAGGAGAGAAATATACCTACTTTAGAGTGGTTGGCTAATATTTTAGTGAGTAAAAAAACATTTAGAAGGAAAAGAGTGTAGAGAACAAAGTTGTAAGGGGCTATTCACTTTGGGAAGCATTCATCTGCCAGTTCAATTTGGGATCCTTCATTGCGAGTGATATTTTTTTATTCTTTTCTATTTATACTATCTTTCTTGAACAAGTAATGAAAATTATGTTATTATGTTTTTATTCTATGGTCGGCGAAACTTATAATTTTGGACTAATTCTGTGAAAATCTAAGTAATTACTAAGGAAGACTTTTGTGATTTACATTATAAATGATTAATTTCAATATTTCTCACTCTTAATTGTATTTATGAAACAACCATAAGAAGAATTAAAACCTAGTGTGATATAATACCTCGGTGGAGGAATATTGGAACAACTAGGAGAATTAGAATGGATTACTTGTATGCCTAGACAAAAAAAAATTAATATTCTAGGTTCTAATAGAGATAAAATAACTATAAGAAGGCCATAACCTTACTTTGCATTCTTGTAAGCTCGAAATAGACTTAAGATGGCATATGCTCAGATTCACAACTAATTTAAGAGAGTATACATAGGAAAGCTTAAGATATTTTACTATCATTAGTTCAAAATACTTTATCTATTGGTATCTTCACTTTTCTCAGGTAATTTTCATTCAAGACAATATACAGTCCTTATTTAGTTATGTCTGGTAATTTTTGTAGCTTGAAATAGACAATACTAGAATACTTGTATGAAGTAAAATACTTTTTTTGTTGGATCAACACTCTCTCATAAACACTTTTATTACTTGATCAACACATGCATTTATATTTGTAGGGGAGATTTATATTTGAATACTTATAAGCTTAGACTAGTGCAAACAACTCGCATCTTGATAAGTGTAAATAATGTTATATTTTAGGTGTTAATTTATCAATAAAAACATGTTATTTTAGTTGTGTTTGTGCCTAAAATATATTAAAAAAAATGGGAAAAATTCTAAAGAATGGTACAGTGTCATGGCGTCGGACACAATACCATCGCGGAACCATCATTGACACTACCAGAGCGCCCAAACATGGATATGGTGGCACCTAGTCTCTATTTAACAACATAGTAGCATCAAAGGAGTCAGCTTCTTAAAGCCCAATTTCTGTCAACATAGCACCATAGCACAAAACTACAACATTGCCAAGTCAAGGGAGTGCCAAGTGAACACCACAGTGCTCAACCGTCAACATAGCCATTACGCTACAGTTGTGACTATTTAGGCTACAATCTGCCAACAGAGTAACTCGTCGATTCATTTAACAATGGGTCCATGTCCGTAAGCACCACAATGGAGGAAACCTTTTAGCACTATGACATTAGTTCACTTTATTGGCACCATGGCGCAAGTGCCTCGAGCGCCATAGTGCTAAAATCTATTTTCTGTGTTTTTCTATATAAAAAAAAATTATTTGTTATGTTAGTATGAGAGTTCGATCACTTATTTAATTTCTGTCTTTATAGTGCTTCTCTAATTTTCCCTTATGAGTGATAACTAAGGTAATTCAGAGAAGTACTAGATACATTCTACTATAATGCTTGGCCTGTGTTTGTGGAAGCAATTTTGCATGTTTAAAGAGGAGTGTAGAGAAGATTATTGAACCCATCTGGTGATATTTTTTTTTAAGTTCTTTCTTCTTTTGTGCAATTAATAAACTAAACTTGTCTCACTTATTCTTTATATCTGGCTAAATTCTCTAGTTTTAGATTAATAGTGTAAATGGAATGTAGAGTATTAATGAATTCTCTTTATTAATAATTTTATGATATTTTCAATATATTAGATCTTCATTTAATGCACATAGTGACCATATGTATAGTTAATATCATGTGTAATATGGAGCATAGATTAGAAAAATAGTCATAACTACGTATGTTAGATTGGTATGATGCAAACATAGGCATATTGCTCATCATGTATCAAATTCACAGAGATGGATTATCATGAGGGAGTTTTAATAGTACATGCTTTACTTACTCTTATAACATTCTCATAGGTTGATAAACTATGAGGGTTTAGAGTGGTATTGATGTTGAAGGGTTTAATCTATCATGTACCTCTTCACGCTTAATTAAGCAGACGATGATGCATATGCTCTGAATTATATTATATAAAAGAGAATCATTAAGATATATATTATATTTACATTTCATCAATCCAAAATAATTTTATCCAAATTATATTTAATTTAATTATTTTTTATTTTAAATTAAGTGATTGAATCTCTAAAAAAACTTATTTTAATTGAGTAGGATAAATGTTATAGTTAAAGTAGACAGTGCTACTATTTTTAAATAAATATTTTTTCTCGTGGGATCGATACTCTACTATATCATTATATTACGTGATTCAGCACATATACTTACGTATATTAAGTAGAATTTTCATAAATTTTATATTAAAAAAAATCTAAGCATTGTTTAGGGTTTGATAGAGCTATAAATCATTTTTATAATTCTTTAGGTTTCGCACGTCGCCTTCATCAAGTTTTAGGCACTGTTGCTAGGAAAGAATTTGTTTTATTTGCAAAATTACTATGTTTTTGATTCAATTAAATAATTAGTCTGATTATATTATTTTATTCTTTTATTTTAATTTAATAATTGCATATATGTGATTGCATGCTTACAAGACATAAAGAAGAGTCAAATTTAAATTTTAATTCTAAAATTGAGAGAACTGTTACAAATTTGGGCCCACATATAGTGATTTTGATGATAACAAATATTATTATTTATTTTTCATGCTCACTAACCTTTCAAGTTTACAAGTTCACTTGCAACGCCAATCAATTCAAGATCTAGTAGACTAGGGTTGAGTCTGTCTATAATTTAAATTTCAATATACTTTTTTACCTTTCTTGAGTAAAGTCATGTATCTGGTGGACCCCAAGCTAAGTAACCTTACACACACAAATTTAGGGGGAGTGATTTAATGAGTTAGAGAAATTTTTATTTCTTGATCTAATCGTTCAGGATTGTTTTAATTGTATTGAATGATTAGTTAAAAATAAAAACCCTAATTAAGGCATCCCTTGTAATTAAGATTGCTTAACTAATCGGACCATCACATCCATTGTGATATGCTACTCTACGATTTGTGGGCAATTTAGGCCTTTCGTTCTTGAGCTCTAGTTTTGATCTCCTGGCAATCTTTTTCGATTGCTGGTTCTTTTCTCATTGTTTCTCCTTGGTTCTCCTTCGTCTTTTTTTGCGGCTTTCATTTGAGGTATTTTCTACATTTTGGCGCTCGGGAGATGATGACTCTGTCGTCAGATGATGACTCTGTCGTCATCTAACCTTCCTATTTCTTCGATTCATGATGGCCGTTCTAGGTCATTCAAGTAGGTTTTATCTGGTTCATCTTCTTCTACGCCTAAACTTCATTTTGTGTAAATCTCTTTCAAGGGTTGCCCGGCTTTAATGTTTGATGAGGCGGTGGTCTCTTAGTTGGCCGCTCCTTTTGCACTTACTATCGTTAGAAAGTTTCTTCTTCATCGGTCGAATCTAGATGTTATCCGAAATTTTTTTATTAACTTGAAACTTATGGGTTACTTTCACGTTGGATTGCTAGATCCACAACATACAGCGATCCAACTTATAAATGACCTTGATTATAGTCGCATCTTTTCCAGGAGGTCATACTATATTCAAGCTCGTCAAATTTGTTTCCTCAAATGGACGCCAAACTTTGACATTAGGGAAAAATAACCTATTGCTCCCGTGTGGATTTCATTCCCTAACTTAAGGCTTCTTTTTTTAACTCATAAATTTTATTTGGGCTTGATTATTTTTGTGGTAGACCGTTACAAACGGATCAAGCCATGGCATCTCTCTCATGCCCTTCAGTGGCTCATGTTCTTATAGAACTTGATATTTCTAAGAAACACCCTAATGAAGTGTGGATAGGATCGGAGTTGAATGGTTACTTTTAAAAAGATGAATTCAAAAACCTACCTATTTTCTATTCTCATTGTAAAATGCATGGTCATGGTGTTAATGAATGTTTTAGGTTGCACCCTCAACTTCGTAAAGACAAAGTATTTTCCAAACAATCTCAAGGCAATGATGTTAGTGTGGCTGCTCTTGAGAAGGAAAATCTTACTTGTGTTGAGCTTGAAGGAAATAGTTCCAAATTGTGTGATGAACCTATACTAGTGTATACTGAACTACCCCCTATCACTGTGCATGTGCTTCCATCCACTGTCATTGTGGATAATCCTCACTGTGCTTAGGGCAATATTATTGGTAACATTGCCAACTTATTTAATGAATGTGATGATTTGGACGAACAAAGACTAGTTATTTCTTCCCCTCAAAATAATGTTACCTCTGAAGTGTCTGTTATAGATTGTATGTTGACTACCAATAAGTGTACTAATATTGATTCATCTCAATCCGTTGTGAATGATCAGGGAACTGCTTCTACAAGTGAAAGGATTGGCATAAAGCACATGGGGATGGACAATAACTTGAGGGTAAGTGAGTTGGCTCTAGTTGTGGAAGAGAATATGGAACTTGGTTTGAATAGCAATGAAAGTATTGATGGAGATTTGTTGGAGGAAGGTGAACTTCCTCAAAAGGGTAAGGAGAATGATCTGATAATGGATAGTAAGTCTCCCTCTAACTCTTCTTATCATAGTGATGTTTTTACTGACACTAAGGAGTTGGATTTTTCTGGTAAATGCTTTGTTAAAGATGACAATGATACTAGTTTCATTAAACTTCAAAATAAGCGTGGTAGAAAGGGTAAGAACATTATTTTACAATCGACAAGGAACACACGTTCACACACTAGTCATTAATTCTATTTTTATGTTTAAGTCTATTATTTGGAATGTTATGGGAATTGGGTGCCCTTCTTCTTGTTTGAGGGTTAAGAATTTATGTCATATCCATGATGTGTATTTTCTTGTTTTACTTGAACCTCTTATTAATGTTTCTAAATTAATTAGTACTGCCAAATTTTTAGGTTTCAAGCATGCCACTTCAAACTCTCCTATTAAAATTTGTTATTTTGGAAATATACAATTTGTATTGATATTCTTGGTGATTTTACTCAAGTTCTGCATTATAATATAAAAGTTTTAAATATAAATTATTGTGCCTCTTTTATTTATGCCGACTCTTCTTGTGGTACAAGAAACATTCTTTGGGAGCAGTTATCTGATTTTCATAGTATTTGTCATTTGTCTTGGTTGGTGAGTGTTGATTTTAACACTATTTCTAATAATCCTTCCAAGTGTATTGAGGGGTCAACTCCTATTTTCATGTGGAGAAGGAAAAAACATCTTCATTATTTATAAAAAGAGCATGAAATTTATGTTAACACAAGCAAAACATAATATTTCACATAATACTTAACAACACATAGTTACAAGATAACCAGTACACTAGGCACCTAAAAGTTCAACATTGGCTCTCCAAGCCATTTTTTTTGTTAAGTACACATACCAATTTCTACATCACAAACATCCTCTAAACAACACACATACCAAAGATCAAGATACACAAATATTTATTTAAGAATTCTTCATTCCTTTTAACCACATAGTTTCAATCTATACCCATTTAATATAATAATTTGTAAGGTTTTATTATTCTAAATCCTAATGGCAGCATTGGAAAATTTTTTAATGATATTGTAAGGGCCACTCCATCCAGATTTAATTTTTCTATGGCAAAACTTCTCCTTATAATCATATAGTAGTACATCTTGCACAAGAAAGAAATCATATAAGAAAAATCTACCATAATGCATCTTTCATACTTCTGTCATATATTTCTTCTTAGTTTTCTACAACTCATCTTTGAATACATGCACTTTTTGATAATGACAAAACTTTGCATGTGGAGAAGGAAAAAACATCTTCATTATTTGTATGATTTTCATTTTGGTTCCCTAAAGAAGAGGAACTAGGCTTGATTCTACCAATTACTTAGAATTGAATTTCTAAGAGAAGAAAGAATGGCACAAAATAAAGTGTAAGGGTTGAGAAGTGAACTTTCTTTTAATTTAATATGTTTTATAGATTTTAGTGGGAGGGAAGTTTAAAATCTTTTAAATTTCAATCATTAGGGACAGACGTGGTGTTGTGGCATTCGAAGTGATGGCACCGTGCTGCTCCCTTCTTCTCTCTCATGGATTTTTCAAAGCAAATTAAACAAAATCTAATATATAGGGTTGCCTCCATAAAAAGCACTGTTTATTGTCTTCACCCAGACTTAACTAGATTTTCAAATTGACTAAGGTGGATAATTGTCACTTTTTAAATTGGCTCTAATGGCATCCCTTTCCTTTTCTTTAGGATTAACTTTAAGAAATCTGGTGGGTCCACTACTCACAAAAATTATAAGCTCGCTGATTCAAGTTTTTAATTGAAGTAGCTTTATTTTGTAATTGAATTCCCAATTGCATTGCCACTTCTTCAAGTAGTGATTTTCTATTTTCATACTGATTGTTGTGATTAAATCCTGGAGGATTTGTTGGTCTTGGAATGTTATTAGTTTTATTTTGATTATTCTAGTTTATTTTTTAGTTATTATGAACATAATTCAATTGAATTTCACCATTATTATTAGACCAACTAAAATTTAGGTGATTCCTCCAACCAGGATTAGATGTATTTGAATAGAGATTACTTTATCTTCCAATCAAATTTATATTTTTGATCCCTTAAATATCATTTTCTTTTATTGAGTTTTAACCTTCTAAGTGTAAAGATTACTCATAATTTAAACCTAAAGTGCTTAATTTCTTTGATATTGTTACAACTTGTACAGACTAAATAGATAAAGAGTTATTTTCATAGAATCTTATCACTCCCTTAGGATTCACCCAATAAGCAGACCATTGAAAGTTATTTATTATCATTTCCTTAATTAATTCATAAGCTTTATCAAATGGTTTTGACATTAATGCACCTTTAGGCGCAACATTAATTATAGTTCTAAGGGATCCTATTAATTCATATAAAAAGTTTGAATTATTAACCAATTAGGTAAGGCTCGGTGGGGGCATTTCCTAATCATTTTCTTGAATTTCTCCTAACTCTCATAAATATATTCTTCTTCTAATTGTAGAAGTAATAATACCATTTCTATGTTTGACACTCTTAGAAGGCGAGAAATATTTTTCTAAAAATGTGTGGGTTAACACATTCTATGTTGTAATAGAGCCTTGGGGGTAAAGAGTTTAACCACATATTTGCCTTGTCTCAAGAGAAAATGGAAAAAATCTAAGTTTAAAGACATCATCACTAATACCATTGTACTTAAATGTTGCACAAGTTTCTAAGAAACTTGTTAAATGTAGATTATGATATTTAATAGGAGTTCCCCCAAATTGAGAATTTTATACCATCAAAATGATTGTAGGTTTTAATTCAAAGTTATTAGTTTGGATGGAAGGTCTATTTATGCTTTGATGAATTCCATCTACCATAGGGTTTGCAAAATCCTTAAGAGGTCTAGAGTAATCTAAGCATTATTTATAGATTGATAGAACCCTAAATTATTTTCATAATTCTTTAGGTTATTCCACCAGCCCCATCACAACTCCAGCACCCCATCAAGTTTATGGCACTATTGCTGAGAAAGTAATGTGCGTTATTGCAATTATTTTTATATTATTTGAAAAAAATTGCATATTTAATTATTCGTATATAATGTTTAATTATAATTATTCTTTTATGAATTTGTGAATTTGTGATTGTTTAGATCTTATCATTTTTATTTTTATTTTTTTAATTGAAATGCCCTTACAAATATATATATATATATATATATATATATATATATATATATATATATATATATATATATATATATATATATATATATATATATATATATATATATATATATATATATATATATATATATATATTCTAAAAAGACTTTATCATTAGGAATGGTTGAACGAAATTCAAATTCATACCATCTTAGACCTTTTAAGGATTATGCCTATATTGAGTAAATAATGTTTATTAAAGTATCAACTAACTTACTATCCAAGACAATAACTTTGAGTTGAAATCTTTCATAATTTAAATGGTTTAGAATTCTCAATTTGAGGAAACTCTTGTTGAGGATCCCAACATATGCTTAGCTAAATTCTAAGAAATAATTACAATATTTAAGTATAATAAAGTAACCGATGATGCTATTAGACTTCATTTGCTTCCATTTTCTCTGAGGAACAAAGCTAAAATGTTATTGAATTCCTTGCTCTCAAGCTCCATAACCACTTGGAATGAGTTTGCATATAAGTTTTTAGCAAAGTATTTTTCACATTCTAAAACTACTTAGTTTAAGAATAATATTACTTCCTTTTCCCAGTTTGAAGGAGTGTCAATTTATGAGAGTTGGCAAAAAATTAAGGAGATGCTTAGAAAACACTCTCACCATACTTTGGGTGATTGGTTGATGATTCAAACTTTTAATTTTGGGCTTATATGATCCCTTAGGTTAATAATTAATGATGCAACTAGAGGTTCTTTAATGTTAAAGCCTTTTAAAGAGGCTTATGCCTTGATAGTGGAGATGAAAATAAATAATTTTCAGTAGCCGTCTGATAGGGTAAATGTTAAGAAAGTAGCAAATATCTATGAGTTAGATGCTTTGTTGAATTTGATAGCTCAGGTAGCAACCATGTCAAAGAAGTTAAATGATTTTGGAGTTAGCCTGTATTCAGGGTCACATATGCATTTGGAGAAGCATTATTTGAATTCTGCTAGTGAGTCTTTTGCTTAAGGGATTGTTAATGTGAATTTAGTTGGAAGAAAAATAATTCCTATCCTAATATTTATAATCTAAGTTGGAAGAATCATCCTAATTTTAGTTGGAATAATAATAATGGGGAAAAAAAGTTGAATGAAAACTAATTAAACTTGATATGAAATTGGAATAGCCCATTACCACCTTTAGTGAACCCTATAATGTCTTAACATGTAGGTTTTAATCAAAATAATTAGTTAAGAGATAAAAACAGCTTCGGAATACTTAGTGATTCAAATAGGAAACCAATTATAATGTCAAGTTGCTTCCATTAAAAATTTTAAAAATCAATTAGAACAACTTAATGAAATTACTAAACGACAAGAGGGGGGGTGAATTGTAAAAGTCTTTTTAATAATAAAATTAACCCTAAACAATAGTTCTAATTTTTTGTTGTTTTTGAAACTTTAAAACAAAGATTTATGCAATTTTTCTTTCACAAAATTTCAAATGCAATAGATATAACAAATTTAAAATGCAAGCAAAAAGTAAACAACGATAAGGAAAGAACACACCAAGAATTTTATAGTGGTTCGGTCAAAATATGACCTACGTCCACTCCCCGGAGTCCTCCACTCCAGGATTTTCACTATCAAAATAGTTCTCCTTTTGCCCCCCTCGGCAAGGCGGAGAAGCCTGTACAAACCTCCCTTTCACCAACCCGGCGTGGCGGAATACCAAACTCTATTTTCACCCTCTTGGCGACGGCAGAGAACCTTCTCGTTTTTCTCCCTCCTAGAGAAGGCAGAGAACCTCGAGGTAACAGATGTAGACGAGCCTTTCCCTTGGAGATCCTTCCTCAAATCCTTCTCAGGCCACAGGAGGAGCAAGATGCAGCAAGCTTGGAGCAACCGTGTGATCTCCCTCACACCTCTTCTCCCTCACAACGCTCACCTCCTCCTTCCTCTCTCAACCCTCAAGAATTTCTCTAAAGTTTTCTCCCTTGGAATCCCTCTCTAACCACGTTCACCCCCTCTGAAAATCTTCTCCTTCTCTCAAACTCCATCTTTTCCTCTCTCCCTTTCAAGTTCTCTCTTCAAGTTTTCTCTAGAAAAACGAAGCCACAATGGCTGCCAAAAGACTCTTACAAAGTCTTATGAGAGTGCTTAAATAGAGGGCTCAAAAAACCCTAAAAATACTCAATTCCGCCGTCAAATATCGTACCGTACGATCTCAAGATCGTCCAGTACGATGTGCAGAAATTGACCTGTTAGTACTGTACGATCCAGTTAGTACAGTACGATCCAGTTCGTACAGTACGATCTAGTTCGTACAGTACGATCCAAATGACAAATTTCAGCCGTTTTGATTGCATAATCTCAGGATTAACTTAGGCAATATTTCAAACATCGTACCGTACGATTATGATCGTACAGTACGATTGTACAACTGTTCAAATTTAAATTTATGCCTAATTTAATGGACGGCGGGCTTTCTAATTATAACAGATCGTATAGTACGATGTGGTGATCGTACAGTACGATTAGTTATATTCAAAATTAATTTTTTTAAGGAAAAATAAATATTTCAATTTATTTCTGTTACACCAGATCGTACAGTACGAAATAAATTCATACAGTACGATGAACAGAAAAGTTAAAATATTCATAATCATTTTTTGCTCCCTCTATGTGTGTGCATGATCAACAAATTAACATACATCATTATAAGACTTGACTCAATAAATGAAAATTACAGACTCATTTAATACGACCAATTCTACGCAATCTTGAGCCTTGAATCTTCACATAACGGTACATGATGTACCTGAAATATTAGTTAACATAGAAAGAAATATGCACTGCAAATACCAGGAGAAATAAAAGAATAATAAATATTATTTGTTATCATCAAAATCATAAACTCGGAAGCCCGAGTTGCAACACTTAACATATCCTTTAATAGTAGGCCCCATTGCATCTTACCCCTATTGAAATTAATCGAAAGAAAAAAGGAAAGATCTTAGCTTAGAGAATTTAAGGAGTAGTAGTGATACCACAAAGCCAAAAATGAATATCTATGCAAGTTTGGTTGAAGACTATAAACTTAGCGCTGCTTGGGAGGTAATCTAATTATATTGATGTCAGGTTTGAGTATTTTTGTTTAAGTTTTTGTTTATTTATGTATTTCTTTTATTTTAATTTTATAATTATTAAAAATATCATGTGCATGTTATTTATAAGTTACTAAGTATAGTTATGATTAAAATTATTACATCATATTTTTCTAAGAATTTACATAATTTGGAAATTTTAGTTAGCGCAGTAGCATCGAGTCTTGCAGCAGCACCACAACGTTTTCTTGTTAAGCACCTTAGCATCTAGGGGGAGGGCAAGGGGGGGCACGTGTTCCCCCTAAATTTTTTTTTTCTTGGCTACATGTGATATAAGAGACTAAAGAAATTTTTTTATAAGAAAATTAAGATCTTGAGACTTGAGATATAAATTATAATTATTGATCAATTATTGATCATTTTTATTACATGTAATATATTCATAAAAAAATAGTTACATAATTTATTTATCAATTTTTTTTGTCAAAATGGATCTTAAAAGTATTGTATTTATTTTGAGATCTGTGTAATATTTATTTTATTTGAATTTTTTATGTGTTGCACTCATTTTAAAACAAATTTAAGTGTGGAGGATCAATTTACATAAGCAAATTAGCATTATTTTCATAAAAAAATAAGACCTAATAATTCTATGATTTAGCATGCAATAATATGCTTTAGGCTTTATTCGAAATAGTTTTCTTACTAATTTTCACAATAACTTTCTTATAAAAAATTTTACACAGCTATAATATCATATCACATGCCCAAACGGAGACCGCTCCCAAATAGCTTGCTTTCCCTTGACCCAAATGACATGCTTCGTTTTCCTCTTTGCTCCTCTCTCGCAACTCGTGACTCACGACCTCGAAGCATGGCTTTCAGTTTCCCTTTCGCTCCTCTCTTACCATGTTATTTGCATTATTAATTTTGATCTTATAGCTCCTCTTGGCTCCAGTAATAAGACAACAAACGAAAGTATTTTCATGTATTCTAACATTCCAAATGAGATGGCAAACCGCCAGAAAAATTGACCGTTGAAAAATCGTCGAAAAATTGACCCCCTAAAAACCGTCGGAAAATCGTCGACAAATTACGGTGGTAATGGATGATTTTCCTGTAGTGTTTAATTTAAAAGTTCTGGCTCCGCCACAGTTAGCATCTAAATTGGACGCCACTGTTGAATTCTTAGGAAAATTGGTATTGATACGACATCGCAAAATGATCTTGATCGGGCACGAATCTCGAGGCAAAAGCTAGTTGGAAACTTCAAAAATTAATTTCGGGAGCATATGAACTCCGATTTCAGCAATCTTACAGTCAAACTGAGCGTCTTGGAAATACGAACCCAACGACACCATGATCACCCAATCCGAGCCCAAATGAGTCCGAATCAAGGGTTCAAAGCACTGTTGGAATGTTCAAACCGCAATTTGAGTTACCAAACGGTCTCCGCTTTTGACGAGCTTATACTCGAATCGAACGGCTCGATGAGACGAATCCAATGAGCTCAAGATCATCGAATTCCGACATCATTAAGGCCTTCAAATGTCCAACAAACGGTGCATGATCAAAGGATTCGATATCGGCAGTTCATTCAAACCACTCCAAATTCTCCCTTGATCTCACGCCTATTTACGGGCTATGCCACTATAGAAAAACTATAAATAGAGCGCACATTCTACACCAAGGGGGCTCAAGTGAAGAGAGAGAAGAAGAGGAGGAGAAAGGGGAAAAGGAGATTCCTCACCTCCTCGACCACCGCCGGAGCTCTTCCTGCCGCCTGAAGATGCCGGAACTCTGCCGGATATTCGGGAGAATGCCAGAATTCTGCCCAACTTCCATGGGATGCTGAAATTCTTCCCAATTTACAAGAGAGTTCCCTCCTGACGCTGAAACTCCGCCCAAGTGAAGCCGGAGTTCTCTTCTGCCACCAAAGACGTCGAACTTCTACCCGACGTCGGATCTTCACTCTTCGCCAAGTTTCTACCCGACGCCGGACTTCTACCGGTTATCGGACTTCGTTGGACGCCTATGCGAAGATGCATTTCTTTCCATTGCTGGACTTCTACCTGACGCTGTCCTTCTGATCTTCGTCGTCAGACTACAGTCCTTCTGACCTCCGTAGCCAGCCGACTACGGTCCTCCTGACTTACGTCGCCCGCCGACTATAGTCTTTCCGACATCTGTCGCCTGTTGACTACGGACCTTCTAACTTATGTCGCCCGCCGACTACAGTCTTTTCGACCTCCGTCGCCCGCGGTCCTCCTGACTTATGTCGCACGCCGACTACAGTCTTCCGTCGCCAGCTGACTACGGTCCTCATGACCTACGTCGCCTGCCGACTGCAGTCCTTATAACAAAGCGAATACGTCGATAGTAGCTCTTTGTATTTACATCATGTAATGTACTCCATAAGATGTACATCATGCTAAGGCCTTCTCCCAGGGAAGGGCCTCATTTGTAATCAACTGCAAATACTAGTGGAATCGTTCAAACTGGGCTAGGCCCCGTGATTTTCCCCCTTTTTAGGGGTTTTCCACGTAAAAATCTTGGTGTCTCGTAAATGTTAGACCTTATCTCCTTATCTGATTGTGTGGCAGATTTTTGTACAATGCTAAGACGATAAACTTTATATTTCTCTACCGCCGCGAATACTCCTGGACGCAACAGGTATGATACAATTGCTTTGTACATGTAGGCACTACAGCGCTACCTTGTACTTCATAGTGCTTTAGTGCTCATATATGTAGTGTTGCAGTGGAAAATCCTTTATTTCTATAAGTATTATGGCATTTTATTCAATGGTGTTATATGGTGCGCCTGCCTTTATTTTAAGGCTTTATTTAGGTCCGCAATGCTGTCGTTAGTGTTGCAGCATTAGGTCAAAATCAAAATTAATATTTATGGCATTGCGAAGATAGTCTTTACCAAGCTTCGTAGTGCTCGTACGTGTCAAATTTTCCGGTGATCTATTGGTCAAAAAGCTCGTGTTTCATTTCTCCATGCTAGCACTATGATAAGTGTAAATAATGTAGTATTGTACATATTTTATTTTTAGTGAAAATGTATTATCATATTAGTTTTTGTATAGGAAAAACTCAAAAATGACAAAAACTCGAAGGAGGCATTTGAAGAAATAATGCTACATTACCACTTTCAATACTGCTGAGGCACCATAGATTGGACATTATGTCACCGAGTTCTCTATTTGCAAGCGTTGTGGTGGCAACAAAGTCAATGCCACATCATTACAAATGCCACAACGTCAAAAAGTTAGCTTGGTAACGCCAGATTATTTATTTTTAAATGTCCTGGTGTCATAATTTCTCAACCTCGGCATCATTTTTTGCCACTCGGGCACTATAGTGTTCAAATGTCAATAACACCACAACATTATAGTTACAACATTCAAGGGCCACATTCTCTTAATGAAGAGACGCGAATATTCACTAAGTAACCAATACATATCAGCAAGCAGCAAGGCAGAGTAAAAGTTTCATCGAGGCATTAGTTCACTTCAATGGCGCCACGACACCACCCTTTCAGATGTTGTAGCACCATATATTTTTTTTGTGCGTTGAAATATATATATATATATATATATATATATATATATATATATATATATATATATATATATATATATATATATATATATATATATATATATATATATATATATGATGTTATGTTTGTGAGAGAATTTAATCACTTCATTAAAAATTAAAAACTTAATGATTGAGAGCAATGTTTTGAAAACCGGACCGGACCGGCTAGTTCAACCGGTTTAACCATGAACCGGTCTGGTGGCCGGTCCGATCAAGCTCCAGAACCGGCTCTGCATCGAACCGGATCAAAACCGGATTGAACCGGCGGTTCAACCGGTGAACCGTTGAA
Organism: Dendrobium huoshanense; assembly: GCA_016618105.1. Classification (NCBI taxonomy): domain Eukaryota; kingdom Viridiplantae; phylum Streptophyta; class Magnoliopsida; order Asparagales; family Orchidaceae; genus Dendrobium; species Dendrobium huoshanense. The sequence continues at coordinate 18,719,831 of CM028345.1, read as the reverse complement.
CCGGTCCGGTTGGGAAAGAACCGGTCGGTTTATAAAAAAATTTAATTTTGTTTTAATTAAAATTAAAAAAATATATATTTTAGTTAATTAAATTTTTTTAATACTTTTTAAATATTTTTATTAAGTATGATGATTAATATCACCATAATACATGCAAGTTATCTTAAATAACTCACATAGTTTGTTTTGTAAAAAGAGCGCATTTCTCACTTTATAAAGGGTTGGAGGAAACATCCTCAAACTCTCCCTATGATGTGGGACTAAAAAAGTAGCATGAATAGTTTAGAATGTAAATTTGAGCTTATTTTGGCTAGTTGGGCTTTAAATTTTTCCTTAATTGGGCTTCAAATTTTTGCTTAGTTGGGCTATAAATTTGGATAATATATTTTATAAATTTACTATAATATATATTATAAATTTATATATTATATTAAATATTATTCTTATAAACATATTTAATTATAAATATATAAATATATTATTTTTAAATGATATTTATATTTATAATTTTGAATTATATATATTTTTAAACTTATAAATATATTAAATGATCATATATTTAATTATTTATATTATATCAATGATCATAAATTATTTATATTATAAATTTATATATTATATTAAGTATTATTCTTATAAATTTATTATTCTTAAATGATATTTATATGTATTAAATTTTATTATATATTTTAAAATTTTATAAATATTATTAAATATTCATATACTTATATTATATGATTTTTATTTTAATAATTTTTAATAATATTATTATTTATTACGTCATCCGGTTCGACCCCGGTTCAACCGGTCGAACCATGAACCTCTCCCTCTTCCGATTCGTTGTCCGGTCCGATTTTCACATTCTTGATTGAGAGTGTTATATTCTTTAGACTTGCTTCTTTGATAAACGAAGCATATCAACTTCTTAACAAGTCAAACACAAACTTTTGATGAATTTTTTTTATAGTTGCATACTTAAGTCTTGTCTTGCAATACTCTTCCTTATCATGTCATTTTGTTGATTGTTAGAAACCGGCATCTATATACGTCCTTTTTGTGTCACTGGCGTCCTTTAGGTGTACGGTGACAAATTTATGTCCTTACTAGTTTTTTTTTTAAATAATATGATTGATACATCATCAAAAAAATTACCTTGATCGGGCATAAATCTCGATGCTAAATCGGATTGGAAACTTCCGAAATTAAAATTGGGACCATCCTAACTCTGATTTCAGCAAACTTACAGTCAAACTAAACGTCATGGAAATACGAACACCAAATTCGACTCAATCCGAGCCCAAATCAAGGACCCAAAACGTTATTGGAAGGTTCGAATCACAATTTGGGTTACCAAACGATTTCCAAACATGACATCCTTATAGTCGAATCGAGCGGCTCAACGAGAAGAATCCAACGAGCCCAAGATCGCAGAATTCCAACATCATTAAGACTTTAAACTGTCTGACAAAGTGTCCACGATCAAGAGATTCAATATCGGTCGTCCATCCAACCACTCCCCATTTACCCTTGATCTCTCACCTATTTATAGTCCATGTCACTCCAAAAATTTATAAATAGACCCCTCCTTTATCTTGAAATGGGATATAAAGTAAGAAGAGAAGAAGAGAAGAAGAGAAGAGATGGAAGAAGAGAAGGAAGAAGCACCTCCTCAACCACCGCCGGAGTCTCGTCGGACCACCGCCTAAGGTCATTGCCTCCGCCTGACAACCACTTGAGGGCCTCACTTCGGCCAGACCACCGCCTGACGTCGCTGCTCCTCCGGACCACCACTTGAGGCCCTATGCTCCACCAGGCCACCACTTGAGGCCCAGACTTCCGCCGGACCACCATTTGAGGCCCGGACTTCCTCCGGATCACAACTTGAGGCCCTGTGCTTCACTAGGACACCACTTAAGGCCCGGACTTCCTCCGTACAACCACTTGAGGCCCTGTGTTCCACCAGGCGACCACTTGAGGCCCAGACTTCCTCCGTACAACCACTTGAGGCCCTATGCTCCACCAGGCGACCACTTGAGGCCCAGACTTCCTCCGGACAACCACTTGAGGCCCTGTGCTCCACCAGGCCATCACCTGAGGCCTGAACTTCCGTCGGGCCACCATTTGAGGCCATGTGCTCCACTAGGACACCACCTGAGGTCTGAACTTCTGCCGGGCCACTACTTGAGGCCCTGAGCTTCACCAGTCCACCACTTGACGCACAGAGTTCTCCCAGAGTATTGCCCTTCTACCACGGTATTTCAGACCCCTGTCTTATGCCGATTATGGTCCTTCTGACCTTCATAACCAAACAATGTTCTTTCTTATTTCGGTCTCCTGTCAATTATAATCTTTCAGACCCCTGTCTCGTGCTGACTATGACCCTTCCAACCAAATAAACATGTCTATGTTGATTATTGTAACTCCCACCATGTAATGCACTCTAGATGACGCACATTTGTAACATCAAGCCAAGGTCTTCTCTTAAGGAAGGGACTCATTGGTAATCAACTGCAAATACTAGTGGATTTATTCAAACTTGGCTAGACATCGTGGTTTTTCCCCCTTTTCAGGGGTTTCCACGTAAAAACTCTGGTGTATCTTATAAACGTTACACTCTCTCTTATCTACTTGTATGTTGGATCTTTGTACAATACTAAGACGTTAAATTATATATTTCTCTACCGCCGCAAATATTTCAGGACGCAACAATGATGTATAACATCTGTCATATAATTAACAATTAATTTCATTGGTCCGAAATAGGCTTATAAAAAAAAGCTCAAAATAACAATGATGGATCTAAAATTTATTGAATTTATTTTGAGATGTATAATATATAAAAACTTTATACTGCACTCATTACTAATTTTAAAAATTACTTCTATCAAAATTTTCTCAAGATAGTATAACACAAATTTTCCGTAGTCAAACATCTTAAATTTAATATTTATATATATTTTGTCAATAATAAAAAAATGATAGTTCTATGCATCTGGTCAAATTTTTGACCTATTTTTCAGCAACATATGTGATGAAGTTACTCCAAAACTTATTATCATTTAGTTTTTGTTTGAAATAGTTTTAATTTTATTTTCAGTCATTTTCAAAAATATTTATTCGAAAATAAATTTTTAAAGATAAAAATTTTAAATAACGAAAAAAAATAGTTTTTCACCTAAATTATTATTTATTAAGTTTTTCAGTTTTTTTTTTTTTTTTTTTGGGAAATTATCGTTTTTCAGTTTCAAAAAACAGTAAACAGACACAACTCCTCTTGGCCTATTGGTTGAGAGCTTAGGCTTACAACTAAGAGGTTCAAGGTTCGAGTCTATGTGTATGCGTTGTGTGTATGAGTTTGTCTTAAATGGCCTAAATGTTCAAATAAAAAAAAAAAAAAAAAAAAAAAAAGTAAACAGAGTCGTAGTACACCTCATACGGATTTAAAAGATAATTAAAGGACATAATAAATTCAAATCAAACTGAATAAATTCGCGAAGAAAAAAAAAATGAGTAGCTCTGCTGAGGAGAAGTACCGGGGCATAGGTCATCGAGATCCGACCAGTGATGAGACTCCACTGCAAACCATAACCCAGGAATCCAAATCCAGCAGCAAGAAATAGCACAGCAGGCATAGGAAAATAAAGAAGAGCAAGACCGGAGGACCATCCAAACGCCTTACCAAGATCCGAAGCAACGGCGAGGTAATTAAGCTGTACCTGCGAGATTCCCATCGCTGCCTTAAGCTCCGACGAGTAGGAAGAGAAATCGAAGTTGGTGCCAGTGCACGCCTGGATCCAAATCGTCACCACCAAGATCATCCACCCACGCGATTCTCCGGCCATGGATTTTGAACGGCGAATCCAAAGCCGTTCCTGCTTTTTTTCTCTTGGCCGCTATCTTTTGCCTTCCTAGCATTCGCGCGGAATAAACCGAATTGTCTCGCGCTTAAATAGCTATGCGGAGGTTCGACGCTTGTTCTCAGGTGCTGCGTGTAAGGCACCTTTTTTTGTTTTTTTCTTTTTATTTTATTTTATTTATTTATTTATTTATTTATTTATTTTGGGACAAATGATGGTCCCTTTTTAGGCGTGCATTATTTGAGATGTGGGCCCAACAGAGAGGTGTTTATTGGAAATATTTTTTATCATAAAAAAATAAAAGAAAATTGTATATACATCTTTTATTATATATGAAGTAAGACAAATATAGAAATTTATTTTGAATGAATTTGATATTTCATCCAAAAATTATCTTGATCGGGCACAAATCTCGAGGCGAAAATCGAGTTGGAAACTTCAAAAATTAAATATTGGATCATTTGAACTCTGATTTCAGCAAACTTGCAGTCAAACTGATCGTCTCGGAAATACAAACCCAACGACACCAAATTCAACTCAATCCGAGCCCAAATGAGCCCAAATCGATCTCCTGAAGTGCTGTTGAAAAGTTTGTATCACAATTTGAGTTACCAAACGGTCTCCGAATTTGATGAGCTTATAGTCAACTCGAGCGGCTCAACAAGACAAATCCAACGAGCCCAAGATCGCCAAATTCCAACATCATTAAGACCATCAAATATCTGACGAACGGTGTATGATCAAGGAATTCAATATCAGCCGTACATTCAACCACTCTCTAATTTCCCCCTTGATCTCACACCTATTTACAAGCTATGCCACTCCAAAAAATCTATAAATAGAGTCCTCATTTCTCATGAGAGGGGACCCCCAAGCATGAAGAAAAGAAGAAGAAGAGAAGAAGAGAAGAGAAGGAGAGGAGAGAATAGCTCCTCCTCGACCACCGCCGGAGTACTACCCGTCGTTAGAACGACGCCAGAATCCTGCCGGACACTTGAGTGATGCCGGAACTCTGCTCGAATTTGTAACTGAATTTCAATACAGAAGAACCTCATTGTAATCTGAGCATCCTAACTTGTTGGATGAATCAGCCTCTTGTATCTCAAACTACACTAGTAGAACTTTTCAACTAGGTGTGACCCCATGGTTTTTTTCCCTTTTATGGGTTTTCCACGTAAAAATCATTGTGTTCTTTTATCTTCTGTTTTTGTGTGCTAAATATTCGTACAATGCTTAGACAAAAATTTTCTAACTCTATCACCGCGTATATTCTAGTCTGCAATAGTTTGGCGCCGTCTGTGGGAACCATTATCCTACAACTTCAATTATTGCTACAATGGTCAACAGATGTAGCAGCCGTATCGTTGGGGCTTCCCGCTCCAACTCCCACTAGTCCAGAAATCAATCTATGAATCATAGACGCCCGATGTCTGCCTCTTTTCATCATGGGGGGCAAAATGCTATCGGAGAATGAACATCGGGACCTTCTTTAGAAGAGAGAATCTGAAAGATGGAAGAATCTCAGAATGAGATCCTTTAACTTTTACGAGAGAATCGACAACCTGCAATACCACAACAGAAGGAAGTTCTTCTCCCTCAAGCTCCACCACTGGCCGAAGATGTTCAACTCGAACATCTTCAAGCGGAGATACATCTTCCTCCGCCAAGAAAACATCCGCAGTAATGATAGGATAACGAACTTGCTAATGCAACAAGTTCTACACATCCTTCCCCCTTTAACTCGGTAACCTCGCATTCTTCCAGACCTCCCAGAAGACTTAGCCCAACCACACATTGCTGAGATCCCTCACAATGCTCTACATCATGAACTACGGAGATTTGTACGGGAAGAGTTTCCCGAGGGGATATGAGACAAACTCTCTGACAGAGGAATTTCCAGGAATCATCACCTCTAACTGAAGCCATTCTTCAGCACCCCATTCTAGTTGGATTCAAAGTACCGAACGTAGAGTTCTATGACGGGACGTCCGACGCGTATGAGCATATCGACTATTATAGAACCATCATGCATATTCAACGAGCATCGGACGCACTCCTTTGCCAGGTTTTTTCCTTCCACCCTTAAAGGCAAGGCTCGAACGTGATTCTATTCACTTCCGCCCAGAACGATCACTTCTTTCGTCAAATTGGCCAAAATATTTATCAAATAATTCGTAGCTAATCAAAGAATAGCTAAAGATTCTTCCCACCTCTCTGGGATCTGCCAAAATGAGGGAGAATCGTTGAAGGAGTATTTTCAGTGATTTTCCACTAAAGCTCGATAGATTCCAGGAGTAGACCCTGAATTGCTCAAAGGGGTCTTTCTTGGAGGCCTTCATCCCGGCCCCTTCTATTCGGAACTCATGTGCGACACTGTTCATTCATATGCCGATTTGATCCATCGTGTGGAGGAGCAAATCTCTGCAGATGATGTCATAAATGCTCACAGGAAACAGTTTGGCAAACCAATGGGAAGCAGAAATGTGTACCTGGGATGGACAATTCATTCTCACAACAGAAAAAGCAAAGGAAGAATAATCTACCTCCTAGGCCTCCATTACTACGATGGGAACCTCGATAGGAGAAGGAGTATACCCCACTCAACACATCTCGAGCAAATGTATTGATGGTCGTTCGAGATCAAGATACATTGAAATGGCAGAATCCTTTGAAGTTGAACACAGGAAATCCAGATTAGTACTGTAACTTTCATCGTAGTCGTGGTCACACTACCAAAGCCTGTAAGCAACTATAGGATGAGATTGAAAGATTTAACTGTCAGGGCTATCTTCGATAATTTATTCGAGATCTATCTACCCGAGAGGAAGCTCGTCTCGCTGGGGGGCAAAATCAACAACAAAGACAACCATTGAATAATATTCAAATGGTTGGAGAGATTGAATTATCACACACTTTATGCATTCGTATTAACAATACTACTTATCTTGTTGTCTTTTTATGTTGAGTAGGGTGTCACTTTGATATCTTCTTTCAAGTTAAATATATATTGTTCCCATATGTATATCTTATATGTTGAGTCATTGTAACTTGTATATCCCTAAGTCATACTAGAAAACTATTGTACTGTCTTACATAATACAGTAATATGATGTTCACGTTGTTATGATATTATTTTCTCTTATAAAAGATAAAAAACTTCTCAAACACTTTTTCTGTTATTCAAGAAATATACAATCTATATTGTATCTCAATCACCAGATGATCAATCCCAAGGGGATTTGGTCTTAGGGATCTGACATACAACCTCGGATAGGTCTTACATCTTTGGTGGATTCTCTTGACCTCTTCCACACAGGTTAACGTCATCGAGCAGGGATCTGACATACAACCTCGGATAGGTCTTATATCCTCGGTGGATTTTATAAATCTCTTCCTTATAGGTTAACGTCATCGAGCAGGGCTCTGACATACAACCTCGGATTTATCATTTATTCTTGATATATTCTTCCAACCTCTTTTATATAGGTTAATACCATCAAGCAAAACAAGTGATTGATAAAATCATCACTCATATAAAGTCCTTAACAATCTAATAGTGCCTCCAAAAACATGGGGGCCAATATATCAAAAGCATGTGTTAAATATGCAATCACAATTCAGCTTTCTCCAAGGAACAAGTTCTCAATTTCATATACAACATCAATGGAGTTACATAAGTCTATATTTAGATGTATATTTATTTTCACTAGAAGTTGAAAGCCAAAAAAAACAAAAATACATTTACGTCATCAGTACAAAGATATATAATGATAGCATACTTGCATATAGATGCATATTGCCTTCGTAAAATGCCACTAAACACCCTCCATCATCGGCCCTTCGTCTGGTGTATGCCGGTGATCCTTTACTTTTTGTCAGGCATTATCGGCTTCTTGCTCAGCTACTAATAACAACATATTCTCCAACTCTCACTGTTTGCTCTCCACTCGACCTTTAAATGCCGACAAACTTCTTCTCAAATAGCATCAAAATTCTCTCCGTCTACTCACCACTTTTTGTTCTTTTCTAGGACACTATCACTGCAAGATCTTCTCAAATCAACCTCGCATACAAGCAGCAATTGATCTCCTTCTATCACGGGTTGTCTATTTAGAAGACAACCTCTCATCACGACTTCTTCTACACAAGAGAGGGTTACTGAAGCTTGATAGGGGAATGCCACATATCTTCGAAAGTGGAATGCCTCTAATGCAAGAAGAAGAGCACAAGCGAAGAACGAGAAAAAATTTTCCTTCTACACAAAAGAAGGGCACTGAAGCTTGATAGGGGAATGCCACCTATCTCCGATAGTGGAATGCCACCTATCTCCGATAGTGGAATGCCTCTAAGATAAGAAGATGACTAGAAGGGAAGAAGAGAAGTGGCTGCAAAAAAAGTTCAATTTCCACATAAGGAGAGAGGCCCTAAATTGGGTAGGGGATGCTACCTTCCAAAATAGGGGAATGTCTCAACTATAAGAAGTCAGAACAAATGAGGTGAAAGAAAAGAAACGGCTACAAAAATTCCAACCTCTACACACGAAGAGGGGCAATGATTTTGTGTAGGGAAAATCACTTACAAAAAATAGTGGAATACCTCCCCTATTAGAAAGTTAGAACGCGGGAGGAGAAAAAAAAAACAGCTGCAAAAATTCCAACCTCTACAAATGAAGCGAGACACTGATATTGCGTAGGGAAAATCACCTACGAAAAATAGTGGAATGCCTCCCATGTTAGAAATTCAGAACGCGGGAGGAGAAAAAAAAAAGAAACGGCTGCAAAAATTTTTAACTTCTATACACGGAGAGGGGCCCTGAATTTTAGTAGGGGATGCCGCCTGCAATAAACAGGGGAATGCCTCAACTGTAAGAAATTTAGAATGATAGAGGAGAAAAAATTTTTCTTCTACACTAAAGAGGGGCGTCGATTTAAGAAGTGAAAATCACCTACGAAAAATAGCGGAATGTCTGTAGAGTAAGAAGAAAAATAAGAGGGAGAAAGAAAGAAAAGGAGGAGAAAGTCTCCAACTTCTGTATGAGAGGAGGGGCGCTGAGTCAAGTAGGGAAAGTCACCTACTCAAAAACAGCAGAAAGCCTCATCTATCAGAGAGCCAGAGAGAGAAGAGGAGAAGGGACAAATTTTCTAAAGGCCTTAGGGGTCTATTTATATTTTTTTGGGGAGAAGGGGGAAGTTTCTAGAGATTCTTAAATTTTTTGAATTTTTCTGAATTTTTTAGAATATTTTTCGGAATTTTTTAGAATTTTTTTTGGATTGTTTTAGAATTTTTTGGATTTAAAAAATCCATGTGGGCCCCACAAAAAATATTCAAAAAGTAGGAACCTTCGGCCCCCTAACCGCGCGCCCCATTGAGGTACACCTATTCTAACGCGCGACGCGGGGCATCCGGTAGGCCGGTCGGCCGGTTTGGCAGCATACGCATTCCTGTGCCCCATTTTTGGCCCGGACGATCCAAATCTGACGTTTTTTTGGGTCCTCATAAACTTTTTTTGATGTTTTGGACTCAATTTTGACATTTTTAGAGCTCAATGGGGTCTCTATGAATAAATTTGTGCAAATGTTCAACTTTTAGAACACAATTTTTGCGATTCGGCCAATGTAAAATTTTGGAACAAGTATTTCCGAACTCCTGGAGCATCGACGTCCAAAAATAGGTGGGTAACTGATATGTCATCGAAGAATTATCTTGATCGGGCATGAATCTCGAGGCGAAAATCAAGTTGGAAACTTCAAAATTTAAATTTAGGATCATCTGAACTCCAATTTCAACAAACTTGCAGTCAAACTGATCATCTCAGAAATATGAACCCAACGACACCAAATTCAACTCAATCCGAGCCCAAATGGGCCAAAACGAGCATCTGAAGTACTCTTGGAAAGTTCGTATCATAAAGAGTTACCAAACGGTCTCTGAATTTGACGAGCTTATAGTCAAACCGAGCGGCTCGTCGAGAAGAATCCAACGAGCCAAAGATCTCCAAATTACGACATCATTAAGACCTTCAAACATGTAACAATTGGTGTAAGATCAAGGAATTCAATATCAGCCATCCATTCAACCACTCCATGTTTGCCCCTTGATCTCACACCTATTTACAAGCTATGCCACTCCAAAAAATTTATAAATAGAGCCCTCATTTCTCATGAGAGGGGACCCCCAAGCAAGAAGAAGAGAAGAAGAAGAGAAGAAGAGAAGAGAAGGAGAGGAGAGAATAGCTCCTCCTCGACCACCGCCTGAGTTCTTCCCATTGTTAGAACGATACCAGAATCTTGCCGGACGTCAAAACTCTGCTCGACTTTGTAACTGAATTTCAATATAGAAGAAACTCATTGTAATCTGATCCTCCTAACTTGTTGGATGAATCAGCCTCTTGTATCTCAAACTACACTAGTGGAACTTTTCAACTGGGCGTGGCCCCGTGGTTTTTTCCTTTTTTGGGTTTTCCACGTAAAAATCTTTGTGTTCTTTTATCTTCTGTTTGTGTGTGCTTGATATTCGTACAATGCACATACAAAAATTTTCTAACTCTACCACCGCGTAGATTCTAGTCTGCAACAAAAGTTATACTTTTTTTTTTTAAATAAAAATGAGAGAAACTTACAATGAAGTTATACTTCTCATATTTGTAGATTATTTATTATAACACACAATGAGAGAAATTGGCCCAAATTATTAAAAACTTAATTCAAATCGTTGTTCAAATTTGATTCAAATAATTTGTTTCAACATGGTTTGAACCATTAATTTGAACGGGTTCGAATTTGATTCATCTCAAATTTTAACCTTTGCTAAATCCCTTTGAGAAGACTAACGATTTGCTAAATTCCTTTGACAAGACTAACGACATGTAAGAAGAAAAGACACGATGGAAAGCAATTGAGGAGGCAGCAATAGGACGAGCTATGTGAGGAGAAGAGAAGGCATATCTTGGATGACATTATTGGACCAATGGTTTGCTGTGGATTTACTGGGGAAGACATAATGGAACACCTATGTGTGAAGAAATGTTTAAATTATTATTCAAAATATGTTCAAATCTTTGTCTGAATTTAAATAAAGTATGAATCATCTTGAACGAAATTTGTTTGTGATTGACTTCAATAAGCAATTTGCGCATACTAGTTAGGATAATTTCATTAAAAAAAAATTTGTTAGTTTTTTTTTTCAAGAAAACAAACATTAGGGGTCTTTATCTAATTACAATTATTATGATACATATATGTTAAATTTAATCAGTTATTTAAAATAAATAAAAAATTAAATTTATTTTTATATAAACAAAGTATATGAACAAATTATATTATGTTAAATTAAAAAGTATTGTGGGCTAGAAAATTTACGGTGATAGAGTGAGAATTTCATGTCCTACATTTACAAGATCTAGAACACAACTAGATAACTGAAAGAGCTTATATGACACTAGAGATTTATTATGTATAAAACACAAAAAAGAGTAAAACTAGGGGCCTTGTCTATATGAAAATACTTCAACTCTATGTCCATTACCTACAAAAATTGGCATGTCTTTTGACTTAGAGACTACAAAATAACGAAGTGAAAAATTGACAGAAAAAGTGGCGCAAAGTCTGTATGGATGTTTAGGGCTGAATGACCACGAGTCAAATGACAGTGGTCTGATGAAGGAGACCTGAGTATGTCATTAGGCTAGCGACAAGTCCAATGATGATGGTTGTGCGTCAAATGTTTAATGATGATGATCAGATGAGAAAAGGTCAATTATGTCGGTTAAGCAGCAAATGTCTAAAGATAATGGTTGGTCAGCGAAAGGGTTGATAGAGATATGAATGTTGGAAAGTCAAGTGATGCCACTTTGATGACTTAGTTCGGAGGGCCATGGTCGGTTGCGCGTTAGTCTGGTGGAAGTTTAGTTGCAATATTTGACTGGAGAAAAATCAACTATGATAGTTGAGGAGAAGCATGACTATAACGAGTGGGTAGAGGCCCAACTGTGGCACTTGGGCAGAGGTCAAATGAAGGCAGTTGTGCCATGGACATGGCAGCGACTGGGTAGTAGAGATCTAACAATGACAAAAAGTAGGTGAAAGGTTCAGTTAGGAGGTGAAGGGCCCATCAATAGTTGGAAAGTAGCAAAGGTAAGATGACGATGATGGGGCAGTGGAGGTCTGACGACGATGGTCAAGTGGATGAAGGTCAGTTTGCGCCTATCTGGAGATGAAGGTCCAATAAGGTCAGTCGACTAAAAGTTTAGTGATAATGAAGGTTGACCGGTGAGGGTTTGCTAGCACTATTGCTGGTGCTTTGGTGAAGCTCCGAAAATTTTTAAGTGTTTAAGCTCTCTTGAATCTCTACCAAAGAGTCCCACTTATAAGGCAAGAGAGCTTATTTATAGATTTTTTAAAATGATTTATCATATAAATATGGAGAAAATTTGTAGCACTCAATCGAATAGCCTATATTGATCATCCCCTCAATTATATATCATTTCTTTAACATTTAAGTGCCTAAATGATGCCATAATTAAGCAATTTTAGAGAAACTGTTAGTGAGAGAAACTCTGGGAATTAAAAAAACTTTTCTGTTGATTTTTAAATTCGTCTTCTCCTATGGTTTTCGCGGCTTAGTTGGCGGTCCCTTCTCCGCTGACGCGCCGGCGGGATTTGACGACGGAGATGAAAAGGAAGCCTCTGTCATCGTCTGATGCTTGAACGAATATCCGTAGAAGTCTCAATGCTCCGGTGCGTGCGTCTTCAGATGTGTTCAATGGAGGTCAGAAGAAATCTTCTATGTTCAATAGCCATTTCAAGGAAAAGCCTCTGACGATCAATGAAGGTGGATTGTTGAAAAACAAACCAATTTCAATGGTGTCTGGTAAAGGTAAGGAGATTTTCAAGGATGACAATTTTCTCAGCTTGAAGAATTTTAAAACAGCAACTGGATTCAAGGAAATGACGGAGAATTTCAAAGGAGAATCTTCCAAATCTGCTGGAAAGATTAAACTCATAACTACATCTCTCCCTAATACTCCAATTTCCTACAAAATTGTGGAGTCTTCGCCTGATAATTTCATTAAATCAAATGTGAACAAGGTGATTGAAGAATTTCCTCTATTGGCTGATAAACAGGGAAATGGTGATGAAGCTGTTATCAATTCTAAAGATAATAATAACATGAAGCCTGTTAATTCTGCTTGGACGAAGAGACAAAACATAAGGGTGGATAAATTAGATCTGGGATCATTCCTATCTGAAGATGGAAATACAGTCCAGCTCCATGATGTAAATGAAAGTATCATTGCAAAAAAATTGGACTGTGCTTTGGTGGTGAAATTATTTGGTGACAACTTACTGTTTTGTTCAGTTTGTATTGAACTGAGAAAGCAATGGAACATATGTGGACAGTTTCATATAATGTGGTTAGGCACTGGATGGGTGCTTTGCTCATTCAAAAATCCAGAAACAATGGAAGAAGTTATGACAGGAGGTCCTTGGTATGTTAAAGGGCATGTGGTGGGGTTAGACAAATGGTCTCCCTTGTTCTCTACAAATTCTTTGAAAGGGATTTCAGCTCCCTTATGGATAAGATTACCTAATCTACCTTTGCAATGTTGGGATGATATCAATATTTGTAGAATTGCATCGAAGGTGGGGAAGCCATACTTGCTTGATGGAAACTCGTTTCAATGGGGTAGAAGAGAATACGCTAGAGTATGCATTCGTGTGCCCCTGTATGAGAAATTACCACTTGGAGTTTGGGTGGAAGGCTTATATGGCAAGTTTTTCCAGAAAATTATTTATGAAGCATTTCAAAGCTATGTTATGAATGTGGCTTCATTGGTCATAACATAATAGAATGTATGAAATTGAAAGAAAATAAGGTTTCTTCTATTGATGTTCCTGTTTTGGATAAAAATAATCTAGATCAAGACTACTCCTGAATTGAAGAAAGCTCAAAGCAGCAAGAAGATGTAAACAAGTATGGTCCGTGGATACAAGCAAATTATGGTAAGAAGAAGGTTTCTGGAAATACTAGAAGAATGACTGGTACTCCTTTTAAACAAAATGTTCCTTCAAAAAACGTGTTTGTTCCAAAGAAACAGATTTCTTCAAATGAGCAAGCTATACATTCATAAAATGAAGTTTTGATGCATGATCTAAATATTGGTCAATCGGCAGAAGAAGTTTGTGTTAATCATGTTGAAGCTTTTGTTAATGCAACTAGTATGGCAGATCTTCCTAAAATAACCCAGGTTCCAATTCTTAACAAATTTGATATTCTTTCTGATATGGAAGATAATTTGATAAATGAGCTTGGGAAGGAGAAAGCTGATAAAGAAGTTGAAGAAGGGGAGATAATACATGATCTGTTTACTAATGCTAATGAAATTGCTGTTATAAAGACTCAAGAACAAATGGTAGGAGCTGAAGGACTTAACAAGCAGATCAAGACTGTTGAAAATTCTTCTTCAGGCAAGAAAGTCAAGTTGCTCAAAGAACTAAAATCTCTGGGAAATGGGAATATAGTCAAGCACAACAGAAAGTTGGTGAGTGGAAGAAATAAAAAGGGTGGGGGGCCTTCCCCTCTTTCTAATCAATGACTTCTCTAGTGTTTTTGAACTGTACAGGGGCCAAAAAGAGAGAGGTCGCTCTATATCTCAAGGAGGTTGTTAAAGAAAATGATGTTTTTTTTGTGAGAATAGTAGAAACTAAAGTTAGCACTTTGAAAAATTTACAGACTTTGAAATTTCTGGGTGATAAATGGGAATCCTTTATGGTTCCTTCTGTTGGGCTTTCTGGAGGTATTTTGGTACGTTGGAGGAAAGATATAGCAGCTTTTTCAGTATTGGAAGTTTCTTCACAAGTTATCATTGGTGATCTTGAAGTTGTCAATAAAGGATGTTGGCAAGTCTCCACGGTTTATGGTAGCAGAAGTATGGTGGAAAGGAAATCTCTTTGGGAAATTCTAGAAAAGAGACTTGATAATAATAAACCAGCTGTAATTGGAGGAGACTTTTAACTATATCTTATCACAAGAGGAAAAAAGAGTAGGCAAAAAATTTATTTTCTCTCAAGGAGCAAAAGATATGAAGATGTTTATGAACAACAATGACTTTCATGAAGTTGGGTTTATTGGACCCAAATTTACTTGGTGTAACAACAAAACTGAGGGAGGACGCATCTTAGAAAGACTAGATAGATGTGCCTCATTAACTCTTTTGATATAAACTCTATTAATCTAGCCTTGGTTAAACACTTGTCACGCATAGATTCAGACCACTGCCCTATTTTTTTGGAGATGTTCAAACTGGTGGCTTCTAACTACAAATGTATACGTTTTGAAGATGTATGGAGTACTTATCATGGGGCTTTTGCCATTGTAGAAAATACATGTAAGAAGGGTGGAGGAAGTGATCCTGCTAGCTCTTTAAACCTGAAGTTTAAAAGGACTCTTAAAGCCTTATTCTATTGGAGTAAGGCTAAATTTAAGAGTTTAAATGTTTTGAGAGATTCATTGAAGAAAGAGATTTATGATTTACAACTTGAAGAAGCTGATGGGATGCTCACCGAGTCTAAGCTGCTACTACTCAGATCAAAGGTAAATTAATTAAACAGAACTTTGGCTAGATTAAATATATGGTGGAGGGAAAGAACCAAGGCTATATGGTTAGAAGAAGGTGATTCAAATTCAGCTTTCTTCCATTTTTTTGCAAATGCAAGAAGGAGCACAAACTGGATAAATCAAATAAAAAATGAAGATGGTACTTTCACGGATCAAATCTTAGAAATTGATACAATTTTTACAAATTTCTTTAAATCCAAATGGAGACATAGAATCTGTAATCTTGATGGTTGGACAAAACCTATTGCTGTGTTGGATAAAGAAGAACAACTCAAATTAGTTGCAGATTTTTCAAAGCAGGAACTTCAAGAAGTGGTGAATAACTTGGGGAAGAACATTTCAGCAGGAATTGACAGAATTACATTCTCTTTTATCCAATACTATTGGAAGGTAATTCAATTTGATGTTTGGAATGCTATTAACATGTTTTTCAAAATAGGAATTATGAATAAAAACTGGAAGGAGACATTGATAGTGTTAATTCCTAAAGTGCAAAATCCAGTTTTCCCAGAAAATTTCCGTCCAATTAGTCTTTGCATGACTACGTATAAACTAGTAGCAAGAATGTTGTTGAATAGGATGAAAATGGTTATACACAAGGTTATTTCAAATGACCAAGCAGCTTTCTTAAAAGGTAGATCATTGAATGAGCATGTTATTTTGGCTCAAGAGGTATTCAACAAAATTCGACATTCGAAAGCTAAGAATGGATTTTTGGCAATCAAAGTTGATATGGAACAAGCTTACGATAACATGGGATGGCAAGCTTTGAGGCAAGTTCTTCATCATTTTAAATTTCCTAGCAAATTTTTGGATTTATATATGAATTGTATTTTAGATCCAAAATTTTGTTTATTGATTAATGGGAATAAATCAAATTGGATTGAAGCTAAAAGTGGGTTTAGACAAGGATGTCCCCTATCCCCATTTCTTTTTATTTTATGTTCACAAGTGCTATCGGATGCTATCTACCAAAGTGGAAAGAAGATGAGTATTCAAATTGCTTCTAAAGCACTAACAGTATCTCATTTGCTCTATGCGGATGATATATTAATTTTTTCTAAAGCCAACATGAAGAAGATCAAGAAAATCAAAAAGATTTTGAACAACTATTGCAAATGGACAGGTCAAAGGGTTAATTTCAAGAAATCTATGATGGTTTTTGGCAAAATAGTAAATCAAAGAAGAAAGAAAGAAATTGAAAATTCATTAAAATTCAGTTCTGCTATAGAAATGAATTATCTTGGTATTTGTTGACCTCATTTTTGTATGGGGTCACTTGGACCAATCTTGTCCCTAAATAAATTCAATCTCCAAACCAATCTAAAACTCTAGGATTATCCTAGATCCATACCCTAGGATCTATTCAGATCTTAGAAATCCAAACCAAAATCCAAGGCCAAAGGTCCAAGTCCTGAAAGCCTTTTCCATAGATTTTTCAAATACTTCAAAACCCAGTCAAATGACCTCCGATTCAGAGTCTGTCAGTTGCATATTGATGGAACATATCTCTAGAGGCAACCCTCCAAATTTGAACCAATTCTGAGGTCCCTAACCCCAGAAACTAAATCCAAATCCCAAGGCTGTAAAACCTTTAAATATTTACAGCCTATGCCACTAGACCTGTCACATAGAAGTTTCTGACCTTAGAGCCTTCACCAAAGCCTCTAGTCACTTCTAGACCACTAATCCTGATATGTTGATCAATAAACTACATTTTTCGGGACTTATTTCAGCCCCTAGTGGGCATGAGATCAAAATGACCAAAATACCCCTATGGGGCTCAAATAGTGATTTCAAACCAAATGAACTCTGAATTGAATGCAACCACCTCCAGCAAGTTTTAAATATCAAAATAAACTTGTTGGACCCATTTCTAGACTTTGGGTCAACCTGGTTGACTAGGTCAACCTAGTTGACCTAAGAGGCTCATTAAGGGCCCAAATGGGTGTTTTGGCCCAATTGATTTCCTTGAACCTTCAAAACACATTCAACAAACCCAAAACCATATTTCAAACTTGTTGAGCCCAAAATTGGACCCTTGACCTAACCAATAGTTGACCAAGTCAACTAAGCTATGGTTGGTCAAATTTGACCCATATGACCCAATCCATTTCATTTAATCAAATCAACACATTCAAATCATATCAAATTAGTCAAACTCTCAAACACATCTTCAAATATGTTTCAAATCCATTCAACTCAATTGAAATCAAATCCATTAGAGTTTTGACTTAGTCAAACCCAAAATCATAGTCAAATTTTCACTTACATGTTCCTATATTTATATTCAAACATTAACTTTCAAATTTTAAATCCATCATTCCAGCACCCATGGCATCCCCATATGCCACCCCACCTATCTTTGACCAGCTGACTGGTCAACATAGTCAACAATCCCCTTTAGGTGGTTTAAATGCCCAAATGACTTGACCCAAGCTAGCCCATTTTCTACCAAATTATTCCAGCCAACACTCAAATTTTTTCCCATAAGCCATATCACTAGTCCACATGGCAAGTGGATTGGTCAAACAGTCAAACCAATCCTTTAAATGGGTCAAACTTGGTCAAAACATCATTTAAAATTAATCCATTCCACTTAAGATCTAACCAACAACCCTAAGAACCTCTATAACCTTCCTAGAGCCTTTCTTGGCCTTTGGATCCATATCCTACAGCTCTAAATCAAACCCATGTGGACTATGGGACAAAAGAGGCTTTCCACCTCACATGTCCTTGTGTCCTATGATCCACCAGCTTTCCAACCACTCTCAGGACACTTGGAAACATCCAGAGGTGCACTCAAGTGATCCTAGCCATCCAAGTAGCTTAGGGTTGTTCGAATAGGGCAAAACGATGGAAAGAGCCCTCATTCAACACCTAGCACTCTCTCACCACAAAAAAAAACCTCTCCAACCGAGCTCTCTGCTGATTCAACTCCAAAACCATCCTATCTTCATCTCCAAAACCATATCCGACCGGTCAAGGCGGTGGCCGACAATCATCCGATGAGATCTAGCCGAATTCGTTCAAGGGAATTTTCTGCTCGATCCGTAGCTCCTCCGACCATAGTGTCTTCTACAAAAAGGAGCGTGGACAGCCTACAAATGCAACATGCCATTAAACGGTTCAATCCGTCCAAAATTAAGGTGAAAAACTCAAACCCTAGAGCTAGGTACACTAGTCTAAATAGATTTTTTTAAAGTTTATTTTAAGCCAAAACAAAATATCCCCGTTAATGCTCTTCATTTACGTATTCTACGTTTAAAATTTCAAGTCAAACGATTGAACCAATCTATTGAACGAGGCAAAAAATGCTTTCAAGGATGTTTTCATGTTATAGTTCAGGCGTATGGTTCCTAGACCGTTGATCGCTCGATCAACGGTCTCGATCATGTCGTTCCACGGACTGTTGAGCAGCATATTTCATTCAGCTGGACAAAATTGCTGTTCGACGTGATCCTAGCCACAAGTTCAAAATTGTGGGACGAGCCTCCATAGTTTGATCTCGCCTAGCTGGATTTGAACGACGGGACTTGATCCAGCTATTGGATGAATCCCCTTGTGAATCCGACGGCTGTTAGTATCCTGCTGACGTGGATAAGTTGAAACCGCGTGACATCATTGCCTAAATGATTGCACGCCGCAATCATTGCCATGTGGACCCGCATTTCGGCTGGCCGAATCGAAGCATGCCACCTGTCCCATTAACAGCCGCCAGTGTAATTAAAGGGTTTTAATTAGAATTAAATCCATTTAATTATCAGAAAACTTCTAAAAAATATTAAAAATTAATTTCTTTTCAGAAAATTAAGTATAATATATCAAACTCTCTAGTTTTTCAAGACCTTTAATTTAGAAATAAAACGAATTAAAAATATTTCATATATTTTGAGTAATTTCAAATATTGATTATTAGATTATTTTAATTATTATTTAATTAAAATAAATCTAAATATTTTCAAAATTTAAAGAAAGGTATTTTAGTCTATTTTTTATTTCCATAGTATATTTCTATAATTATTTAAGTAAATTTTGGTGTTAATTTGAATTATTAAAGTTACAACCCTTATTTTATATATAATTTTAAACCAATTCATTTTAAAATTATATATATATATCTAAATTATTCTAAATATTTTTCTGATTTGACTTGAAATCTTAATCAGAGACTGGACTTGAAAGAATTGATTCAATGGGGATTGGATGAGGGGTAATTAACTTGTTAATTACTCATTATCCAAGTTTTACTTTCGAATAAGAAAATTTTCATCTTTACATTCTTAGGTTGTGCACACACCATTTAGCCTAGGCTCTCCTAGTTTTAAGGACTAGATTGTTTTGCTGTGTTTATTTTCTTACATGTTGTTCAAAGGGTTAGTGGACTTGATTTATAGCTTATAACCTAGTGACACTTAGGAACAATAATTAAGAACTTGTGTCTTAACAAACTTAGATCAATCTAGGTGAACTTCACACACATTCCTTTTGCGATGAAATTCAAACATAGAAAACTAGTATCATGACCTCTTGATTAAATGTACATTGATTCGACATTAATCGACCTCAAACAACTATTAGATCTAGGTTACCCTTCTTTAAGGGTCTTAATATTCAATAAACCCAAATAAATCAAATAAAATTCCTAAAAATTAAAAACCAACCTCAAATCACTACAATCAATTAAACATCATAAATTCAATAATTTAAAAATAGAATTTTAACTCAGATTTCATTAATTTTATCAAATCATTAATTAATCCTTAATTAAGCCCCTAACCTTTTAGAAAATGTAATAAATCCATTTTAAATCTAGAAAATACAAATAACACCTCTAATTGATTATAATTAAATTCTTAACCAATTAAAAATAAAACCAAACTGTTTTGACAGCAAATTAGAGCTTAATTTAATTTTAAGTGAAATTCAACTTTTAATTGATTTAATTATTTAATAATTATTAAAAATCTCAATAAATTTCCAAACACTTGGAAATCCCTCCTTAAGTCATCCCTGACCTGTGAAGCTGATTTTAAGAAGTTTGGGATCCATTTTGCGCAAATCCCTAAAAGGGGTCTTAATTAAACAATTTCAAAAATCCATTAAATACCCTAAAATTTGAAAAATCATAACTAATTCAAGAAAAATCCAAATTGACCAAAGTCACTTGCATTCAACTCATAATAGGGTCTAGTATTTATTAAAAATTATTAAAATTCCAGAAATCTGTTAAAATCAAAAAGTCAACTTTTTGGTCAACTATAGGTCAAAACTAGTTCAAAACTTCAAACCTTCGTAATAAAATGTAGAAAAATCTGATTTCAAATTACTTACTGTCTAACTGATCGTAGTAAGGTCTAGTATTTTAATAAAATACATACTTTCCAGAATTTGAGCTTAATGTAAAAGTCAATTTTCAACCCTTTAATTAAATGATTAAAATTTTAAAAAAATTCATAAAACTCAAAATTTGCTAGTTTAATATTTAAAACACTCAACAAACTTTTTAAAACACAACAACCATCCTAAAGACGAAGTTTATTGGCTGGACTTCTCCGGGCTACGGGGCTAAGAGTCCTATGGAGGCTGGTTCCTCGAGCCTGGTGGCACAATGCCACGAATGGATTCTAAGGGGTGTTAAACCTTAAAAATAGATTAATCATTAATTATTTAACCTTTTAAAATCTTTAATTTAATTACATTAATTTGGTTTATCGGCTGGACTACTCTGGGTTGCGGGGCTAAGTATCCTAACGAGGCTGGTTCCTCGAGCCTGGTGACACAACATCACTAATCGATTAATGGCAAACTCAAATTAATCAAATTAAAAAAAATCAGCAACCAAACACTTCTAATAAAATTTATTAATTCTTAAACCTTTATCAAATCAAATCACTTAATTATATTGGGTACCACTAGGTAACCCAGGCCTACGAGGCAATTTACTTCGCCCCAAGGAAGGTGAAATAAATTTCATGGCCTCGGTGTGAAACAAAGGTGGTTTCCAACAAATAATTAATAATTAATTTTAAAAGATTCAAAATATTAATATTTAAACTCTAATTAAATTCCCTTAAACCTTTCAACCAATCAAACCTTAAATAATGTTAACTAATAATCCTATTTAGGACATATCAAAACCACACGACCTACCCCACACACTTTAGATGGTTTGCTAGGATCACCGACTCTTGTTTTAGGATAGGCCGATGTTTTACTTTCTGCAGTTGTGTGCCGTATTTTTTGAGCTTTCATTGCATGTTGTTTGCTAGTATAGAATTAATGTGTTTATTTACTTACTTCCTGTATTATGTGATTGATTGTGCGTTAGATTTACCCCTAGGTTAGGGATGAATTATACTTTTGCAATCTTATGCAGGTGGCCATGCTCATACAAGGAGCTGAAATTAAAGGGGGCAATTAATAAAATAAAATATATATATACTCTTTGCACAGGTGCTTCAGAAGACTCTAAGAACCCCTTTAAACAAAAAGAGCATGGCCAAGTGTGGCTAAAAAAAAATGCATTTTAATTTTTATATCATAACTGCTTGGGATTGTATATATAAATGTTGATTATTAGGATAATCTTGTAGGATCGAGTGTAGATTTTCTTATTTCATTCAATGTAAATTTAATTCAATTAAGGTTATAATTATTTGAAATGGTTTGAGATTTGGATGCTTAATCCAATTTGATATCCAAAGAGGTGAAGACATCCCTAAAGAGGAGAGTCTTCTTCCATTTGGAAATCAAATTAGGATCCCTTTCAAATATCCAAATAGGAAAGGTAATATCCCGTTCAAGGGGGAGTTTCTTTCCATTTAGATATCCTGAACCTACGAATCAAGATGTTCGTGAGAAGGCGAAGAAATGGACAATGAGAAGAATCCCAAATCTCAAAGTCATTTGATTTAGGAATAGAAATCCGGGTTGTTGTCAGTGGTGCCCGGCCACTTTAATTTCTTACAATTTTTGAGATGTAATAATAAGTGGCACTTGCCATATGGACATTCAATTTGATATATTTAATTTAATTAATTTTGCATTAGAACTCCTGCTTTTCTAGTCTTTTTACTTCCATGCTGCATTTGGTTTGACCTGGAATTCGGATTTAGGCTCTTAGGGTTTTGTCAAAGCTTTTCTACTTCAACTAAATAAAATTTTAAGATAAGATAGAAACTCTAAATGGTCATAAGAAGTAAGCTCGGACTCGCCGAGGGTTTTTCATGCATTCATATTATACCTTCTCTTCCTTGTTAGGCATCTCCCTGCCTGCGGGTTCTAGAAAACCACCTGACCTATGAGGGTGCCGATCTGTCAAGGGGATGTTCTGCAATCTCTAGGAAAAAATCTATTTTCTAAGCCAAAAGTTTTTTTAAGCTGCTACATACTGATTTTGCATTCAATCGAGTCAATTAGCATGCATCGCATTAGTAACAAATTAAAATAGAGTATAATATTTAATTGCATTATTTAGACATCAAATACCCAACATAAGTCAAAGGGGTCAATTAAGGATCTGCTCTAGTTGTCGACCCTATTCCTCTAAAATATTCCAATTAATGTCCCTACCACTCTACAAAAAGACCGGATACATAATTTTAAAATCGTTTAGGTGGTTTAGCTGGCTCCCCAATCCAGGTCGGGGTAAGACCAGATCTGCACTGCATTAGCTAGGTCCGGGGCACTTTTAAATGCCCAATTTAAACTTAGGTTCTGAGGCTGGCTCGGGCCATAAGACCTTAACTTTCGGGAATTGAATCCCAAATTTCTAATAAAATTGACCATTCAAATTAAAGAATCTATTTAATTCAAATTCGAGCCCAACAAATAGAATAGGCCGGGGTGTTTCTGAAGTTATTCAGAATCTCAAAACACTCCCTACTTCTCTTCCTTTGGCTCTGAAAATAACTGCTCAAACTTGAACCAATCCCACTTGAAATTCCTACCCATTTCTTCCTTTGATATAAAACTTTGAAAATCTTAAAATAAAATTTACACCGCTATTTTAATCGAGAGTTTTCATAAGAAATTCCAATTTCCTACGATGTAATTAACTACGAGGACTTGCGCTCGTAGGAGATTTAGTAACCAAGAACTTATAATCAAAATCAAATTTTCAAAACTTTAATTAATTATCTTTGGGAAAATCCAAATTTCAACGATCGTTATCTCCATATTCGAACGATCAATAGCGATTGATAACTTCTTTCCTCTGAGAGATATATAGATTTCTATTGTGATTTTGATTATGAAATTAACAGTCTATTATTCAAATTATTGTAGTTAAATAATTGATTGAACATAATTTTGATCTTTCGAGATCATATGTTGTATTTCTTGAGTTCGAGTAAGATAATTTGTAAAATTTTAAAGCTTTGAAATTCAAACCAATTAGTGAATGATATGCTCTCCGTTTGAGATGATATATCGTTCCTAATGTTGTGTTCGATTTCAAAATAAAAATTCAAAAATTAATTTTTCCCAAAGAAAGTTAATTTATTTTCAAAAACTATATTTATATATATTTTTCAATCAAAACAAAAAATGGCGACTCCGCTGGGTATAAATCTCACTCTTCATCTTTAATAGCGGTATGAATTTTATTGAATCGGTAGTCTTAACTACCCTTCTCTCTGTTGGTCCCTCTCCCTTTTCTTCCTTGGGTGAGTGTGGCCAACTCAATTAAGGCATGTGAAAAGAGAGGTGAGTGTACGAAAACTCCCTTTAGGTCGGGCTTGGACATTTTGCCTCCAACTTGGTTGGTAGAGCAAAAGAGTCAAGCCAAAATCCTTCTGTATATGTTGTAAACTCGCGTGCGAACAAATATATAGCATGCTAAGTTTCACAATTTACAGAAAATACTTCAACTTCAAAATCATAGATTTCAATCATTTAACCAAAATTCAATCACTTTCAAATCTCAATCAATCTATACATTCTATCATTACATATGAAATTATAACTCCTATAATTTGATATGTGTAATAGAATACAGACTTCAAGTTAAAATTTGATTCTAGAGTTTGAATCTTTTTGGCAAAGTCAAGCTTTGACATTTCACTCTTAAAAAGTTTGTCGAGGTGAAAGAGTTGGGTCGACTTTTAAGAATCTCCCCCTCTCCAAATTTTTGCTAACCTTTATGTTGAACGCGAGTTCGGTATATTGAGTTTCTAAATAAAGAGGGATGATGCCAGATTTTCAAGCTTTCAAATTCTTTCTAGGATCATCTAACTTCAACCTTCATTGCCATATGTTTTATACAATACCCTTGTTGGGTATAGTAATTAGGATGTTAAGCCTAACTAAATGTCCCAAGGCTAACCAAGAGGGGGGGTGAATTGGTAATTTGAAAATTATACTTCTACTCTTGGATTTTTAGAAAACCTTTTTAATTATTAATGCAAGTTAAATTAAAAGTTTAAAAAATAAACTTTTCAACCAGAGTAAACAACTTGCAATGAAATTAAATGCAGAAGAAAAATAAGAAAGAACACACCAGATTTATAGTGGTTCGGTCAAATCTTGACCTACGTCCACTCCCCGGAGGCACCCTCCGAGTATTGCACTAATACCACAAAGTGACTCTCCTTTTGCCCCCACAGCAAGGCGGAGAAGCCTGTACAAAATCACTTTCACCTTGCCCGGTGCGGCAGAGTAGCCGGGTTCTTTGACACCAAAGAGATCTTCTTCTCGCCAAAACTTCCCTCAAGACGACCCTTGAATCCGATGGTACTGAAGTGCAAGTTCGCCGGAGCAACCATGTGAATATCCCCTTCACACTCCCTTGAAATCCTTTCCAAGGATCTTCTCCCTCTCAAACTCCACCCTTTCCTCTCTCCCTTTCAAGTTCTCTCTTCTAGTTTTCTCCCAAAGAACGAAGACACAATGACTGTCAAAGATACACTTTATCGTCCTTTTACACTCTCCAAGTGTCGGCAGAGAACCGGACCAATGTTGTTGAACTTCACTTGAGAGCCTTCAAAGGAGATGAGAAGAAACAAAGAGATCTTCTTCTTCAAGTAACCTTGTGAATCCCTCACAAACACCTCACTTGATCTCTCACTCTTCACTCTTACAATCTCTCCCAAACTCTCACTCTCAATGATCCCTCTCAAGAGAAAACAACTCCAAAGGCACTTGTAATAGTTTCTTGGACTCCTTATATAGAAAGGACATGAAAAACCGCTAAAAAAACTGCTAAAAACATGTTTTTCTGCGCACCGGATCGTCCCGTACGAACCATTTGTTCATCTGTACGAACCAATTTCGTCCTGTCCCGGGACGAAAAATTTCGTCCGGTACGAACAGTTATATCAAAAGTTGGTTCCGAAAACTGCAGAACATTGCCAGAAACTGCCATAGTCGGTTCCCATCGTCCTGGACGAACTGGACTTCGTCTGGACGAAATTTTTACAGTGAGAAACTCGTCCTGGGACAAAAAATGATTTCGTCTGGACGATCAGTCCTTAGAAAAATTTTCCAGTTCAGTTCCTGTCCGTTCTATTGCTCTTACAAGGAAATAACTGATCTGATCGTCCCGTACGAACAATGTTCATCCCGTACGATCAGTACAAAAACTTTTTCAAGATCTCCTTTAAGTGTGTGTATATTTATTCACTCAATTACAATCACTCCCTCTCAAATTTAATTCAAATAAAAAGTACAAGCTTCAAATTCACAAAGTATCTCATGCTGAATCTGATTTGAAGT
Organism: Dendrobium huoshanense; assembly: GCA_016618105.1. Lineage (NCBI taxonomy): Eukaryota > Viridiplantae > Streptophyta > Magnoliopsida > Asparagales > Orchidaceae > Dendrobium > Dendrobium huoshanense. The sequence continues at coordinate 18,693,642 of CM028345.1, read as the reverse complement.
CTTCGTAGTCTGGGGTTCGATTTTCCTGAAATATTAGTACACACAAGAGCAAAAACAAATCTTCCAAAAAATGTTAGGAGATAACAACACATAAAACAATAATATTTGGAATCCCAAAATTATACAAGTTGCAATAATGTAAAATATGCAAATAGCAACTTTCCTAACAATCTCCTTCTTTTTTATGATGGCAAAATAATTATTGTTTGTATAATTTGAAATTCTAAGAATCTCCTAAACTCCCCCTGAATTAATGAACATATGAAAATAAGGAGGCATTAAAATTATTTTTTTTTCAAAATTTTTAGAAATACAAAATAAACAAAACAAACACACATACACTAAACAAAATAAAACACAACGATACGAATACACAAGACACAACAAACAATTTCTCCCCCTTTTTGACAACATCAAAAAGTGAAGAAGAAAAAGATTAGAAATGTAAGCAGACATATGAAAATAATTTAAAAAATTTAACCTTTAAAGTGATTGACATAAGGTATGCAAATAAAACTAAAACATTAGCTAAATCATAAAATTCATAGAACTTAAGAAGAGATATAACATAGAAACAAAAAAGAATTAATCAACACATGAGTATATTTAGACATTTAAGATAGAGAAAATCATTGTAAAAATGATGATATAAAAACTTTATATTTCATATTTCAATATGTAATATAAATGTACATAATATCAATTTTGAATTAAGAGATTAAAAAATTAAGGAAAGAAATAACTACCACATGTGGCGCTTTGCGCAACTTTTTCAATTTTGTGGCACATTTTTGTGCATCTTTTCACTTGTTGGGCTTATTTTGTGCATATTTTTCACATTGCAAATCTTTGCACATTTCTTTTGATTTTTTGTACATTTGTACAGTTTTCAAGAGTAATTGTATTCTTTCCAAAATCAATAATCTAAAATTTCAAATCTTTCTAAGTGCATAAATATTAATTGATAAGTGAAATACAAAATAAGAAAACGTCACAATTGCAATAATAATATTAAAATTAATGTAGTCTAAATAAGAGACATGAAATTGACAATCTTAATAATATCAAGTTATAAACACAACTTAAATTTAGAAAATTAGATTTTCTAATGAATTCAATTTTATGTTGTAGTTCAAAGTATAGCACTTGTAAGATAAAAAATTTAAGGGTTTTTCATATAGGCTAACGAATATTTCAAACATAGAACAAAAACACTTAAACATAAAAAAATCTAAAGCAATAAAAGAATAGAAAAACACTAAACAAAATACAAGTACACAAACTATAAAAATTTTCATATCACATTCCAAATGTCTCACAACAAGAAACATGGAATTCGATATGAAAATATTTCAAAATCATACAAAACACACAAAAATTAAAAATAGAAAAATACATAAAACAAACAAAAATAAAAACACAACTAATAAAAAAACATACTCACAAAAACACATAAATAATGGGTTTAAACATCATTTTGCTCCTGGTCTGATGATTCAGAAGCTAGATCTGCCCAGGAGATTTTTTGCTTTTCATTATTTTCTCATTTTATAATTTACTTAGCTTTGCCCTTTTCTTTAATAGGAAGAGTTCTCAAATTAGGGCACTGACTTTTCAGATCTCCAGATTTCCTACATCCAAAGCAAATAATACTTGAAGAAATCTGAACATTCTTACCATTTTTACCTTTATTCCACTTATTTTGATGCTTATGCTTGTGCTTTAGTGGACTTTTCAATTTGCTTGTTAAGTCATCGCTTTCCTCACCAACTAAGCAACTTTTCTCCATGTCTTCCGCTTTTAGCATTATTGTTTCACCTGCATCCAAAAGTCTTTGACCCAAATATTGCTCACAGGAAATGAGTGAGCCAATCAAATTATCAATAGAATATTCATTCAAATTTTTTGATTCGCAAATAGCAACAACTTTGGCATCAAACTTGTCAAGTAAACAACGTAGAATTTTATTGACTATTTCAAAGTTTGAATTATCTTTACCTAAAGCATGCAATGATGTTAAAATTTGAATAAACCTAGTATACATGTCTAAGATCGTCTCATAAGGTTTCATGCTAAAGAGTTCATAGTCATGCATCAAAAAATTCAACTTAGATTGCTTGACTTCACTAGTACCTTCATATGTAATGCATAAACTATCCCAAATTTCCTTGCTAGTAGTACATGTAGAGATTCTCATATAATCTTCCAAATTTAAAGCACAGAACAAACAATTCATACATTTAGCATTTAATTCAGCATAAATTTGTTCTACTCTACTCCATTCAGAAAAAGGGATATCAGTTTTGACTCCATCTATAATACGTGATGGTATAGAATAACCATTTTGAATCATATGCCACATTCGATAATATATTGATTGCAAGAAAGTAGACATTCGAATTTTCCAAAAATCAAAAGAAATCATTTCAAATAAAGGTGGTCTAACAATTGAATATCCTTCTAATGTTTTATGGTTTCTAAAATTAGCCATATTCGTTTTTCAAAAAGTAGTCTAAACTTATAATTTTGAAACAAAGCTCTGATACCACTTGTTGGGTCTAGTAATTAGGATGTTAAGCCTAACTAAATGTCCCAAGGCTAACCAAGAGGGGGGTGAATTGGTAATTTAAAAATTATACTTCTACTCTTGGATTTTTAGAAAACCTTTTTAATTATTAATGCAAGTTAAATTAAAAGTTTAAAAAATAAACTTTTCAACCAGAGTAAACAACTTGCAATGAAATTAAATGCAGAAGAAAAATAAGAAAGAACACACCAAATTTATAGTGGTTCGGTCAAACCTTGACCTACGTCCACTCCCCGGAGGCACCCTCCGAGTATTGCACTAATACCACAAAGTGACTCTCCTTTTGCCCCCACAGCAAGGCGGAGAAGCCTGTACAAAATCACTTTCACCTTCCCCGGTGCGGCGGAGTAGCCGGGTTCTTTGACACCAAAGAGATCTTCTTCTCGCCAAAACTTCCCTCAAGACGACCCTTGAATCCGATGGTACTGAAGTGCAAGTTCGCCGGAGCAACCGTGTGAATATCCCCTTCACACTCCCTTGAAATCCCCTCCAAGGATCTTCTCCCTCTCAAACTCCACCCTTTCCTCTCTCCCTTTCAAGTTCTCTCTTCTAGTTTTCTCCTAAAGAACGAAGACACAATGACTGTCAAAGATACACTTTATCGTCCTTTTACACTCTCCAAGTGTCAGCAGAGAACCGGACCAATGTTGTTGAACTTCACTTGAGAGCCTTCAAAGGAGATGAGAAGAAACAAAGAGATCTTCTTCTTCAAGTAACCTTGTGAATCCCTCACAAACCCCTCACTTGATCTCTCACTCTTTACTCTTACAATCTCTCACAAACTCTCACTCTCAATGATCCCTCTCAAGAGAAAACAACTCCAAAGGCACTTGTAATAGTTTCTAGGACTCCTTATATAGAAAGGACATGAAAAACTGCTCAAAAAACTGCTAAAAACATGTTTTTCTGCGCACCGGATCGTCCCGTACGAACCATTTGTTCATCTGTATGAACCAATTCCGTCCTGGATGAAATTGGTTCGTCCTGGGATGAAAATTTTCGTCCGGTACGAACAGTTATATCAAAAGTTGGTTTCGAAAACTGCAGAACATTGCCAGAAACTGCCATAGTCGGTTCCCATCATCCTGGACAAACTGGACTTCATATGGATGAAATTTTTACAGTGAGAAACTCGTCTTGGGACGAAAAATGATTTCGTCTGGACGATCAGTCCTTAAAAAAATTTTCCAGTTCAGTTCCTGTCCGTTCTATTGCTCTTACAAGGAAATAACTGATCTGATCATCCCGTACGAACAATGTTCGTCCCGTACGATCAATACAAAAACTTTTTCAAGATCTCCTTTAAGTGTGTGTATATTTATTCACTCAATTACAATCACTCCCTCTCAAATTTAATTCAAATAAAAAGTACAAGCTTCAAATTCACAAAGTATCTCATGCTGAATCTGATTTGAAGTCTTCGTAGTCTGGGGTTCGATTTTCCTGAAATATTAGTACACACAAGAGCAAAAACAAATCTTCCAAAAAATGTTAGGAGATAACAACACATAAAACAGTAATATTTGGAATCATCAAAACTATACAAGTTGCAATAATGTAAAATATGCAAATAGCAACTTTCATAACAACCCTTTGTAGTTTAACATAGGTAACACAAATTCAAACACTTGATCAAACTCGGATTTTGACATTTCACTCTAAGCTAGTCAGTGCAGTGAAAGATTCAAGTCTAGGCTTCCTGATTTTCTCTTAATTTTTGTTAACCATTTTGTTGAAAATAAAAATCAACATTTTGAGTTTCAAAAGTAAAGGAAAATCTTTCAAACCTACTTCAACTGTCAGTGCTATGTGTTTTCTATAACATTTTGTTGCAGTTGAACACATGCAACACAATTCTAAAGTTCTTAAGTCAATTTTAGGCTTTGACATTTCATCCCAAGTCAATTGGGGAAACGAAAGAGTCAAGCCTGATTTTTGGATCTTTCATATTAATTTTGTAAACCTACATGACTGAGTGAAACTCAGTGTGTTGAGTTACAAAATTAACAAAAAAAAGATCCATTCAACTTTAATATCAAATTTAAATTCAATATCAAGCCAAATTCTATCTCAACCTTAAGCTCAAGTCTGGTTTCAACTTTAAATTCAACCTTAAACTTGATTTTAAAATTCAAATCCAAATTTTGACATTTTGCCCCAATTCAATTGGTGTAGCAAAAGAGTCAAGTTTAACTCTTAAGCTTCATTCATCAATTTTATGAACCACCGTGTTTAGTGTAAACTAAACACGATTGAGTTATAAAATTTTGAATAAAATCAATCGAATTCAAAACTTAGATGCCACTTCAAAAATCACTAATTCAAATCACTTTCTTAATTCCAGGAAATCGAACACCCAAATGGCTGGGAAACTCGTCTTCTCATTGAATAGAGATGTGCCTGTAGAAGAAATTCTTAATGGCAATTAAATTCAATATGAAATGGGATTTCAAGACCTCAAGATTTCAGTTAATGGAGAAAGAATCTTAGATCTGTCTGCCGGCACTCAAAAGGATGTCCCTTTTGTAGAGATTACTTTAGGGTTAGGAGTTGACTCCCCCATCTCTGAAATGGAGGTTGTTGTCGCACCTTTACCCACTGTATCCTCTACTCATGAGGATGAGAACCAGAAGTCGATAACGATCTACAAAGGACCATCTCAATCTGAAATCAGATCAAATTCTAGCAACCCTGACATCGGTAGGAACAAGATGAAGAATTACCTTCGTAGAGCTAGAAAAAAGAATCTTAAGGCTAGAAAGACTGTTGAGTCGGAAGCCTTAGAGAGGATCGACTTCGAGGCCAATCTAGAGTTTGTTGTTCCTTCTACATACCCTCTCCTTGCACAAAGGAGGGAGGTTATAGATACAAGAGCGCGATCTTCAGTACACCTGCTTGACTACTACACAGAAAAACTCAAGTAAGAAAGAAAATAACAATCACCAGCAATAGGCCATAGGCCCCCAATTGAGGGTTATGATCCGTCCACTCTACTAGAAGATGTTAAGGCACGTTACTACACGTGTCCCACTACATCATTTACATAGGAGGAGGAGTAGAAACCACTCGGGGTGTCACTCTCTTAAATACTAGGCCACTAGTAATATGAGAGGGAAAATAATCTAAGATTATATTAGATAGTGATACCGTTGAAATCTAACTTTCAACGGGGTCCTATCGCGATAAATATTTTGATTATAATAATGCCATGCTTTCTAGGGACGTTGCAGACCCTATAACAGTCTCTCCCTTCAAGGAGATTATAGGAATTCAATTCCATTTTGACAAGGGTCTCGCCACATAGACTTGCAGCCTTTAAGGAAAACTTTCCAAATTTCTCAAGTGTACTAGATTATGATTTTCAAGACAAGTTGATTCCTCTTTTTAATGAAAATTGACCTCCACCTTAAGTCTTAAGCAGGAGAGAGTTATAGTTGACTCCATCAAATGTTTAGATGTACCTCCCTCCCACCGCTTTCGTGGGTTAATTTAACTTTTGAACTAAAATCTATCTCAAATTTAGGTTGATTCTAGAAATGAAAATTTTATCAATCTTCTAGCAATTTTCTATCCTAATAGGAGATTCTCGCATGTCTAAAATATGTTCAATGATTTTCTAAGTCAATCCCATACTCTTTTCAAAAAGATTGAATGTGCTCTGAGGATTATTCTTCCTTGTATAAGAGAATGAATTTTTTTCTCTAATACTTGAGATATAATCCCAACATTCTAAATAAAAAGATCAATCAATTTAAGGTATTTGAAGAAAGTAGAGCCTCTTCTCGAATTCAATTGAAATCAAAAGGTGTGCGAATGCGCCAAGAATCAAGAAATGCATGAAGTGCACCAAAAGTCAAAATATACGCAAAATGCGTCACCAGAAAAAAGAGAAGAAGAGTAAGATGGCTTCCTTCCTTTTAAGTCCTTAAATATCAAAAATACCCGATCATCATTAAGTACTGGACTTTAAAAATCTTGAATCCATATTCTTTATCATGCGTGAATTATCCATCCGATAGAAAAATCTCTTATGCAAGAGAATTGAAAAGATCAAATTTCTTTATCCAACCTAAATCTCTTTGAAATCGATTTTAATTCAAACTTCGTACAATGGATACCCCAATTCAGTTTCTACAAAACTTGGTCTGGGTCAACAAAACCTAAATCCTTAAACCTTTTCAATGTTAGTTGGAGTCGACACTACTTTTCATTGCACTTCTAAATTTATTCCCATATGTCATTCCGACAGGGTCCAAATGGTTAGAAGAAATTTCCAATAGAAAGATCAAATCTTCTACTCCTGAAAAGAAATTCAAACATTATCCTTGAGAAATATGCATAAGTCCTTGCGTAGAGGCATCTCTTCCTTTGAATCATTTTCAACAAAATTACATTCTATACTGGGTCCAAGATCAACCCCACTAGAGGAGTATTTTGTAACGCTGGGAATTGCCGTTCAAAATCAATCCACGACTGAGCAGAGTGCCCGACTCCAATTAGAAGAGCTCGAGGCCTTACAAAGCTTTATCTTTAAGGCTCAATAAAACTCAGAATCGTATAAAGGTTGACTGGTTGAAGCTCGTGATAAGATAGAGCAACTTTGAGCCTTCCAAGGAGGAGACTTGGTCCAGGTTCTTTGGATGCATATCTTAGCCTACCGAGAGATCGATGGAGTTTGAACCAATACAAGACTGTCCTTTTGTCGTAGAGATGATCTTTAAGAAAATTTTAAACATTAACTAATCAACCCTGAAGGATGCCACACGATAATATTAAATATTGGGGAGGCTCTTCAGTAAGTACCATGCCAGTTGAGTCTCAAAACTAAATCAAATTCAAAACTCTGCAAACTTAAATTCACCAAAATCAAATCAACCTTCAAATTCTCCAAATTCAAATTCAAAATCTTCCAAATTCAGATCTCTATCTAAATCCACAATTTCAATCAACCTTAAGTTATGTCAAATCCAATCAAAATCTAAAATTTAAAAATCATTCAAATTAAAAAACCAAAATCACTCCATTATTTTCCTTAAGGTTATGTGTGAGTCCCAAAGCTTCCTTTCCTTATGATTAGATCTGCTAGTGGTGGAGCAAGCCCCTCGTGGCACCATCCTAGCATCCATAACTAAATTTTGGGTTAGATAGCTTTTGCCGAATCCTTAGAGACTCTGACAGACTATCTCCTTGGCTAGTTCCCCTAGTTAGATGTGAGTCCCTGTGCTTTCTAGCTAGGTTAGTCATTGAATACCCAGTACAAATCCGATCCGTTAGGAGTAGGTGTGAGTCCTTGTGCTTCCTATCTCTTAGGATCTCGACTGACTAAAAGTGGAATTAAGCCTGCTAGGCCCCACATAGTCTATTCACTCTTTTTTTTCTTTAAGGTTAGGTGTGAGTCCCTATGCTTCCTTTCCTTAGGATTAGATCTGCTAGTGATGGAGCAAGCCCCTCGTGGCACCATCCTACCGTATAAAATTAAATTTTGGGTTAGATAGCTTTTGCCGAATCCTTAGTGATCCTGGCATACTATCTCCATGGCTAGTTACCCTAGTTAGATGTGAGTCCCTGTGCTTTCTAGCTAGGTTAGTCATTGAATACCCAGTACAAATCCGATCCGATAGGAATAGGTGTGAGTCCTTGTGCTTCCTATCTCCTAAGATCTTGACTGACTAAAAGTGGAATTAAGCCTGCTGGGCCCCACATAGTCTAGTCACTCTTTCTTTTCTTTAAGGTTAGGTGTGAGTCCCTATGCTTCCTTTCCTTAGGATTAGATCTGCTAGTGGTGGAGCAAGCCCCTCGTGGCACCATCCTAGCGTATAAAATTAAATTTTGGGTTAGATAGCTTTTGCCAAATCCTTAGAGATTTGGGCAGACTATCTCCATGGCTAGTTCCCTTAGTTAGATGTGAGTCCCTGTGCTTTCTAGCTAGGTTAGTCATTGAATACCCAGTACAAATCCGATATGTTAGGAGTAGGTGTGAGTCCCTGTGCTTCCTATCTCCTAGGATCTCGACTGACTAAAAGTGGATTTAAGCCTGCTGGGCCCCACATAGTCTAGTCACTCTTTCTTTTCTTTAAGATTAGGTGTGAGTCCCTGTGCTTCCTTTCCTTAGGATTAGATCTGCTAGTGGTGGAGCAAGCCCCTCGTGGCACCATCCTAGCGTATAAAATTAAATTTCGGGTTAGATAGCTTTTGCCGAATCCTTAGTGATTCTGGCAGGCTATCTCCTTGACTAGTTCTCCTAGTTAGATGTGAGTCCCTATGCTTTCTAGCTAGGTTAGTCATTGAATACCCAGTACAAATCCGATCCGTTAGGAGTAGGTGTGAGTCCTTGTGCTTCCTATCTCCTAGGATCTCGACTGACTAAAAGTGGAATTAAGCCTGCTCGGCCCCACATAGTCTAGTCACTCTTTCTTTTCTTTAAGGTTAGGTGTGAGTTCCTGTGCTTCCTTTCCTTTGGATTAGATCTGCTAGTGGTGGAGCAAGCCCCTCGTGGCACCACCCTAGCGTATAAAATTAAATTTCGGGTTAGATAGCTTTTACCAAATCCTTAGAGATTTGGGCAGACTATCTCCTTGGGTAGTTCCCCTAGTTAGATGTGAGTCCCTGTGCTTTCTAGCTAGGTTAGTCATTGAATACCCAGTACAAATCTGATCCGTTAGGAGTAGGTTTGAGTTCCTGTGCGTCCTATCTCCTAGGATCTCGACTGACTAAAAGTTGAATTAAGCCTGCTGGGCCCCACATTGTCTAGTCACTCTTTCTTTTCTTTAAGGTTAGGTGTGAGTCTCTGTGCTTCCTTTCCTTAGGATTAGATCTGCTAATGCTGGAGCAAGCCCCTCGTGGCACCATCCTAGCGTATAAAATTAAATTTCGGGTTAGATAGCTTTTGCCGAATCCTTAGTGATTCTGACAGACTATCTCCTTGGCTAGTTCCCCTAGTTAGATGTGTGTCCCAGTGCTTTCTATCTAGGATAGTCATTGAATACCCAATATAATTCTGATCTATTAGGAGTAGGTGTGAGTCCCTGTGCTTCCTATGTCCTAGGATCTCGACTAACTAGTAATGGATCTAAGTCTCTTGGGCCCCACTATAGTTTAGTCTCCTTTTCTTCCTTAGGGTTTAGGTTTCCTCCTTCCCTTAGGATTAGATCTACTAGTGGTAGAGTACGCCCCTCGTGGCACTATCCTAGTATCAAACCCAAATTTGATCCCCTGTAGTTAGGATTTCCTCCTTTCTATATGATCATTCAATCCTCTAGGGTTAGGTCATCCCTTTCCTTAGAACCAAAATCAAATTCAATCCTCTAGGGTTAGGACTTCCCTTCCCTTAGAACCAACATCAAATTCAATCCTCTGGGGTTAGAACTTTTCTTTCCTTAGAATCAAATCCAAATCCAATCTTCTTCTCCTTAAGGTTAGGTTTCTTCCTTCTCTTAGGATTAGATTCACTAGTGGTAGAGTACGCCCCTTGTGGCACTACCCTGGTACCAAATGAAACTCAATTCTCTAGGATTAAAATTTTCCTTCCCTTAGAATCAAATCCAAATTCAATCTTCTAAGGTTATACACCCTTTCCTTTAGAATCAAAACACTAATATGATCCTCTATAGTTAGGAATTCTGTCTGCCTATACGATCACCCAAATTTTCTTTCCTTTAATGTTAGATATCTTCTTCCCTTAGGATTCGACCTACTAGTGGTAGAGTATGCCCTCCATGGCACTACCCTAGTATAAACTTAAATCTTGAATCCCCAGGGATGGATTTTCATTCCCTTAAGATCAAAATTTCAGACCTGACCTTTAAGCTCGGTCAACGCCAATATGTACAATAGAACTTCATTCTATTATACATATTGGGGGTCCATTTGTTAACCTCATTTTTGAATGAGGTCACTTGGACCAATCTTGTCCCTGAATCAATTCAATCTCCAAACCAATCTAAAACTCTAGGATTCTCCTTGATCCAAACCCTAGGATCTATTCAGATCTTAGAAATCCAAACCAAAATCCAAGGCCAAAGGTCCAAGTCCTGAAAGCCTTTTTCATAGATTTTTCAAATACATCAAAACCCAGTCAAATGACCTCTGATTCATAGTCTCTCAATTGCATATTGATGGGACATGTCTCTGGAGGAAACCCTCCAAATTTGCGCCCATTCTGAGGTCCCTAACCCTAGAAACTAAATCCAAATCCCAAGGCTGTAAAACCTTTAAATATTTACAGCCTATGCCACTAGACTTGTCACATAGAAGTTTCTGACCTTAGAGCCTTCACTAAAGCCTCTAGTCACTTCTAGAGCATTAATCCTGATATGTTGATCAATAAAATACATTTTTCGGGACTCATTTCAGCCCCTAGTGGGCATGAGCCCAAAATGACCAAAATACCCCTATGGGGCTCAAATAGTGATTTCAAACCAAATGAACTCTGAATTGAATGCAACCACCTCCAGCAAGTTTTAAATATCAAACCAAACTCGTTGGACCCATTTCCAGACTTTGGGTCAACCTGGTTGACCAGGTCAACCTAGTTGACCTAAGAGGCCCATTAAGGGCCCAAATGGGTGTTTTGGCCCAATTGATTTTCTTGAACCTTCAAAATACATTCAACAAACCCAAAACCATATTTTAAACTTGTTGAGCCCAAAATTGGACCCTTGACCTAACCAATAGTTGACCAAGTCAACTAAGCCATGGTTGGTCAAATTTGACCCATATGACCCAATCCATTTCATTCAATCGAATCAACATATTTAAATTATATCAAATCAATTAAACTCTCAAACACATCTTCAAATATGTTTCAAATCCATTCAACTCAATTGAAATCAAATCCATTAGAGTTTTGACTTAGTCAAACCCGAAATCATAGTCAAATTTTCACTTACATGTTCCTATATTTATATTCAAACATTAACTTTCAAATTTTAAATCCATCATTCCAGCACCCATGGCATCCCCATATGCCACCCCACCTATCTTTGACCAGTTGACTGGTCAACATAGTCAACAAACCCCTTTAGGTGGTTTAAATGTCCAAATGACTTGACCCAAGCTAGCCCATTTTCTACCAAATTATTCCAGCCAACACTCAAATTTTCTCCCATTAGCCATATCACCAGTCCACATGGCAAGTGGACAGGTCAAACAGTCAAACCAATCCTTTAAATGTGTCAAACTTGGTCAAAACATCATTTAAAATTAATCCATTCCACTTAGGACCTAACCAACAGCCCTAAGGACCTCTAGAACCTTCCTAGAGCCTTTCCTGGCCTTTGGATCCAGATCCTACAGCTCTAAATCAAGCCCATGTGGACTATGGGACAAAAGAGGCTTTCCACCTCACATGTCCTTATGTCCTTTGATCCACCAGCTTTCCAACCACTCTCAGGACACTTGGAAACATCCAGAGGTGCACTCAAGTGATCCTAGCCATCCAAGTAGCTTAGGGTTGTTTGAATAGAGAAAAACGATGGAAAGAGCCCTCATTCAACACCTAGCACTCTCTTACCACAAACAAAAACCTCTCCAACCGAGCTCTCTGCTGATTCAACTCCAAAACCATCCTATCTTCATCTCCAAAACCAAATCCAGCCGGTCAAGGCGGTGGCCGACGATCATCCGGCGAGATCTAGCCGAATTCATTCAAGGGGATTTTCTGCTCGATCCGTAGTTCCTCCAAATGCAACATGCCATTAAACGGTTCAATCCGTCCAAAATCAAGGTGAAAAACTCAAACCCTAGAGCTAGGTACACTAGTATAAATAAATTTTTTTAAAGTTTGTTTTAAGCCAAAACAAAATATCCCCATTAATGCTCTTCATTTAAGGATTCTACATTTAAAATTTCAAGTCAAACGATTGATCCAATCTCTCGAATGAGGCATAAAATGCTTTCAAGGATGTTTTCATGTTATAGTTCAAGCGTATGGTTCCTAGACCGTTGATCGCTTGATCAACGGTCTCGATCATGTCGTTCCGCGGACTGTTGAGCCGCATATTTCATTCAACTGGACAAAATTGCCGTTCGACTTGATCCTAGCCACAAGTTCAAAATTGCGAGATGAGCCTCCATTTTTTGATCTCGCCTAGCTGGATTTGAATGACGGGACTTGATCCAGCTGTTGGATGAATCCCTTGTGAATCCGATAGCTGTTATTATCTTGCTGACGTGGATAAGTTGAAACAGCGTGACATCATTGCCTAAATGATTGCACGCCGCAATCATTGCCACGTGGACCCGCGTTTTGGTTGGTTGAATCGAAGCATGCCACCTGTCCCATTAACAGCCACCAGTGTAATTAAAGGGTTTTAATTAGAATTAAATCCATTTAATTATCAGAAAACTTCTAAAAAATATTAAAAATAATTTCTTTTCAGAAAATTAAGTATAATATATCAAACTCCCCAGTTTTTCAAGACCTTTAATTTAAAAATAGAATAAATTAAAAATATTTCATATATTTTGAGTAATTTCAAATATTGATTATTAGATTATTTTAATTATTATTTAATTAAAATAAATCTAAATATTTTCAAAATTTAAAGAAAGGTATTTTAGTCTATTTTTAATTTCCAGAGTATATTTTTATAATTATTTAAGTAAATTTTGGTGTTCATTTGAATTATTAAAGTTATAACCCTTATTATATATATAATTTTAAACCAATTCATTTTAAAATTATATATATATATATATATATATATATATATATATATATATATATATATATATATATATATATATATATATATATATATATATTCTGAATATTTTTTGATTTGACTTGAAATCTTAATCAGAGACTGGACTTGATAGAATTGATTCAATGGGGATTGGATGAGGGGTAATTAACTTGTTAATTACTCATTATCCAAGTTTAGCTTTCGAATAAGCAAATTTTCATCTTTACATTCTTAGGTTGTGTACACACCATTTAGCCTAGGCTCTCCTAGTTTTAAGGACTTGATTGTTTTGCTGTGTTTATTTTCTTACATGTTGTTCAAAGGGTTAGTGGACTTGATTTATAGCCTACAACCTAGTGACACTTAGGAACAATAATTAAGAACTTGTGTCTTAACAAACTTAGATCAATCTAGGTGAACTTCACACACATTCCTTTTGGGATGAAATTCAAACATAAAAAACTAGTATCATGACCTCTTGATTAAATGTACATTGATTCGACATTAATCGACCTCAAACAACTATTAGATCTAGGTTACCATTCTTTAAGGGTCTTAATATTCAATAAACCCAAATAAATCAAATAAAATTCCTAAAAATATAAAACCAACCTCAAATCACTACAATCAATTCAACATCATAAATTCTATAATTTAAAATCAGAATTTTAACTCAGATTTCATTAATTTTATCAAATCTTTAATTAATCCTTAATTAAGCCCCTAACCTTCCAGAAAATGTAATAAATCTATTTTAAATATATAAAATACAAATAATACCTCTAATTGATCAGAATTAAATTCTTAACCAAAGAAAAATAAAACCAAACTGATTTGACAGCAAATTAGAGCTTAATTTAATTTTAAGTGAAATTTAACTTTTAATTGATTTAATTAATTAATAATTATTAAAAATCCCAATAAATTCCCAAACACTTGGAAATCCCTCCTTAGGTCATCCCTGACCTTTGGAGCTGATTTTAAGAAGTTTTGGATCCATTTTGGGCAAATCCCTAAAAGGGGTCTTAATTAAACAATTTCAAAAATCCATTAAATACCCTAAATTTTGAAAAATCATAACTAATTCAAGAAAAATCCAAATTGACCAAATTCACTTGCATTCAACTCATAATAGGGTCTAGTATTTATTAAAAATATTAAAATTCTAGAAATCTGTTAAAATCAAAAGGTCAACATTTTGGTCAACTATAGGTCAAAACTAGTTCAAAACTTCAAAATTTCGTAATAAAATGTAGAAAAATCCGATTTCAACTTACTTATTGTCTAACTGATCGTAGTAAGGTCTACTATTTTAATAAAATACAAACTTTTCATAATTTGAGCTTAATGTAAAAGTGAATTTTCAACCCTTTAATTAAATGATTAAAATATTCAAAAAATTCATAAAACTCAAAATCTGCTAGTTTAATATTTAAAACACTCAACAAATTTTTTAAAACACAACAACAATCCTAAAGACGAAGTTTATTGGCTAGACTACTCCGGGCTGTGGGGCTAAGTGTCCTTAGGAGGCTGGTTCCTCGAGCCTGGTGGCACAACGCCACGAATGGATTCTAAGGGGTGTTAAACCTTAAAAATAGATTAATCATTAATTATTTAACCTTTTAAAATCTTTAATTCAATTACATTAATTTGGTTTATCGGCTGGACTACTCTGGGCTACGGGCTAAGTGTCCTCAGGAGGCTGGTTCCTCGAGCCTGGTGGCACAACGCCACGAATCGATTAATGGCAAACTCAAATTAATCAAACTTTAAAAATCAGCAACCAAACACTTCTAATAAAATTTATTAATTCTTAAACCTTAATCAAATTAAATCACTTAATTATATCGGGTACCACTAGATAACTCAGGCCTACGAGGCTATTTACTTAGCCCCAAGGAAGGTGAAATAAATTTCTCGGCCTCGGTGTGAAACAAAGGTGATTTCCAACAAATAATTAATAATTTATTTTAAAAGATTCAAAATATTAATATTTAAACTCTAATTAAATTCCCTTAAACCTTTCAACCAATCAAACCTTAAATAACTTTAACTAATAATCCTATTTAGGACATATCAAAACCACACGACCTACCCCACACACTTTTGATGGTTTGCTAGGATCACCGACTCTAGTTTTAGGACAGGCCGATATTTTACTTTATGCAGTTGTGTGCTGTATTTTTCGTGCTTTCATTGCATGTTGTTTGCTAGTGTAGATTTGATGTGTTTATTTACTTACTTCCTGCATTCTGTGATTGATTGTGCGTTAGATTTACCACTATGTTAGGGACGAATTATACTTGTGCAATCTTATGCTGGTGGCCATGCTCATACAAGGAGCTGAAATTAAAGGGGGCAATTAATAAAATAAAAAAATATATATACTCTTTGCATAGGTGTTTCAGAAGACGCTAAGACCCCCTTTAAACAAAAAGAGCATGTCCAAGTGTGGCTAAAAAAAAATACATTTCAATTTTCATATCATAACTGCTTGGGATTGTATATATAACTGTTGATTATTAGGATAACCTTGTAGGATCGAGTCTAGATTTTCTTATTTCATTCATTGTAAATTTAATTCAATTAAGGTTGTAATTATTTGAAATGGTTTGAGATTTGGATGCTTAATCCAATTTGAATTCCAAAGAGGTGAAGACATCCCTAAAGGGGAGAGTCTTCTTCCATTTGGAAATCAAATTAGGATCCCTTTCAAATATCCAAAGAGGAAAGATAACACCCCGTTCAAGGGGGAGTTTCTTTCCATTTAGATATCCTGAACCAACGAATCAAGATGTTCGTGAGAAGGCGAAGAAATGGACAACGAGAAGAATCCCAAATCTTAAAGTCATTTGATTTAGGATTAGAAATCCGGGTTGTAGTCAGTGGTGCCCGGCCACTTTAATTTCTTATAATTTTTTAGATGTAATAATAAGTGGTACTTGCCATATGGACATTCAATTTGATATATTTAATTTAATTGATTTCGCATTAGAACTCCAGCTTTTCTAGTCTTTTTACTTGCATGCCGCATTTGGTTTGACCTGGAATTTGGATTTAGGCTCTTAGGGGTTTGTCAAAGCTTTTCTACTTCAACTAAATAAAAATTTAAGATAAGATAGAAACTCTAAACGGTCCTAAGAAGTAAGCTCGGACTCGCCGAGGGTTTTTCTTGCATTCATATTATACCTTCTCTTCCTTGTTAGGCATCTCCCCGCTTGCGGGTTCTGGCAGACCACCTGACTTGTGAGGGTGCTGATCTGTCAAGGGGATGTTATGCAATCTCTAGGGAAAAATCTATTTTCTAAGCCAAAAGCTTTTTTAAACTACTACATACTGATTTTGCATTCAATCGAGTCAATTAGCATGCAACGCATTAGTAACAAATTAAAATCAAGTCTATTATTTAATTGCATTATTTAGACATCAAATACCCAATATAAGTCAAAGGGGTCAATTAAGGATCTTCTCTAGATGTCGACCCCATTCCTCTAAAATTTTCTAATTAATGTCCCTACCACTCTACAAAAAGACCGGATACTTAATTTTTAAATCGTTTAGGTGGTTTAGCTGGCTCCCCAATCCAATCCGGGGTAAGACTAGATCTGCACTGCATTAGCTAGGTCCGGGGCACTTTTAAATGCCCAATTTAGACTTAGTTTCTGAGGCTGGCTCGGGCCATAAGACCTCAACTTTCAGGAATTGAATCCCAAATTTCTAATAAAATTGACCATTCAAATTAAAGAATCTATTTCAAACAAATTTGAGCCTAACAATTAGGATAGGCCGGGGTGTTTCTGAAGTAATTCAGAATCTCAAAATACTCCCTACTTCTCTTCCTTTGGCTCTGAAAATAACTGCTCAAACTTGAACAAATCCCACTGTTGGTGGAATTTTAGAAAAACATATTTTAAAAATATTAGTTTTCTTTAGGGATTTTAAGATTAAGGTTGAGTTCTAATTCTAAAGTCGAATCAACTCGTTAGAAAGAGTATATCACTCCGAAGGACAAAAATAAACTTTCATAGCGGTGTTCAGACTTAGAATTATGTAAACTCATCTTGAATGTTATGATCGGGTTCTAAGGAGAACTTTATATGGCCCCGAGGGGACAAAGTATAGTTCAACTAAGTACCCAATTACAACATTCAAGAAACATGATCGTCGCATTCACATCCAAAGCCTTATCGAAGAAGGGTGTATCTTCCCAAAGGGAAAAGAGACCATTCTACGATAATCCTTCTAATGCAACTATGACGATCATTACTTAACTTTTCCCAAGGAAGTCTAATAAAATTTTGGAAATTAATTTTTTTTAAAATCAGGTGTGTGTGGTTCCAAATCTCCTACGAGCGCAAGCCCTCGTAGTTAATTACATCGTAGGGAGACAAAAATCTCCTACGAAAACTCCCGATTAAAATGGTGGCAGAATTTTGTTAGAGTTTCTAGGAGTGATATCAAAGTATGAATAGAGTTATTGGAAAATCAAAAGGGAATGGATCAAAATTGAGCAGTTATTAACGGAGTTAAAGGAGGAGAGGTAAGGGACACCTTGAGATTCCGGAACCATCCGGAAGTGTCCCAACTTAGTCTAAGTGTTGGGCTTTATGTTTTGGATTGAAATGATATTTAATTAGAGTTGAGCATTTTATTAGAAATTTGGGATTAGATTCCCGAAGTTTGGGGTCTTATAATCAAAGATCTGCTCCGGATCCTAAGTCTATTCTGGACACTGGACCACAGTCGTCCGAACCTAACTAATGCAGTGCAAAGTCTGGACTTACCCCGGCCTGGATTTGGGAGCCAGCTAACC
Organism: Dendrobium huoshanense; assembly: GCA_016618105.1. Lineage (NCBI taxonomy): Eukaryota > Viridiplantae > Streptophyta > Magnoliopsida > Asparagales > Orchidaceae > Dendrobium > Dendrobium huoshanense. Next base: position 18,675,554 of record CM028345.1, on the reverse strand, counting down.
ACCTAATCGATTTAAAATACATGAATCCGGTCTTTTTATGAAAGAGTGGTAGGGACGTTGTATTTAAAGTTTTGGAAAGTTGGGGCCGACATCTAGAGATTCTCCTATTTGACCCCTTTGACTTATGTTGGGTGCTAAAAATGCTAAGGACTATGAAATTAAAATTTTGACTCTTTAATTTGTATCTAATGCAATGCATGCTGGTTAACAACCTCAAATCAAATATGCTTGAAACTTTAAAAACAGGCTTAGAAAATAATTTTTTAGAAGACTGGACTTCCCCAGGTCTGGCACCTCGTCCTCATAGGTCAGACTATCCGGACTCTACCCGCAGGCGGGGAAGGGTCTAAAGCAAGGAAAGAGTAATGCAAAAATATGCATGCGACCCCGGGGTCGATCCCCGGCTAATTCCCTAGATTCGTTATCTTTCTATGTTATTTAGACTCACTAAAATTTTAGACTTTTAAGGTTATGAGTAGAAAAGTTTCACACCCTTACGAGTCTCACGTATCCAGGCGAAAACAAAGAGCGGCATGCAGTCGCCAAAAAAACTAGTAAAAACAAGTAATCCTAAAGGCAGTCAAATTATTACATCAAATATAAATTAATTAATAAATGTCCATAGGCAGAATTGCCTTGCTTATTACAAACCAGAGTTTTGCAGAAAGTAAAGTGGCCGGGAACCACTGACAACAACCCGGATTCTAAACCTAGTAATGATGCAAGTTATTTCGAGTGGGATACTCTTAATCTTCAAATCTTCAAATCTTCAATCTCATTCTTCTTTGGACTCCTTTTCTTCAATCTTCTTGGAATCTTCGTAGTGGATTACCCAAATGGACAAGAGGGCACTTCCCTCTAAGGGGGAAGGCCACTCTTTCATCTTTGGGTAAGGAAAAGGTATGATCCAAATTTGGACTTCCAAATGGAAAAGGAGTGTTCTCTAAAGAGGTATCCTTTCCTCTTTGGAATCCAAGCTTTGGATCTATGTATCCCAACTCAAAATCAACTTTCACAACACTTGACACTTACACAAATTACATTGATATCAAAATAAAAATCTAGACTCACCTGCAGGGTTATCCTAAGCAATTAATATATAAAAAGCAGTTATTCCCAAGTAGTTGTATATGAGCAGAAAAGAAAGTAAACACACTGGCCACGCTTTTTTTATGATTTGGGGGGCTTTAGCAGCTGAAGCACCTGTGCAAAGAGTTTATAATATTTATGCATTTTTATTTGCCCCCCCTTTTTATATTACCCTGCATGAGCGTGGCCACCTGCAGAAAGCTGTGTCAACATCCAGAACGTACCTAACCTAAGGGTAATCTAGTCGCCAAACACATCAATCCATCCACAGAGTACAGAAAAAGTAAGCAGACACAGCAAAGCAATTTCATCCACAACATGCAGTGAAAACTACGAAAAACCCGGCACACAGTAGTAAAGTAAACACCGGCCTAACCTAGATCTAGGGTTGGTTGTCCTAGCACATCATCTAAAGTGTGTGAGGAAGGTCGTGTGGCTGGGATAGATCCTGAAGTAGGTGATTAGTTAATGTTGTCTAAAAGTTTGGATTTGTTAAGGCTTAGAAGGGGGTTTAGATTAAAATTTAAATATTAATGAATTAAGAATTTTAATTAAATATATTTTAGAAGTTGATTGATTGCTATCTTTGTTTCACACCGAGGCCGTGAAGTTTATTTCACCTTCCTTGGGGCTAAGCTAATAGCCTCGTAGGCCTGGGTTACCAGTAGCAATCGGGGTTAATTAAGTTATTTAAATTGGTTGGAATAAAAAAAGTGGATTAATATAAAAATGAGTTAGTTACTGATTTTAAAAGCTTGATTAATTTAAGTTTGCCATTAATTGATTCGTGGTGTTGTGCCACCAGGCTCGAGGAACCAGCCTCCTTAGGACACTTAGCCCCGCAGCCCGGAGTAGTCCAGCCGATAAACCAAATTAATGTAATTGAATTAGAGATTTTTAAGATGTTAAATAATTAAGAATTAATCCATTTTAAGGTTTGACACCCCTTAGAATTCATTCGTGGCGTTGTGCCACCAGGCTCGAGGAACCAGCCTCCTTAGGACACTTAGCCACGCAGCCCGGAGTAGTCCAGCCAATAAACTTCAACTTTAGGGTGGTTGTTGTGTTTTAAAGGATTTGTTAAGTGTTTTAAGCATTAAACCAATATTTTCAGAATTTTAGAATGATTATGGAATTTTTATGAATTTTTGAATATTTTAGAATGATTATGGAATTTTTGAATATTTTTATGAATTTTTGAATTTTAGAATGATTATGGAATTTTTTTGAATATTTTAATAAAAGGGTTAAAAGTTGAATTTATGATTAAGCTCAAATTCTAGAATATTGTATTTTATTAAAATACTAGACCTAATTATGAGTTGTTAGACATGTGGCACATTTTATTTGGAGTTTTCTATCAAAAGTTATGATTTTTAGAATTTTTGACCCGGTTTTGACCTAGAGTTGACCAAAATGTTGACTTTTTGACTTTGACCAGATTTTGGGGGTTTGAAATTTTAGGAAAATACTAGATTTTAATTAGAGTCATTAGCCACTGAGTTTGATTGATTTAGAATTTTTTACAATTAGTTATGAATTTTGGAAGTTTGGATATTTATTGGAATTATTAAATTATTTCAATTAAAGGTCATTTTAACAATTTGAACCCAAATGAGTCTTAAACTTCTTGAGATCAACTCCAAAGATCAAAAATGATCTAAGGAGAGATCAGCAAGTGTTTAAAGATTTTTTTGGGATTTTTAATAATTTTTAATTAATTAAAATTGGTTAAACATTGATTTTAATTAAAATTAAATTAAAGTGGATTTTAATGTCAAATTAAAGTGATTCCAATTTTCACTGATTGAGGGATGAACTGAGGTTAGTTAGGGGTATTTTAGGTAATTTTAAGAATTAAATTAGAATTATTAGAATTTTATTAAGGCTAAGGGGTTATTTCTAAGGGGAATTATTGCGGCTCCTACTTGGGAAACCAAATGAACCCCAAATGTGATGAAATTTAAACCAAAGGATCACCTAATCCTAAGTCCTAAACCCACAAACTTTGGGCTCAAAAGGAGTACTCTAAGGTGGTTAACTAAACCACCCAAGGTGAGCTCTAAGTCACCTTTAAATCACTATAGGGATCTATCCTAGGCTTGGATTGGGGCAAAATTAGTGGCTCTACACTCCTTATCCTAAACATCATCAGCACACCAAAAATCACACCCTAAATCCCATTGGATAGGTCCATATCCCTTTTTGAATTTAAGGGTCAAACCATGACCCTTAAACTTAAAAATTGGGTAAAATGCCCTTGAACAACATAAAACGGGGGGATAAAATTTGGACATGTCAAAAACATGTCCAATTTAAATCTCCCAAAATTCCAGACCTGGTGGACACGTATTTAAAAAGTAATTAAAGAAATTTATAAAATGCTCAAAATGAAATTAAACCTAAGATTGACCTAACCAGGGTCTGGAACCATAGGGCTTTTGTAGTGCTCCCTGAGACCTTTCCAATGAGCCTAAGAACGCCTAATTTGGACAAGTGTGCAGGGAGTTATGAATTTTGGAATTCCCTTGAATTTCTGGATTTAATTAATCCGGCAATTACACAGTCAGCGACCGTTACCCACGCGGCGCGCGCTGATTCACCAGACAATGATTGGCGTTAACTGTTAACGGCCGGATTAACCACAGCCGTCGGATGGCGGATCGAACGGCTGGGATTAAACAAGCTCCGGGACCGCGGGATCTAATCTGAGCCGTCGATCGAAATCAACGGCTGAGATTACGTCTTCAACCTCCGCCTTTACCCGAAGCCGTGAACCTTCTCCGGCGTGATCCAAGTGATCCCGTCGGCGAACTTTGACTAAATTTCACAGGGAGGATCAGGGGGGTGGAAACCTTCAATCCAACGGTGGAAATCCGTTGGGGTGAAGGTTTCCTTCACACTTGACCGGACTACCTAGCTAGGGAGCTCGGGATGAAGGAATTACCGTAGAGAAAGCCTCAACGAATGAGCTTCTCTATCTGGAAGCTTCAGGGGACGAAGGCGAGCAGGTTTCCTTCAGAGGCCGCGACTGGAGGACGGCTGGAGGTATGACTTCGAGCGGGACGCCGAAGCCTTTCGCCGGAGTTTGCTTGATGTGATGGAAGGGGCGGTCTGAGAGCTCGAAGGAAGATGCTGGGAGATTTAGGGAGCTCTGGGGAATCGTTTGAAAACACTGGGATCGCCTCTCGAGCTCTGGGGAGCACCAACCTATTCAGCCTCCTCCCGCGAGCTCGGATGGCCAGGATTTAATCGGAGGAGGCCTCGGATTGATGCCAAGTGGAAAGGGGCACCATTCCAGAGAGCTCGTGAGCCTCAAGCCGGCGAGCCACAGCCTTTGGAAGGCTTTCGGTCAGGATCGGCCTGGGGGGACCACCGGAGCTTGCTCTCCATTGGTTCCGATCGCCGCCGGCCACGGTCTGGGTCGGGTTGACCAGGGAAGGCCGATGGGGACGCACTGGAGCTGGGAGTGGAGTCAAATTGGCCTGAGGAAGCTGGGGTCGATCCGGTGGCTCAGTTGGGCTCGAACCTGCTTGGTTCGAGTCAAAGTGAGCTCGATCCAGGTCAGGCCAGACCCTGGGCTCGGTATGGGAGGCAGGTCTGGGTCTGGTGCACCCAATGCAGGTGGCAATTGGGTCGAATTTGATCTGGAGTAAAAGATGGCTCGGGTTGATCCAAACCTGCTCGGTTCGGGTCGATTTGGGCTCAACCCAGGTCAGGCCAGACCCTGGGCTTGAGGTGGGAAGTGCGTCTGGGTCTGATGCACCCAATGCAAGTGGCAATTGGGTCCAATTTGATCTGAGCTGGAAAATGGCTCGGGTCCAAGTGTTTTTGGCTACTTTGGGTTAGCCTAACTATTGACCCAAGCTAGCCCAAGACGTGGGCTGGCTGGAGGAGGTGTATTGGACCTAGGGCCACCTATAGGAGGTGTTGGTCAAGTTCAATTGGGCTTAGGTTGAGAGTTGGCTCAATCCCAAGAGCTTTTAGGCACTTTGGGCTAGCCTAACTCTTGACCCAAATGAGCCCAAGGGTTGGGCTGATCAAGGAAGGTGTATTGGGTCCATGGGAACTCAATGGCACTTTGATTTGGATTCAATTTGGATAAGATCAAAAAGATGGCTCAAGGGAGACCTCTTCTTGGTTACTTGGGTCAAGCCATGTGACTAACCCAAGTGAACCCAAGGCTTGGGTCACTGAGAGGGGTCTCTTGGGTGCCCAAGGGGTCATCCCATGCATCTAAAGGACTTGGAATAGGATTGATTCAAAATTTTGAAAGGGAAGGGGTGTATGGGTTAATGGGTCAAACCTGGTTGACTTGGTAAACCAGGTTGACCCAAGGTCTGGATTTCTGGATTTGGAGTGGATTTTAAGCTCGAGTAATTAATATTGAAGTATCCAAATCATTAACAATCAAGTGGTGATTGTTAATGAATGGATGGGGTCAAAGCTAGGTCAAGGGTAGGATCAAAGTCAAAGTTGAGGTTTGAATTCTCAATTGAACTGGGTCATGGTTTGAAGGGTTCTGGAGTTTGAATTGATTTGAATTTAAATTGAATGGAGTTTAGATTGACTTGAGGTTTGAGTTAGTCAAGGGTATGGATTGATTTTAATATGGATTGATCCTAGAATCTAGAGAGATTCTAAGATCAAGGATTTAGAAGGGTTCTAGGATTTGGAATCTAGAATGGTTCTAGGATTTAGAATCTAGAGTATGGAGGAATCCTAAGCTCTAGAGTAGATCCTAGGGTCTGGGGTCTGGAAGATTCCTAAGGTTTAGGATGGATCCTAGGGTCTAGGATTAGATCTGGATTCTGGAAGGGTCTTAGTGACCTCATACAAAAATGAGGTCAACAAATGGACCCCCAATGTGTGTGGTTGAAGGAACTTCTGCTGCACACATTGGCGTTGACCGAATAGAAGTGAAATCTCAAGGATGGAAGGGAGGTGATCTACCAACCTCAAGCCTATAGGATGCTGATAGAAGACTTACTCCAAAGGCAGATTAACTGGGGACCAAAGTAGAGAATACCTAACTTTGGGTCTGAGGAAGGGCATCACCCAACCTCAGGTCTACAGGATGCTGATAGAAGACTTACTCCTAGTAGACGGATCAACTGGAAACCAAGGTAGGGAATACCTAGCCTTGGGTCTAAGGAAGGGCATCACCCAACCTTAGGCCTATAGGATGCTGATAGAAGACTTACTCCAAATAGGCAAATCAACTGGAAACCAAAGTAGGGAATACCTAACTTTGGGTCTAAGGAAGGACATCACCCAACCTTAGGTCTACAGGATGCTGATAGAAGACTTACTCCTAGCAGACGGATCAACTGGAAACCAAGGTAGGGAATACCTAGCCTTGGGTCTAAGGAAGGGCATCACCCAACCTTAGGCCTATAGGATGCTGATAGAAGACTTACTCCAAATAGGCAGATTAACTGGAAACCAAAGTAGGGAATACCCAACTTTGGGTCTAAAGAAGGGCATCACCTAACCTTAGGTCTACAGGATGCTGATAGAAGACTTACTCATAGTAGACGAATCAACTGGAAACCAAGGTAGGGAATACCTAACCTTGGGTCTAAGGAAGGGCATCACCCAACCTTAGGCCTATAGGATGCTGATAGAAGACTTACTCCAAATAGGCAAATCAACTAGCAAACTAGGATGGTGCCACGAAGGGCGTACTCCACCACTAGCGAATGGTCATGTGGGGAGGAAACTTGCTCCACACAGAGGACCTCAACTGGCAAACTAGGATGGTGCCACGAAGGGCGTACTCCACCACTAGCGAATGGGAATCAGGATGGTGCCACGGAGGGCGTACTCCACCACTAATCCCCGGGAAAAATGCTAGGGTGGTTCCACGAAGGGCGTATTCCACCACTAGCGGGTCTAATCCTAAGGGAAGGAAGGACCTAACCTTAAGGAGAAGGCGAAGAGCGTTAAAAAAAAAAAAGAAAAGACCTTAAAAAAGGTAGAATCAAGTTGTAAATCAAGAAAAGGAAGTTTTATTAATTGATAAAATGAGCTACATCAAGCATAGTATTTCTTAAGGAAACGCCCATTGACAGGTAGCATTGGGTGGTTCCCTTTATAATCTACTAATTGATACGAGCCTCCTTCGTAGACAGTCTCTACAACGAAGGGTCCTTCCCATGTAGGTTCAAATTTGCCTCCCAGCTTCTGATGGGCCAAGATAGGCCTCCGAAGGACCAATACCAAGTCTCCCGCTTGGAAGGTCCTAGGTCGCACTAACTTGTCATGGGCTTGAACCATACGGGATTTATATAACTCTAAACTTTGTTGAGCTTGGAGACGTCGCTCTTCAAGGCCTTCGAGTTCTTCCAATCGTAGTTTTGCATTTTGTTCATTTGTAATTTGATTCTGAACTGCAATTCTGAGCGAAGGGATTTGAACTTCCAGAGGGAGTACGGCCTCGGATCCATACACTAGTGCAAACGGGGTGGATTGGGTCGGGGTTCTATAAGTGGTACGATAAGCCCACAAAGCTTCCACCAGCCGCTCATCCCACTGCCGTTTGTTATCATCAAGGGTCTTTTTAACAATTTGCACCAAGGTTTTGTTGAAGGCCTCGGCCAATCCATTCCCCCGAGGGTAATAGATCAACGAATATCTCCAATCAATATTATGGCGCCTTACAAAACTATTGATTTTTGTAGACTTGAATGCAGACCCATTATCGGATATGATTCTGCGAGGTACGCCGAATCAATACACAATATGGTCACGAAAGAATTTTAAGACATGGTGTGATGTTACGTTTCATAGGGGAATTTCTTCCGCCCATTTTGAAAAGTAATCAGTCGCTGCTAATATGAAACGATGACCTCTCGCGGAGGGAGGGTCAATCGGCCCAATGATATCCATGCCCCAACTCTCGAAGGGCCACGAGGCTAGCGTAGGGTGTAACACATTAGGCGGCTGATGTAAAACCACACCATGGACCTGACATTGATGACAATGCTTTGCAGTATTCATGCAATCGTCAATCATTGTAGGCCAATAGTATCCAAGTCTTTTAATCTTTAATTTCATTTTTGGACCCGATTGATGTGCACCGCACAGTCCTGAATGAACTTCATTAACAATTTTCTGGGCTTCTCGCTTGTTCAAACAGCGCAGCCACATGTGATCGAAGGACCGACGGTACAACAGATCGTTAACTAGTGCATATGATAGGGCACGTTTCTTAATCTGGTTGGAGAGTGATTTATCCTGGGGAAGCTTCCCTTCTTTAAGGTAATCGATTAAGGGTCGTCTCCAATCGCCTTCTTCGTCGGTTGTCAAAGAGGCAGAAAGGATCTGAAGGGGAGTCTTACTAATGTGTTCCAAATCTATAAGTGAGAGGGTCTTACGACCCTGGATTTCTATAGGGATGGAATCCTCCTCAGGACATGCAAATTCCTTTGCAAGCTTTGCTAAGGCATCCGCCGCGAAATTGCTTCCACGGGGAACCCTATACAAAGTAGCAATAGGGATTTGTTCCAACAAGTGAAGTGTATACTGGTGATATCTTAGGAGATTCAGATTCAAGACTTTATAAGTTCCGGCTACTTGGTTAATCACCAATTGGGAATCTAAAAATATCTTAATCTCTTTAATTCCTATTAGAATTGCAAGTTCCAAACCAGTTATCAGAGCTTCGTATTCAGCTTCGTTGTTTGTGCAAGGCTCTGATAAGTGGTAGGAAAAATGCATCATTCCTTTTTCTGGTGTAATAAAAATTAGACCGACTCCAGCCTTTCCAGGAATTACAGATTGTTGGGTCGTAATCCTACGAGAGGATGCTTCCCCATCAAAATATAATTCCCAGATGGCCTCGCCAGATTCCCCCAAACTCATGATTTGTTCGTCGGGTAGGTCATCATTCAGAGGAGAATCTGTCGGCAGCGGGTGTGCTGCCAGAAAGTCGGCAACAGCCTGTCCTTTCACAGCACGAAGAGGAGTGAAAGTAATCTCAAATTGCAACAATATCATAGACCAACGAGCTAAACGTCCTGACAACGTAGGTCGGGTCATAAGATATTGCAAAGGATTAACTCTTGAAATCAGACTGATTGAGTGGGAGAGCATATAATGCCTCAGTTTCTGAGCTGCAAAAACCAAAGCAAGACAATGCTTCTCAATTGACGGGTATCGAATTTCTGTAGGAAGGAGTCTCCGACTAAGGTAGTAGAGGGCATTCTCTTTTTCTTCGTCGTTAACTTGAGCCAACAGGGCACCTAAAGACTCATCTAGAGCTGCGGTGTAGAGGATTAATGGCTTTCCAGGAATCGGAGCTGCCAAGACTGGCGGGTTAGAAAGGTATTGTTTGATATCGTCAAAAGCATTTTGACACTTCTCGCCCCATACGAATTTAGTATCCTTTTTTGTAAGGACAGAAAAGGGTTGACATCTCCCGGAAAGATTAGAAATAAACCTCCTTATATATGCCAATCTACCTTGTAGAGACCTTAACTGAGTAAGGCTCTTAGGGGATGGCATATCTAAGATGGCTTCAATTTTAGCAGGATTTATCTCGATTCCGCGGTGCCTCACTACGAATCCTAAGAATTTTCCCGAGGCGACGCCAAAGGCGCACTTCAAGGGGTTCATTTTTAAATCGTAGCGACGCAATCGTTCGAAAATAACTCTTAAGTCATACAGGTGAGCCTCTTTAACCTTGCTCTTGACAACTAAATCGTTAATATAACATTCAACTTGATTATGAATTAAGTCGTCAAAGATACGGGTCATGGCCCGTTGGTAGGTTGCTCCGGCATTCTTTAAGCCGAATGGCATTACCTTATAACAAAAGATTCCAATAGGGATTCTAAACGCCGTATTTCTCTCATCTTCAGGGGCCATCTTGATTTGGTTATAACCCGACGAGCCGTCCATGAATGAGAAAATAGCATGTGAGGAGGCAATGTCCACCATGAGTTCTGGTATTGGTAAAGGGAACTCATCTTTAAGACATGCTTTATTCAGATCCCTATAGTCGACACAAATCCGAATTTGACCGTTTTTCTTTCAAACTGGCACGACGCTGGCCACCCAAGAGGGATATTGCTCCTCTCGAATGAATCTGGCTTCTGCCAATTTCTTAACTTCAGAAACGACTTGTTGCTCAATCTCTAAGCGCATGCGTCGAGGAGCTTGTTTAACAGGAATGGCATCATGCCGAACCCCAAGTTTGTGAACTGCTACCTCAGCAGGCAAACCTGGCATTTCATCGTATGTCGAGGCAAAGCAATCCCTGAACTCGAATAACAACTGGATTAGGTCTTGAGTTTCACCCTCGCTCAACAAAGTACTTATGAAAATCGGACGGGGGTCATCATCGTTTCCCAGGTTAATTTCTCTCAACTCATCGACTGTCGACTTAATTTCCTCTTCAAATTCAGGGGATGCATCCCGAACTTGAAGATCATCGGGATCGTCTAAAGTCTCCAAACATAGTCCATCTAGAGGACAAGGAGGATCTGTAGGGACATTTGGAGAATCGAGATGGTAAGTTATCATTAGGCAATACTCATCATCATCGAATGAACTAACTGTTCCAAAGCCAATACCACTTGTTGGATTTTTATTTATTCTTGTTCGCCAAATATTCTCGTGGTATCTAGCTTGACCCTTAGTCCATCAGTATGGTATAGAACCTTTAGAAAAAGTGTTTTTTACACAAACAGGGAAGTAGCCGAAAGGTAATTCCATTAATTCATTAAAATCTGCCTCCTCAAGGGTTACATCACCTTCGTCCCTTGCGGAGGAGGAGCCAGGAAAGAATTTCTGGACTTTCTTAACTTCACCATCTAAGTTGGGGGCCACTTTGACTTCCAACCCTACAACCCTGCCTGCCGACAGTGGGGTCAGAGAAAGGGCCTCAATCCTTCTAGTGAGCTTTTCATACATTGTTAATTCAGGCTCGTCACTTTTAACTTTTGAAATATCTACCTCAGGGTCACTGTCCTGGTCTAAGGTGAGATCAAATTTTGGAGGAGCATTTATGTTTTGATAATCGAGAGAGAGGGCAGCACCTTGACTTTCTAGTTCACCATCGGAATCTGATTCCAAATCAATATACATAGGTGCTGCTCTCCTATCTAATGAAGCACGGCCTCGACCTCGTGCCCTTAAAGCCATCCTTCCACCTCTTTGAGGTTATGTGCTTGGAGGCCTAAGGACAACGATATCAGAGTCGTCTTCACTACTCGATTGCGTTATTTATTGATTGATATTCTTATCTTCTTCTTTCTTTTGGTTGAATTTTTGTCCAACCGTTTTCTCCTCAAATTTGATCTCCAATTTAGAACGGGATGAGGACCCTTTTGGTATGAAATATGCAGCATCTTCGTAGATCCCAATTTCTTGAATCAAGAATGGTTGCAAATCACCCTTAATCACATGTTCAATGCCGTCTCGTTGATACTTAACGCATTGGTGCAGGGTAGATGGAACCATTCTATATTCGTGAATCCAAGGTCTACCTAGAAGTGCGTTAAAGGACGTAGTCGAATCAATTATATGAAATTTAGCTTCAGTTTTTAACCCTCCTATTTCCAGGAGTAGAGTGATTGAACATAAAGCTCTCTCGCCCTTCTCGTTGAACCCACGAAGCACCAACCTGTCGGTTGAAAGCTTGCTAGTATCAACTCTGAGATAAGCAAGAGTCTTTATGTTCATCACGTTGACCGATGCACCCGGATCAACAAGGACTCTTGATAACTTGAAATTTCCCACATCTACAGTGATGTAGAGGGGACGATTGTGGTCAGCAGTTCCCAAGAGTAAATCTTCGTCTGAAAAGGTAACCCCAGGGACCTCTTTGAAGTAGAGAGCCTCACCTTCTGAAGTTGCAGCCAACTGTGTTAAGCAAATCTCGGGATCGAGAAGTGCTTTAATTAGAGACTCCCTCATTTCTTTGGAAAGAAGGAGGGCGTCATAAATACTTAATTTTGCTGGCAACTTCCTAAGGTGGGCTAGAACATTGTAATCAACCTTAGGAACGACAGACTCGAAACCCGGAGGAATTAAAGGAAATTCTGGTTGTTGAGGGGAATCTGGATTTAGATTTTCGAATGAGGATTGCTTGCCTTTGTCCTGAGGGGGCAACCTAGGAGGTAAAACTTTACCGCCACGGAGTTGCACCTGCTCGACGTCTTCGGGCGGGCAAACTAGGGCAGTGTCTACACACACCATAGGTGTTGGATCATCATTTCCTGAAAGCGAGTCAGAATCTGAAAGTTCTATCAAGATAGGATTTCCTTGGAAATTGATTTGAGGGAAATCACTTTCTGATAAAGCTTCAGATTCGACCTCTTCTTGAATAGCCGATTCGGGGAGGTCGATTTGATTAACCTCAATATTTGTTTCATTAGGAGTTTGATTCAAAGCAGGAGAGTCATCAATTTGCATTTGAGATTCATGGTTAATCATCAAGACAGAAGTAGAAGGATGTTTTTTATTCATCTTTTGACCCTTCGCCTTTGATGGGGCAAAGTAAAAGTCAGATAACAAAAGAGGGGAAAGGGTTTTAACACCGCCATCCGCCATTCTAATACATCTCTCATCTACACACTTCCTCTCTACAAAATCAAATTTTTCTTCTTTTACATTTTTCTCAGTAGTTCCTAAGACTACTGGAGAGGGAAGTGGCTCAACATCCTTCTACGAAGCGTCCAGGTCAACCTTCCACACCGGGGCCTGGGCTATCGTAGTCAGCTGTTGAGAAAGACGAAAAGACTTGTTAATCGACTTTTTAAGTGCCCGGGACAAAGCAATGTCCCAACCATCTTCAACAAGACAAGAAGAATTAAGAGGATTACCTGAAATGGTTTTAATTGAAGCCTTTTCTGGATCGACCAAGTATTCCTTAGGTATTATGATGTTACCTTGGGTGTAGTTCCTCTCAAGCCAATCTTTGAACACAACGCAGTCCTCAAGAGGGTGACTAAGCATCCTGTGGTATGGGCAATACTTGGGATCATCTTTCTTGCTATCATCCTCAGGCCTCCTGGCCTCTGGTAACTGAAAATCTGGTTTCTTCAACAAACTCCTGAAGATCTTCTTAACTGACTCCCTTTTAAATGGATAAGGCTTTGCCAATCTCTCTCTAAAAGGGATGAAGGCGGGATCTCTAGTATATTGAGGAACTATCTGAAAGGGCTGCTTCTAAGGCGGCTGTGGTGGAGGTGGAGTGCTAGGCTGACTAATCACTGGCCTTTTTCCTTTATCTACTGCTGAGACCACAGCTTTCTTTTCAAATGTTTTCACCAATTTTGGACCCTTCCTTTCTTCAGGCTGTTCTCATAAGAATGGCATCCTAGGAGCCTCTTCCTGTAAATTGCTAGCCTTATTAAGAAGTTTCTCAAAAGTTTTAATAGTGAAACCCTTCAGGAGAAAAGCAACAGGACCATGGATATTCTTCAAAAGAATCTCCACAGCATGTTGCTCTTGCAACTGGGGTTCACACTTCATCGAGAGGTTTCGCCACCTCAAGATGTACTCAACTAGAGACTCTCCCGGCTTTTGCTTTTCAACCACGAGATCGCCCACGGTGGTGCGTTGTTGCGCTCCCGAAAATCTCTTAAGAAAGAGGTTTTCTAGGTCGCTAAAGGTTCTTACTGAACCGTTGGGCAGATCGGCGTACCATTCAAAAGCAATGCCGGATAGACTACTTACAAATTGGCGAAATAGTAGAGCATCTGACCCTTCTGCATTGCAACAGCTTGCTCGGAAGTGGGCCAGATGCTGTCTCAGATTTTCAATTCCGGTGAAAACTTTAAAAGTTGGTGGCACAAAGCCCTTTGGGTAAGGAACTAAGTCATATTCCTCGGGGTAGGGTCTACCCTTTGAAATAGACACAGTTCCTTGAGAAAGGGCTAAGGCCTCCCTTACCTGGTCCTCAATTAACTGCTTGATATCCTTCTGAGGTAGGATCGGAGGAATGGTGGAAACTGCAGGGTGAACTGGAGGTGCTTCTACTAGACAAGGGAGGGTCACAGGTGGTGACTCGAGAGGTCTGGAATTAAATTCTGCCCTTTTGGCCTTTTCTGTGAGCTCTCGAGCTGACTGGTGGATCATAAAAGACTCTTGCTGTGATTTGTCCAACTTCTCTTGCATTTCTCTAACTTGTGACATCATGCTAGCGAGCTGAGTCTCCAAGTTTTTTATGTGTTCTTCATCTCTGTCTTTCACAGACTCATCTGAATCTGACTCAGCAGTATGTTGATCACCATCTTTAGCAAATCGGCGTCTGCTGGGCTCAGCTTCTTTATTAGACCCTCTAGTTTCGACCACATGAATGCCCCCGACATAATCATCTTCATCTCCAAGGAGATCATCCATATCAGGGTCAAAAGAAGCCATTCCTTCTTTGTTCAACAAAATGTTTCTTATTTCTTGGACTACCTCCTCAACCGGTCTATCCCCAATTGACTTAGGATCAAGGGGTAAGTATCCTTTATACTCAGCCATATCGAATAATTCTTCAGAATCCATAAGGGCAATGATTTCTGTGAGTTTTGGATTAGGATCTGGTTTAGACTTTGTATCCGGTTCATCTTCCATTTCTAGATCCTGGTCAATTCTCTCCTCTTCGAGTATCCCAGAGCTGGTAGTTAGAAGAGTGGCATCCTCTACAGGGAGAGGGACATATTCCTCAGGAGAAGTAGGAGCTTGTAAAGTGATAGTTCCCACATCTGGTAAGGTAAGGTCCTCAGACACCTGACTAAGGGGCCTAGGAATGACACTCAAACCTTGGGGATCATCAACTGGGGTAACAGGGATGGTGACTATTGGATCTTGAGTTAGACTGGCTGTGGTAGGACTGTCAACTGTAACAACTGGAGTACTAGTCTGGACATCCATCAATTCAACTGAACCCGGAGTAGGGTTGGCTGAAACTCGTTGGAGCTGCAAAATGAACTTAGAAGTTCTAGGAGGTGGTGGCAGATTCTCCAACTTAGTTCTCTTTGGCACATATCTCTTTTCAGGAGATTTAGGTCTTTTTCCTTTAAGGTCCACAGACTTTTAGACTTCAACCCCCTTTGGTTGAACAATCACTGAGGCCAATCTTACAGGTTTATGTGGGGGTACCGGGGGTCTACCAGTAGAATGGCGGCCTCTCTCGGACCCAGTCAACACAATACCCTCTGTTTGAGAGGACGGAGGGCGTGGCACCCAGTGATATCCATCAACCAGTACTGAAGTAGCGGGCTGTCTAACATACTTCTTATTCTTTCTAACGAATTGTGGGGTTAAATTCTTTGCTTCAGACACTTCTTCCTTCAACACTTCTTTTTGGAAGCGATGTGAAATCACTCCCTTCAACTGCTTCACATATTCCTCTTTAGTCTGTCCAGTCTGTGCAGCGCAGGTATGAATTATATTTCTCAAAGTCCTTGTCTTTTGGAGATGTCTTTTTTTCTGAGTTTTCTTAGTCGAGTAGTCGACCGGGCATGGTGGAGAACGGGCTATCCTAGCTATCCTCTCCTCCCCTTGAGCTGAAGCCAGGGGTAAAAGCGACTTCCCTTTAGGAGGGGAGAGGAAGCAGGAATAGGTAGCTCCTCAACAGCCTCAGGTTCTACCTGAGCTAAGGTCTTAAAGGGTAGAACTCTCTTACCCTTAGAGATTTTCTTTCTAAGTCTCCTCAAATAGTTCTTCTTCTGATTCTTAGTGGTGAATCTAAGTCCAGAACTAGACCCCTCTTAAAAAACAGACTTAATTTCAGTGGGAGGCTCAACAACTGGTTCAGACTGTTTCTGATCATCACTGACTACTGGCAAGGTGGGTGCAGATCCCACAATCAACTCAACCACTGGGGGAATTTCCTTACTGGTATCCAAACTAACAATCTGGTGTCCATCCATAGAGAGCTCTAGAGTACTAAATCCCATTCCAAAAATAACAGTGCTCCCTTGGTCATTAACAGTTCAGGACAACTCTCGGTCAAAAGAGAAAATCAGTTGGCCAGCCATTTGGGATTTTCTGAAAGTTAAAGAAAGGATTGAAATTAGATTTACTTGAAAAGAGTGGTAAAAATATTTTATTATTATTTTTTTTTGAAGATATGACATATGTTGGCCCACGAGGAAATTATGGGGTAACATATGACAACTTGGAGTTTAAGAAATTTTGAAGATTTGAAAGGGGTTTTCTTACAGGTTCCAAACACAACGGATAGAGTTTCCCCTTGCCCGAAGGCTTATGGAATTGTGAGAAAGCCCAAGTAAAAAGGAATAGTTTAACCCTCTCCACCCTTAGAAGTCAAAGCGGGAGTGAGGGGGGGGGGGGGGGGTTAAAACTAAAATAGTTTGGAATGAAATCAAAAATTTTGAATTCTTTTCAATTTTAAGGATTTATATGTTGAATGAGAAATTTATCGACCATAAATCCATAAGATTGAAAAGGATATCCAGAGATCTGATTTGACACTGTCGCCTCACAGACTATGCTGGGGCAGAAGGTCAAAATCAGAACAAAAAAACTAGATAAAGCCAAATTTAGAGGTGCAACCTCTCTTTTAATATTTTGTTATTATTTTAGATGTTGGCCACACTCACCCAAGGAAGAAATGGGCAAAGGGACCAACGGAAGAAATGATAGTTGAAACTACCGATGAAACAAAATTCTACCACTATTAAAGATGGGAAGAGAAATTTGGTCCCACCGGGCGTGCCATTCTTTTGTTGGTGGAATTTTAGAAAAACATATTTTAAAAATATTAGTTTTCTTTGGGGATTTTAAGATTAAGGTTGAGTTCTAATTCTAAAGTCGAATCAACTCGTTAGAAAGAGTATATCACCCCGAAGGACGAAAATAAACTTTCATAGCGGTGTTCAGACTTAGAATTATGTAAACTCATCTTGAATGTTATGATCGGGTTCTAAGGAGAACTTTATATGGCCCCGAGGGGACAAAGTATAGTTCAACTAAGTACCCAATTACAACATTCAAGAAACATGATCGTCGCATTCACATCCAAAGCCTTATCGAAGAAGGGTGTATCTTCCCAAAGGGAAAAGAGACCATTCTACGATAATCCTTCTAATGCAACTATGACGATCATTACTTAACTTTTCTTAAGGAAGTCTAATAAAATTTTGGAAATTAATTTTTTTTAAAATCAGGTGTGTGTGGTTCCAAATCTCCTACGAGCGCAAGCCCTCGTAGTTAATTACATCGTAGGGAGACAAAAATCTCCTACGAAAACTCCCGATTAAAATGGTGGCAGAATTTTGTTAAAGTTTCTAGGAGTGATATCAAAGTATGAATAGAGTTATTGGAAAATCAAAAGGGAATGGATCAAAATTGAGCAGTTATTAACGGAGTTAAAGGATGAGAGGTAGGGGACACCTTGAGATTCCGGAAACCATCCGGAAGTGTCCCAACTTAGTCTAAGTGTTGGGCTTTATGTTTTGGATTGAAATGATATTTAATTAGAGTTGAGCATTTTATTAGAAATTTGGGATTAGATTCCCGAAGTTTGGGGTCTTATAATCAAAGATCTGCCCCGGATCCTAAGTCTATTCTGGACACTGGACCACAGTCGTCCGAACCTAACTAATGCAGTGCAAAGTCTGGACTTACCCCGGCCTGGATTGGGGAGCCAGCTAACCACCTAATCGATTTAAAATACATGAATCCAGTCTTTTTATGAAAGAGTGGTAGGGACGTTGTATTTAAAGTTTTGGAAAGTTGGGGCCGACATCTAGAGATTCTCCTATTTGACCCCTTTGACTTATGTTGGGTGCTAAAAATGCTAAGGACTATGAAATTAAAATTTTGACTCTTTAATTTGTATCTAATACAATGCATGCTGGTTAACAACCTCAAATCAAATATGCTTGAAACTTTAAAAACAGGCTTAGAAAATAATTTTTTAGAAGACTGGACTTCCCCAGGTCCGGCACCTCGTCCTCATAGGTCAGACTATCCGGACTCTACCCGCAGGCGGGGAAGGGTCTAAAGAAAGGAAAGAGTAATGCAAAAATATGCATGCAACCCCAGGGTCGATCCCCGGCTAATTCCCTAGATTCGTTATCTTTCTATGTTATTTAGACTCACTAAAATTTTAGACTTTTAAGGTTATGAGTAGAAAAGTTTCACACCCTTACGAGTCTCACGTATCCAAGCGAAAACAAAGAGCGGCATGCAGTCGCCAAAAAAACTAGTAAAAATAAGTAATCCTAAAGGCAGTCAAATCATTACATCAAATATAAATTAATTAATAAATGTCCATAGGCAGAATTGCCTTGCTTATTACAAATCAGAGTTCTGCAGAAAGCAAAGTGGCCGGGCACCACTGACAACAACCCGGATTCTAAACCTAGTAATGACGCAAGTTATTTTGAGTGGGATACTCTTAATCTTCAAATCTTCAAATCTTCAATCTCATTCCTCTTTGGACTCCTTTTCTTCAATCTTCTTGGAATCTTCGTAGTGGATTACCCAAATGGACAAGAGGGCACTTCCCTCTAAGGGGGAAGGCCACTCTTTCCTCTTTGGGTAAGGAAAAGGTATGATCCAAATTTGGACTTCCAAATGGAAAAGGAGTGTTCTCTAAAGAGGTATCCTTTCCTCTTTGGAATCCAAGCTTTGGATCTATGTATCCCAACTCAAAATCAACTTTCACAGCACTTGACACTTACACAAATTACATTGATATCAAAATAAAAATCTAGACTCACCTGCAGGGTTATCCTAAGCAATTAATATATAAAAAGCAGTTATTCCCAAGCAGTTGTATATGAGCAGAAAAGAAAGTAAACACACTGGCCACGCTCTTTTTATGATTTGGGGGGCTTTAGCAGCTGAAGCACCTGTGCAAAGAGTTTATAATATTTATGCATTTTTATTTGCCCCCCCTTTTTATATTGCCCTGCATGAGCGTGGCCACCTGCAGAAAGCTGTGTCAACATCCAGAACGTACCTAACCTAAGGGTAATCTAGTCGCCAAACACATCAATCCATCCACAGAGTACAGAAAAAGTAAGCAGACACAGCAAAGCAATTTCATCCACAACATGCAGTGAAAACTACGAAAAACCTGGCACACAGCAGTAAAGTAAACACCGGCCTAACCTAGATCTAGGGTTGGTTGTCCTAGCACATCATCTAAAGTGTGTGAGGAAGGTCGTGTGGCTGGGATAGATCCTGAAGTAGGTGATTAGTTAATGTTGTCTAAAAGTTTGGATTTGTTAAGGCTTAGAAGGGGGTTTAGATTAAAATTTAAATATTAATGAATTAAGAATTTTAATTAAATATATTTTAGAAGTTGATTGATTGCTACCTTTGTTTCACACCGAGGCCGTGAAGTTTATTTCACCTTCCTTGGGGCTAAGCTAATAGCCTCGTAGGCCTGGGTTACGCAGTAGCAATCGGGGTTAATTAAGTTATTTAAATTGGTTGGAATAAAAAAAGTGGATTAATATAAAAATGAGTTAGTTACTGATTTTAAAAGCTTGATTAATTTAAGTTTTCCATTAATTGATTCGTGGCGTTGTGCCACCAGGCTCGAGGAACCAGCCTCCTTAGGACACTTAGCCCCGCAGCCCGGAGTAGTCCAGCCGATAAACCAAATTAATGTAATTGAATTAGAGATTTTTAAGATGTTAAATAATTAATAATTAATCCATTTTAAGGTTTGACACCCCTTAGAATTCATTCGTGGCGTTGTGCCACCAGGCTCGAGGAACCAGCCTCCTTAGGACACTTAGCCACGCAGCCCGGAGTAGTCCAGCCAATAAACTTCAACTTTAGGGTGGTTGTTGTGTTTTAAAGGATTTGTTAAGTGTTTTAAGCATTAAACCAATATTTTCTGAATATTAGAATGATTATGGAATTTTTATGAATTTTTTAATATTTTAATCATTTAATAAAAGGGTTAAAAGTTGAATTTATGATTAAGCTTAAATTCTGGAATATTGTATTTTATTAAAATACTAGACCTAATTATGAGTTGTTAGACATGTGGCACATTCAATTTGGAGTTTTCTATCAAAAGTTATGATTTTTAAAATTTTTGACCCGGTTTTGACCTAGAGTTGACCAAAATGTTGACTTTTTGACTTTGACCAGATTTTGGGGGTTTGAAATTTTAGGAAAATACTAGATTTTAATTAGAGTCATTAGCCACTGAGTTTGATTGATTTAGAATTTTTTACAATTAGTTATGAATTTTGGAAGTTTGGATATTTATTGGAATTATTAAATTATTTCAATTAAAGGTCATTTTAACAATTTGAACCCAAATGAGTCTTAAACTTCTTGAGATCAACTCCAAAGATCAAAAATGATCTAAGGAGAGATCAGCAAGTGTTTAAAGATTTTTTTGGGATTTTTAATAATTTTTAATTAATTAAAATTGGTTAAACATTGATTTTAATTAAAATTAAATTAAAGTGGATTTTAATGTCAAATTAAAGTGATTCCAATTTTCACTGATTGAGGGATGAACTGAGGTTAGTTAGGGGTATTTTAGGTAATTTTAATAATTAAATTAGAATTATTAGAATTTTATTAAGGCTAAGGGGTTATTTCTAAGGGGAATTATTGCGGCTCTTACTTGGGATACCAAATGAACCCCAAATGTGATGAAATTTAAACCAAAGGATCACCTGATCCTAAGGCCTAAACCCACAAACTTTGGGCTCAAAAGGAGTACTCTAAGGTGGTTAACTAAACCACCCAAGGTGAGCTCTAAGTCACCTTCAAATCACTATAGGGATCTATCCTAGGCTTGGATTGGGGCAAAATTAGTGGCTCTACACTCCTTATCCTAAACATCATCAGCACACCAAAAATCACACCCTAAATCCCATTGGATAGGTCCATATCCCTTTTTGAATTTAAGGGTCAAACCATGACCCTTAAACTTAAAAATTGGGTAAAATGCCCTTGAATAACATAAAACGGGGGGATAAAATTTGGACATGTCAAAAACATGTCCAATTTAAATCTCCCAAAATTCCAGACCTGGTGGACACGTATTTAAAAAGTAATTAAAGAAATTTATAAAATGCTCAAAATGAAATTAAACCTAAGATTGACCTAACCAGGGTCTGGAACCATAGGGCTTTTGTAGTGCTCCCTGAGACCTTTCCAATGAGCCTAAGAACGCCTAATTTGGACAAGTGTGCAGGGAGTTATGAATTTTGGAATTCCCTTGAATTTTTGGATTTAATTAATCCGGCAATTACACAGTCAGCGACCGTTACCCACGCGGCGCGCGCTGATTCGCCAGACAATGATTGGCGTTAACTGTTAACGGCCGGATTAACCATAGCCGTCGGATGGCGGATCGAACGGCTGGGATTAAACAAGCTCCGGGACCGCGGGATCTAATCCGAGCCGTCGATTGAAATCAACGGCTGAGATTACGTCTTCAACCTCCGCCTTTACCCGAAGCCGTGAACCTTCTCCGGCGTGATACGAGTGATCCCGTCGGCGAACTTTGACGAAATTTCACAGGGAGGATCAGGGGGATGGAAACCTTCAATCCAACGGTGGAAATCCGTTAGGGTGAAGGTTTCCTTCACACTTGACCGGACTACCTAGCTAGGGAGCTCGGGATGAAGGAATTACCGCAAAGAAAGCCTCAACGAATGAGCTTCTCTATTTGGAAGCTTCAGGGGACGAAGGCGAGCAGGTTTCCTTCAGAGGCCGCGACTGGAGGACGGCTGGAGGTATGACTTCGAGCTGGACGCCGAAGCCTTTCGCCGGAGTTCGCTTGAAGTGATGGAAGGGGCGGTCTAAGAGCTCGAAGGAAGATGCTGGGAGATTGAGGGAGCTCTGGGGAATCGTTTGAAAACACTGGGATCGCCTCTCGAGCTCTGGGGAGCACCAACCTATTTAGCCTCCTCCCGCGAGCTCGGATGGCCAGGATTTAATCGGAGGAAGCCTCGGATTGATGCCAAGTGGAAAGGGGCACCATTCCAGAGAGCTCGTGAGCCTCAAGCCGGCGAGCCACAGCCTTTGGAAGGCTTTCGGTCAGGATCGGCCTTGGGGGACCACCGGAGCTTGCTCTCCATTGGTTCCGACCGCCGCCGGCCACGGTCTGGGTCGGGTTGACCAGGGAAGGCCGATGGGGACGCACTGGAGCTGGGAGTGGAGTCAAATTGGCCTGAGGAAGCTGGGGTCGATCCGGTGGCTCAGTTGGGCTCGAACCTGCTTGGTTCGAGTCAAAGTGAGCTCGATCCAAGTCAGGCCAGACCCTGGGCTCGGTATGGGAAGCAGGTCTGGGTCTGGTGCACCCAATGTAGGTGGCAATTGGGTCGAATTTGATCTTGATTAAAAGATGGCTCGGGTTGATCCAAACCTACTCGGTTCGGGTCGATTTGGGCTCAACCCAGGTCAGGCCAGACCCTGGGCTTGAGGTGGGAAGTGGGTCTGGGTCTGGTGCACCTAATGCAAGTGGCAATTGGGTCTAATTTGATCTGAGCTGGAAAATGGCTCGGGTCTAAGTGTTTTTGGCTACTTTGGGTTAGCCTAACTATTGACCCAAGCTAGCCCAAGACGTGGGCTGGCTGGAGGAGGTGTATTGGACCTAGGGCCACCTATAGGAGGTGTTGGTCAAGTTCAATTGGGCTTAGGTTGAGAGTTGGCTCAATCCCAAGAGATTTTAGGCACTTTGGGCTAGCCTAACTATTGACCCAAATGAGCCCAAGGGTTGGGCTGATCAAGGAAGGTGTATTGGGTCCATGGGAACTCAATGGCACTTTGATTTGGATTCAATTTGGATAAGATCAAAAAGATGGCTCAAGGGAGACCTCTTCTTGGTTACTTGGGTCAAGCCATGTGACTAACCCAAGTGAACCCAAGGCTTGGGTCACCGAGAGGGGTCTCTTGGGTGCCCAAGGGGTCATCCCATGCATCTAAAGGACTTGGAATAGGATTGATTCAAAATTTTGAAAGGGAAGGGGTGTATGGGTTAATGGGTCAAACCTGGTTGACTTGGTCAACCAGGTTGACCCAAGGTCTGGATTTCTGGATTTGGAGTGGATTTTAAGCTCGAGTAATTAATATTGAAGTATCCAAATCATTAACAATCATGTGGTGATTGTTAATGAATGGATGGGGTCAAAGCTAGGTCAAGGGTAGGATCAAAGTCAATGTTGAGGTTTGAATTCTCAATTGAACTGGGTCATGGTTTGAAGGGTTCTGGAGTTTGAATTGATTTGAATTTAAATTGAATGGAGTTTAGATTGACTTGAGGTTTGAGTTAGTCAAGGGTATGGATTGATTTTAATATGGATTGATCCTAGAATCTAGAGAGATTCTAAGATCAAGGATTTAGAAGGGTTCTAGGATTTGGAATCTAGAATGGTTCTAGGATTTAGAATCTAGAGTATGGAGGAATCCTAAGCTCTAGAGTAGATCCTAGGGTCTGGGGTCTGGAAGATTCCTAAGGTTTAGGATGGATCCTAGGGTTTAGGATTAGATCTGGATTCTGGAAGGGTCTTAGTGACCTCATACAAAAATGAGGTCAACACCCACTTAAAATTCCTACCCATTTCTTTCTTTGATATAAAACTTTGAAAATCTTAAAATAAAATTTACACCGCTATTTTAATCGAGAGTTTTCGTAGGAAATTCCGATTTCCTACGATGTAATTAACTACGAGGGCTTGCGCTTGTAGGAGATTTAGTAACCCAGAACTTATTTTCAAAATCAATTTTTCAAAAATTTAATTAATTATCTTTGGGAAAATCCAAATTTCAACGATCGTTATCTCCATATTCGAACGATCAATAGCGATTGATAATTTCTTTCCTCGGAGAGATATATCAATTTCTATTGTGATTTTGATTATGAAATTAACAGTCTCTTATTCAAATTATTGTAGTTAAATAATTGATTGAACATAATTTTGATCTTTCGAGATCATATGTTGTCTTTCTTGAGTTCGAGTACGATAATTTTGATAATTTTAAAGCTTTGAAATTCAAACCAACTAGTGAATGATATGCTCTCTGTTTGAGATGATACATCGTTCCTAATGTTGTGTTCGATTTCAAAACAAAAATTCAAAAATTAATTTTTCCCAAAGAAATTTAATATATTTTCAAAAACTATATTTATATATATTTTCCAATCAAAACAATATTAAGCTTACACTAAGGAGGATGGTAAGCTCTGATTATAATAAACTTATGGAAGTTGCTTTAAATAAGCTGAATATATGGGGAATGAATTTTATCTCATTGGAAGGTAAAATGGTATTATTGAAATCAACTTTATTATCTCTTCCAATTTTTCTATCTACTCTTACCTTGGTGCCTTTGGGAATCTTAAAGGAGTTTGACAAGATGTGTAGAACTTTCTTGTGGAATAAGAAAAATGGAAATTTAGGTTTGCATTATGTCTCTTGGAAGGAGCTTTGTAGACCAAAAAAAAAACTAGGAAGAGGTCTATTTTCAGTGGTTGAAAAAGTGGGTCATCTTAGAGCCATGTTTGCTTGGGAATTCTATATGAAGCTGGCTTCTCTACTCAATTGCATCCTTAAAGAAAAATATGGAGATGATTTATGGAAAAATCTGGATTCTAAAGGTAGTTCATCTACTTGGAGAATAATTTGCAATGGAGCTAAATTTCTTACTAACATTGTAAGATGGAATATCTGCAATGGGATTTCAATTAACTGGATGATGGATGCTTGGATTTTGGATAGGAAATTATCTAAATGGCCAACTTTTCTTAGTAACATGGAAATTAAAGACTACAAACTGGAATTCTTTTTGAAAGATGAAGAATGGAATCTGGTAAAACTTCAAATATTCTTTGGAAAGGAATTAATTGATCTCATATTAAAAATTCCAATCTTTATAAATCAAGGAGCAGATCAAATTGACTTGAAGAAGAAAGCAACGGGTTGTTCTATAGCAGCTATCTCTCAGGATTATTTCTATAAAGAAGATGAAAACTGTGATTTGTGGAAGTGGTTAAAGAAAGTTAAGCTTAGACCAAATGTTGAGTTGTTTTGGTGAAGAATGTACAAGAAAGCCATCCCAAGCTTCACATTCTTATTTCACAGAAAGCTTACTTCTTTCACAGGTTGTCCAAGAGGATGTGAAAAAGATGAAGATAATAATCACATTACTGGAGAATGTGATAAACTGAAAAAAGTGATCTTTTGGCTCAACAAATGGGGATTTCAAGTTCCACAATTTGTTTGCTTTCATATTTGTTTAAAACAATTGGAGAGAATGTCATATAAAAATCCAATGGTGGTTAACATCTATTGTAATGCAGTCTTTCTTGTTTGGAAAAGCAGAAATCTACTAATTCATGAAGGAAGGGAAGAAAATGATCATTATATTGCAATCAATGCTATATCCATGGCAGCTGTAACACCGATGATTAATGTCCAAACAGAAAACTGGGATGTCAATCAGCATATGCTGTTTTCTTCTTGGCGTCCTCCCCCTTTCGAATGGATAAATGTGGATGCATCATTAAATAGCAATTATTCAGCTGGAATTGCTGGAGTTTGTAGAGATGAAAAAGGAAGATTATTACATGCTTTTGGGAATCAACTAATGCATTGGGACTGGTGGGAAAATTTATGTCACACCACGCAGATTTTGATTTCTCCTATTTTTGTAATCGAATACTACATTGAAAATAAAGTACAGTCTCGAGAGGCCGACACAATATTCTACAATGGATTCAATATCAAAATAGGGTTTTGAAAATTGATATTTCAATAATCAAACATAGTTCAAAGAATAACATATCATCTCAAAAGATGAACATGAAATCCTATAGAATATGTTTAAAGATAGAAATATGTTTTTGAAAAAGTTTATTCATTCTTTTGTTTAGATATGACAAGAAAAGTATTATATCATCTTAAAAGACGAACATAACATTCTTCAAGATATCCAAAAGTGAGAATGAGTTTTATAAAATTCATTATTTCTAAAGTTAAATATAACAAGTATAACATTATATTATCTGAAAAGATAGTAATAACATTCTACAAGTCTATTCAAAATTAGAAATAAGGTTTTAAAAATATCTACGTTCCCAAGGATTCTTCTCTTGTTTTATACGAATAAAACAAGGTTTATTTTAATCTGGGGTTCTCAAATCCCTATAGGAGCAAGCTCATATAGTTAATTACATCTTAGGAGAGAAGCTCCTAAGAAAACTCTCGATTAAAGCAGTGATTTCATACCCTTTTGAGTACAAAGTAAAAGACAGGAAATAGAAGTAGGAATTTTTCAAGGAGAAAGCTCAATGTTGAACATTTATTAGCGAGTCAAAGGAAGAAAAGTAAGAGGTGTCAGATTCTGAGAAGCTCAGAGACAACCTCAGTCTATCATATGTTGGGCTTTACATTTTAAGGGAAAATTTTATATTTAAGTTGACATTTTATTAGAAATTTGGGATTATATTCCCAGAGGGCGAGGACTTAAGATCTAAAAAGAATCTGCCTCAGAACCTAAATCTAATTTGGGTACCATAAAATAGTGACCCGAACCTAACTAATGAAGTGCAAATCTGGACTTACCCCGGCCTGGATTGGGGAGCCAGCTAACCACCTAGGCGCTTTAAAACCATGTGTCCAGTCTCTTATGAAAGATGGGTAGGGATGTTGTTTAAGTTTTAAGGAATTGGGGCTGACATCTAAGACAATTCCTAATTAGCCCCTTAACTTATGTAGGGTGATAGATGTCTAGAAATGCAATTAATATTTTAGACTCTTTTTAGTTTGTATCTAATGCAATGCATGCTAATTGACTCGAATGCATAAAATGATAATGAAGCAGTTTAAAAATTTAGGCTTAGAAAATAGATTTTTCCCTAGAGATTGCACAACTTCCCCTTGACAGAATTGCACCCTCATAGGTCAAGTGGTCTGCCAGAACCCGCAGGCGGGGAGGTGCCTAACAAGGAAGAGAAAGTATTAATATGCTTATGCTGACTCTCGGCGGTCCCGAGCTTACTTCTTAGATCGTCATAGTTACTATGTGAGCCTAAAAATTTTTATTTAAAATTACAAGTAGAAGAATTTGCAGAAAAAAATCTCTCCGTTTCGAATCCAGGCTAAAACAAAACACGGCATGCAAGGTCCTAAAAAAAATCTACTGCACAAACAATGTAAACAATCAATTTTAATAATCCAAATATAATATCCAATGTCCAATGTCCATATTACACCCAGAATTTGCAGAAAAGTAAAGTGGCCGGGCACCACTGACAACAAACCTGGATTCTAATCCTAAGAATGACGCAAGTGATTTTTGAAATGGGATATACTGTTCCTTAAATCTTCATTTCTTCATCTTCTTTCTTCAATCTTCTTGTTCTGTCTTTTCTTCTTCTACGAACTTCTCGGGTCCGCCAGGTTCTGGATATCCAAATGAAAAGAAACTCATCCCTAAGAGGGGTATTTTCTTTTCTATTTGGATATTGAATCATCCTAATTTGGCTTTCCAAATAAAAGAGAATAATCCTTTAAGGTATATTCTCCTTTCTTTGGATTCCAAATTGGATGTAATATCTCACTTTCAAAATCACTTTCACAATTTACAATATTTTTCAAACGCATTTACATTTACATTACATTTCACAGAAAGAAAAGAAAAATCTAAACCACCTGCAGGGTTATCCTAAGCAATTTATAATAAAAATCATCCCACGCAGTTATATATATATATGCAATTGAATTTAAATTATTAAGCCACACTTGGCCACACTCTTCTTCATTTGGGGGCTAAGCAGCTGAAGCACCTGTAGCATTTATTTATTATTAATTAATTAGCCCCCTTTTTCTTCCCTGCATGAGTGTGGCCACCTGCAGAAAATCATGTTAACAATCAAGATCGCCCCTAGCCTATGGGTAATCTAATCGTCAATCAAACCAACACAGAGCGCAATAAAATTAAATAAACAAAACACACCAACATTTTTACAATCAGCATGCAATAAAACTCGAGAAAAAGCCCGTCACAGTGCAGTAAGGAAATAAACACCGGCCTAACCTAAAACTAGAGTCAGTTGTCCTAACAAACAAATCTAAGTGTGTGCAGTAGGCTGTGAGGTTTTGAAATGTCCTAAGTCGATTATTGGCTAAAGCTTTCTAATTGATTGAATTCTAATTTAAAGATATTTACTAATTCTAAAGTGAGATGTCACTAAATTTTCTAAGTTATAAGTTTCTATCATAAAGTGTGCATGCTTCCTAAGTCTAGATTTTCTAAGACCTGGTCCTTAATTTTTGTCCTTAAGTGTCACTACTGTTGTATGGGATAAAAATTTGTTATTACTAACCCTTGGGACTTTGAGCGTGTGTAAAAGGGGTTTAAGGATCTAAAAGCAAATAAAAGTAAACCTAATAAAATTGAAGTTACTACAGGGACCTAGAGGAAGGGTTCACGCATACCATATCAAGGGGCCCCTAAAGGTTTTCTAAGTTTAGAAATACTTACAGTCACCGGGGGCTACGACCCGGTGATTCCACCCGTAGCACCTCTACCCGGTTGGATAGAGGCGACTGACATCATTAGCTCCTTGTACTTTTGTCCATTCGATCAGTACCGTTCCCAAAGATTGAGAAGATTGCCGGCGTCGATAAGAGCAGATGAGGCGACGAACAGAAGAGCGACGGGCTGGGAGAGTTAGGACCTGGGGGGTTCGTGCGAATGAGAGCCTAATGGCTTTCTTCCGAACAGAGAGAGATGGGTTTCGTGCGTCTTGGAAGGAGACGAGCGACGGCTTGGGGGCTTCTCACGCGACCATGGGAGGATGTCGACTGCTTGAGGATTTTCGGAATGAGAAGAGACGAAGGGCTTCTCACGAACTGCACTGGGCTGGCTGGGTTTGTTTGCAAACTGCAGTGGACGGGGTGTGCTTCCTGCGACTGGGAGAGAGCAAACC
This sequence comes from Dendrobium huoshanense, assembly GCA_016618105.1. Classification (NCBI taxonomy): domain Eukaryota; kingdom Viridiplantae; phylum Streptophyta; class Magnoliopsida; order Asparagales; family Orchidaceae; genus Dendrobium; species Dendrobium huoshanense. The sequence goes on along the minus strand of CM028345.1, from coordinate 18,646,573 downwards.
GAGAGAGGTCACGGGCTGCTGAGGGGGTTCGGTCTCCTGAACTGGGCTTGGGTTTCACAAACTGCAGGGGAGGACTTCGTGCGGAGAGAGAGGGGTAGAGGCGGTCTAGGCTGGTTACCTGGGAGGCGTGAGAATGAGTGAGAGGCAGAGAGCAGTTCTCCTAATAGAGAGGAAGAGGGGCCGATCATGTGAACTGTGCGTGTGAATGGAGAGGAGACGTGGGGAGTTGAGGAGTTCTAGTTAGTGAATGAGAGATGGGATTCGGTTTAGATAAGCCCTAACCACATTTAATAAAAACTCATTTCAAATAATTCAATGGTTAAGATTAATCATAATTTAAAGAAGAGTTCAAGAGTTAATTTATATTTAAATTAATTTAGAGATTAAAAAAAATGATTGATAATTTAAAATAAATATTTTGAGTTAATTTAAAAATAGAAATAATTTTGAAATACTAATTTTTATCTCATTTTCAACGATTTGAATTTGATTGAGTCGAGGCGAATTGATTTGAGTCTAATGATGTATTAATTTGATCAAAAAAATAAATTCTATCATATCAAATTGAGTCGATCGAGATTGACGAATCATAAATCGAGCTTGATTTGAGTTCGTTTGGAGTTGAATTAAAATTGTATTGAATTGATTTTGGTTCGAGTTGAGTGATAGGTTTGAGTCGACGCTACGTCAATGGGTATCCACCTAAGAGAAATCCTATGGGGGCGACGTCTACACTAGGTTACGAATACATAGGTGCTAGAATCGATTCCGGAGAAATTGACCTCAAATAATGAGGTCAACAGGGACATTGGAGAATTGGAACTACAAGCGGTACTCATGATTAAAGAAGTAATACAAGATTGGATGATGGAAGCTCAAGGAGTGATTATTGAAGGAGATAACTTCAACATCATCAAGTTTCTTCAACAAACTTTGAGGAACTTCAAATCAAAAGGGATAATTGAAGATACGTTATCCTTCATTTTAGATTTTATACAAGTTTCTTTTAGTTTTACTACTAGGAATTGTAATAAATTAGCGAATTATTGCGCTAATTTAGCTTTAAGAAAAAGTTTTATTTGGAATGATCTAACTAACAATGAAATTCCTCCTTCATTTGTTCACATTTTGAAGGACGAATTTAATTTGTTAGATCGTTAGTTGTAATAACTTCTTTTTTCTTTAGTTATTAATGCATTATTGCATTTCTTTCAAAAAAAAATTAAGCAATTTTAGGATCGTTGGATTCGTCTCATTGAGATGCTCAATTCAAAATAAGCATATAAAATTTTAAGATCATTTTATCTTCTAATTAATATTTTGAAGTTTTCAACCATATTTAAGAGCTTGATTTGAGCTCATTCGGGCTCAAATTTGACCACTTTAGATATTTTTGATTTCATCTTGTCTAAATATTCAATCCAACATAAATGGTGCTTAATTTAATTTTGAAAGTTTTCAAAACAAATATGCATCGAGATTTGTGCCCAGTAAAAATGGTTTTTAGTGAAGTATAAAAAATAATTTAAACAAATTTTAAATTAGTATTTAAAAAAAAAATTTGGCTAGAATATACTAAATCAACTTTTTGAGGGTTTAATTATGCCGGCCGGCCGGCCAGTGCTGGTCAGCTGGATGATGTTATGGTCTCGAACCCTCACGTACCATTTTATTTTAGCATCATTGGCTGATGTGTGTCCATAGACCAGCGTTATTTTATTTTTGGGTTACAATGTTATTTTATTTTCATTTGATTCTAAATAATTTTTATCAAAAGAATAAAAAATTTCATTATTTATATTTCATACCACTTTGGAGATACGTCCAAGTCGAATTTGAGTTCTGCAATGTTTTTCTATTAACAATTAAAGCAATGGACTTTGACAATTTTCCCTTTCTTAACAAATTATCGAAAAAAATTTAGTTACTAATATTTTACTAACACACAAGCACCTCCATGCTGCAATTTTTAAGGCTAGTTGGAAATGACGGTCATACTCTGAACGGTCAATGGTCAAAGACTTGCTTGCTATTATGTCAGCGATAACCTTGTCCAAAGTATGTATTCGGACATGCCTATAAGGTAATCTTCATGTTTTGCCATAAATTATTATTGAATAAGCATAATTAATATTCATATAAAATATTAAATGATAATTTAAGTAAATATTCAAACATCTGTGAATAATAAATAAAATGCTAACATGGCAAAAATTTGTTAGAGTTTTCCGAGTGCACATAGCTTTAAGATTATTACATATATTTTTACATTTCACAATCACATATTTACCAGATTGTTATAGAGCACATACGATCAAAGTTTCCCTTATAATTGACTTTCTCATTTCACTTAACTTTCTCATATCATCAAATTTCATATAGAGTTTTAGAAATAATCATATCCAGCTCAGAATATTACTTCTACTTGAATTATTAATTTATTAAAATATACAATACATGAATATAATACACATATCCCGATCCCTGCTTATAATTAATCTTATTATTCCTTTTAACATTTCACATTCGTATATAACAAGTAGTCCGACCGGTTCAATCGTAAATCGATTTGAAGGCCGGTTTGAATAAGCCTTGAAACCGATTGTGCACCAAACCGGTCAGAACCGATTCGAACCGCCGGTTCAACCAGGAACCGGTCCTAGTTTTCTAAAATTGGTTGGTTCAAATTTTTTTTATTTAAATAAATAAATAAATGTTTAACTTAATCAATTAATTTTGGGAAGTGATGTGCATCTTTGATTTTTTTTCAAAGAAGTTTGAGCACTTGTCCGCAGTGGAATTTTCAATGTTGTACATCAATTTTTGACTTTGATCTTTGAAAATTCAAACATTTTTATCTATAGAAGATGTGGACTTACAATTTTTGTTTAATATATATTCATATAAAAATGTTAGATGACCATTTATTACATTCCAATCTCATGCCAAAATTGCCTTAAGTAAATCCCTTAATGACAAGGATTAGACATCTCAAGGAAATTCTAGAAAAATTCTCAAGCATTCAAATGTGCCAAAAATTTAGTGCGACCTCGTAAGGTCCACAAAGATACATGGATTTAATTTCAAAAAAATTTGAATTCATTTGGTCACCAGAAAATCATCTTATTAAATGACCTAGAAGTTCAAAAAAATATCTAAATAAATGTAGAAAATCTTAAAAAGTGTAAACTAAGTCACATTAGATCCCTAATGAAACCTAAAATAAAGTAAAAAAATTTAAATTCTCTAAGATATATATATATATATATATATATATATATATATATATATATATATATATATATATACATAAAACTTTAAATAGGAAAAATAATGTATAAGTCCAAATGTCTTCAAACTTTCATGGATATTTATTTAGGTCATTTTAGACTTAACTCTTAAATTTCAAGAAGTTTTGTGGTCATGTAGTACTTCAATTAACAAACCCTAACCCTCTTTGTACATAAAATCTATATAATTAAGGTGAAAAAAATACATAATTTGGGTGAAAAAAAAACATAATTAGGATGAATAAAAACATACATAATTAGGTGAAAAACATAATTTGCAATATATATATATATATATATATATATATATATATATATATATATATATATATATATACATAATTAGGGTGAACTTAAAAAAATAAACAAAATTAGGGTGAACAAATTTTAGGTGAAAAACATAATTAGGTGAAAAACATAATTAGGATGAATAAAAAAATACATAATTAGGTGAAAAACATAATTTGCAATATATATATATATATAAACATAATTAGGGTGAACTTAAAAAAATAAACAAAATTAGGGTGAACAAATTTTATATTACACTAAAAAAAAGATAATTAGGGTGAACTCAAAAAAAAAAAAAAAAAAAAAAAAAAAAAAAAAAGGTTTGAACTTTAAAAATCCATTAATAATTAATAAAAAATCTAAGTAATATAAAGTCACCTGCCTTACATATCTCTAATTGACTCCATATTTTCATGAATTGGCCTTTGGGTTAAAAATTAACTCTTAGGACCAATTGCATGAAATTTGAAAATCATTTGGTCGGTTAAGTCTAAACCTAAAGATGTAAATATAAAGGACCTTAAAAAAAATCAAATTAAATAAACAATTTTGACTAAATTTTAAATTTCATTAAAAGTGCTTTCTAACATTCATAACATTAATAATAAAAGACATTCAACACATCTTAAAAATTAATAAAAAATAAAAATATTCAAATCAACTAAAAAAATCTTAGCCTTACGCATTTGCTTTGCCCCTTAATGTTAAGACCTTTACATTTTACTTGGGCTTAGAATTTATTGACCAGTGAGCTCATTGCACTTAGAGTTTGTTGATTAACTTGATCTTCAAACTTAAAATTAAAGTTCAAGGCATTAACTTAAAAATTTATGATAAAAATTATACAACACTAAAAGTTATACTTAAATCAAACTCTCCTAACATGAAAAAACCTTAAATAGTAAAAATGTAACCCTAATCCCAATAGGAAACACTAAATCACACAAACCTAACTCACACATTAGATTTATTGTTATTGCAACAAATTCTTGTTCTAGGCTAGGGCATTATTCTAATTTGAGTAATTTACTAGCTAATATATTTACCTAAAAATATTATTTATTAAGTGAATTTGGTGTGTGTGCTATGGCTGTGATTGATTTTTCCTGTTATTGTTCTTGGGTTGATTTGATGATTGACAATTTTTTTGAAGATATGCAAATTGCATTAAACCAAGAAAAGAAACTATTACAAGCTAAAAGGAAATAAAGCTCAAAGACTTCCGTCCATTCCATAACAAAAGGAAAGGAAGCACAAAAGAAAAGAAAACTAAGTATAAAAAGAAAAGTGTATTTGCAAAATAAAAGAAGATATAAGAAAATATGATGGGCAATTAGTTGTCTTAAAATAAGGTTGTCTAATCTGTTTATTATTAATATAGTTTTCTACGGATACTCATACTTATTGCAAGGTTATAAATAAAGTGAGCTGGGGGGATTTATTTAAATTAAATATCCCAATATTATATTGAAGCTAATAAATGCTTAGCCCCACTTAAAGTCAATAAAACATGGACAAATCTCTAGTTTGCTCATAAATGAACAAGTGCCATTCAACACTATGTGATGTAATGAAATGTGATTATAAAATGCTCTTAAACAAACCCTTACAAATTGTATATTCTTTTATTTTTCATGTGTAAATGTAAATAAATATTAAAGTAAAAAATGAGATTATTCTCTCGTGAGGAATAAGGAACAAAGAGAGAATAATTTCATTTCATTAAAAATTTCTCCTCTTTTGTAGGATTTATTGAAATTCTAAGCAAGCTTGGAGTGGAGATTTTAATACTTAGGAGAAAATCACATTTTAAAAAAAAAAGTCTTGTGTCTTTTCTAGGATTAGAATTTGCGTTTATTAATTAAAAGGCATTGCCTAAATGTGGTAAAATGTTTAAATACTATTCTTATTTTGAACTTCATTGTAGAATATGATTTTGACCTCCAGAGATAATATTTTATTCTCCTTATCAAGTTTGATCATAAGAATAGTAAATTTTTGAATCACAATTTTTTTTCTATGAATCCATTGTGAAATGTTATGTATGTTTTTAAGATGGTATTATATTCTCTATGAAATATTTGAGCAAAAAAATAAATGTTTCCTTGAAATCCATGCAGTGGTTTTATTTTCCATAGCCTGCCCCTCCTTCCTCTTCACTCTCTCTCTTATTTTAAATTTTAATGAAGAGGTGTGCCTCTTCCTTAGAATTTAGTTTTATAAGAGCTCCATTGAACTGAAATGAAGAGTTTGTAGTTATACTTACACATTTTGGAGTAAATTCCAAAGGGCTAGAAGGCTTGGTATTTGTCCATTCCAAGGAGGTTGGGTGATCTTCCTAGATTCCCTGTTTTGGTGAGTATGTTTTAATTTTATGTGATTTCCTTTTTATTTTATGTCTTTTTAATTGTGTTCTAGTACTTCATAAAAATATACAAAATCCAAATTTCTCCCTCTATTCTAAGTCTAATTCTTCCTACTAGCTCAACTAAGAAATTTATCTTTGTTGGACTAGTCTTGTTCCTCCTATTCGTTGACCAACCAAAACTCCATAAAATTTCACCAAACATTTTTGATCATTAGCCCACATCATTTACTTCAATAATCTAAATTTATTTGGGGTATTTCAATGCAAATTTCTTAAGAACAAAAAAGTACTAAATCTCAATTCTTTTTGTTAATTCTATCCAATAATTATTTTTATTCTTACATAAAAAAATTCTAAAACTCTAGAAAATATATAAACACTTCCATATCATCTATAGGAAGTTTACTTGATGAATTCAAATTTGAACTATTAAATTTCAACCATTCTATAGGAAACTACTACCAATTCCCTAATATTGGTACATTTTAGGTAAAACTGAGTTATATCTCTTCTAGATCTTTTTTGACCACATAAACCTACTCAATCCTAACAAAATTTTAGAAATACGTTATAAAAAATATTCCTTTAAATATGCCCAATTTTATAAGATTTAGATAACTTTAAAGGGATAATCAATTACTAAAAGTTAGATTTTCCTTATTTGGATAGATTACAGAACTTGTGACTTGCCTCCAAATTTCTTCCAACTTAAAAGGAAATCCTTTATAATAAATGATCTTAACTCCTTTAATTATATTAGAAAAATCCTCTTCACATCACCAATTGATAACATTAGTGATCTATCACCACACCATCCAACCTGTAAATCCCCACTCTCTCCTTCACAAGCTAAAATATAAACACTTATACTGCTCTTCTCCTCAAAAATATTTTAAATCCTAATTTTTTAGCTTAGATTGAATCATTTACAACAATATTCTCCAAGTCTCTCCACCAAAAGCCTTGTGAGCATATCACAGGAACAAAGGATATGATTTAGAGAAACAACCAATTGAATAACTCACTCAAAAACTATAGTGTCTTCTTAAGAGCTCAACACACATTTTCCAAATCTCTTCTCTCAAAATCCATTCCAAAGTCTTTTGCATAATTGTTAAATACTCTCTCTTCAAAATCTTAGGAACTCTCACAAACTTTTAGAACACAAAGAATCTCTTATAAAGTCCAAAAGAATCCTTAGGTTCTAGAAAACTCAATTTAGTTCCTGAAGGGTTAAATATTTACAAGATGGCTCAAAAAAAAAAAAAAAACAATCCTAAGATGGCTCCAAACCGCCCTAAAAGGGCTTATTAGTACATTTTATGGCTTGATAGTACAGTCAAATCCATAGATCACACAACAAGATTAGTTCATTCAGTCTAAAACCCTAAAATCCATTCTCTTTTTAATCTTAATAATGTACAATATATATCATACAATATGACGAGTTCATTTTTCCATTAATTCAATTTGTATAATTTAAATTTGTACCAACATGTTCTTTAACGTCTTAGCCTATAACATATATATCATACAATACAAAAATATTACTAATTCAAAATTTTATTATAGCCCTAGTTTTGATGTTAGGTACTAAATATTTAACATATCATTTATGATTGTATAATACAGCACAAAAAGTGTAGTACAACATGCTCAAATTTGAATTTACCTATTTATGAAAAAACCAATTAAGAGGGGGTTTTAATTTTAAAATAATCTGAATGTATGGTTTGACCTATATTATACAATTTTATAAAACGTTTTTATGTCAAAAAATACCCCTTATACCACTTGTATCTTAAATAAAGTATTTCGTACAATACAAATTTTTAGTTTTTAATTTTATCATTTTTCATTCTTTCATTTCAGTGTGCTTGGTTTTTTAGCCAATCATATACCTAAAAAAATAAGAAAACTCAAAAAGTAAATAAACTATAAATTTTATTATTATAGAGGTTTTCTTCTATGATAATGTTTCTTGGCCTATGATTGATTATGCTTTTATGATTGCCATCCTTGTGTTCAACATTGCTATCTTGTTTTTTTATTTATATAAAAATAGTTAAAATGAAACAATAACTAGTAAAAAATAATTTCTTTAGTAGTATTTATAACCATCAAAACCCTAGTTATCACATTAGTCTCATGGAGTTTAACAATCTAACTCTTTTTTATGATAACAAATATTATTTTTTGTGTGTGGAATACTTATCAAGTAAATTTGAATTTTTTAATATGATACACACCCTTAGTCTATGCCTCTAGCAAATAAAAATAAACTAAAGTTAAAAACAATCATTATTTTCTTTATTTTATATTAATAAAAGTTCACATAAACTTAAAATTAAATATAACACAAAAAATAAGCACAATAGAACATCTAAAACATATTACTCTCTAATTAAACATCTCAAAAGGGTGAGTAAAAATATGAATACCTAAGACAAAAATTTTAAAAATGGATGACCCTTAATCTGGTGATGGTGATGGGTGAAAGTATCCAGGAGGAGGGAAAATGCACCTGAAACTAGTACCAATCCTCCTTATGTTGTCATTATATTTCTTCCCATCAAAGAATCTTTTGTCGAATATGTTTATCCACTTTAAGCTTTTCCCTGGTGTTGACCTCATTTCTATATGAGGTCATCAAAACCTATCTAGACTTTTGATTGGTGGTCTAATTGTTGATAATCATCAACTTATCAACCATCAAGACCCCAATCAAATTCTAATTCACTCCTCATTCCAAACTTTAGCTCTTGCCTTTAATTCCATACCTTAATCCAGCCTTCAATCAGACTTCAATCATATTTAATCAAACCCAATCACCCATTTATTTTTGATTGATGTGGATAATCCAAATTTAATCAACCAAACCCAATGTCTAGTTCAAACCCAAAATTCAAGACTAAAATCCAAGATTAAAGGCCTATATCTTGAAAACCTTTATGGGTGATTATTCAATCACCTCAAAGCCTAGCTAAATGACATATGATTCATGATATTCCAGTTTCATATTTATTAAGCATTTCCCTAGGGTTAACCATCCAAATTTGAGCTCAATCTAACACTTCTAACCTCAAAAATGAAATTAATTTGCAAAGGCAGCAAAACCTTCAAATATTTACAGCCTATATCATTGTACCCTCCACTTTATAGAATTTAACCTTGGGGCTTATCCCAGGAACCTTGACCATGTCTATAGCTTTTTTATGACATGTTGACTAGTAAAATGCATTTTAATGGATTCAATTTAACCTATAGTTGACCAAGGGTCAAAATGACCCAAATGCCCTTTAAGGGTAAATTTAGACTTTTCCCAAAAACTTAACATGACTCAACCACATCAAGCCATGAAAGATCCTCCAATACACCCTAAGCATCATTAGAAACTCATTGGATCCAAACCCAAGCTTTGGTTTGACTTTGCTGACCAAGTCAACCATAGTTGACTAAATGCCCCTTATCCATTCAAGCCTCAATTTCAAACCAAATGGATTCCTCTTGACTTGAAACCACTTCCATTGAGTTCACATCATCAATCCAAACTTAATGGATCCAACCTTTAACCTTAGGTCAACTTGGTTGATCAAGTTAACCAAGTTTGACCAACCTCACATACACTTCAATCCTTCTTAAACTCTTTAACCAAGGCTTTGCCAAGCCCATTTAAACCCATGAGATGACCCATTAACGGTTAGATAACCTTCAATTGCCCTTGAATCCCTGATCTAAATAGTCATCATTAAAAACTTGAAGGTAACTTAGATGTTACCTGGGGTGGTTTGGTTAATCACCTTAAATAGTCTATCTTGGGCCTAATTTCAGTGGGCTTGGGCCTTGGGATCAGTTGAACTCATTTGGTCCACCATTTAGGAAAACCAAATTACCCCTTTAAAATTGACCTAAAAGCTTAATTAATTAACCATAAATTTAAATTTAATCTTTAAAATTCATGTAATAAATCAAAATGCTCATAATGAAACCCCTAACCTAAAAAAAATAAAAAAGCTATTTATTAGACAATAATTTAATTTTTAATGAAAATTAATAATTTATTTAATAAAAAATAAATAAAAATTTTAACAAATTCTCAAACACTTGAGAACACTCCCTTGGGTCATCCTTGACCTTTGGGAGTGATTTAAAGAAGTTTTGAATCAATTTGGATTAAATTCATTAAATCCCCTTAATTAAACCATTTGAAAATTCAATTAATTAGCCAAACTTTAAAAAATCATAATTAATTCCAAAAAATATTAATTCAAACAAACTTAAAGCTATTAGAATCTATTTAGGGTCTAATATGTTCTAAAATTGTCAAAACACTAAAAATAAGTCACATTAAAAAAGACAACACTTAGGTTAAGTGTACCTCAAAATTAGTTAAAACATAAAAAATTTATAAATTAATGTAGAAGAATCCAAATCCAACAAACTTAGTGTCTAATTACTCATCTTAGGGTCTAGTATTCATATAAAATATAAAATTTCTAGAATTAACTTTAATTTAAAAGATGACATTTTGAGCCCTTAATTTAATATATTAAATAATCCCATAAAATTAAAAAATCCATTAATTAACTCAAAATTATAAAAAAAATTAACTTAAATATTTAAACCAGCAATTAATCAATCAAATTAAAATTTATTAACCTTTAAGTTTCAACCCATTAAACTCTTTAATATATAATAATTACTATTGGGTAACTTGGGCCTACAAGGCTATTAACTTAGCCCCAAAAAAAGTGAAATAAACTTCAAACCCCTGATGTAAACAAAGGGAGTAACAATATAACACTTAAAATTAACTTTAAAATTAACTTTAAGACACCTATGCTTAAACTAGAATTAAAATCCTTTAAGCCTTTAACAAATCAAAACACTAAACTTTAATAAATTACCCAACATAGGACATATCCAAGCCACACCACCTAACACACTTTATGTTGCAACTTAAATTTCATGACAATATTTTTATATTATGTGTGTTTTTTATGATTCCAAAATCTTATTGTATTGATTACTGTTTCTCCTAACATATATTATAACTATTATTTTTATTATTTATGTGTACTAACATTTTAAGGAAATTATACTCTAGACTGCTAAAGACTTCAAGACATATTAGATTAGAGTTGATTTTAATTAATGTATGTACTTTTCATATTTTTTTGAGTCTAAGAGAGTGTAATTGTAATTGGATAATCATGTATACACACACACTAGGGGAGTGTAAAATACATATTTTTAAAATTAATCGTATCGCACAATCATGGATCATATGGGATGATTTGACCTGAGTGTTCCTCTAGAATGGAGTTGATCAAATCATGATAGGAAAAATTTTCTAAGTCTTATTGGTACTATATGAAGTTACATTCATACAGACAATGTCCAGAGTATGAAATAACTACATATTAGTTTATCTTAACGAACTCAAAATTATTTAATAAGCCTTTTTAAAATTTAATGCATTTTTTATTTAGAGATTTTGACTAGCGTGCATTGCATTAGAAACTAACTAAAATCAAATTTTATTTGCATTAGTCTTAGAAACATAATACCATTCATATGTACAAGGCCACTTAAGAATCTCTCTAGATGTCAACCTTAATTTCCAAAGACGTAACCACCCACCCATCTTTCATAAAGATCAGACATTATAGATTTCATATGACTAAGTGATTAGCTAGCTTTCCTTTTCAATCAGGATATAAGTCTAGATTGCATTAGCTAGGAAATGGGAGTTAGTTTATGTGTAGCATACTAAACCTACTATAGATTTTGGGTTAAAGGCTACTATTATTACTATCCTATAGTATGCCTCATTGGTGGGTAAGTCCTCTACCTTCAGAGATTATAAATCCCACCTATATGTGTCTCATAGATGGTGCCATCTCCATCTTTGTCTCTTGTATGCTCAGAGTTTAGTGTTATCTTTCTCAAATTTCTTTTCCCTACCATAGCCTTTTCGAATGATGATATGAGTCATACATGTTGATCAAGCCATATTAAGCCTTTCCTTCCCTTTGAATAGAAATCTCCTAGACTCCTCCCTATATGCCAATCCCATTTGAGAGAATAATGTATAGTCCTTAATCGAGAGTTTTCTTATGTCCCGTCTTAAAATGTAATTAACCACGAGGGATTGTGCCCATGGGAAACTAAATCCCGCATCAAAAAAACTCCACTTATGCTGATGTATCGCATGGGAGAAATCTTATAAGTTTGATTAGGTTATACATATCATTACCCATCGAGGTGCATAGGTGAATGTCGCTATCCTTAATGGTTAATTATATGTATGATCTCATCTATCCTCCTATTATCCCTCTTAGAAAGAGTGTAAAGGCCTTTGACTGTTTTGTCCTAATGGATAGTGCAATCATACCCTTTACATTCTATCCCCGCTGAGCGGTGTCCTTTTGGAGGCCCACACCCTAGGCTACTTATTTAGAGAAGTGAGAACTCCACTCCACATGATGTAAGAGTTGTTACCCTTCAGTCCCCTTCATCACCTTCCAAGGTGGATGCCCATCAGTCTTTTGAAGATGCAACCTTTTAAACTATTAACCCCAGAATAGTCAAAGGGGAGGGGAAAGTTTTGGTTGTGGATGAAGAAATGATTGATCAAATAATTAAAGAGCACGGGTTTTGGTTTCTTTCTTTGCTCTCTAACTATTGAGAAGCTAGAACGAGAAGCTAGAAAGAGAAGGTCTGAGAAATATGTTTGAGTTTTGCATAATTTCAAATTTGCATCTTCGTGGGATTTGCGGTGATCTCATGGTGGTAGATGTTTGATTGCCACCAATGGCCGGTGGGCCTCTTGAAGATCAACACTCTTCTTCAAGGGCATCGATTGCTCCGATCCGTTCGTATTCTTCATCTCCGACGGATTTTGGAGATAAGAAGTCTATTTTTGCACAAATCGCAAAACCTAAGGTGAAATATGGTATGTCATTAATCATTAATGAAGGTGGTTATTTTCCAAGGAAAGAGCTTGAAGTTACTGGTAAAGGGAATAATGCTATGGTGGAAGATAGTGTTAAAAATATTTTCAAGTCTCGATTGACTACGATTACAAGGGGAGGTCTAAATGCATCTTCTTCTTTGAGACCATTGATTGAGAAAGTCAATTCTGTTAATGTAAGTCCTAAATGCAGTGTGTTGGATCAATTGATTTCCAATAGTCTAGAAGAAGCCAGCTCAAAGGAGGAGCTTGTTGCAGGGGATCTAGTGGAAAACTATAATCATGATGAATTGTGCCAGATATCTGATATGAATATGAAAATTTTAAATTCTAATTTGATGAAGGTTCAGACTTATGATTCTAGTGATTTGGGTGACTGTGTGGATGTTTCTTTGATCCCAGTTCGGCCATCTGGTGCATCTCAACAAAATGCATGGAGTAAAAAAGAAAATGTTAAAGTTTCTGACTTGGAATTATGTAATTTCTTATCTAAAGATGGTTTTACTATTAGACTATATGTGCAAAATGAAATGGATAATTCCAAAAAAACTTCTTAACTCTTTGGTGATTAAAATATTTTGAGGTGAAGCTCCTTTACCTGTGATTAGTTCAGAACTTAGAAGACAGTGGTCTCAATTTGGGAAGTTCCACCTTACAATTCTTGGTATGGGATGGTTTCTTTGTTCTTTTTTTGAGCCTTTGCACTTGGAATCAATTTTATCCAATGGACCATGGTTCGTTAATGGACAAATTATTGGAGTAGATAGATGGTCTCAAAATTTCTCTCCTACCTCACTTAAAGGCCTTACGACTCTTATTTGGATAGGTTTCCTAATCTTCCTCTACAATGTTGGGATGATATCAACATATGTAGAATTGAATCTATGGTTGGAAAGCCATACTTGATTGATGGGAGCATGTTTCAATAGGGAAGAAGAGAGTTTAGAAGGGTTTGTGTCTGTATTAAGTTGGATACTAAGCTGCCCTTAGGTGTCTGTGTAGAAGGTAGCTCTGGGAAGTTCTATCAGAAGATAGAATATGAAAGAATTCCTAACTTTTATTTCAAGTGTGGATTGATTGGTCACAACAAGAATGTTTATAGAGAGAATGATTTGGAATCCAAGCTTTATCCGATTACTCAAGAGAAGATTGTTAATCTAGAAATCACAGCTATAGTGGAGGGTAATCAGAATAAGGGTATTGAAGCCACGAGTAATGATATAATAGGTTATGGTCCATGGTTGGTTGTAAACCATGGAAGAAAGAAGTCTAAAAATTTCAGTTTCCAAAAGGTTAATAAATGACCTCAGGAGATTATTGTGTGGAGGAAAGTAGAAGTAAAGATATCAAATGTAAAAGAGACCATAGTAGATGCCAATGCTGAACCGGTTCAAATATTTGGTTTGGATACTACTGATGTCATCTCCTCTCAGGTTGAGCTTACTAACTCTTTTTAGGATATCAAACCTGATGTGTTGCACCATTCCTGCAAATGACAACAAATTTAATGCATTTATTGATATGGTTGAAGAAGGAGAAATCATTCAGAATAATCTGGAGGATGCGGTGATTGCTGAAGAGCCTACTATTAATGGAAGTTTGAATATCTTACTTTTGAATGGGGATACTGGTATGGGTAGTAAAGAAGTTGGGTCCAAACAAGTTAAAAAGAAGAAATAAAAATAATTAAAAGACCTTGGGCCTATTAGTTCAAACCCGAGGAGTAAAAGATTGGAGATGGAGATGAAAGTTACAATGGGGGTTTCTTCCCCTCTCTTACATTAATGCCTTCAATAGAATTCTAGAACTATAGAGAAGCCAAGAAGAAAAGTGCTTCTCTATACCTTAAAGAGTTTGTTAAATTGTAGTGTTTTGTTTTTGGGTTTGGTAGAAACCAAATTGTCTCCTATTGATATAAAAGGAGTCAAATAGCTGATTGGTGATGGTTGGTATATTTTATTATGCCTTCAAACGAGTTATCAGGAGGTATTGTTGTTTTATGGAATTCTCATTTAGTTGATTTTTCAGTTGTTGATTCTTCTTCCAAATGTATTATTGGTGATCTAGTAATTGCCAACAAAGGAACATGGAGGATTGCTTCTATGTATGGAAACAAAGACATGTATTAAAGGAGAGAGATTTGGGAGATGTTGGAATTGCATTCTACAGTTGATAATCCTATGGTGGTGGGAGGGGATTTCAATTGTCTGACTTCAAAGGAGGACAAGAGAGGAGGGAAGAGACTTTTGTTTTCCCAAGAGCCTAAAGAAACGAAAGCCTTTTTTTTTCTAATAAAGGCTATAGTGAAGTAGGGTTTATAGGCCCTAGGTTTACTTGGTGCAATAATGAAACTAGAGGGGCTCGTATTCTTGAAAGACTGCATAGGTGCTTCCTTAATTCAATTGCTTTAACTTCATCCAATCATTTGATTGTTAGAAACTTAGCTAGAATAGCTTCTGATCATTATCCAATTATTCTTAATTTCCTTGATTTTAATCTGGTGGCTAAAAGGATTATTAAATTTTAGGACATTTGGGCATCATATACAACTTCATCAACTGTGGTAAAGAAGAAATGGAACAAAGTTTATTTAGGTAGTTATTCAACATATTCTAAATACCACGTTTAAAAGAGCTTTATAATCTCTGTTCTTCTGGAGTATGGCAAAAATCAAGAATTTGAACCACTTAAAAGATTGCTTGCTGAAAGAGATTTTGAAGCTTCAAATCAAGGAATCTGATACTGGATTTCTTTCGGAAGAAGAATATTGGATATTAAAAGCTGAAGTGAATGAACTGAACTGAACTCAACTATGGCTCGGTTGAATGCATGGTGGAAGCAAAGAACAAAGATCAAATGGATTATTGAGGGTGATTGTAACTCAAAGTTCTTTCACTCTTATGCTAGTTCAAGGAGAAATTCTAACAGCATTGTTAAAATAAAGGATGAAAATGGTATTTTTTGGAGGAGCATAATCAAATAGAGGAGGTTCTTCTTCGTTTCTTCAACAAAAAATGGAGACAAAGGAGTAGTGTCTCAAATGTATGGCCATTGCCTATGAATGGTTTGAATGATGTTGATAGAAATATGCTAGAAAGGGATTTTTTGTGGAAGAGATTGAGCTGGTTTTAAAACAAACTGGAGGTAATATTGCCCCCGGATATGATGGTATATCCTATTCATTTATTAAAACTTATTGGAACATTATCAAAGTTGAATTTTGGAATGTTATAAATCACTTTCTTTATCATGGTGAGTTAGATAAAACTTGGAAACATACCTTAATAGTTCTCATTCCTAAAGTGAGTAGCCCTTTGATTCCATCAAATTGTAGGCCTATTATCTTGTGTAATTCTGTCTACAAGGTGGCGGCTAAAGTGATCTTGAACATATTAATAGCTGTTATACCTAAGCTATTCTCAGTGGAGCAGGCGGATCTTATCAAGGGTAGATCTCTTTCAGACCACGTGCTGGTTGCTCAAGAAATGTTTCATAAATTTAGGTTATCTAAATCATCCAAAGGCCTTGATTCATTTAAAATTAATATGGAGCAATCATATGACTCTATGAGTTGGTATACTCTTAAAAAAGTTTTGGATTATTTTTTGCTTTCCAACAAAATTCTCCAAGCTCAATTTGGAGTGTGTTGAAGATCCAAGATTTTCATTGATTATTAATGGTAATTTATCAGAATGGATAAAAGCTAGAAGTCGATTCCATCAAGGTTGCCCTTTATCTCCCCTTCTTTTCATTCTTTGTTTCAAACTTATTTCTAATGCATTTGCTCAAAGTTCTATTGGGATTAACATTAGTCCAAGTGGTCTAAGGATATCACACTTATTATATGCAGATGATGTAATGATAATCTTTGAAGCTAATAAGAAAGTGACAAATGAGATTAAGGGTATTCTTACTAATTTTAGTAAATGGACTTGGCAATGTATTAATGTTAACAAGTCCGCCATTCTTTTTAGTAAAATTGTTAATATAAGAAGAAGGAAGGCCATCACTCGTATCATGGGTTTCAAAGAAGTTAAAGAATTTTGCTATCTTGGTATAAAAAATGCTTTAAGAAGATTGGTGGCTGTGATTTTCAATTTATCATGGAAAAAGCATTAAGGTTGCTCAATATTTGGGGTAGCAAATTCATTTAGTTGGCTAGCAAATTTACCTTGGTCAAGTCAATTCTACTATCTTATCTGACATTCCATAGCACACATTCACTTGTTCCTATAAGTGTGCTTGAGGAAATTGATAAGTTGTGTAGGAGCTTCTTATGGAATAAGTCAAATGGAAGATTGGGTATTCATTATGTAAGTTGGTTTGAATTGTGCAAACCTTCGAAATGGGGAGGCCATGGTTTTTATTCCTCTATTTCTAAAGTTACAGCTCTAAGAGCTAGATTATATTGGAAATTTTTACAAAATAAATATTCCATACTACACAAAACTCTTGCTCCTAAGTATGGCACAATGGTTGAAGTTAGAGACACTAAAAAAGGATTATCATCTTCATGGAAACTAATAATTGATGGTGGGAAGTTACTTAATCCTATGGTGAGATGGAATATTACAAACATATCATCTATTAATGTTTATATATATAACTAGATTTCGGACAAATGCATCAAAAAATGGCCAACTTATGTGGTGCCTCAAGGTGATGAGGTAATATCGGTGGACAGATTTTTTGTAAACAAAAGCTGGAATGTGGATGAGCTGGTGAAAGTTTTTGGAAATAATCTGGTTGATTTAATCCTGTAAATTAACATCAAACTAGATTCTCTGGAGGATGACTTGGAGCTGATTTACCAGAATTCGGGTAAGTCAATTTTTGGAATGGTATTTAAAGCTATGCAGCAACAACAGGATGAACCAAGATTTTGAAAATGGATAAAAAAAACTAAATTAATTCCTTGTTTAGAAGTGTTCTGGTGGGTATTATTTTGAAATGCAATCCCTACTTGCCATTTCTTATCCTATAGAAGATTGAAAAGTGACAAAATTTGCCCAAGGTGCTAGAATGGAATTGAAGATGTGGAACATGTAGTTGTCAAATGTCTCAAATTGAAGGAAGTTTTCTTACTTTTAAATAAATGGGGATTTGGAATTCCCTTATTTGATAATTTTGAAGATTGTTGTAGGTGGATGGAGTCAATCGTTCAACATAATTATATGCTTCTCAACTTATTTTGAAATGCTATGTTTCTATCTTGAAAGGCTAGAAACAAATTCATCCATGAAGGAGTTGAAGATAGTATAAATGTGATCACTGCCAATGCTGTTAGCTATTATTCTCTTTCTAAAATGCTTTTAATTTTAGCTCAGACATATGGGATGTTAACCATTCAATCTGATTGCCTAATATTTGACATCCCCCTCCATCCGAGTGGTTAAAAGTTAATGTAGATGCTTCTCTTGGTTCATCTAATAGAGCTGGATTTGGAGGAGTGTTCCATGAATCCAAAGGGAGATTCTTATTGGCTTTTGGAAGATCTTTTATCTATTGGGAGATTTCTCAATTGGAACTCTTAGCTATCAAATCTTTAAAAGAGGTTATTAAAGATTGGATGTTCAAATACAAAGGATTTATCATTGAAAGTGACAGTTCTAATGTTATTAGAATTCTCCAACTCGCAATGGTTGATGGCCTCAAGAAGATGGAAGTCTTTGTTTTCATCAAAGATTTCGGTTATGTTATTTTTAAAAGTATAGATAGAAGTAATAATAAGTTAGCTGACATGTGTGATAACTTTGCTCTTATTAGCAATTTAATTTGGGAAGATTTATGTTTAAATAAGGTCCCTCCTTCTTTCTTTAACTTATTAAAAGAGGAATCAACTTTTTAGTTTGCTTATTTCTTTAATTATTAATGCATTTAATTGCTCTTTTCAAAAAGAAAAATAATTATAGAGCCCCTCACTACAGATGACCTTAAGATTCATGTATTCTCTCCAAGTTAGATGGAGAAGAACTTGATGATATAATGGAGTACAAGGGATACCTTCCAATCATCCCTTAGTTAGTAGAGGGAAGACTAGTTGATGAGGTGGTATAATAGATCAAATATATCCTTAAGAAGAAAGTGTCCATGGAGGCTTTGACCTAGATTTAGATGAGTTATTGATGGAAGAAGTTGATGTTGCTGCTGAGAACATCAACATGGTAAAGACTAGGTCATCAGCCAAGGATGTTGAGCCCAATAGACACTATTCTGGGGAGGAGGAAGATTCGACTGTTGTTGAGTCTGGTTCTGATGGATAATTCAAATTGAAAAGCAAAGTGATTATTACAATCTAGGTTCCCTAGTCTATAATTTTGATGATGACAAACATTATTGATTCAATTGTTACTTTTTTTCATTAAATAATATAGATATTTATTTTTTCTATGAGCATTAATATTGCAGAAAAGACATACACCACTACTCAAGGCTATTGAAAGCTCAAGAATGGGTAGAATAGGATTGTTAAGTAATAAAGACTGTAATTTTACTTTTATTTATTTTCTATTTCTTGAGTCTGTCCTCAAAAGAGTGTATGCAATTGGGTGATTGTGCACACTCACATAAAAGGACTGATATTACTTTTAAAAGTTTAATTTTTTTTACTAATCATACTGTAAAACTCACGATCATATAATAAGATTAATATAAAAGTATTTACTTAATAGCTAATTAAAAAAATAGGTTGTGTGAACAAATCATATTGTATGATCGTGATCGTAATATACGATTTGTTATGATATGAAAATCTTATCCGCCAGATTAATTTAAGTAAGATTTTGAAATTTTATTTTTGAACTAGTCATTATATATGATGTTAATCATACTATACAAATATATAAAAACTTGCTAAAATTAATACCCATAAATATAATCAAATTATGATTTAATTAATGATAGTCAATCATACTGTATGATGTTAACAATACAAAATGATTCATAGAGATAAAATTTAGTTGTCCTAAAAATCATTTCAAACAAAATTGTGATTTTTAACTAATCTTTTCATACGATGTTCATATCATACTGGATGACCTACTTGAAATCAACTAACCGTATTATATGAAAAGAGCAGTATGGAATGATTCGAAGAGAAAATATTCAATCATCCCTGGAATGATCCTGAATGAATAGAGGAAATTAAACAGATTGTACTAGATGATCGTATTGTATGAACTAGAATTGTATTGTATGAATAGTGATGGCTAAATTAATTTTTTAAGGTTCCTTGAAGCCCATTACTTAAGTGTATTTTAAAAGATTCTCTTTATAATGAAGAGAGGATTGTGTGACTGCTGAAGATACTTTGAAAGAGAAGTTTTGGAAAATCTTAGGTCTAAGAGGAAGGAGAAGGTGAGGTTTAGCATGAGGGAGGAGTGTGAGGAGATCACACTGTTGCTTTAGGCTAGCTACACCTTTGCTCCTTTTATTACATTGGGCTAGTTCTTTAAGGTCTAACAACCTTCACAATTTTTCTAGTGGTATCAGAGTGGGTTTTAAAAATAAAGTTTTAGAAAACTTTTAAAGAATGATCAATGGGTCATTTTGGTAATCATCACACTATAGAGATTATTCTAAAATATGTCCACCACTGTTTGAAAATATTCCTTTTGATTTCTCAAAAATACACATGTATACTTTATTACAGTTTATTGACTATAGAATTTGGCATATGATTCAAACTGGTTATTAACTTCCATTATATATAGTTATTAATGTCAAAACTGATATTTCTTTTAATGAATAGAGCAATGAGGATAGGAAACTTGCATATTTAAATGTTAAATATTTGCATTGTTTCTTTTATGCTTTAAATTCCAAAGATTATATGTGAGTTTCTATATGAACTATAGGAAAAGAGATTTAGAATTGATTATGTATCACCTATGAGGAAACTAGTGAAGTAAAATAGTCTATGCTAAACTTACTACTGCATGACTATGAACTCTTTTGCATGAAGCCAAGTGAGATATATATGAAATGTACACTAGGTTCACCTATATAGCGACATCCTTATATGCACTAGGCAGAGAATAATCCAACCTAAAAAGGTTAATAAGATTATATGCTACTTACCTAATTCTTATGATGCCAAGATATCTGCAATCATTATATCTAAAGACTTGAATGTTTATTCCATTAACGATTTACTTGGGTCACTCATTTCCTATGAGCAAGGAGTATGTCAAAGGAAAAGTGATACAGGAGAGAAGAAGAAGGAGAGAACTCTAGCACTCAAAATAAATAATTTTAACAGTGACAATTGAACATTAAAGGAGGATGAAAACATTGCCTTAATGGCATGACAATTCAATAATTTTTTAAAAAGAAAATAGAGATGTCATCTGTAGAAGTGGAGCAAAGGTACAAGAAACAAAAATATTAAATCTTTTTCTAACACCATGTGCATCGAATGAAGGAAACAAGGTCACCTCCGAGCTGACTGCCCAACCTGAAGACTAACCCCATCAAGAGAAGGGTGAAGGGAAGCCAAAGTTTAAGAGGGGAAAATAAAAGAGGTAGAAAGTTTTTTGGGCTGACTCCACCTCAGAATCATTTGAAGTAACATTCAGAAAACACCACTAGGAAAGTGGTTGGATCAGGTATAATTAGCAATACTAAAAACTTTGTGATTGATAATAACTTATTAGCTGATGATTTAAAATATAATCTGTTGAGTATTAGTCAACTATGTGATAAAGGCTTATAACATAAGGAAAATAGATGAAAAACTTGTATTAGAAGGAAAATAGATAAATAATGATTAAATGTTAAACTTAAATTACATTAAATATTTAAATTTTATTATGCTTAAAAACTATAACTGATTTATCTTTGCTATGGTATAGGAGACTATGTCATTCTAGCAATAAGACTCTTAGGAACATCACCCAGAATAATCTAGTTAGATGCATACCTAAGTTAGAATTCACTAAGGATCACCTACAAGAAGCCTGCAACCTAGGAAAAAAAGTTAGGTGTTGTGACTTAGTTTTCAAATATATACTTTTATATCATGTGAGTTTTTTATGATACCAAATAATTATTATGTTGATTATTATTTTTCCTAACATAATAGAAAAATCTTATTTGTATTGTTTGGGTGTACTAATATTTTAAGGAAATCATACTCTAGACTACTAAAGACTTCAAGATAGAGTAGATTAGAGTTTCTTGTAATTAAAGCATATAAATTTTCTCTTTTACTTGAGTATGAGAGAGTATGATTATAATTGGGGTAACTGTGCACACAAACTTGGGGAGTAAGTCAAAACTTGTACTTTTAAACTAATCATACTATATAATTCTAGAATTATACAAGATGATTTGATCAAAGTGTTTCTCTAAAAAGCATTTAATTAAATCATGCCTTAGAAATTTTTTATTGAACTTTTTTTACTGTATGCAATTATATTCATACAGATGATGTCTAAAGTACAAAATGGCTATGCACCAGTTCATCCCGAATGAACTCATCATTTTTTGTATTGATCATACTGTATGAAATGAGTTTCATATAGACAACATCTAGAGTATGATATGGGTGTGTACCAATTCAACCTAAATGAACTGATAAATTTTTTGAACTATTCATACTTTATGAACTTGGATTTGTATAGATGACGTCCAGAGTACAAAATGGACTAGTCCAGTTTTATACCAAATGAAAAATGATTTGGTTAAACTAATTGTAATATATGAAATGAATTTTGAATAGTATGTAAACCAGAGTAAAAAATACATTCATGTAGAATTGTACATGACAAACTTGTTAATTTTTTATTTATTTGTATAATACGATGTCAATTCGTACATACGACTAATAAAGTATGAAAACAGGATCATACATGATAGGTGATGATATACTCATAGTTTAAATATATGTTGATGATATTTTGTTTGGGTATACTAATAAAAATCTTTATGATAATTTTTCTAAAATAAATGAGTAATAAATTTGAAATAAGTTTAATGGGAGACTTGAGTTATTTTTTTAGATTTAGGATAAAGCAAGAGAAAGGTATATTGTTTAATCAATCGAAGTATATTAAGGTCATCCTTAAAAAATATAAAAAGGATAATACTAAACTAATGACTACACTAATGAGTTCCTCAGTGCAATTAGATAAGGATCCTATGAAAAAATCTATTGATAAAAATAAATTTAGAGGAATATTTAGATCATTGATTTACTTGACTGCTAGTAGACTAGATATCATGTTTAGTGTTTGTTTATGTGTTAGATTTCAGTCTGATCCAAAGGATTCACATTTGACAACAGTTAAAATAATTCTGAGATATCTTTTGGGAACTCAAAATTTAGAGATTTGGTATCCTAAGCATAGCTCTTCTTTTGAAATTATTTGGATATTTTAACTCAAATTTTGTAGGATGTAGGGTTGATTAGAAAAGTACTTATGGAGCTTGTCAATTCAAAAGAAACTGTTTGTTTTTAAACTCATAAAACCATTGGCTGTTGACATGTTTAGTACTTTAAGAACTAGATTAGGTGTGATTGATTAGAATGCTTGAATTGAAATTCTATAAATTTGATGTGTTATATAACTATGTGTTTGTTTATTTCCTGTTATTATTTGCTTCGTTTGTTTTTGTTTATTTATTTTTGTGTTTTCTATTTTTTCTTTTGATTTTAGTGGAAGTAAGTCATTTTGTTTGAATTTATCATATCTTATTTTAAGTGTTCTCTTCAAAATGTATGAATTCTGTAGTATGTGCATGGTAGGTTTCTGAGTTGAGCACACGAAACTGATTTTTTCATTAAATTTTGTACTATATGACGGCGTCATCATCTATACAAACTGTGCTGTTTCGTCTGTATGATTGGGGACAATTTTATTTAAAAAGGGTTCAATTACTTTTGTCAGGTTGTTTGTATGAAATCAGATTTTTTATGTACAATCTTGTTGTTAGTTTTTCATGCACACGAACCTAACCATCATAAAATAATCTTTGATTTTCTGATCATCCCGGACGAACATGCTTTCATCTGTATGATTGTTTAGCAAAAATGTCTGCACAAAATGATGCCTTGAAAATGGTATTTTATAAAAAAACTATTTCAGGTTTGGTCATAATGTACCTAACCATCATAAAACAATCTTTGATAATTATTTCATACTGTATGATAGGTCATTTTTTCTTTAAATACAAGGGTCTTAGAAAAGTTTCTTAATCACTTTATCATTCATTTCCAAACCTTCTCGAGTCCAAATCTTAGAAATGGAAAGCAGTAGCAAATGACCTCGCACTTCTATGGGCTTATCCTCTAAATTTAGTAGGGATGACAATTTTCTTTCCAAAGAGAATGAGGAACCTTTGATAGGTATCCCTACAAAAATGACCCCTTCCTGACTCCTCATTTAGAGTGATATTAATTTTTTTTTGTCATGTCCCTATTTGCCTCAACCTAGTTTTCCTTCATTCTTACCCTGATTTATGCCTACCATTGTGAAACCTTTTAAATGTTCCTTGCTAACATGAAGGTAAACCAAGACCACACCAGGATTATCTCTTATGTTTTCAAGCAACGGGTCAAAATCACTAAGGAAGATTTAGGTAACTTCCTTATCCTAATAACCCATGGAGTTAGAGCACACACCATAATCTCTAGAGTGGACTTTAATTGGTTAGAAATAAATTAAACTCTTAGAGGTGTTTCCCAAGTGAGTCATCTATATCACGTGTACACTCTTAATCAAAATGCCTAGATTATCCAGTACATTTTGAGAATCTCAATTGTTCCAAATGCTGGGGATAACATAAACTTGACTCCTCTCTTATCCATGGTCACGTATTTGATTATGACTGAAAACCTTTAGATGAAACCCAACTTATCATGGATTACATTTACAAACTTTATGATATTGGACTTCCTCATAATAAGAGGAAGAAAAATGTGGCCTTAGGACATCTAGTTGTCTATACCTTAGAGAAAAAGTACAACCTAATGCATCCTGATCCACCTACTAAAGTTCCTTTTTTTTATTGATACCTCTTTTTGGGCACTCTTTGCGAGAGATCTAAGTTCTAAGGGAGATGATTCTGAGGAAGAAGGAGGAGCTCCTGATCCAACACTTACACCTAGACCTGACCAGAATTTCTGCCAAGAAATGGTCCAGCGCTTTGACATAATGGAAACTCATTTTGATTAACACTTCGATAAAATTGAGAATCACTTGAATTAGCAGGATGCTAGATACAATGAGGTCATTGGTTGGATCTGACGGAAATTTGACTTGGTTAACATAAATGTAGTTACGATCAGTAGTTTCTTTTCAATGTTCAACCCACCACCTCCTATAGATCAAGGTCCCTCTGATAATTAGTTGTATTTATGTGTTGTAGTTGATGATGAGTTTTTGTGGTTGTTGTTGAGATATTTTCTTATGATTTCATGTGTTAGTGTCTTCGTAAGTTGTTCTTGTATTTCAGGGATGATGTATCTTTAAGTGAAAAATGGCATTTGCATGTGTTTTGGGTGATCAATGAAATGATGGAATGTTGTGTTGACATACATTGAATTTCATTTATTGAAATGTTTATGTTTTTAGAGAAAAATCTTTTGTGGTTGATCTTTGAAACAAGATTTTCAATTACTTTGCTCTATAAATTAATTTCCTTGCAAAATTTAATCTCTCTAAATTTTAAGTTACATTATAACTGGATGTAGTTTAGAAGATCAATTTCATATTCTTATAGAAAAATATAACTTAGCTATAATTGTTACAAGATTGATATTTTATTTTTATTTTATTTCTTTTTCAATGTATTAATTTTTGTTAATTATTCAAATTTGAGTTAAAATTTATTGATATTAGAAAGACCAAAAATATCAAAAAATGCACAAAGCGTGCTAAACTTGAAAAGATGCATAAAATGTCCTACTTATTTAGAAAAGATGCACAATGTTCAACAAAGTAAAAAGAGGCACAAAATTAGCCCAAATATAAAAGATACATAAAGTGTACCACAAAAATAGAAAAGATGTGCAATGTTGTTTATAAAAAAATCTATACTATTATTTCCTTTTATCAATATATCTCTTATTTAAATCTACATAATTAATAATAATCTTTACTATTGAATTAGAAATTACTAATCTTTATTTCTTCCTTTTTGCAATAATTATTTATATATATAATTTGTCTAACATGAATAGTAAACCTGATTGATTTTTCTTATCTTTGTTGTTCTTTAATTTAAAATCTGAATGTTTTCCTTTTAGAATTTAGAAGTTCATTTTGTATTTGCAATTAGTTTAAATTAATTTTTCTTCTCCAGCTACTTTGATTTATCTATAGAAACTTTTCATTTCAAGATATACTTCCCTTTTTGTTATTGTCAAAAGGGGGAGTCATAAGTTATTTTTTGATGTCTGTGATTGTATATATTGTTTTTACGTGTATATATTTATCTTGTTGTGAGTGTGTTTTATTGTGTTAATGTGTGTATATTTTTTTTTCAAGTTGTTTTTTGTGTTGTTTTTGTTATAGCTTTTTTTTAGTAGTTATTTTTTATGTTGGTTTTGTTTTAGCTTTATTTTAGTAGTGTTTTTTGTTTCTTTTTAATTTTATATTTTTGTGTTTATTTTTTTTATTTTCATGGGAACCCCATGTTTTAAATTGGTTATTTAGTTAGGGGGAGCTTTGGAGAAAATTTAGCTTAAGTGTTAAGTCAAAAAATAATTTTCTTGCCATCATAAAAAGAGGGGGGGGGGGAGATTATTATGATTTAGTTTTCAAATCTATGCTTTTATATCATGTAAGTTTTTGATGATACCAAAATATTATTGTGTTGGTTACTGATTCTCCTAACACATATTACAAAGATCTTATTTGTGTTGTTTGTGTGTACTAATGTTTCAGAAAAATCATACTCCAAATTATCGAAGGCTTCTATATAGATTAGATTAGAGTTTCTTGTAATTGAAGTCTGTAATTTTTCTCTTTTAATTGAGTTTGAGAGAGTGTGATCATAATTGGGTAACTCTGCACACACAAATACCGGGGAAGTGAGTAAAAACTTGTATTTTTAAACTAAATATATTGTACAATTCTAGAATCGTACGGGATGATTTAACCTGAGTGTTCCTCCATGAAGCAATTAATCAAATCATTCCTTGAAAATTTTGGATTGAACTGTTCATACTGTATAAAGTTATATTCATACAATTTTCATCCTAAGTATGAAATGGATGCATACCAGTTCGTCCTAAATAAACTCATCATTTTCTATATTGACTTTATTGTACGAAATGAGTTTTATACAGACAACATCTAGAGTATGAAATAGGTGCGTTCCACTTTGTCCCTTATGAACAGGTAAATTTTTTAAATTATTCGTACTGTATGAACTTGGGTTTATATAGACAATGTCTAGAGTATGAAATGGACGCGTCCTTTTTTATACAAAATAAAGCACGATTTGGTTAAACTGATCGTACCATACAAAATGAATTTTATACAGTATGCTGGCCAGAGTACGAAATGTATTCGTAAAGAATTGTACTTGACTAACATGTTCATTTATTAACTATTTGTATAGTATGATGTCAGTTCATATATATGACTATTAGAGTATAAAATAGGTTTATATAGGATCGTATAAGGAAATTTGAATTATTAATATGTACGAAGTGCGATTATACTATATAATCCAAGATGTTTAAATTAAAATTTTTAGTTATTTCGATGATTTTTCCCATATTTAATATTTAAGAGTCCTAAAAATTGATTGACATTAACTACTATAAATTCCTACTATGATTTACTTTTGAGAGTGTAGAGTGTTTGGGAGAGTGTATTGAGATTGGAGAGTGAGAGATATCTTAAGAGGGATTTTGAGAGGATTCACAAGGTTGTGAGGATTTGTTGCTTGACCATTAAAGTTCTTCCCTACTTTCTTGAAGTCTCTTGAAAGAAGATTTTAAAAGGAGCCCTAGTACTCTGTTGATGCTAGGATGGTGTGAAAGGTTGACGGTGCTCTGCCAAAATTAGGAGGGTGTAAAAGGATGACGATACTATGTCGACACCAGGAGGGTGTAAAAGGATGTTGGTTCTCTACCATAACTAGGAGGATGAGAAAGGACAACAGTACTCTGCCATATCGAGTATTGGTGAAGAGAGGTTAATTGTAAGGGCTTCTCCACCTTATTATAGGAGAAAAAGGAGAGTCACTTTAGTATAGTGCAATACCTAAAGAGGGAGTCTTCAAGGAGTGGATGTAGGTCTAGTTGGACTGAACCACTATAAATTTTTATGTTCTTCTATTTTTATTTTTACTGCATTTTTATTATTTTACATATTTATTTTGTGGTTGAAAATTAATTTTGGAGAAAGTTTTTTATGATGATAAAAACTTAAATCAGTTTTCTAGAATTTACCAAGATATTTTTTAAATTACCAATTCACCCCTCTCTTAGTTAGCCTTGGGATAGATTTAATAGGTCTAACAAACTATTTGGCCTTTCTTAGATTTTCATTTCATTCAATTAAAGACATTAACACTTCTAGGCCACTAGAAATTTTACACATGGATCTATTTGGACCTATTAGTACAACCAGTCTAGGAGGGAAGACATATGGATTTGTAATAATGGATGACTACTCTAAAAGTACTTGGGTTATATTCCTAGTACATAAGAATGAGTCATTTATGGAATTTAGACTATTCTCCACTTATATTCAAAGGAAATTAGGATGTGAAATCTCAATAATTCATAAGTTTGAATCCTTTTGTCAAGAGATAGTGATAGAATGTAATTTCTCTGCACCTCCAGCAAAATGAAATAGTTGAAAGGAAAAATAGAGCATTAGTGGAAGCTGCTAGGAAAATACTAGCTGTGTATTTACTAATTAGGTATTTTTGGGTAGATGCAGTGAATACTTTTTGTTATATTTTAAATAGGGTGAATGTTAGATTCAAACTCAATAAGACATCCTATGAACACCTGAAGGGTAGGACAACAACCTTTCTCACTTGTATGTCTTTGGGAGTAGATGTTTCATCTTAATTAATGGTTAATCACCCTTAGGAAAATTAGATCCCAAGTATAATGAAGGCATCTACTTAGGTTACTCATATATAGGTAAGGCATTTAGAATCTTTAATAAGAGGATCTTGGTAGTAGAAGAGTCTGCCTATATGGTGTTTGATTAATCAGATAGGACCTCTTAATCTAAAACTGAAGAAGAAGTGGAGGTAATTTAAGGGGTTGAAGCAATTACTATAATAAAAAGAGTAGAACCTCAAAAAAATTGCTAGAGAATGGAGATATTCTTCTATTCATCCTAAAGAACTTATTTAGGAGACCCATCTAAAGGTGCTAGAAATAGGCATGGACTTAGGAAAAAGTCATTCATTCAGCTTTTATTTTATGATGGAACCCACCAACATAGATCAAGCCTAACCGATTAATTTTGGATACTTGTAATGAAAGAAGAGCTAAATAAATTTGTAAGAAATGATGTATGGGAATTAGTCAAGAGACCTAAGGACCAGAGAGTGGTTGGAATAAATTTGGTTTTCAAAAATAAGATGAATGACTCTTGAATGGTATTGAGGCATAAGGTTAGACTAGTAGCTAAGGTGTATAACCAGATAGAAGGAATATATTTTGAGGAAAACTTTGCCATATAGCTAAACTAAAGCCATTAGGGTATTGCTAGCCTTTGCTTGCTTTAAGGGGTTTAAACTATATTAAATGGATGTTAACAGTACTTTCAAAAATGGGTAAGAGGATATTTATGTTGAGCAACTCTCGGGTTTTGAAAATTCATAATTCCTAAATAATGTATTTAAACTGTAGAAGGCCTTATAAGGGTTGAAGTAAGCTCCTGGAGCCTGGTATGAAATGCTGAGCACCATCTTTTTAGAAAGAGGATTTTTTAAGGGTAGTTTAGACACCACCCTCTTCCTAATGAAAGAAGGAGAATACTTACTCATTATTTAAATTTATGCTGATGAAATCATATTTTGATCCTCAAATAAAAATCTAGTTGATGAATTTTCAAAAAGAATGAGTAGAGAATTTGGGATTAGTATGATGGGAGAGCTATGATATTTTCTTTTATTTAGTGTAAAACATATGGATGATAGAACATTCCTTAGACAATATAAATATATAGAGAACATTCTTAAAAAGTATGAAATGACAAATTCTAAGGCCATGAACACTCCCATGATCTCTTCTGTTCAATTAGATAAGGACCCAAATGAAAAATCTATAGATCACAAAAAGTATAAGGAAATAATTGGATCACTTTTTTACTTAACTACTAGTAGATTGAATATTATGTTTAGTGTTTTCCTTTATGCTAGATTTTAGGTTGATCCAAAAGAATCCCATATGATTGTTGTTGAGAGAATTCTTAGATATCTATTAGACACTCCAAACCTAGGAATCTGGTATCCTAGATTCAACACTTCTTTTGAAATAATTGGATATTTGAATTTTGACTTTTAAGTTGTAGGATAGATAGAAAAAACACTTTTGGAACCTACCAATTTGTAGGATAATCTTTAGTTTCTTGGTCCAACTGAAAACAAAACTTAATAGCCCTTTCCATATATGTGGTAGAATATATAACAATAAGGAGCTATGTTGCTCAAGTCTTATGGCTAATGCAATAACTCTTAGATCTTGGACTACCTATAGGAATCATTCCAATTATGTATTATAAAACTAGTGCTATTTGCATATCCAAAAATCTAATGTAACACTGTCGCAAAAAGCATATAGAAATTAGGCATCACTTTATAAGAGTTCATGTTGCCAAGAGAGATTAGAATTGCATCATATAGCTACCAATGATCAATTAGCAGACATCTTCAGAAAACCCCTAGCCTATGACACCTTCTATACCTTGAAGACAAAACTAGGTATTATAGACATTCATGCTTAATTCAAGATAAATAAATAAAAATAATTTGAAATCATTCATTCATATGTGTTAACTTGTACGTGTTTGTTTCTTTATAATATTTCTGTGTTTTTATTTGTAGTTTATTTAAAAAAATACTATTTTGGTTTAAGATGTTTCCTGATCATCATACACACACCTCACTGACTTCCAAAAATCTTTCAAATTTTATTCATATCATGTTGTACGACCCACATTTGTATTGCATAATATGCATATATCACACCCCTTCATTAATTCAATGATTTAATTAGATCAATGATATGCATATCATACAATATGAACCCTTATTCATATTGTGTAATTCACGTATTACTAATCATTGAGGCATTCAATTCATTTGGTACAAAATTATTTCCAATCATACAATACAATACCTCTCTTTTTACTGTATGATTCATATGTTAAACTGGAATGGAATGAATTTAATTCGGCCGATATGATAATAATTGCATTTTATATAGTAAGAACACCCATTTGTACTGTACGATACATTTTGTCAAATTCTGTACCAATGACCTGGGATTAGTGCAATTCCATAAGATCATTTAAAATGATACCTGATCATACTATAGGATTTGACAACTTTTTTTGACAAGGCATTGAGATTAAATAACTTCCCTGATTGTACTGTTATGAACCTTGATCGTACTATACGATCAACCTAAAATTTATAAATTGGAAGGCTTTGTATAGTTAAATTCACTTAACTCTTTACTTCCTCAAACTCATACCCTCTAAACCTTTATGTCCAATGGCAACTGGAAGCAAACACAGCAGAATAACTCAAGGGAGCTCCTCCTCCTCTCATCGTTTTGACGATCATTTCCCCTTTGCTAGAAATGAAAATTCCTACCACAAATACAAGAAGTAAAAAATCACACCTTCTCAAATGTTAAATCAACCAGCCTTGAACTTTGAGGTGATAAACTTCTTTGCCTCCACTACTCTTCTATTTCTCCTTACACTAGCTTTTCCCTAAAATTCTGAACTTATGAATTTTTAGCCAATGTGAGGCTAAATCTAGAAACCTCTACCATGAAGTCTTTTTTGCTATCAAAAAATAGGAATCACCAATAATGATTTAGCAGAACATATCAGTCTTTCTATTGAAGGGCCTCACCCTCAATCCCTTCTCAAATTATATTAACTGAACTTTCATTAACTTGATCATTAGCAATATGCCACTAAACTAATATTAACTACCACACTTTATATCAAAGTGCCTGGATCATCTAGCATGTCCTTATAACTTTAATTATACCAAAAGTTTGGGATCAGGTTATCATAAACCCACTTCTATCTATAGGCACCTACCTAATCATGTTGAATACCTAATTTGATGAAGCCCAAATAATTCTAGATTATATCCATAACATGACTTATATTCAATATCCAAATACCTAAAGAAAATAAAATATTGCCTTAGGACAAATCATAGGATGTATCCTAAAAAAGTACCAACTAACCATTACTGCTCAAGCTGATATTATTCCTATTTTAATTGAAGCCGTTAGAGTCATATTGGCATAATAATCAAATCCAAAATATTTTTGAGATTAAGTGGTTAGTATAGCTTGTTATGTTCTAAAAAAGATGAACATTAGATCCAAATTAAATAAGAAATCCTATGAACTTCTTAAGAGGAGAACACCAATTTTTCACATTTACTTGATTTTGGATGTAATGTGTTCATTTATAATAGTAGCAAAACTCCTTTAGAAAAATTTAATCCAAAATTTGTTGAAGGAATTTTTCTTGGATATTATAGTGTTAAAAAATCTTATAGAGTTTTTAAAAAAAGATCTTTGGTAGTTGATAAAAACACACATATTGTGTTTGATGAATTTAATATTTTGGAAGAGCCAAAGTTAGAAAATGATCAGAATAAAACTATCTCCCAAAGAATTAAAAAGATAAATTTGGAAGAAATTATTTGAAAAGAAGACCCTTTGCCTAGAGAATGAAAATTTTCTAAGAACCACTTAAAAAATTTGTTTTAGATGAACCTAGTGAGGGTGTTAGAACTTAGCATGGACTTAACAAAGAAGTGAATCATTATGCCTTCATATTAATGATTGAACCCTTTAATATAAATCAAGCTCTTTCAAACAAATTTTAGATTTTGGCCATGCAAGAAGAATTGAATTAATTTATAAGATATGATACTTGGGAATTGATTGAAAGGCCTAAGAATCAAAGTGTAGTTGGAACTAAGTGGGTGTTCAAAAATGAAATGAATGATTCTGGAGTTGCGATTAGAAATAAGGTAAGATTGGTAGCCAAGGGGCATAATCAAATAAAAGTGATTGATTTGAAGAAACTTTTGCTCTTGTAACGAAACTTGAAGTAATTAGGGTTTTGTTAGCCTTTACCTATTTTAAAGATTTTAAATTATACTAGATGGATGTTAAGAGTACCTTTCTAAATGGGTTGATATAAGAAGATATTTATGTTGAGAAATTTTCAGGTTTTGAAAATTCTAAAATCCCTAATTATGTGTTTAAATTGAAAAAGGCATTCTATGGAATGAAACAAGCACCTAGGGCTTGATATGAGAGGTTAAGCAAGTTCCTATTAGAGAGATCTTTTATGAAAGGAAGTGTGGACACCACTCACTTTTTGAAAAGGATAGGAGAAGACATTCTCATTATTTAAATATATGTTGATGTCATTATGTTTGGATCTACAAATAAAAATATTTTGATGATTTTTCAAACATAATGAGTGGTGAATTTGAGATGACTTTAATGGGAGATTTGAGTTATTTTTTAGTTTTTAGCATAAAACAAAATGAGGAAGGATTTTTTTTTAGTCAGCCAAAGTATATTAAGGACATCCTCAAGAAATATGAAATATATAATACTAAACCAGTGACTACACCAATGAGTTCCTCAGTGTAGTTAGATAAGGACCTTAAGGGAAAATCTATTGATCAAAAGAAATTTAGAAGAATTATTAGATCATTGCTTTACTTGAGTGCTAACAAAGTAGATATAATATTTAGTGTTTATTTATGTGTTAGATTTCAATCTGATTCAAAGGAATCACATTTGATAGCAATTAAAATAATCTTGAGATATCTTTTGGGAACTCAAAACTCAGGGATTTGGTATCCTAATCATAGCTCTTCTTTTTAAATTGTTGGATATTCTAATTTAAATTTTGCAGGATGTAGGGTTGATAGAAAAAGTATATCTAGAACTTGCTAATTCATAGGAAATTCTTTAGTTTCTTGGTCTAGTAGGAAACATAATTCAGTAGCCCTATCTACTACTGAAGCAAAATATATTACCTTAGGTAGTTATATGGCACAAGTTCTTTGGTTAAAATGATAATTAATTGACTTAAGATTTTCTATTGGCACAATTCTAATTTTCTATGATAATACTAGTGTCATTTAAATTTCAAAGAATCCTATTCCATATTCTAGAACTAAACATATATACATAAGGTATTATTTCATTAGAGATCATGTAGCTATGAGAGAAACTGAATTGTATCACGTTGCTACTGAAAATCACTTACAGTATTTTCACAAAACCACTAGCCTTTAACACATTTTGTACCATAAGAATCAGTTTAGGTGTTATTGATCTTAATGCTTAAATTGAAAATTTTATAAACTTGATTTATTATAAATATATATTTGTTTAGTTTTTCTCTGTTTGTTTATTTTGTTTGTTTTTGTGTGTTTAGTTTTATGTTTTTAGGTTTTGCTTTTGATTTTACTCGAAGCATATCATTTGATGTAAAGTGATTGGTTCTAAAAATATTTTTTTATTATCATGTTTTATTTTCTAAGTGTTTTTTTTCATATTGTATGAAATGTTTTTGTCATGTATGTATTCTATACCTTATACATGATAGGTTTCTGAGTTGAGTACATGAAACTTATTTTTTTATAGGAGTTCATACTGTCTGATGACATCATCACACTATACAATATATATTGATTTATCTATATGAGTGATGATGGTTTTCTAATTAATGTCAGTTATTGATTACATATCGTACATATGAAATCGTATTTTGTCTATATGATCCTATTGTCCATTTATGTGGGGGATGAACCTAACCTCTAGTAAATAATCTTTATTATTTTGATCATCCCGGATGAACACATGTCCATTTATATGATTGTAAGGACAAAAAACTTATACGAAAGGATGCCACAAAAATGGCATTTTATAAAAATCTGTTTTATTTTTTGTTGCATTCATTTTTATGTATGAAATTATTTTTGTCCCGTACATTTTTAAAATCATACGTATCATCTAAATTTTATATTATACGATAAGTCATTTTTCTTATATAGAAGGGTCTTTGGATACATTTTTCATCACTTTCTTATCTGTTCCAAACCTTCTACTGCCCACATCTTAGGAATGGCTAGTAGTAGCAAACAACCTCGCCTCTCTAAGGTATCTTCTTCTAAAACTTGTAGGGATGATAACTTTTTATTCAAAGAGATTGAGGATGCCTACTTTAGGTATTCTACTACTAAAATCAACCCTCCCCAACTTCTCATACAGAGTGATATTCATTTCTTTATCATGCTCTTATTCACTTCAACCCAACTTTCATTTATCTTAACTCTTATGACAACCATAAAGAGACATTCCAATTCTTTTTGTCCAACAAGAAAGTAAATTAGTACCACTTTAGGATAACCTCCTATGTTCTCAAGCAATGAGTAAAAATTATAAAGAAAGATCTAGGCAACTTTCTCCACCTGAGAACCCAAGGGATTATAGCACATACTTCAACCTCTAGAGCCGACATTGATTGGTCTGAAATTAATCAAACTCTTAGAGGTGTCACCCAAGTGACTCGTTTGTTTCATGCTTACACCCTCAATCAAAATGCTAGGATCATCAAGCACATTTTGAGAACCTCAATTATTCCAAAAGCTGGTAATCGCATAAATATAATTCCTCTTTTATCCACAGTCAGTTCTTTGATAATGACTGAAAACTTTTGATGAAGCACAACTTATTTTATACTATATTTATAATCGTTTTGATATTGGACTTCCACATGAGAGAAAGAAAAATGTGGTTTTAGGAAATTTAGTTGCCTATATCTTAGAAAAGAAGTACAATCTTATCCTCCTAAATCCTCCCATTGAACTACCTATTTACTTTACCGATGTCTCTTATCAAGCACTTTTTGGGAGGGATCAAAGTTCTGAGAGTGATGATTCAGAGGAAGAAGGGGGTTCTCCTGCTCTAGCACCTACACTTGAACTTGGACATGATCAGAATTTCTACCAAGAAATGGTCCAGCACTTCGATAGATTAGGAACTCATTTTGATCAATACTTTGATCAAATTGAGAATCACTTAGCTCAACAGGATATAAGATATTATGAAGACATGGGTTGGATCTGGGGGTAGTTTGACTCGGTGAACATGAATGCAGCTACTATCAGTAATAATTTTTCAATGTTCTGCTAACCACATCTTCCAGATTAGGGCCCTACTGATTAATAGATGTACTTCTATAATGTTTTGCTTATGAGTTTTTGTGTTTGTTGTTGTTATGTTTCTCCTATGAGTTTAGTATTTTCATGTGTTATTTCAAATTACTGAGATGATGTTAGTTAAATCATGTTATGTTGAATGATATGAAATGAGAAATATGTTTGTTTATTCTCCTTGTCATCAATGAAATGATGGAATATTTTATTCACTTGCATTGAATTTTATTTCTTAAAATGTTTACATTTTTAATGGAAAAATTATTTGTAGTTGATCGTTGGAATGGATTCGCAATTATTTTATTTTACAAATTAATTTCCTTATAAAATTTAATTTTTTTAAAATTGAAATTAAATTATAAGTGGATGTAGACAAGGATATCAATTTCATATTCTTGTAGACAAATATATCTAAGCTATAATTGTTGCAAGATTGATGTCTTATTATTTTTATTTCTTTTTTAATATGTTTATTTTTTTATTAGTGGAATTTGAATTTAGATTACTTATATTGGAAAGACCCAAAAAGTAAAAAAAAGGAAATGTTCAAAACATGCAAAAATAAAAAAAAGATGTGCAATGGTTCGTAAAGTGAAAAGAGGCACTACATTAGCCTAAATAGAAAAGATGCACAAAGTGTGCCGTAAATATTTGTAAATATGCGTAATGTTGCCAATTGAAAAAATTTAGTGTTCTTTCCTTTATTATTCTATTTTTAATCCAAATCCATCTAATTAACAATCATATTCACAATTGAATTCGAAATTAATTAATCTTCATTTCATCATTTTTGCAATAATCATTTTTTATTTAATTTGTCTATCATAAAAAAGAAATTGGTTCACTTTTCTTATCTTAGTTATTCTTTGATTTAAAATTTTGATATTTTTCTTTTAGTATTATGAAGTTAATATTATATTTGTAATGGATTTAGAATCCTTTTCTTCTTCAACTCTTTTAATTTATCTATAGAAATTTTTCATTTCATAGGTTTCTTCTCTTTTTGTTGTTATTAAAATAAGGAGTAATAATACTGTTTAAATTTGTGTATGTGTATTGTTTGAATGTGTATATGTGTGTTGTGTGTTTATATGTGTTGTATTATGTATGTTTTTGCTAGTGTTCATATTTTATTGTATATATTTTTGTTATTGTTCTTAGTTTTGTTCGAGTTATTTTTAGTTTTAGTAGTTGTTGTTTCGTTTTTAATTTTTAGGTTTGCATTTTTTTATCTTCATGGGAACCCCTTATTTTTAGTTTGGTTATTCATATAGGGGGAGCTAAGGTGAAATTTTCATTAATTGTTAACTCAAATAATGATTATTTTGCCATCATCACAAAGGGGGAGATTATTGCAAACTAGTTTTCATAATTATATGTTTATATCTTGTGTGTTTTTTTATGATTTCAAAATATTATTATATTGATTATTATTTCTTCTAATATATATCTAAATATATTTTTTTTGTTATGTATTTTCTAATATTTTAAGGTAATCATACTCTAGGCTGTTGAAGACTTTAAGACAGATTAGTTTAGGGTTTATTATAATTAAAGTTTGTACTTCTTATATTTTTCTTGAGTCTGAAAAAGTATGATTATAATTATGTAATCATGCACACACACACTAGGGGAGTGTAAAAAAGTGTAATTTTTAAAATCTAATCATAATGAACTATCATGTATCATATAGAATGATTTATCCAGAATGTTCCTCCAGAATAGAGTTAATTGAACCATGTCTTAAAAAGTTTTTAAGTCCTATTCATTGTGTTTGAAGTTACCATCGCACATTCATAAAAACTTGTTATGATTGTTAATCCCTTATGAACTAACCTAAGGCTAACCAGTGGGGGGGGGGGGGGGGGGGATGAATTAGTAGTTTTTAAAATCCTTAAACAAAAAGCATGATCTTTTTTTATAATATTTTAAAACATTAAACCATATAATCACACATAAGAAAACACCTGATTTTATAATAGTTCAGTCAACTTTACATACGTTCACTCCCCAAAGCCTCTTCTTTGGGTATTACACTAAACCAACAGTAAATCTCCTTTTGCTCCCACAACAAGGTGGAGAAACTTTTACAAACTTCTTTTCACCATCCCCAGTGAGGTAGAGAACACAAATTTCTTTTGCTTCCTCTTGAAGTAAGCAGAGAATCTTAACTCCTTTTGATTCCTTCTGAAGTAGGCAGAGAACCTTAACTCATTTTACTTCCTCCTGAAGCAAGCAAAGAATATTGACCTTATGCAGATGAAGTCCTCCCTAGAGCCACCAAGGAACCAGGGATGATGATTAAAGAAGACGACTCAAATCCTTTCTTAGAGAAACCTTTGTGAACCCCGCATAAAATCCCCCTCATAAGATCCTATCTCTCTCTCCCAAACTCTCCCTCTCCTTCTCTTGGCTCTCTCAGGTCAGGACACCAGCAAAAGATGTCCTCTTTAATAAATAAGAGATCTTATAAAGAAGGGCTTAAAATTTTCCCTAATTTACAACTGTAATCAAAGATCATCCTGGATGATTGACTGATCGTCCTGTACAATCAGTGTATTTTCTTAAGATCCCTAATATTGGTCAGGTACTTAATGTACCAAAAGAGAAGATCAGTGGCATTGAACTCCCTATGGGCTATTATGTAAAAGGTGGTGATTAAGAGTTGGGGAGTGTTGTGGACATAGTCACTAACCTTTGGGATTACTGAGGTTCTAAGAATATATTGGATTATCCTATCTGAAAGTTCGATGGGGATGTTAAGCCCAATGAACTTAGTCCCAAGCTAACCAAGAGGGGGGTGAATTGGTATTTTAAAAAATTCTTTTCACAAAGAAAGGAAATTGTATAAACCAAATCACACCACAAAAAATAAATGCGGAATTTAAAAGTGCGGAAGTAAGAAAAGGAACACAGAAATTTATAGTGGTTCGGTCGACTCGACCTACGTCCACTCCTTGGAGGCACCCTCCAAGTATTGCACTACAAAACGTGACTCTCCTTTAGCCCCCACGGCAAGGCGGAGAAACCCTCACAAGAACCTCCTTTTTGCCACCCCGGCAAGGCAGAGAACCTCTCCTTTTGACTTCTTCTTGAAGCTGGCAGAGAACCAAAACCAAAAGCAAAACTCCTTACCTCTACCGACCCTTCCACGGATGAGAAACTCTAGACGAAGATGACGCAGAGCGATCCTTGAAGCAACCCTTGTGAATCCCCTCACAAGCTCCCCCTCACAAGATCCTCTCTCTCTCTTCTCTCTCTCTTTCTCTCCTCAAGGTCTTTTCAGGTCAAGGCAGCAGCCAAAGGTCTTGAAAAATATTGAACAAGAGCTCTTAAATAGAAGAGCTTCAAAAGAGCTCATTAATTGCAAGTTGCCGACAATATCGTCTAGGCCGATATGGACATCGGCCTGGCCGATCAGTACAAATCAATGAAGATCGGCCAGAACATCGCCCTGGATGGAAAACAGGACGATTGAAAATTGTCTTGATCATCCAGGTCAATCTTACTATCGTCCTGGCCGATTAGTTCAAATCAGAGGAAAATCATCCTGACAATAGCCCTGGATACGGGCTGGCCGATATTGATCGTCCTGAAGTAACTTAAGGTTTTTGACTAGATCGTCCTGGCCGATCCTGCGATCGTCTAGGACGATATGATCGTATCAATCATCCTTAATTACTCCCTTGATTTCCTGAACAATTATGGAATAATTTGTGAATATCGTCCATGACAATCATAGGATTGTCCTGGCCGATAATTTAAAAATACAGTATACCATAATTAACTATGGCGGCTACTTCTTTCTGTTTTGAGCTTATCGTCCTGGCCGATACATGTATCGTCCAGGACGATCTGTTAATGTCGGATGCCTTAATTAAGAATCCTTAATTAGACTTTCTGTTTTAAGCTGATCGTCCAGGCCGATCCAAAAAATCGTCCGGGCCGATATGAGTAAAAACAGAAATTCTAAGTCTCTTAAGTGTGTGTGTGAAGGGTTACATAGCATCAGTCTCTTTGACTTTTACAAGTAGACTCAAAAGGTGAAAATCAAATGTACAGACTGACTCAACCCTAAACCTACGCAATCCTGAACTTGGCTCCTTGATCGTCCGATCTTCGATTCCTGAAAAGTTAGAAGCAACAAGTAGTCCAAGAGAAACAGTGTTTGTCAATCATCAAAACATAATCCATGAAAAATAGATTTGCAACAATCTCCCCCTTTTTGATAATGGCAAACACAAGTAGGAAAAATTAAACAAAAATAGGTTCATTAGAAAATCAAAGTTACAACAACTTTTTCCTACCACACCCTATCCTACTCCCCATTTTGTCATCACAAAAAGAGGGTCCAGAAACAACAGAAAAACATCACAAAAGACTAACAAGCAAACTATAAAAAGACAAGAAACAACAACACAAAGCACAAACTAAAAGAACGAGGGATCCTGATCATCAGATGAAGGTGGTGGAGGTGGCTGCTGAAAGTAACTAGCAAGCGTGGTAAACTGAGCATTGAATCAGGCGATGTCCTGGTCATGCTGCTGCTGCTGGTGAGTAAGAAAACTATCAAATCGGGCTAAATCCTCAGCGCGGTGATGCTCGTAACGGGCAATGTCCTCAGAGTGTTGCTACTCCTGGGCAGCAACATAGGCGTCAAACCGGGTCTCCCAACGATCAAATCTCTCAATCAACTGATCAACCGGTGAGTGCTGGTGGAGAGGAGCAGGGTCAGGAAAGGGAGCTGGAGCGGGAGCCTCCTCCTCTCTGGCCCCTCGAGGTTCTTCAGGGTGGAGACGAGTACTGTGAAGGGTGCTGAAGGAATTGTTTGAGTAGAAGGGAGTTGGGAGGTTTGGTGGATTGGGATATTGAAGTTGGTATTTAGTTTCAAGAACATAGGCTATGATGTGTCCTAAGGCTAGATTTGGTTTCCTTTTGTGGCCTGGATCGCGAATTGTGGTTAGGTGATCAATGTATCGAAAAATTAGGTCCGCAGTGTTGATTTCTCTATGAGCCATGATGTAGAAGGTAGTGAGGGAAAGTAGAGGGGTGATGTGGACTCGGTCGCCGGCTTTTAGAATGACGAAGGTGCGATGGACATGTTGGATTGTCCTAGCATCTATGACTAAAGAGCT
Source organism: Dendrobium huoshanense (assembly GCA_016618105.1). Classification (NCBI taxonomy): domain Eukaryota; kingdom Viridiplantae; phylum Streptophyta; class Magnoliopsida; order Asparagales; family Orchidaceae; genus Dendrobium; species Dendrobium huoshanense. The sequence goes on along the minus strand of CM028345.1, from coordinate 18,605,086 downwards.
AGTCTCTCCAACATGATAAGGTACATTGGTCTGGTGAAGAAAGTGATTTGTCGTGCACCAGTCAAAATCAGGGTCAGAGGCGATTATGCGCAGCTTATCTCCGGTGGTGGATAGCTGTAAAAGATCAACACAATCCTGATATGTGATTTCGACAGGGTGTCGATTCACATAGGAGGTCAGGGCTGTGAAGGTAGGGTTGATGCGAAGGTTTGCAAAAAATTCTAGAAGAAACTCTGAATTGAAAGGGAAAAAAGGAGACAGAATGAAGCAAAGGGAAGGTGTGAGCGAAAAGATCCATTACCGGATAAGAGATGTGGACAGGATTGATGATTCTGGAGACAGTGATTTCACACTCTTTGTAACGATGATAGGCGGCTTCATCTTCTGCTTCCCGGAAACGAGGGTCAATCCTTGCCCTCGAGGAACTTCCAGAAGTCTGTCGGGCACGTTTCCCACCAGCCATTGAGAGCACTAAGCAAAGAACACAAGAGGATAAAGGGTTGGAAGTGAAAAACCATGGCTGGAACGGCCTAAATTTAAAGAAACGGCCATATCGTCCTAGCCGATCACAGAATCGTCCAGGCCGATATGGTTCAATAATTACGTACAGGCCGATTTGTCAAAAAGGCGATCCAATCGTTCGGGCCGATCAGATATCGGCCAGGCCGATTAGACACAGGCAATCAGCCCGAGGAGTCAGTCCGGACGACCGTTGAAAAAGCAGATCGTCCAGGCCGATTAGGTGTATCGTCCAGGATGATACACAATAATTGATCGTACCGGTCGAAGTTAAAACATTTTAAATGCTTGCCACGTGTATCGTCCAGGACGAACAGTGGATCGGCCCGGCCGATTGTCCAATAATGGATCGTCCGGGGCCGAATTTAAAGATCAAAACATGCGGACACGTGGATCGTCCGGGACGGTCCAGTGTATCAGCCAGGATGATGCACATAAAATGCATCGGCCAGACAAATATACTATCGGCCAGGACTATCACCATGAGTTCGATCAAATCGTCTGGGATGATATAGTATCGTCCAGGACGATGAATTGCAGCAAGCACAGAAAAAAGATCAGCAGATGGATTTTGAACAGAATTTTTCATATCGGCCAGGACGATAGAAATATCGGCCAGGCCGATGTGACTTGAATTTGAAATCAAGAAAAGAATGGTGATGATCAAGACCCTCAAAAATAAAACAAAAGAAAAGACAGTCAAAGACACATAAAAATAAAAACAACACAATGAAAACCAAACACCGAACATTTTTGGATTTTAATTTTTCTATTTTTTTTTTTGGTTTTATGGAGGCATCATATGAGAATTCTTTTCACACATTAAACTTTTAAAGTTCCAAGAGATCAAGAGGTTTAACAAATCCCAATCAGAAGAAGATAGAAAAACTGATTCCGTTAACCCTAGATCAGACATCCTTCAGGGTACAAAATTCTCTTGGAAAAATAGAGGCCTAACTCGAAATAACAAAATAGGATAAGAAGATCCATTCAAGACTTGTTTACAACTAAAAAATCTCATAAATAATAAATCAAAATAATTTTTCTCAATCATGGAAATTGAAATCAGGTCTTTGAAAGTATCACATAATCAATGAGTTTTCTAAGTTTTAAGAGTTTTACCAAAGAGATGATAGCTTGCATTTAGTAGGCTCATTTTATGCCTCTTGTCACTTTTATTGGCTCTTTGAGCATCTTTTGATTTTTGATACACTTTTGTGTACATAGCTTTCTTTTCAATTTGGCTTTATTGGCCTATTTCCTTTTTAACTCTTGCAAGCTAAAAACTCTTTAATATACCCTTAAAGAAAAGACTTAGTTGTGAGTATATCCTCCAAATATTAGAGAATAGGAGCTCTCTCTCTAACATAGGAAAGAACAATCCACAACACAAAATCAAAATCACGTGATAAATGCAAATGGCAAGATTTCAAAAGCTTGAATGATATCTAAGAATTTTGGCTATTATGCATAAGATAATTTAATGTAGCAAGATAAGAAAGAGATCTTAGATGAAAAGCCATTGGTTAAACTGAGTTTAGACTTTTATTTTAGAGAAGAAAATCATGCCACTAAACAAAGTCAGAAGAAGGGAAAACATCAACAGTTTACTCCCTTTAACCAACTTAGAAAAGCTAAACCCTATCTCCAAAACTCCAAAATTTAAAAGCTTGAAAAGTTTCATCATATGGAAGGCCAAAAATAAAGAACAATGTGAAAAAAAATAAAAACACATAAAATAAAATAATAAAGCAAATTAAAAATAACACAAAGTGAGCACAAAAACTAGCACAAACAAATAAAATAAAAGACACACAAAAGCTTAAGATTTCAAGCAATTGATAAAGCAGCGGATTTAAGCAATTTTAAGCTGCGAGCCTCCTTAGGTCCAGTTATCTTATGCTCCCACGAGGTCTTTAGTGAGAGCACACCTGCAAAACTCAACAACAGTCAGATTTAGGAACCTAAACAGGTTTGGGCTCCTTCTTAGGAAATGTACAGTTCAATGCAGATGTGGTATGCTTTGAATCATGCATCTTAGGTCTCCACACCCAATGTGTACTACGGTGAACTGTGCAAGTGTGTGAGATATGTCCTAGCATGCCACAAGAAAAACATTGAATTCCAGGAAAAGGATTTCTTATATGGTTTGGGTAAAAATGCCTCTTCCTAGGTTCTGGCTTTTGATTAGTAGTTGGTGTCATTCTAGCTTTCTTACATGTTTCCAAATCATTTTGAATTCTCAAGTTAGTTCTTTTTAATGCATCATTCTCAATCCTCAAATTTTTCTCAATCTCTTTAGATTTCTTAAGATCATCCTTAAGTGAGATGTGTGAAGCTTTTAATGCATTACTTTCATCAACTAATTCTAAATGCTTCTTGTTTAATTCATCAAATTCATCAAGGAGAGCCATGTGATTTGAATCAATCGTTGCATGATCTTTGAGAAAAACTTCATGCTCTTTTTGTAGATTTGAATGTTCTAATTTTAGGCTAGCATGAGTTTTCTTAAGTTTTTTGTATGATGTATGAATTTTTTCACAAATTTCAAACAATTCATCATAGGTTGGTTTACATACCTCTTCCTCATCACTTTGATTTTCTCCCATGAAACACAAGTTTGTAGTCTCTTCCTTTGGTTCAGTCTCAGAGTAATCAGTACCAGATTCTGCCCAGAAACCTCTTTGGATTTTCTTCTTCTCCTTCATAGACTTAGCTTTCTCCTCACCTTTTTCCTTTTCTTTGCTTGAATGATCTTGAAGTGTAGGACAATCGGCTCTCACATGTCCAGGTTTCCTGCATTCAAAACAAATAACATCAGAAGATCCTTTAATATGTTTATGATCCTTACCTTTTTTCCAACTTTGATGATGCTTTTGTTTCTTCCTTAGAAAGCTTTTGAATTGCCTTGTGATGAAGGCAATTTCAGACCCGGAAGATTCAGAATCCGATTTGTGCGCCTTCAATGCAATTGTTTTCTCCTTTTTCTTCTCACCTGCATCAAGATTTCTTTGATTCACCCCTTGCTCGTAAGCAATGAGTGAGCCAAGCAAGTTATCAATAGAATAGGTGTTCAAATCTTTAGATTCAGTGATGGCAGTAATTTTTGCATCATAAGATGAAGGCAAGCATCTCAAAATCTTGTTAACTTTTTCATAGTTCGAAAGTTCTTTTCCTAGTGCATGCAATTAAGTAGCAATCTGAGTAAACCTAGTGTACATGTCAGAAATCGATTCATGAGGTTTCATACGAAAAAGTTTGTAGTCATGCAAGAGAATGTTTAAACGGGATTGTTTAACTTCATTAGTGCCTTCATAAGTGATGCACAATTTATCCCAAATTTCTTTACCAGTTTTGCAAGTTGAAACACGCATGTAATCCTCAGATTTCAAAGCACAGAAAAAACAATTCAAACATTTTGCATTTAATTGAGCTAAATCTCGTTCATCAAAAGTCCATTCGGTAAAAGCAACTTCAATTTTAAAACCATTAATTTCACGAGAAGGTGGAGAATAACCTTCTTGAATAAGCATCCACATGCGATAATCAGTAGATTGCAAAAAAGTTGACATGCGAGTTTTCCAAAAATCAAAAGGTAGGTTATCGAACAGAGGAGGTCGGGTAATATAATACCCTTCCGTAGTGTTGCGATTCCCAAAGTTAGACATGGATCAAATTCAAAAAGTTTTCAAACTTTAATTTTCGAATCAGGCTCTGATACCACTTGAAAGTTCGATGGGGATGTTAAGCCCAATGAACTTAGTCCCAAGCTAACCAAGAGGGGGGGTAAATTGGTATTTTAAAAAATTCTTTTCACAAAGAAAGGAAATTACATAAACCAAATCACACCACAAAACATAAATGCGGAATTTAAAAGTGCGGAAGTAAGAAAAGGAACACAGAAATTTATAGTAGTTCGGTCGACTCGACCTACGTCCACTCCTTGGAGGCACCCTCCAAGTATTGCACTACAAAACGTGACTCTCCTTTAGCCCCCACGGCTAGGCGGAGAAACCCTCACAAGAACCTCCTTTTTGCCACCCCGGCAAGGCAGAAAACCTATCTCCTTTTGACTTCTTCCTGAAGCTGGCAGAGAACCAAAACCAAAAGCAAAACTCCTTACCTCTACCGACCCTTCCACGGACGAGAAACTCTAGACGAAGACGACGCAGAGCGATCCTTGAAGCAACCCTTGTGAATCCCCTCACAAGCTCCCCCTCACAAGATCCTCTCTCTCTCCTCTCTCTCTTTCACTCCTCAAGGTCTTCTCAGGTCAAGGCAGCAGCCAAAGGTCTTAAAAAACATTGAACAAGAGCTCTTAAATAGAAGAGCTTCAAAAGAGCTCATTAATTGCAAGTTGCCGACAATATCGTCCAGGCCGATATGGACATCGGCCTGGCCAATCAGTATAAATCAATGAAGATCAGCCAGAACATCGCCCTGGATGGAAAATAGGACGATTGAAAATTGTCTTGATCGTCCAGGCCGATCTTACTATCGTCCTGGCCGATTAGTTCAAATAAGAGGAAAATTGTCCTGACAATAGCCCTAGATACGGGATGGCCGATATTGATCGTCCTGAAGTAACTTAAGGTTTTTGACTAGATCAGCCTGGCCGATCCTGCGATCGTCCAGGACGATATGATCGTATCAATCATCCTTAATTACTCTCCTTGATTTCCTGAAAAATTTATGGCATAATTTGTGAATATCGTCCATGCCGATCATAGGATCGTCCTGGCCGATAATTTAAAAATACAGTATACCATAATTGACTATGGCGGCTACTTCTTTCTGTTTTGAGCTTATTGTCCTGGCCGATACATGTATCGTCCAGGACGATCTGTTATTATCGGATGCCTTAATTAAGAATCCTTAATTAGACTTTCTGTTTTAAGCTGATCGTCCAGGCCGATCCAAAAATCGTCCGGGCCGATATGAGTAAAAACAGAAATTCTAAGTCTCTTAAGTGTGTGTGTGAAGGGTTACATAGCATCAGTCTCTTTGACTTTTACAAGTAGACTTAAAAGGTGAAAATCAAACGTACAGACTGACTCAACCCTAAACCTACGCAATCCTGAACTTGGCTCCTTGATCGTCCGATCTTCGATTCCTGAAAAGTTAGAAGCAACAAGTAGTCCAAGAGAAACAGTGTTTGTCAATCATCAAAACATAATCCATGAAAAATAGATTTGCAACACTATCATCTTTGACTAAGGTGCTTGATGCCCCATCATGGTAGGATATATTTGTGTTCCTCAATAGTTGGTTGGCAAGACCCTAGTCATAATCAAGATTTGAAGACAAGATGTGAATCGATATCTTATCTAGTAGTAAAAAGTTGGAGGAGCTCATAGCAATCCTTATAGGTGATCTCTACTAGGTGTTTATGCACATTGGACTATAAGGTATTGTAGGTGGAGTTGATCCTAAGACTAGCAAAGAACTCATAGAGGAGTTCAGAGTTGAATGGGAAAGCCAATGTTAGAATGAAAGTAAGGGAGGTGTGAGTGAACAGATTCAATACCAGGTAAGTGAGTGTTTGAGGATTGACGATCCTCAAAGGTGTGATCCCAGTAGTTTTATATTAAAGATAAGCAGCTTGGTCAATCACCTTAATAAAATGAGGGTTGATAGATGCCCTTGAGGAACTGCTGGTCACCATCCTAGATCTTTCCCAACATCCATTAATATGGAAATAAGAGGGTTTGAAGGTGAGAAATATTGTTTGAATTCGATTATTTATAGAGAATCAACCACATCTTACAGGATGATCGCAGGATCTTCTAGGATGATCAGGCAAATTTATGTCATCCAGGATGATTGGTTAAAAAGGCGGTCATATCATCCAAGATAATCAGGCAATCATCTCAAAGAGTCATGCTGGATAACAATTGATGAAATGGATCATCCAGGATGATAAATAATAATGGATCATACCAACTAAATTTAAAATGTGCAACTATTTTTGCTACATGGATCATCTGAGGAAAACATGGTGTATAATCCAAGACATCCACAAATAATTGAGCTGTATTTGATTAGATCATCTAGGATGACATGGATCATCCAGGATGATCTCAAATAATTGAGTTAGATCAGCCATTAAATTGATAATGAGGAGTGATTTGATGTTATCATATAAGATAATAGGAATATCGTTCCAGGACAATGTGATAAAAAAAATGATGATGGAAGCAGGTGATTAGAGGGTGTCCCAAAGTATAAAATCTAAGTAAAAAATTAAACATAAAGGAACATAAGGATGGTAAAAACAATGTTTTCTTTATCAAAACAAGAATATGATAAATTTTCTATGTGCTTGAATTAAAAATTTATAAGAAACAAGTTAACATCACTGAAATCTAAAATATGATATAAAACTTATCCTATTATCCCCAGCTTGGATTCCCTATAGAGTAAAGATCTTTTGAAAATAAAAAATCTAACTCAAAAAGAAAATCAGCAAAGAAAAGTGATCTATTCAACACTTCATTCTAAAAATATATCTGATAGAGTAATGTACCAAATTAATTAGTCAAAATTAAGGGTTTCAAAAATTAAGTGATTGAAGAATGCAAGTAACATAAAAATTTCTACTCCATGGGTAATCTCACCAACTCTATCAGTGTTTTAATCCTCTACCACTTTCTCCAGATTTGAAGTTTCTACTCCTTAGGTAATCCCTCCTACTTCATCTTCTTCCTCAACTCTAAACTTCTTAGGATCAGATTCATCAAATAGTATATGAGTAGTCTCCTCCACCATCAATATCCCCTTGTTAAACACTCTAAAGGATTCCCCACACTTGAATATCCTAAGAACACTCCATCAAATTTGGGGTTCCCATTATTAAGAATGAATACCTTACAGCCAAACACATGGAGGTGAGAAAGGTTGGGTGTCATATCCTTAATAATCTTATAGGGTGTCTTATTCAATTTGGATCAAACATTCACCCTTTTCAACACATAACAAGCTGTGTTGATCACTTAAGCCCAAAGGTATTTTGGAAGTGAATACTTAGCAAGTATGGCTCTAGTGGCTTCTACTAAGGTCCTATTCTTCCTTTCAGCTACACTATTTTGCTGAGGGGTCCTAGGAGCTGAGAAGTTGTGACTAATCGTTTGATCCACATAGAAGGTTCCAAATCTCTCATTTTTAAACTCTCCACCATGGTCACTATGGATGGTGAAGATCTCACAACTTAGCTTTTTTTTAATCTAAGTGGAGAAAGATTTAAATTCATCGAAATGACTCACTTTTATGTGACTGAAATCTAATACAAGTGAACCTCGAGTAGTCATCAACTATAATAAATCCAAAGACTTTTCCCCCTAAGCTAACAGTACTAATAGTTTCAAATAAATCCATGTGAAGGATGTCTAAAGGTTTAAAGGTGCTAATGTCCTTAATAGAATGGAAAGAAGATTTAACTTTTTTCTCTAGTTGACAGGAATCACACAGGTGATCCTTAGTGAACTTAAGCTTGGGGGTTCCTCTTACTAAATCTTTTTGGGTTACTTTTCTAAGTGTTTTATGCTAGAATGACATAACCTACCATGCCATAACTAAGACTCATCAACAATAGTTTTTAAATAGAAAGATGTAACACATTCAATATTATTTTAATCAAGCATATAAATATTATTAATCCCTTTTTCCTGCAAAATAGTATTATTATTCAAGCTTATGATGCATGTGTTTCACAAAAATTTTATGATAAAGCCCTTATTGCAAAGTTGACTGATGCTGAGTAAGTTAGGTTTCAAGCCATTAATAAGTAAAACTTTTTCAATCAAAAGGTTCTTGGAGTTTCTAATTATACCTATGTGCATCACTTTTTTGGTGGTGTTTTCTCCAAGAGTTACCTTGCCTCCAGCAAAATAAATTGATTGGTATCTCCAATCATTTGGCGTGAGCATCTGGTATCCAGGTACCACATGCTCTCACAAGGTCTTGTGTTAGAGCACACTTATGAAAATATCAAATATTAGATTTAAGAACCCAAATAAGTTTGGGTCCCTTCTTATGGAAAGAAGAATGTAATGTATAGGTATTATGCTGTGAATCATGCAATTTAGGTCTCCACACCCAATGTGTACTATGGTGAATAGTGCAAGCGTGGGAGATCTGTCATAGAATGCCACATGAAAAAAACCTGACACTAGAAAAATGGTTTAATAATATATTTGGGTTATAATGCCTCTTCCTAGGTTTCAAAACTTTTGGCTTAAGATCTGAATTGAAAAATTGTTCAGGTGTGGGTGGAATCCTATTTTCTTCAAGTGCTTTCAATTTAATTTTAAAAGATGAGTTAGCATATTCTAAAATAGTATTATTAACTTTTAAATAATGCTCTCTACTTTAAGATTTATCCATAAATATTTTAAAATCATTTTAAAGTTCAGTGTGGGATGATTTTGATAATTAATGTTATTTTGTTAATTCAACGAACTCATCCAATAGTTTTATGTGATTGCTATTAAGTGTAGAATGATCTTTAAGCAACACTTTATGCTCTTTTTGCAAGTTTAAAAATTCCACTTATAGGCTAAAATATGATTTCTTAAGTTTTCTATATGATGAATATATTTTCTTAGAAACTTTAAGTAATTGATCGTAGGTTAGTTCACATACCTCTTCTTGGTCAGAATGACCAAGATGTTCATCTACCATCAAACACAAGTTTATTATCTCCTCTTCAGCTTTAGTCTTAAAGGAGTTAGATATAGAATCTTCCCATAAAGCCATTGAATTTGCTTCTTATTCTTCATGTACTTTTTCTCCTCACTATTCTCCTTACTTGGGTGAGCCTTAAGTGTAGGACAATCAGCTTTTACATATCCTGGCTTTCTACATTCAAAGTAAACCATATTAAAAGAAACTTTAAACTTCTTGCTACTCTTATCTTTGTTCCATTTATGATGGTGCTTTTGTTTCTTCCTTAGAAAGCTTTTGCATTGCCTAATGATTAAGGAAACATCATCACATTTCAGACCCAGAAGAATCAATATCCGTATCATTAGCCTTCACCGCCACAATTTTCTCCTTCTTTTTCTCACCTACATTAAGTTATCTTTAATTCACTCCTTGCTCGTAAGAAATAAGTGATCCAAGTAAGTTATCAATATTATAAATATTCAAATTCTTAGATTCAATGATAGTAGTTATTTTAGCATCATAGGAAGAGGGTAAGCATCTCAAGATTTTTTTAACTTTCTCATAGTTAGTGAATTCTCTTCCTAAGGCATGCACGGAGGTGACAATTTGTGTAAACCTAATATATATTTCAGATATTGACCCACTAGGTTTCATGAGAAAGAGTTTATAGTCGTGAAGTAAGATATTCAATCTGGATTGCTTAACCTTAGTTGTGTCTTCATAAGTAATATATAATTTATCCCAGATTTCTTTTCTAGTTGTATAGGTTGAAACATGCATATAATATTCAGATTTTAGTACAGTGAAAAAATAGTTTAAATATTTTGCATTAAGTTATGCTAAATCCCCATCATCAAGAGTGTATTTAATAAACAAAAGATCGGTTTTGATGCCATTAACTTTACATGATAGTGCAGAAAAACCTTCTTTAACAAGCATCCACATACAATAATCTATAGATTGTAAGAAAGTGGACATGCGAGTTTTCTAGAAATCAAAAGGTATATTATCAAAAAGAGGTGGTTTAGTAATTGAATAACCTTCCATAATATTTCTATTACCAAATTTAGCCATCAATTGAAATTCAAAAGTTATCTAAAACTTAATTTATGAATCCCGCTCTGATACCACTTAAAAGTTCGTTAGGATTGTTAATACCTAATGAACTAGCCTGAGGCTAACCAAGAGGGTGGGTGAATTAGTAATTTTTAAAATCCTTAAACAAAAAGCATAATCTTTTTAAAAATATTTTAAAATGTTAAACCAAACGATCATCCATAAAAAAATAAAGTGCAAAAATTAAAATTTGGAAATGTAATAAGAAAGAACACACCAGATTTTATAGTGGTTTGGTCAACTTGACCTAAGTCCACTCCCCGAAGCCTCTCCTCCAGGTATTGCACTAAAATAATAGTGACACTCCTTTTGCTCCCACAGAAAAGAAAAGAAGCCTTTACAAACTTCTTTTTATCAACCCCGATGAGGCAGAGAACCCATACTCCTTTTGCTTCCACCTGAAACAGGCAGAGAACCTTGACTCATTTTGCTTCCTCCTAAAGTAGGTAGAGAACCTTGACTCTTTTTGCTTCCTCCTGAAGTAGGCAAAGAACCTTGACCTTATGCTGATGAAGACCTCTCTAGAGCCACCAAGGAACTAGAGATAATGACTGGAGAAGATGACTCAGATCCTTGCTTGTGGCAACCTTTATGAACCCCTCATAAACTCCCCCTACAAGATCCTCTCTCTCTCTCTCTCTCTCTCTCTCTCTCTCTCTCTCTCTCTCTCTCTCTCTCTCTCTCTCTCTCTCTCTCTCTCTCTCTCTCTCTCTCTCTCTCTCTCTCTCTCTCTCTCTCTCTCTCTCTCTCTCCCAAGCTCTCCCTCTCCTTCTCTTGGCTCTCTCGGCTTAGGGCACCAGCAAAAGACCTCCTCTTGAATAAATAAGAGATCTTATAAATAAGGGCTTAAAATTTGCCCTTAATTTGCAACTTGCCGTTAAAGATTATCCAGGATGATCGATTGATCGTCCTATACAATCAATATATTTTCAACCCTTTTAGCCAGGATGATCAGGGAGGGTTAGATGATTAGAAGCCATATTTATTCTAATAGTCCAGTATAAAGTGGACATCATCTTGTATGATTACTTCAAAACCTATATAACATCCAACACATCATTCTTGTTGTTCAGAAGATATATGTTGGACGATGACAAAATATAATGTATTAGCTAGGATGATTCTTGAATTTTCCCATATGATTAGTTAAAAATTAGGGATTTTTGTCCAACATATCATTCTGGTGGTCTAGTTGATACACCTAGATGTTGAAGAATTTTAACTGATCGTCCAACATATCATTTTGGTCATCCAAGTGATCCAGGGGAACACTATGGTTTTTTTAACTAATCATCTAGGATGATCCTACGATCGTCCGGGATGATGTGATCAATCAATTAAACCTTAACTACTTACCTTAATTATATAACGAATTTAGGCATGATTGTAATGAATCACCTAGGATGATATGGGATCATTCTGTATGATTTCTAAAAATAATATCATACCTAAAAGAGTTTTGTAACTGATTCTTTCTCATTTGAGCCTATTGTTTAGGATGATTTTAATATCATCTATGATGATTTGCATAATTTGATTATCTTAGCAAAAATGCCCTAATTAGGATTTCTATTTTTAACTAATCATCAAGGATGATATTTTGATCATCTTATATGATATGATAAAAATTTAAAAAAACTCTAATGTCTATAGATTTCTCCCCCTGAGTGTGTATGTGCAAGGTTACTTAGAATCAGGAATCACCTTATTATATTTTACTCAAGAAAAGGTAAAACACTAGAATTACACTTACACACTAACTCACTCCTAATCTATCCAATCTTGAGCTAGCTTGATTTACATTTGACCTTGTGAACCAGAAAAGTTAGAAGGCAAGGTAAAATAGAGAAATAGAAATGCCATAAATATTTGCTATCAATAAAATTATAATTCTTGAATCTAGGTTTATAACAAATTCTAGGAGATGCTAAGGAGGCATAATTATTATCTTTTTTTTCTCTAACTAAAAATAAAATCTTATCTTTTATGACACCTACTAAAGAATCTGGGTAGAGTTCAAACGAGCTAGCTTATCTAGCCTAAACCTAGGTCCCATCAGACTTTAGGAGATTAAATTGGAAAGGGTCATATTGTTGAGATCTAGAGTTCACTTGATGAAAGTAGGAAATGATATAAGGAGATGAGTAGCATAAACTATTGCAAGATATAGATTTAGCAAAATAATTATTAGTATGCTTGTTATTTTAATAAGGGCCTTATTAGTATGTTCACGAATGGTCAACTATTTTAGGGTCTTGAGAGAACCTTTCTCCATGCAACGGCATCCTATAAACCTTACAAAGGGCCTACTTCAATAGCAATAATTGCATCATTAGAAGAGGTGAGGAGGAGTAAAGAAGGATAGCTTCTATTTTTATTTTATTTCATTTTTTTATTTTTATTTATTTTTGTTATTTTTTATGTTGAAATGCAACTTTTTAAGGGGTCCAAGAAATTATGTATTATTATATATTTTGAACTTAATTTTATTATTTCATTTTAAATATTTCAAATTGCACTTTTAAATATTAATTATCATATTTTATAATTACTTGCATTAAAAAATTTTTGAACTATAAAAAAAAGAAAAATAATAACTTAGTTGATAAAAAGTGCACCAAAATGGAAAATAACAAACTTAAGCAACATATTTAATAACTAATAATTTCATCAAAACTAATACCACACATACATTGACCATCTCAGGGGTTCACATTCCACTCTTTCTGATCGCTCTCTCTCATCATTCTTACAGGAGAATTTAACATAAACTACCTTAAACTCTGAGCCTCAACATGGTCTATGCTGGAATATTATCTCCCATGATCTTCAATGGAATCAAGTTAGTTGTAGTCAATGAATAAAGATTCCTCTAGCTTTAAATATAGCTCATCAACATAATCAAGTGCCTTTGCATCAAACCTACACTTTCCCCATGATAACTAGTAAAGGGGTGCATAATATGTCTGTTATAATTGATATAATAAGCCTTTTTTAAATAATGTTATATTACATTAAATTATGAGTAATCAAATATGTAGAATTTTGAGGGCACACATATAAGCAACCTTACTTATTATTATTTGATCACCTGGAGACTTGGGGGAGAATGTTTGAAGAGGTTATTCAGGAATATTTAGTTTGTAAAGGGAAGCCCACGACTGATACCAACTCATATATATAGCCAACTCCTCCCTTTTATTTCCTACTGGAACAATTGACATGAAAAGTAAATACTTATTTTTTCATAAAGTTATGTGGTTCAGGTAATATCATGTCCAGTCAACATCTGCTCTTCCATGCCCATCAACATGCCTTAAGGTTCTTTCGATGGAGTGTATATATAAGTACTAACACCACCCAACTAGTGCATCACCAAATCTACCATGTGCGAATCAACCCACTTTCAGCTAATCAATTAAACCCAAGCTCTACGTATCTCTAATGACTTCTGGCATATTAGATATAGCCTTGCAATAACTTCCTTTGTATATGGTGTCATCGTAACCTATTGAAAAAGGGTTTGGCTAAATGAGTTTTAACATGATAAAGTTATGCATGCTTATAAATTATGAATTTTTTAATGCCTGGCTCTAAAAGAGTCTATCAATCTCATCCTGATAAAGAAAATCAAGAAAGAACATAAATTATAGGGTGGTGATAGCAAATAGCTCCATTACCTAATAAGAAAAATGCTCTTGATCCACCATTTTTGAGTGCGATAGAAGCCTTCCTATAACATTCATATGAAGTAAATGCTTCCTCTAATTGTAAGTGGTCATTGAGTCTTGGTTGTTGAGTAAGTTTTCCATATTTGTGAACCATTGTAGAGAAGGGATATGCTAACAAAAAGGGGAGAAGTGTAAGGTGTCAGTGAGAATATGGAAATGACACCTTTATTTATAATCTTGGTTCATTCATATTATAAAATCAAGGGATCGTAATGTCCGATCAAGTACTTGTAAAATATCTCATCATAAATGTATAGTAAAATTGTACATTATGATTGGGGATCATCTAATATATTTAGCAAAATTTTGATCATCTCTAGGAGCCATCAATATAACTCATTGACCATATAATCCTATAGTATGATGAGTAATTTGTATAGTATGATTAGTAATAATTAATTTTCCAATACATTTATAATTTGATCATTATTATTCTACAATAGTCAAATCCTATATGTATAATATTGTATAATGTGAAGAAAATTTTAGGGTCTTGTGTGATGATCAGGGATAGCTTTAAAGGAAAAGTACATGATGACACAATTTTTATATGAGGTTTATTATTCAAAACCAAAAACTAAATCCAAAATCTCAAACTAAAACTCAAGGCTAGTAGCCTAAGTCCCATAACCCTTTTTGGGTAATATTTTAATCACCGCAAAACTAAAACAAATGAACTCCAATTCATGATTCTTTAGTTTCATATTGATTAGGCATATCTCTAAGGTTAATCCTCCAAATTTTAGAGCAATTTTAACTCTCTAACCACCAAAATTGAATTGATATCTAAATGCTATAAAACCTTTAAATATTTATAACCCATACCACTGGAACATGCACCATTTGGAATTTGACCTTGAGAACCTCTCTAAAACCCTTGAACATGCCCATGATCACTCTCTTCACATTTTAAAATAAAACTAAACTTTCGTGGATCATAGTTGACCATGGTTCTCCATGTGCCCACTAAACCCTGAAATCCCTAAAGAAAAAAATTAAACAATCTCATAACCTTCAACTTGGACCAATCAAACTAAGACATAAAACATCTTCTAATGCATTCTAAATGTCATTTGGAGTGTATTGAACAAAACCCCCAGAACTGGTTTGACTTGGTAGTCCAAGTCAACCAAGATTGACAAAAAGCCCCATAAGGGCCCAACTATGCATTTCATGTGATGAGACCTTGCCATTGTATAAGACCACCTACATTGGGGACAAAATGTCATTTTGAACTTATTGGACCTAACCCCAACCCTTGGTTTGGCTTGGTTGACCAAGTTAATAATTATTGACCAAATAAATAATGCACTTAACAAAATCTAAATTCAATGTTGTAAGCATCATCAAACCAAATCAAACTCCCAAAATTATTCCAATGCATACTCTATGAATACCTAACACCTTCATGTGTCAAACCCCACTGGTTTAACATGGTTAACCCATTCAGAGTGGTCAAAACGCATGCATACAATCGATCCTTCATGCGAACATAAACCCTTACCCTTAAATCCCTTAAAGTTTATTCCTATAGCATGCATAACTCCCGTGAGACCCTTCCCAGGAAGATTAGACTGTCTAAGTGGTCAACAAGTCAACAAAACCAAAAAAAAAAAAGTTAAATGGGTCAAAATGGATAAACCCCATCAAGCATCCAATTTCCTTCAAAAATGTTTTTGCATAAGCCACTTAATTCATCCATAAAGCAACTCTAAAATCAAGCCCAATCCATTGTTTAACCAAAAGAGGTACATATAGTACCCATTCCTCATGTCAGCCAACCCAAACCACTCACATACTTACTGGCAATACCCTGGCTCCTAACCACTGAGGATGAATGGAAAGCATTAAAGGGTCTTTCCAATCGATCCCATCCATCATAACAAAAAATTATGGTTTAAAATAACCAAATGCATAAAAAACCTTCATTCTAATCCAATTCATTCTCTCAACTTCCTCCAACCCCCAAATCTTCTTCCCTTGCCTCTTCAGAGCTTCCTCTATCTTCTTAAAGTTTCTACCCACCATTCCATAACCTTTAAATCCCCCATCAGTGAAGAGAGAGAAATAGAGAGAGAAAATGAAGATTTGAATCTATCTTTCAATATAGTAATAACTAGCCCTTGGAGTCTTCTACAAAGTTGAAGAGGACTTCTCCATTAGCAAAATAAGCCTAAAATTGAAGAAATTTATTCTCTGGTTGGTATGTTACCTTTATTTATTTTCAAATTTTAATTTGAAGTTACTCAAATCCTTAAATGCATGGAGCCTCTAAACACTAGGCATTAAAATTTTAGACAACCAAGAGCATATGTTTCAAATTTCAGAAATTTTGGATAATTATTTTGAAAGATATGAGCATTCAATGCTTCAGTTCATTTTGAACTAATCTAACCAGATCGATTTAGACCATCTGATCGTACGATCGAAAGATCTGGATTACCCAGACCATGTGATGGGGGAAGGATTCAATTGTGCATAATCTGAAGAACTGCATGGGTGACATGGTCGAATATAGGTTGCCTGTTCTTTGCTAATTGAATTCAGCGGGCAGTTCAGTCCACCAACATGCATAAAAGGGTTAACCACTATCCAAAACCTATCCTGGGATGTGGCACCATGTCGCCACTTCAACCAGTCATTGCCAATGATTAGAATCGATGATGATGAAAAATAAAAAAAATTGATTAAATGCTCAAATCTTCACAAATTCATAGAAAATGTAATTTTCTAACATATTTAGTGTTTTTTTACTCACTGGAAGAGCTAGGCAATTCTTGAGCGACGATGAGCGACGAAAAGATCTTCATGATTTTGGCAGAATCCGTGGAGGTCGATGGTTCTCCGTCGGCCTGGATGGCCAACGGAGGGTCTTTGAAGAATCAGAGTAGAGATATGATAGATTCCAAGATGGGTTTGATGGATCTTAGCTAGATTTCAGTTCTCCTTACATCAGCTTCTGATTTTGTCTATGATTCTTATTCAGAGGCTAAATTATTGATTGGAGATGAATTCTTAAATGGTTGTTTGGCTTTGAAAAGCCCTGAGAAGTGTTTTTGGAAATTATCATTTAATTTTGTCTGGATTTCTTAATAACATTAATTTAGTTCTTAGATATGGTATTTCCTGGTTTTTGACGATTAAACGTGGGATTTTTATGAGGTGGATTCGGCTGTTACTTGGAGAGTTTTGGATTGAAAATTTTCAACTGAGGAATGAAATTTTGGTTGGGACGGATCTGTTTAAAGATCTTTTGAGCAATTTTTTTTATTTTTTCTTCAAGATTCTTAGAGATTTGGATATATGGTTTTTGAAGAAACTTGTTATTGGTTTTGAGGCCATTCTTACAATTTCGAGTGGATGCTCTGATAAAGCCAAAGTTAGTGAAGTGAGTATCCTTATGATGGATAGTTTTTGGGACTATATTTGGAAAGAGGTTTTTGGTATTGCCATTATTATTTTTTTGATCCATGAGGATCAAGGTTTGTTTGAGGTCGTCTCTCGGCCTATTGGAGCTTCTTACTGTGGATCGACTTTGTTGAGGTGGTTATTGTTTGATGTCAGTAATGATGAGGTGGTTGTTTGGTCTATTTCTTTTCAGTTGTTCTTTGAAGATCAAGTCTTTTTAATTAAAGATTTGAAGGACTTGAAGATTTTTGGTTTCTCTCTTATCTATGTGATGAGAATGGTTATGTTTATCAGTTTGGTTGGCTTTGGCATTGATGAGGCCTATTATTGGCTTCTTGAGGTGGTGTTCGATGTTATGGCTTTTCATTGGATTATCACTGGTGTTGTTCTTGCCAGTATGATGGATGTGATGATGATTTTCAGTTCATAAGACTTAGCTTGTGAAGAGGTTGTTTGGAACTTGTTGGACTCTAAGATTGATGAGGGTCAGGAAGTTGTTTGGATTTCTGGTTTAGAAGATTTTTTTCATTTTTCTTGTAAATAGATTTTTCATCTTACACCTTTTTAAAAGCACTAAGATGAAATATGGGATTTTAACTAGGTTTTATTTTCCATCTTTTGGGAAAGCTAGGATACTAACTAACCTCTTAGGTTATTTTAATATTTGGTATCCCCATCACCCCAATGGATCTAAAATGGAATTTAGTAATCGCATATCCATTATGATAGTTTTAAAGGGTTTGCTTTTGCTTTTTATATTGTATAAGGTTTTCTTCTTTTAATGCAATTTGTATTTCTTCAAAAAAAAAAAGGAAAAGGCTCAAGCCCTATTATTTTCTAAAAATATTTTCAATTCATTTTAATCTACGTATTTTGAGAAATTCAAACATGTTTAAAAATAATTTTCCTTAATTTATCATTATCGAGTGGTCAAAACAGGGTTTAAATTTTGGTGCAACATTTTTTGGCATTTAATAAATCCACAGTATTTTTGTAGGTTGTGGTGTGCTCAGGATTGTTGTGAAATAAATTTCCAAGGAAATGGGTGACCCATAACTTTAAAAATTTATAACTCTACAAATAGGTGGGATCTTTATGTTATTTTTCTCTGGTGTGTTTTTGTAAGTGTGAGGATTAGCCAGGCCAAATTTAAAACATGTTGGAACACTGCTAACAGCAAGGAAAATAATTAAGCTCTTTTGTTACAGTCCATGACCCCTAGCCTAAGATTTTGATGAAGAAAAATAATGTCGATTGAATTATCTCATTATTCATTGAATATTGCTCTTGTCTGTGAGCTCTAATATTTCAGGGAGATCATATATTGCTCAAGACAACAGAAGACTCGAGATTGGGTAGAATAGGATGTGAAGTCTATAACTTTGTTTTTTTTTTTTAGTTTTTCTTTTCTTGAGTATGGCCACAAAAAAGTGCATTCAAATTGAGAAACCATGCACACACACACAGGGGGAGTAATTTTTTGAAGGAAAAATTTATTATTTTTTGTAGATCATACTATACGAGTTTAAATCATACTGTTTAAACTTATGTGGCTCATCAGCTATTCTATGTGAACAAATTGTACTGTACAATAACCATCATAATGTACGATTCATTTTTAATTTGAAACCCTAGCCACCAGATTAATTTAAGTAAATTTTTAAATCATTGAATTTTGAATTGATCGTACCGTATGAATATTTGAATACTTACTTAAATTACCCCCCCGTAAATAGTCAATTAAATAAAGGCTTAATTACTTATTGGTGATCATACTATATGACATAGTTTATACCGTATGATGAATCAAGGCTATTTTTTTATCGTCCTAAAGATTATACCAAACAATCCCTAGATTTTTGAACTAATTATACCGAACAATGTATACATTGTACCGGATTAACTGAAGATTTCAATTGATTATACGATACAAGTTAGATCATACAGGATGATGAATAGAGATAAATATTAGTAATCTCAGCATTTGTCCAAAAAGTTTCCTGTTTGTACTCCTTCATACTAGGACAAAAGCTATTTTGAATAGATTGTATTGTACGATCTTAGATCATACTGTGTAAACAAAAATGGCTAAATTAAAAATTTTACTTTTTCTTAGAACCTAATATTTAAGTATTGCTTTTGTCTTTTGAATGAACAGAGAGGAACATGACTATGGAAGGTAACTATTGAGAG
The DNA here is from genome assembly GCA_016618105.1 of Dendrobium huoshanense. NCBI lineage: Eukaryota > Viridiplantae > Streptophyta > Magnoliopsida > Asparagales > Orchidaceae > Dendrobium > Dendrobium huoshanense. The sequence goes on along the minus strand of CM028345.1, from coordinate 18,585,455 downwards.
GGATCAACTTGAAGGGATTTAGGGATTCTAAGAGGAAGGAGAAGGTGAGTTTGTGAGGGAGAAAGAGTGTGCGGGGATCACTTAATTGCTCATAACCTGTTGTATGCTTTCTCCTCCTGTGGCCCGGGTAAATCTTATGGGAGCTCTCTAGGGGAGAGCCTTCAAGGTCAACATCCTCAAAGGTCCTCTACCTTCTCCAAGAGGGAAAAAAAAGAGAAGGTCTGTTATCATCACTGGAAGGGAGATATAGTGTTTGGTACTCCGCCACATCGGAGAAGGAGAAAGTGAGGTTGTGTAAAGGCTTCTCCACCTTGCTGTGGGGGAAAAAAGAGAATTACTTTTGAGTAGTGAAATTCACAGAGTGGAGGACACCAGGGAGTGGATGTAGGTCAAGTAACCGAACCATTATAAATCTTCTAGTGTGCTTTTTCTATTTACCACACATTATTTTCTTCTTACATCTTATAATTGCTATAACTGCTTGGTGAGAATTCTACTTTATAACTTTATTGTGATATTTAAAATTTCATCAACAATGTTGTAATCTTGTTTAAATCCTAGCGTTCATTTCAAGTTAAGTTATTTTTTAAAATCACAAAAAAAATTAGAAATCCTATTTAGAATTTTTTTTTCAAAAATACAAATTTACCCCCCTCTTGGTACATCTTGTACTTTCATTTGGTATCAAAGCGGGGTTTCAAAAATAGTTTTTTATAAAATCTTAAAAAATTAATCGTGTCACACTTTGGTAATTATAATATTGCAGAGGGTTATTCTATAACTTGTCCACCCTTATTTGATAACATATCGTCTGAATTTCATAAAATTTAAATGTCTATATTTTTACAATCCATAGACTATTGCATGTGGATGTTGGTACAATAAGGTTACGTTGCACCTTTTAAATTTGTGAATGACATTAAAACTCAAATAGAATTTAGTAAATGGAGCAAAGAGGATAGGGATCTAGCCTAATTAAATCCAAAGTTCTTGAATTATTTCTTTTGTGCATTAAAATCAGAAGACTACGTGAGAGTATCCACCTATGCTACTGGTAAGGAGATATGGGATAAATTATGTATCAAGTACGAAGGAACTAGTGAGGTTAAACATTCTAGATTAAATATCTTATTGCATGATTACAAACTCTTCTGCATGAAACCTAGCAAAACTATATCTGACATGTAGATTAGGTTAAACCAGATAGTGACATCCTTACATGCACTAGGTAGAGATATATTTAATTCTAAAAAATTTAATAAAATTTTGAGATGCTTACCTAGTTCTTACGATATTAAAATCACTGCAATTTCTAAGTCTAAGGATTTAAACGTTTATTCAATTGACAATTTACTTAAGTCACTCATTGCTTAAGTCAAAGGAAAAATGATGTAGGTGAAAAGAAGGAGCAAATGATGGCTCTAAAAGAAAAAAACTAAGAAAGTAAAAGTTTTGCAGTAGAGGAAGATGATGATATAGCCTTGATGACCCAATAATTCAAGAATTTTTTGAAAAGAAAACAAAGGCATCATCAAAACAACTGGAATAAAGGTAAGAGCTCAAAGAATAAAAATGTTTCATCTAACACAATCTGCTTTGAGTGCACAAAATTAGCTCACCTCCAAGCTGATTTCCCCAATGTAAGGATTCATCCAACTAAGGAGAAGGGTGAGGAGAAGCCAAAATATAAGAAAGGGAAGATGAAGACATAAAAGGCATTTTAAGCATACTCTGCCTCAGAATCATCATAAGAAGAAACAGATGAGGAGGTAATGAATTTGTGTCTAATGGCTAACGATAATATTGATCAATCAAATCAAGATGAGGTATGTCAACTTTCATATGAAGATATGTTGGTTATTTCTAAAAAAATCTATGATTCGTATATAAAGTTAAAGAAAATGCATGCTAATCTTAACATTGAATTTAGTTCTTTATAAATAGAGCATGCTAATTTAGTTAAAGAATATTATGGTTTAGATAGAGATCATATGTCCTTGCTTGATGAGTTTGATGCATTAAATAAGAAGAATATTAAATTATCTTATGCACATGATTCCTTGAAGATATTACGTATTGAATAAAGAAAAAGAGTTGAAGAAATTAGATGAACTTGTATGGGAAATAGATAACAATGAACTTCAGCTAAGAGTGAAAGTGGTAGCAAATAACTATGAAAATAACACGTTGAAAGTAAAACTCATAGCATTTGAAAAAAAAATAAACCATCATCCCCATTAGCCAAAACAAGCAAACCCCCGGCATTGCATGCATCACATAACTTTAAGAAGAAGCATCACCACCCACATAGGTTAGTGAACCTATTTCCTAGTGTTAGGTGCTTCTCTTGTGGCATGCTAGGTCATATAACCTACAGTTGCACAATTCCCCATACGACACACCTAGTGTGGAGACCTAAATTGTATTCATCATAGCATAATATGCATTCATCTCATTCATACAAGCATAAGAAGGAACCCAAACTAACTTGGGTTCACAAATCTAACCTTTGAATGAATTTATAATGATGCTCTCACGAAATACCTAGTGAGAGCTTGTGGTACCTAAATAATCGTTGCTCGAGTCATATGACTGGAGACATGAAGAAGTTCATTACATTAGAGACCAGGACAGGAGGCAAAGTGACTTTAGGAGACAACACCACCAAGAAAGGGGTGGGTTCAGGTATTCTTGGAAATGCAAAAATTGTTTAATTGAAATTTTTTTATTAATTGATGGTTTAAAGCATAATTTGTTAAGCATTAGTCAATTGTGTGACAAAGGTTTTGATATAAAATTTCTTTCCTATAAATGCTTAGTTAGCTTAAATGATGAACTTGTATTAGAAGGAAAATGAATAAACAATGTTTATATCTTAGATCTTAATTATATTAAAAATTTAAATTTCACTTTCTTTAAAAATAATAATGGATGAATCTTAGCTATGGCATAGGAGACTATGCCATGCTAACATGAAAACACTCAAGAATATCACTTAGAAAAACCTAGTTAAATGCATACCTAAGTTAGACTTCACTAAGGACCATCTATGTGATGCTTGCCAACTAGGAAAATAAGTAAAATCATTATTTCTTTCAATCAAGGATGTGAATACATCTAGGCCAATACAAATCCTTCATATGGACCTATTTGGTCCCGTTAGCATGGCTAGCCTAGGTGGGAAACATTATGGATTTGGGATTGTAGACAACTTCTCTAGATTCACTTTGGTAAGATTCCTAGTACATAAAAATGAGTCGTTTGAGAAATTCAAAAATTTCTCCACTTAGATTCAATAGAAATTAGGGTGCGAGATCACAAAAATATATAGTGATCATGGTGGAGCGTTTCAAAATGTAATATTTGAATCCATACAATGCCTTTTTCAATTTAAACACATGATTAGGGAATTTAGAATTTTCAAAACTAGGAGGTTAATCAACATAAATATCTTCTTCTCTCACCCGATTCAAAAAGGCACTCTTGATATTCATCTAAGATAATTCAAATCTTTTATTCCACTATTGATGTCTCCTTTACTTCCTTTTTAGAAAACTCCTAAATTGCCTTGTCATCAAGGCAATGTCATATTCATCCTTAGGCTGAGATTGATCACTTTCTGAGTAATCCACCTTCAATGCTATATTCTTCTCCTTTTTCGTCTCACCTACATCAATCTATCTTTGAGTCATTCATTCCCATTAAGTAATTAATGATCCAAGAAGATTGTCAATATAATAAATATTTAAATTTTTAGAGTTTGCAATAGCAGTTATTTTTGTATCATAAATAATAGGAAAACAATTAAGTATTTTATTCACTTTCTCAGTATTCATTAGTTCCCTACCTAAAGCATGCGATGAGGTGACTATTTAAGTGAAGCATGTATAAATATTACAGATTGATTCATTTAGTTTCATGTGAAATAGTTCAAGATCGTGTAATAAAATCTTAAATTTAGATTATTTCACTTTGTTAGTCCCTTCATATGTGATAAAAATTCTATCCCAATTTTCTTTTCCATTTTTATATATAGAAATACGCATGTAGTCTTCAGATTTAAGTGTGTAGAAAAAATGTTTAAACATTTTGCATTTAACTAAGATAAGTCTCATTCTTCTACAGTCCAATCAATAAATGGTGCTTCAATTCTAATTCCATCTATGAGTCTAGTTCATCAAGTGTATCCTTCCTGTATTGAAATCCATATGTGACAGTCGAGCGATTGAAGAAAAGTAGACTTATGTGTTTTCCAAAAAATTGAAATGGATATTATAAAATAATGGGGGTCTAGTGATCGAAAACCTTTCAGGTGTATTATAGTTTCTAAAGGTAGCCATGATCATTTTCAAAAAGTCATCTAAACCTTAATTTTTAAAAGTATACTCTGATACCACTTAAAAAGTCTGTATAGATTGTTAGACCAAATACAGTTGTCCCAAGGCTAACCAAGAGGGGGGTGAATTAGTTGTTTTTAAAATCACTTGGAATTTCTTATATAAAACCATTTTCTAATTTTTTGCACAAAGAAAATTTTTATCAATTTAAAATTTTTTCAACCACAAAAATTTAAACACATAGAAAAGTAAAAATGCAATAAAATAAGAACATATAAATTTATAGTGGTTCAGTCCAACTAGACCCATGTCTTCTCCCTGAAGACTCCCTCTTCAGGTATTACATTATTACCAAAGTGACTCTCCTTTTGCTCCCACAACAATATGGAGAAATCCTTTATAATTACCCTCTCTTCCACCTATCCCTAGTGTGACAAAGTACCACCGTTCTTTCATACACTCCAAGTGTCGATAGAGTACCATCGTCCTTTAACACTATCCAGTATCAGCAAGGTACCATCATCCTTCCACACACTCCAAGTACTAGTAGAGTACCATCATCTTTTCATACACTCCAAGTGTCGGCAGAGAACCGGATCTTCTTCAAAGATCTTCTCTAGAGCATCTTCAAATAAGGAAGAGATTTTCCATAATTATAAATAGATTCTCACCTTTGAGTAACCTTGTGAACCCTTTACACTCTCCACTTACAAGAACTCTCTCTCAAACACTCTCCAAAATCACTCTCTCGCATGCTCTCCAAGGAAATATGATGAAGGATTTTGTCCATCATCAATTTATAGGACCTTTTACATGAAAGACACAAAAGACTATCCATAAAACAAAAAATTTTCAATTTGATCATCCACGATCGTACATTACGATCAACGATCGTACCTATGAACAGTACAAAATTTGCTTGTATGACCTAGTATGATCCAATTTTGTACTCTGATTAATCTGTGTTCAAACTTACATCGTATAGTATGATCAGTTCAAATTTGAACATATTCATTTGGTATAATTCAGCATGAAATGATTTTGTACTCTGAACATACTATAAAATATTCAAATCATATAATATGATCTATTTTAATAAAACCATGTTTCATTTGGTAAAAAAATGGCCTCAACCATTTCATACTCTGGAAGTTATCTGTATGATCCAATGATCGTATAGTATGTACAGTTCAAAAATTTACCTGTTTTTCTGGATGAAAATATACACAATCATTTCATACTCTAGACGTCATCTCTATGAACCTAACATCGTACAATATGAACAGTTCAAAAAAAAATTAGGAGTTCATCTTGATGAACTTGTATCTATCTATTTTGTACTCTAGAAGGTGTACATATGAAGCTAAATTTGTACAGCATGAACATGACTTTGAAAATTTTCCTAGCATGGTTCGATTAACTGATTTCTATAGGTATGCTAAAGCCAAATCATCCCATATAATCTAAAATTATACAGTATGATTAATTTTTAAAAGTTACAAATTTTTACAATCCCCTAGTGTATGAGTGCATGATTACCCAGTTACTATCACACTCTCTCAGACTCAAGAAAAGTATAAAAAGTACAGACTCCAAAAATAATAAACCCTAATCTAATCTAACTTAAAGTCTTCAACTGGCTAGAGTATGATTTTCTTAAAATGTTAATACATATAAACAATAAAAGAAATATATCTAATATATATTAGAAGAAATAGTAGTCAATAAGATAATATTTTGGAATCATAAAAAACACACATGATAAGAAAATATAGTTATGAAAACTAAGTTTCAATAATATAAACTAGCATAGGTCATACATCCTTAGTGGATTCTTTAGACCTCTTCCAAACAGGTTAAAGTCATCGAATAGGGCTCTAAAATACAACTTTGGATAGGTCATACATCTTTGATGTATTCTCTTGACCTCTTCCATATAGGTTAACATTATTGAGTATGGCTCTAACATACAACCTCGGATATGTCATACATCCTTGATGGATTCTCTAGACCTCTTCCACACAGGTTAATGTCATAGAGCAGGGCTCTGACATACAACCTCAGATAGGTCATACATTCTTGGTAGATTCTCTCAACCTCTTCTATATAAGTTAATAGGGCTCTAACATATAACCTCGGATAAGTCATAACTCCTTAGTGGATTCTCTCGACCTCTTCCATATAGGTTAATATGGTCAAGCAGGGATTTGACAATCAATCTCATATAAGTCATACATCCTCAATGGATTCTCTTGATCTCTTCCATATAGGTTAACATCATCGAGCAAGGCTCTAACATACAATATCACATATGTCATTCATCCTTGGTGGATTACCTTAATCTCTTCCATAGAAATCAACAACATCAAGCAATGCACTGAGTGGACTATATTCCCCCTAAAAAAAGCTTTCATGAAAGTGATTGATAAATTCATCACTCATATAAAGGCCTTAGCAGTCTAAACATATCTTAAAAAAATATGAGGTGCAATATATCAAAATATCTCTTAAAGATGCATAAATAATTCAACTTCTTATAAGGGACAAGTTCTCAACTTCATATACAATATCAATGGTGTTACATAAATATAAATATGAGATTCAAATGTATATTTATTCTCATTATAAGTTAAAATTAAAAAGTACATTAGCATTATCCATACAAGTAAATTACTTTAAGCATCAAACAACTTCAAAATGGTCAAATATCCTTAGTGGATTCAAGCATCCACTAAGTTGACACTATAAGTGTGTCGCGAGACTAATAACCTAGCACACTTCTTTGACCCCTTGAATCATGGATAGCTAATGTCAACACACTTCTGCATAGATGCATATTACCTTAGTAATGCCACTGGCCACCCACTATTATCTACCCTTCATCAGATGTCTACTAGTTGTCCTTTACTTTATAATAGTCATCATCAACTTCTCGCTCAACTACTCATAGAAGCATACCCTCCAACTTTCTCCTTCAGTTCTCCACTTGATTTTTAACTGCCAATGGACTTCAACTCGATAATCCATCACTGATGGACTTCTGCTCAAATAGAATTTAAATTCTCCATATCTACTAATAACTTTTGGTTCTCTCCTGAGTATTATTGCCACTAGATCTTCTCAAATCATCATCGTATGTAAGAAGCATTTGATCTTCTTCTATCAAGGATAATATAGTGGGAGAGTAAGCTCTTATCGTAACTTCTTCTACATAAGAGAGGGGCACTAAAATTTGAAAGGGGATGCCACCTATCTAAGATAGTGGAATGCCTCCAATGTAAGAAAAAAAACACAAGAGAAGGAAAAAGAAAGAAAAAATCTCCTTCTACATAAGAGAGGGGCACTGAAGCTTGGTGGGGGAATGCCGAATATTTCTGATATTGGAATGTCTCTAATGTAAGAAGAAGAACACATGAAAAGAAGAAAAGTAGAAAAAATCTCCTTCTACATAAGAGAGGATCACTAAAGCTTGATAGGGGAATGCCGCCTATCTCTGAAAGTGGAATGCCACTAATATAAGAAAAAGAGCACAATATAAAAAAATGAGGAAAACATCTTTTTCTACACAAGAGAGGGGAACTGAAGCTTGATAGGGGAATATTGCCTATCTCTGATAGTGGGAAGCCTCAAATTTAAGAAGGAGAATACAAGATAAGAACAAGGAGGAGAAAGCTCCGTCTACACAAGAGAGGGGCAATGAAGCTTTATAGGAGAATACCGCCTATCTGTAATAGTGAAATGCCTCCAATATAAGAAGAAGAACAAGAGAAGAAAAATGGAAGGATTTAAAAATTCAAACTTCTACACAATGAGAGGGGCCTTGAATTTGAGTAAGGGATGCCACCTACCAAAAATAGGGGAAGGCTTCAATAGTAAGAAAATTAGAATGATATAGGGGAAAGAAAAGCAACATTTATAAAAATTCTAACTTCTATATAAGGAGAGAGGCCCTAAATTTGAGTAGGGGATGCCACCTACCAAAAATAGGGGAATGCCTCAATTATAAGAAAGTTAGAATAAGATAAGAGAAAGAAAAGGAGTGACTACAAAAACTTTAACTTCTACACTTTTGACCTTCAAAAGGACACTGCTCGATAGGGGTAGAATGTAGAGGTTACGATCACATCATATTAAAGGATAAGATAGTTGCAGACCTTTTCGTTCTTTGTAAGCGAGCCAATAAGAGGGCATATTAGACCATATATATGATTTACTGATGAGGATAATGGCTTTCATCAACACACCTCGATGGGTAATAATATGCATGATCTAGTCGAGTAATGAGGTTTCCCTCACCCGATACATCAACTCGAGTGGGGTTTATTTGATGTGAAATTCTGTTTCCCACGGGCATAAGCCCCTGTGGTTAATTAAATTATAAGTTGGGGCCTAAGAAGACTCTTGATTAAGGATCATATATTATTCTCTCAAATGGGATTGGCACATAGGGAGGAGACTAGAAAGTTCTTACTCGAAGCGAAGGAAAGGGTTTAACTTGGCTTAAACAATATATACGGCTCACATCATCATCCGGAGGGACTAAGGTAATGAAAAGAAATTGGAGAAAAGAAAATAATATACTCAGAGCATACAAGACATAAAGATGGAGGTGGCATCATCCATGTGATGTAGATATATAGGATTTATAGCCTTTAAAGGATAGAATTTACCCATCGATCATATATACTATGAGGCACTAATAGTAGTATCCTTGAACCCTAGATCTAAAGTGGGTTTAGAGTTTTATACATAATACTAACATCTATATCCTAGCTAATGCATTCTAGACTTATATCTTGTCTGAAAAGAAAAGCTAGATAACTACCTAATCATATAAAATTCATGTTGTCCGGTCTTTATGAAAGATGGGTGAGTGATTTAGTTTTTTGAAAATTATGACTGACATATAGAGAGGTTCCTATGTGGCCTTGTACTTATATAGGGTAGAATGCTTCTAGAACTAATACAATATATGCTACTTAAAATATTCAAATCATGAATGCTTAAAATTTAAAAAGGTATATAAAAATATTTTTTTAGAAAGACCAGGTTTCCCCAGGTCCAACAACTCATCCTCATAAGTTGGATTATCTAGACTCTACCTATAGGCGGGAAAGTGTCTTCAAGAAAGGAAAGAGAAGGTGCATTAATATCCATGTGATCTCGGATGATTTTGACTATTCCCTAGATTGTTAGCTTTCTATGTTTTTTAAATCCTAAAATATTAAAATTTAATTATAATTATAAAATTGTTTTCCCTAAAGAGCCTAGTGAAATCAGGAACATACACTTGCAAGAAATAAACCTAGAAAAAATAAGCAATTTCTACGGTGCAAGAAAAGTAAACAAATTAATATAAATATTCACTAGAGTAAAAGAAAGTCCACGGCAAGTTACATATAAGTACAACATAGGGTTTGTAGAAAAGTAATAATGGCCAGCCTCATCGACAACAACCTAGATTTTAGTCCTACTGAATGAAGGAAGTCTTAAAAATAAGGTATTTTGTCTTCATCTTCATCTTCTTGTTCTTCTATAGATTACCATCCTTCAGTCTTCTTATGGTTCTTCTATTAGAAGGGTACCCAAAATCTCCTATAAAGGGACTTTATTTTTCCTTTGGATCCCTAATATTTGAAATGCCTTATTTTTGGAGACTTTCATAACTCAATACCTCAAATACAAATTACATCATGAAAAAAAAAAAAAAAGACTCTCCTACATGGTTATTCTAAGTAATAAAAACATCCCAAGTAGTTATATATAGAAAGTACTAATGCGAGTCACACTTAGTCATGCTCTCTTGTTTACTTTTGGGCTAAGTGGCTGAAGCACCTGTAAAAAACATATACATGATTTAATTATTATTTTAGCCCGCTTTATTAGCATTGCATGAGCATGGCCATATGTAGAAAACATTGTTAGTATCAAGATCGCCCCTAATCTATGCGTAATCTATCATATATCAGATTATAAAGATAATATAAAAAATAAAGCTCATTATCATATTAATCACAGAAAATCAAAGCAACCAGCCCACGTCCACATATAGAGCGTAACATCATAGAAATGGAAAAGGAAAAAACTGGCCTAACCTAGAGCTAGAAGTCTTGTCCTAGCATGTACTTTTAAAATATTTCTATATATATATATATATATATATATATATATATATATATATATATATATATATATATATATATATATATATATATATATATATATATATATATATATATATATATATATATATATACTTATAAATATATAAATTTAAAAGTAAAGTAACACAAAATAATTCAACATATATATACATATATATTTTGAGAGATCCACTGGTCACCCAAAAGAGATATGAAAATAATTTCAAAATAAATTTATAATTTGAAAACACTTAATATATTATTTAATTAAATAGTAATTAAGTATTAAAAGTTATTAAATAAATAATAATAAACAAAATTAAGCTTTTAATATTTGAAAAATAAATTTTAAACTAAAATACCTAATTGTTTTAAATTTTTAAGGTGTTTTGTGGATTTTTAGGATTTAAAATGAATTTATTATGAATTTTCAAAGTTTAATGTATTAAAATATGCTTAAAATACTTTTAAATAAATAATTATTAAATTAGATTAAATTAAATATGAAAAGTTCTCTCATATTTAAAAGTAATTTAAAATTAGTTTTTATAATATTTAAGAAATTATTTGAGTTTTAATTAAATTAAATATTAATTAAGTAATTAAATATTTAATTAATTAAAAAATATTTAAATAAAAGAAAAAACTTTTAATTTAAAATTAAATATTTAAAGGAATAACTCTCTGATTTTAAAACTCGCTGAACTTCTGCCCATCACCGAACTTCCGCATCACCTAACTTTCATCAAACTTCTACTCGACGTCTAAATTCTTCACGGCCACCAAGTGATATTGGGTTTCTACCCGGCCAACAACTAACGTCAAACTTCTATCTAACTGCCAACTAATGCCGGACTTCAACGCAGCTACCGATTAATGTAGGACTTCTGCTTGACCACCAACAGATGCTAGTTTTTCTGCCCGGCTACCAACTAAAGCCTAACTTTTGCACTACCTCCAATTGATGTCGGACCTTCGTCACCTTCCGACAACAATATTTCTGACCACTGTAGTCTAGCGACTATGGTCCTTCTGACCTCCTTTGCCAAACAACGATCCTTCTGACCTCCGTTGCCTTAACCTCTGTCACCTGTCGACTACAGTCCTTACGACCTCCTTCACCAAACAACAGTTTTTTCAACCTCCGTTGCCCATCGACTATGGTCCTTCCAACCAAACAAATATGTCAACAGTGATCCTTCGTATTCCCATCATGTAATGTACACCATATGATATACATCAAGTCAAGGCCTTCCCCCCATGGAAGGGCCTCATTTGTAATCGCCTACAAATAATAGTGGATTCATTCAAACTGTGTTAGACCTTGTGGTATTTCCCCTCTTTTTAGGAGTTTTCCATGTAAAAATCATGGTGTCACTTATGAATGATGCATCTTTTCTTTTTATCTATATGTGTACTGGATCTTCATACAAAGCTAAGACATTCAACATTATACTTCTCTACCACCGTGAATATTCCATGATGTAATAATTGTATATTTTTACAGAGAAATATACCTAAAAGTTCTTTTTGAATATAATCATCCCCAATGAGAGATAACTCATTAATATTGTGGAATGCTTATTAGAATCGTAAGTCATTCAAAACTTCAATGCAATTTTTTTTAGTTAGTTTATTATTAAATCCTACAAAAGTATATGAAAAATTTTAGTGTAAATCTTTCATATATATCATAAATATACTAGTAATAACTTACATTCTCAAAAGTCTAAATATTTTTTTATTATTAATTATTAAATAAAAAGATAAAAAATCTCCTTAAAAAAATAGTATATACAAAAAGCTAACAAAAATTTCTTGCCCTAACCCTCGCACTAGCGGAGCTAGCATAGGGGAAGTGGGGGCACATGCCCGCACTGGCATAAAAAAAATCTTTTATATGTTCTATTACAGTAATTAGTCAATAGAATATAAATTTAATGCATAAATTTTTTATTTAAAAATTTTTATGAATTCAAATTATCATTATGATTTTGGATTAATTTTAAATAGTATTTTGAACAAAATTTTCACCAAATCAAATGATCATTCCATTCATTATTGAACAAATTTCTATATATATTTTCTAACAAAAATTTATCTAACTCAAACCCCCCAATAGTGGAATTGGGAAGAAAAAAATAATGAATTAAATCATTTTTATGTTATTAATATAAAAAAACTAGGTGATATGAACTAATGAAAACATATTATATTATCAATATTTGTATTCAAATATTTTTATTGTATATTTTTAAGGAGAAATATATCTAAAAATTCTTTTTAGATATAACCATCTCCTATGAGAGATAACTCCTTAATATTTGAGGAATGCTTATTAGACTCTTAAGTTATTCAAAACTTCAAAGCCAAATATTTTTTAGTTAATTTATTATTAAATCCTACAAAAGTGTATGAAAATTTTTAAAATAAAACTTTCATATATGTCATAAATTTACAAGTACAAACTTATATTTTGAAAGTCTAAATATTGTATTATTATTAATTATTAAATAAAAAGATAGAAAAAATATCTATAAAAAATTAGGAATATATTAAAAATTATAAAATTTTGCCCCTGGTAATAAAAATTTCTGGCTTTGTTCTGGGGCCAGTTTGACGAACAAGCAAGCCAATGTGCTGTCGCAAGCTCATGTCTGGTGCAGTGTGAACAGTAGCAAGTTCACATAGATAGAAGTGAATGCCAGCTTCAGTGTGGATAAATTCTTCACACGAGGAAGAAGGTAAGTATAAGTTGAACCCATCTTTTCTTATCCACCCAGTATACGGCTTGTGGCAATATGTGATGGCAATAGAATCACCCACCCCCCTACTCTCTCTCTCTCTCTCTCTCTCTCTCTCTAGCCCCTTCAATTTCAGCCTTGCCCTTCTGATCCAAAGGCCAAAGTCAATTTTTTTTAAAATATTGAGAAGCATTTAAGGGTAATTTGGTATGAAATGGTTGAATTAACATGTAAATTTTGGTTAAATTTAAATTAAAAATAGTTGAAATAGATAAATTTAATCCAATTCATTTTGATTTGATTTTAATTATTTTGAAATGATTCAGTTTGGGCTGATTGAATATGTTAACCTTGTATTTGAATTTGAGTTGAGATGAAATAACTCGACATTAGTCAATTTCACTTATTTGATCTAGTTAATTTCAATTAGCCTTAATTTTTCCTGATTGAATAACATTCAATCCGGATCAAACAAATGTGTTTGAGGCTACATTGACCTAACCTATTATATCGAACTTAGGATAAAAAGGAAATTGAATTAACATTTAAGTTTGTGAATCTGTTACATACCTAAGGCCACTAAAATATGCCCTAAGGAGTTTGTAGGCTTTCTAATGCTTGTCAATGATACATCATTCAAGTCTAATGTATGCAAGGATAGATAGCTCTTATTTAACTGGAATCATGGACTTATGTTTAGACTTAAATAAAAAAATTTAGAATATGTATAGGATTTTTTTTTTGTTTTTTTGAAGAACTGCTCAATGCATTAATAAGTAATAAAAAAAATATGTATAGGATTCAAATACACCAAGCTAATGAAATTTAACATGACTTTACCCTAGACTTAAAATCTTTATAATACTAAAAATTCACTATAAGTAACTTTTTTTATAGAAAATTTTGGCATAATAATGGTCTTAAACCTATAAGAAATATAAGCTCAGCCCCATCACTTAAGCTACCCATTTCTTATCATTGGCTTGTGTGCATTATTTTTATGCACATTACATGAAAGTAAATTTACGTGCATGTATGTATGTATAGGAAAAGGTGTTTGGGTCTACAATATAAATGTTGTGATGTCCTAATTTTATCATGTATATCCCCGAAAGGACACACGCATCATAAAGAAACCTAGAAAAATAAACTCTCCCCTAATACATGTAATCTACCAACTCCATGTATGCAATGTATAAATATAAATTTATAAAACATGTAATATATAAAAGAAGGTGTCAAATGTCACTACAAGTATAACCTAGAATATGTAGAAACATAAAGGTGGCCAAGCTCAACCATAACAAGCTTAGATCACCACACCTAGAGAATAATATAAATATAAATGTGGTTTCTTATTTAATCTTCATGTCTTATGGCTTTGGGTCTTCTATAGAATTCTAAAAGAGAACGTCCCTCATAGGAATAGAGATCATTTCCTTTTAGAGTCCAACAAGTGTATTATAAGCAAGTACATTGAAAATTTTTATAACTCTTTTATATTTACAACTATATCTGCCTATACATTTATATTAAAACTTTACACATTATATTTACACTTTACAACTTTACTTTACTCTTAACACTTTATGTTTACACTTTATAAACAAATATAATTGACTATAATTGGACTGTGCAAAATACAACAAAGTAGAAAAAGTAAGGTGCAATGCAAGTAAATAAACGTGTAATGGATTCATGACATCCCATAATATAGGAAAAGAAAACAAACATAGAAATAGAAACCCTCCATGAAAGGTATCCCATCGCACTACATCACAAGAAAAGTATAACAACAGCCAATCCTAGACTTTAGTAGGTTATCCTAGTAAGCAATTTGAAGTGTCTGCTAAGTTGTGTGGTTTCGAT
The DNA here is from genome assembly GCA_016618105.1 of Dendrobium huoshanense. Lineage (NCBI taxonomy): Eukaryota > Viridiplantae > Streptophyta > Magnoliopsida > Asparagales > Orchidaceae > Dendrobium > Dendrobium huoshanense. Next base: position 18,570,362 of record CM028345.1, on the reverse strand, counting down.
GTCTTAGGTTAATTGTTGATTAATGCTATCCATAATTTGAATTTATTTTCTTAAAGGTCAAGAGGGATTTAGCATAATTTTAAGTTTAAATGATTAATGCTAATTTTTTATTAGTATAATTTACTTGTTTAAGCTATTTAGTTTAGGTTTTACAGAATCTTAGTAATCAATAGCTCTAAAGTACTTAAAGTCATTAAACAACAAGTCCAAGGCTTATGAATGAATGCATTTGTTTCATCCCTAAGAAAAAAAAGAAAAAATTCATTTGAATTCCATGGTCAATTGAGTTCTAGAATCAATTCAAAGTGTAAGCATATATTGGAAATTAATTTACAACCATCTCGCATGGAAATTATTCATCAACACCCATCTACAACATCAGCCTCTAAGGAACCTGATAGTAAGTTTAATTCAAGTAGCACATATAACAAAATATGTTACATTCACTTTTGTAGTGGGGATGCATCCTCTTTAATTGAATGATATTATTTACTGCTAGCATGAAATGTCATGGTGCTTCATATTTAGCGATGGTAATTGATTTGCGCTAAATTCCAAGTGCAAAAGAGAGTTGGTTTGTTATCTCAATTCAAAATATTATTCCTTTACTACTAATGTTGTGATTAAAGTATGTTTTTTTTTTTATGCTAATTGTTATTCATCTTTTATCCAATTGGGATAATGGGACGTTAACCAACCTTTTTGGTTGTTATCTATATTTTGCATCCCCATCACCCCAATTTGATTAAGGAGATGTTGACCTCAGGCTATATGAGGTCACTATGATACACTAGGGTTTCTTTTTTATGAAATAATGATTGAAAGAAGTCCACTTCTCAATTATGTGGGTCCTAGTCAAAAAACAAATCCAAGTCTAATCAAATCTAGTTCCACCTTTTAATTTAATTTCAAAACCAACTTTCAACCAACATTCAATCAACTTTTAAACCATATCAAATAAATCTCAATTATTTATACAATTTTCATTTAGATGGATAATTTAAACTCAACTGGTCAACTCTAAAACCCAATACAAATCCAACATTCCAAACTAAATTCTACGGTTAAGGTCCTTGGTCCTAAAACCCTTTCTAGGTGAATTTTTTGTGACCTTAAAACCCAGTCAAATGACCTCTGATTATGGTTCTTTTAACTTTTTCTTTCTTAGAAATATCTTTAAGATCAACCCACCAAACTTGAACCCATTATGATGTCCCTAGCCTTAGAAACTGGATTAATTTTCAAAGGCGGGAAAACCTTCAAATATTTATAGCTTATGCCATGAGACTTGCCATCCAGTGGAATTTGACCATGGGACACTTTAAAAACCCTACAACCACACCCAAGACCTTTGTCATGATTTTTTTATCAGTAACCTACACTTTTTTTACCCAATTTGACCTAGGGTTGACTAGGGTTAAAAATGACCAAAATGCCCTTTAAAGGGATTTTTGATCTTTTCCCCGAAATTCAACATGGCCTTCCCATATCAACCTTCAAAACCTATGTCAATGGATCCTAAATATTATTAGGAACACATTGGACACAAACTCACACTTGGGTTTGACCTGGTCGATAAAGTCAGCCATAGTTGACCAAAGTGGCCCTTAAGGGTTTAAACACTTATTTAAAACCAAATTACCTCCCCTTGATTTGAAACTGCTTCCATTGAGTTCATATGCTCAATTTGAACACAATGGACCTAACCCTCAACCCTAGGTCAAATTATTTAACCAAGTTTGGCCAAACTTCCCATACACTTCTACCCTTTCAAACATTTTGACCAAGATTTCTCCAAACCTATTCAAACCCATGGGATAACCCATTAGGTCCTCAAAAGACCCCTCTTGAAGACCCAAACCTTGGACCCACTTGGGTTAGCCATTTGGCTTGACCCAAGTGTCCAAAGAGGGGTTCCCCTTGAGCCAAATTCTAACCCTAGCCCAATTAAACCAAATTAATGACGGTAATTGGTTCCCTTTTACCCAATACACCTTCCCAAGTTAACCATCAACTTGGGTTAGGAATTAGGCTAACCCAAAGAGGCCAAAACCATCTTGGGTTGAGCCATTTCTCAACCAAAGTCAAATTAAACTCAACCAACACTACCATTGGGTAGCCTTAGGTCCAACACACCTACCCTAGTTAGCCCATCCCTTTGCTTTACTTGGGTCAACCTCTAGGCCAGCCAAAAGTGGTCAAAACCACCTTAACCTGAGCCATTTCTCACCACAAACCAGACCAAACCCAATTTATAATTGTATTTGGGTGCCCCTGACCTAATGCATCTTCCCAGTCAACCCCTTGACCTAGTTTGACAAGTATCCAATCCAAATGTAACCTAACCTACCTAGAACTTTGTTAACTCAAGCCATATAGGGCCATTTGGTCACCCCATGGCAAATTTAATCCATGGTTGGGTTCACCATGACCCAACCAACCTTCGTCATCAAGTCCATACACTGACTCAACCCATGTTGATCCCAAATTGACCTAAACCATGCAGGTTTGGGTTAACCCAAGCCACCTAGGTGAAATGGGCTTTCCCATGCTCAATTGAGCTCACCTTTGAACTCTCCAGACCCACAGCGACCTTTTCAACCTCAGCCTAACCCAATCAATGGTCACTGATAGCCAAATCAAATTAAAATGAGATCCAGTGATGAGCCTTAGCTAGAACCTTCTCTAAGTTCTGAATTCAATCATTTTGAGCATAAGAAGCCACCCTTAGTTGTCTCCTTCTCGTTGGTAGTGATTTAACAGCTAGTGTGTTCAATCCTGGCCATTTATGGCCATAGGGATGACATGAACTGGGCACCCTCATCAAGACATCCCCATTTAATCCTAACTTTTTGAAATCACTCCCTAGATCTTTATTGTGGGTTTCTACACTATGAGATTTTAATCCCAAGCCCCCTAGTTAAGTAGTCGAATCAAGTGTGAAGGAAACCTTCACCCCATCAAATTTTGACTATTAGATTAAAGGTTTCCATTGCCTTGATTTCCCTATAAAATTTGGAGAAGTTTCACCGATGGGATCTCTCGGATCATGCCAGAGAAACCCTACAGCTACGGAGATGAGCAGGAGGTGGAAGATATAATCAGAGCCATTGATTTTGATTAATGGTTCTAATTAAATCCTATAATCTCATAGCATATTTAATTATAATGGCTTGATCTTGCAACCAATGGCCACAGTTAATCCCACTTTACCCAATCAGCTACTAATTATTGGTTTACTAATCATAGCGCACTCGCATATAAAAGCATGGCTGACTGGGTAATTAATTAATGTGTTTATTTAATTAATATGTTAATCCCACTTTACTATTGGGTGCTAAGTTTTTTAAGTTTTTTTGTATACTGTGATTAAAAATTAATTAATGTGTTTATTTAATCTTACTACACTCTATGAGTTGATGTGATGGACGACAGCATAACCTTAGGTTAGGAATGATCTAGTTGCTCACTAGGTTTTTAACAAGTGGCCACACTTGTACAGGGCAATAGAAAGGGGGCTAATTAATAATCATTATAATTACTACAGGATCTTCAGCCGCTTATCCCTAAAATAAATAAGAGCTTGGCCAAGTGTGATTTACTTTACTGAATATATATGAACTATCTAGGTTTTATTTGATTATTAAATGATTGAGATAATCCTATAAGTGAGTCTAGAATTTTATTTTTATATTAATATAATTTATTTAAAGTTAAGAGTTGTGAAAGTTAGTCTTTAAGTTAGGATATAGTTATCCAAAATTAGATTTCAAATAGGAAAGGATACACTTAAGGTGGGTAGTCCTTTTTCATTTTGAAGCCCAATTTTGGATCATTTTATTACCCAAAAGGAAAAGAATAACCTCCCCCTCAGGGGAAGAGTTTTCTTTTTTAATTTGGATATCTTGATATGATAAATCCAAGGAGCTCAAAGAGGATAAGTAAAAAATAATTGAAGACAAAGAGTATCCCACTCAAAGTCACTTGCGTCTATCATAAGATTAGAATCCATATTAATTATTAGTGGTACCTTACCACTTTTAATTTTTGTAATTTATGGGTTGTACTAAACATGGAGTTTGGCTATAGACATTTATTTAATTGATTTAATTTATTGATGTGCTTGATGTAAATTGATTGGGTATTAGTTTGCCTACATTTCTTAATTTTTTGTTGATTTTCATGTTGCTTTTATTTTAGCTTGGATTTTATCGGAGGCTTGTGAGGGTATGTATAAAGTTTTTCTGCTTAAAATTAAAATAAAAAATTTTAAACCAACATAAAAACATTAATTATTTAAGAAGTAAGCCTGAAATTATCGGGAGTCAACATAAGCATATTTGAACTTCTCATTGTTAGGCACCTCCCTGCCTACGAGTTCTGACAGACCACCTGGCCTTTTAGGGTACAGATCTGTCAAGGGGTTGTTATGTAATCTTTAGGGAAAAATATTTTTAAGCCTTTTTCAAAAACTATTACATATATATTTTATGCATTTAATCGAGTTAATCAACATCTATTATATTAAAAACTAATTGAAGTATTTAAAATTTTAATTGCATTTGTCTTAAGCATTTTACCCTACATAAGTCAAGGGATCAAATAGTATCCACTATAAATATCGATCCCAATTCTTTAAAATTTTAATTAAAACTTCCCTACCACTCTTTCATAATAAAGATCGGACTCATGGATTTTAAATCGATTAGGTGGTTAGATGGCACAACAATCCAGGTTAGGATAAGTCCAGATTTTGTATTGCATTAGTTAGGTTTGGGTTACTCTGGTCTAGTACCCAATTTATATTTAGGATCAGTGACTAATTTTTGAATCATAAGACCCCAACCTCTAGGAATATAATCCCAATTTTCTAATAAATTATTTAACTCAAATTAAAGATTTCTCAAAATCTAAACTTTAAAGCCCAAAACTTAAATTAGGTTGGGACACTTCTAAATTATTTTAGAATCTCTAAGTGTCTCCTACTCATCTTTCTTTGACTCCAGAAATAAGTGTTCAATACTTGATCTAGTCCCGATTCAAACTCTAAATTCACCTCTTTGATATAACTCATAGAAAATCTCTAAATAAAGTTTTTTTTCATAATTTTAATAGAGAGTATTTTTAGGAGACTTTGATTTTTTATGATGTAATTAACTACAAGGGCTTGCTCTCGTAGGAGATTTAGAGCCAACATCTATCTCTCCAAATTGATTTTCAAAATTTAATTAATCTCCTTTGTAAATTGAAATCAATGATGATTTTTATCATCATGTTTGAATAATTGATAATGAATGATATTTTCTTCCTTTAGGGTGATAAATAATTTGTTGACAAAACTTTGAATATGAAATTAATGATAATTCATCTAGATTATCATATCTATATAATTGATTGAACTTCCCTTTGACCCTTTGTGGTCATATATAGTTCTTTCCTAAATTGGCTATGATATTTGAGATGGAATTTGTAATTCTAAATCTGGACCCCATTTTGCAATCTTATTTCTACCTCTCAAGGTATTATTTTCTTTTATGGGTTGTTCAATTTTAGAAATAAAATTCAATGTCAAAAATTAAATTTCCCAAAGAAGATTAACCTTTTCAAAACCAACATTTTCAAACACTTTCAACCCAAAACAGAAGATAATTATTCATTCTCATTTTTTCATTATGAGAATTGCACTTGGTTTGTAAAAGATTTGAAGATGTTGGAATTACAAGAGAAAAATCACAAGAGTAGAAACAAGTCTTCAACATGTTCTTTCATGATTATGTTAGGGACCAATGTTGATGCTAAAAGTTATCATAAGTGCAATTTCTTTTTAATTAGTGTATGCTCTCTCTTTTCTTTCATAAAGAGAGAATTAGTAGCTAGGTCTACTTATCTAGAAATTGTAGTTGTACTGATTGCTTTATTTAGTTTATAAAATGTGATATGCAATCATTAAAAAAAAAGAAAAAGCAAAAACATTAATCTTTAATTTTTATTTAAGGTTATTTAATTAAGTTAGATTTATTAATTTAATTTACTTTGATTTATTTTATTAGTTTGAATTAAATTTGATTCATTATTTAGGTTCATTTAAAGCAAATCAATTTAATTTTAATTATTTCTCTCATTTTTATTTTATTAATTTAAATTTAAATGTTTGGATTTTATTTGAAAGTAATATTTAATTAATTTATTCATATTTTTAATTTTAATTATTTAATTTATTTTAAAAATTTTATTTATTAGTTATTAATTATTTCTACTTTATTTAACTAATTTTTCTTTGAATTTCAAATAATTTTATTTAATATTTAATTAAATATTTTATTTATTTAATTTGTAATTAATTAATTTTTTGAATTATTTAAATTTAATTGGTTTATTTTTATTTATTTATTTATTTATAATAATTTATTATTTTTATTTTATTATTTATTATTTTCATTTACCTTTACTCATAATCTTTTTATTACTTTATCCTTTATTAAGTAGTTTAACACAAGTTTGACATTTTATTTTTATTTAAAATTTCCAAATTTTATTTAAAATCCTCATTTTATTTATACTCTAATACCATTTAATTTGCATGTTTAGGAATTTTATTTATTTAGTTATAATTTATTGAAAGTTAATATAATGAATGAATTTTTATTTAATTAAGGAAATAGACTTATGGAGGTCAACCTTAGAGTCTAAAGGTTTTCGCCTGAGTTGATCTAAAACGGAATATATGGAGTGTGATTTTAGTAGTAATAGACCTAGTGAGGGGATTGTGACTTTGGGCGATCAAGTCATTAATAAGAGTACACATTTTAGATATCTTGGATCTATTGTTCAGAGTGATTGTGAAATAGATGGGGATATTATCAGCAGAATTCAAGTTGGATGGTTAAAGTGGAGGAATGCATCGGGCTTGTTATGTGATAGAAATGTACCTCTCAAACTTAAGGGAAAATTCTATAAGATGGTAGTGAGGCCTGCAATGCTTTATGGTGCCGAATGTTGGCCATTAAAAGAGAAGCATAATACTAAGTTAAGTGAGGCAGAGATGAGGATGCTCAGGTGGATGAGTGGATTTACCCTTAGAGATAGGATACGAAATGAGCATATACGTGAAAAGGTTGGAGCAGCTCCAGTAGAAGATAAGATTAGAGAGAGTTGCCTTAGATGGTTTGGTCACATAAAACGGCGGCCTTGCGATGACCCGGTTAGGAGAGTAGAGGTATTAGATTTGACTTATGTTAAGAAAGGTAGGGGTAGACCTAAAAAGACTTGGTTAGAAAATATTAGGAATGACCTTTCTTTATTAGATTTAAACGAGAATTTGACTTTTAATAGGACACAATGGAGAAAAAGGATTCATGTAGATGACCCCACGTAGTGGGATAAAGGCTTGTTGTTGTTGTTGTTGTTGTTGTAAGGCAATAGACTAATTTTTATTTTTGCATCAAATCAAATCCAATCAACTTGAAATCATGACCAGAGGTCATGAGTGACCTCAAATGATAATTAAAAGAATTTTAAGTCATTTGAGTTTTTATTTTAACTATTTATTTATTAAATTCCTCTAATTTTAAATTAATTCTTATTTTAATGTTTTATAAAGGGGTTTTATTTTTTCCTTCAAAGATCTACAGATTTATGATTGAATGCAATTTACTTTGTATTTTTATGACTTATATTTAATTTCTAATGATTTAGAGAATTCCTTAGGTCATTTGTGCAAGGTTTATTATTTGATTGACCAAATGAACTCTGATTGCTATAAATTTAAACCTAAAGTCAATAGTGACCTAAGGTTTAAACTCTAGTAAATTGGGCCCATCAAAGTTCTCCTATGATTTTAGATGAATTTCCAAAGTAAATTCATCTATACTTCAAAAAATTCTTAAGTGGCTAACTTGAAGAACGATTGAGGTGAAATTAATGGCTAACTAACCCTTATAATCCTATTTATCACAACATAGAAGTAAAGCCCAAAATGCTTTATAGATTTGAATTTATTAATTTTTTTTAATTTATTATTAATTTTATTTTCATCAAAGATAGAAATGTCATTTAAAAAAAATAAATACTTTTTTTTATTTTTGACCAAGAAATTTAAACTTCCAAGTAAACCCTTTATAAACTCAAATTGCCTTGAATAATTATGGACATATTTAAAATACATCCAAGAATCATTCCTATAAATTTGAGCTTAATTAAATTTAGGTTCAGGAAATAATTTAAAAAAATATATAGTGAAGTGTATTTCTAAAATTACTTTATATGTATGCAAAATTGGGTCTCCAAACTTTAAAAATTTTATAATACTCAAGAAAACTCCATAGAGCCTTTAATCTCTTAAAGTTTCCAAGAGGATGACGAGTTCTAAATTTTTGAAGATTTAAATGTTTTTTGGTATTTAAATAACCTGTATATACATAGTCAAACACGCTTTTACACGAGTTGCTTTCTGATTGGCTCTTTAAATTGCAAAAAGGTCCATTAAAAAGTAGGGATTGATCTGTTTCATTTCATTATAGATATAATCAATGAGAAATAAAGGCTCAAAAATATGGGTAGATGTATAAACTCTAATTTGACTCAATCAGTGTTGTCTATCTAATTTGATGAAATAGACAGTCATGATCTAATCTTCTTCCTCCCGCTTGATTCCTTGATTGTATATGAATTTTTATTTGACCCAGGAGATTTAAATGGTAGATATCACTCAAATTCATCCCAGAGGATCATCTGAGTGTGAATATCTATCCAATGACCAATTTATAATATTTTGCAAGTTTACTTCACAGTTGGCCAAACCTAAGTAAAAATATGCTCATTTCTGAAAAAAACCTCTACATAGAAGATAATTTAGGGGGATTTTTTTCCTTCTCACTTGACTAAAGATGGGGAATAACTTTTCCTTAGACTCCAGCAGCTGAAATGCACTGCAATAAAAGTTGGATTTATGGTTGAATGTAGATCGTCATAGCTCCCTTAACTTTACAATTGAGTGGGTTAGAAGCTTAGGAAAGTTGGGGAATTTAAGGTGTTTCATAAAATCAAATACTAGAACCACACTTCTCTTCCAATGTATTTATAGGGTGAAGAGTTCAATAACTAGTTACAATTTCAACCAGGTTCTATTATAACAAGCTATAATTTTAGTTGGAGATTGTCTAAAAGGGATTAGTTAAGTGTTCCAGATAGTTTGAAAGCACATGATCAATTTGGTTGGGAGTTATGATTGAACCAATGGTATTAAGCTAGTTGTTTTTTGTCTTCTAGCCACTTTAAGCCATCATATTGTTTAAGCTGATGTGGCAAAGTATCTGGAAGTTTCGTTGACATAATGCATGGGTTACCTAGCCGTGATTTAATTTGGAGTTCAACATGGATCATGGAAGAGTTCTTTTTAAAACATGGTCCAACCCAATTGGCTAACCCAAGTCATTCCATGGACCTGGCTAGCTAGGTTCAATATAATGGACCTACAAGCTATAAACATAAGTTTTGGTTTCATTTAATTTTACATGGGTTAAGATATGCCTCAATGGAAACCCATTTTGAATACTTGGTTCAAGCCATGTGACTAACCAAAATGAGCTCAAGGGTTGAGCTAGCTATGGAAAACACTTGTACACCCAAGGAATTATCTCTAGTGGTTTGGAGGCTTTAGGTTTACCTATATCACTTGAATTAAAAGAGAAGACCTATATGGTAAGTTTGGTTAGCCTAGATTGACATGGTCAACCAGTTTTGACAAGTCATTAGCATTGGGTCTAATGTGTTCTAAATGAGATTTGAAACTTATTGAAAGTAATCATAGGTTAATCCATGGTATATAAGTATTGAATTGCATTTAGCATTCTTTTAGTTCAAATCAAGGTTTAACATGGGTTTGGTCAACCATGGTCCACCAAGGGTCCAATCAAGTGTATTCATGCATGATTTAATGTTTGGAAGGTTTACAAAGCTTAAGTGGGGTTTAATTTGTCTCAAATGGATGAATGAAGGTGTATGATTAATAGTAAAAGTGACCATTCATGGTCAACCTAGCCCTTCTAAGGGTCCATTTTTGTTTATAGTGATCAAGGATGATTGTCAAGTGCTAAGAGATCAAACCTAGGTCTTGGATTATAGTTTATTATTATTATTATTATATATATATATATATATATATATATATATATATATATATATATATATATATATATATATATATATATATATATATATATATATATATATATATATATATATATATATATATATATATATATATATATATATAAAGAAGAAACCCACACAAGGAGCATTTGAGTTAATAAGAAAAAAAGAAATTATAAGGCCTTAAAAAAGGACCTAAACTCACTAAAGCTTCAAGAACAACAACAAAAAATAAAATAAAAACTAAAGAGAAAAGATCCCGCACTAATTACAAATAAAATAAAAAAAGAAAGAGCAAACTCCAAATAACTCAGACAGCAACACTAAAGCTTCAAACTAAGCTCAAGATTAAAAATTTCCCATAATGCATTATAACAATAAGCCTCCAAGGAAAATCACCACCAATGCCTTCAAACAAAGATGAAACCAAGCCAAATATTAGTCCATAAGCAACAAAACAAAAAACCACCATGGAACTTGCAAAAAAAAACTACAAACCACAAAAAAAAAAAAAAAAAAAAAAAAAAAAAAAGTCAACAACAATAAGAAAACAATAATATAAAGAATTTGAATATAAAAGTGGCAAATGGCTCAATGAAGTGTTGTATAAAATAAAACTATTTATGGAAACCTACAAATACTGAAGTCTCAAAACAAACCCTAACTAACAGTAAACCACATATGAATGGATTGAAGTTTATAAAATATTTTTTTATTAAAGTTTATAATTTTTTTACCAAAGACAAGTTTTGGCCTTATTAAAGTTTATAATATATTTTTTAATTAATTTATTTATTTTTATAAAAGTATATAATATTTTTTTACTAAAGTTTATAATATGATTCGACGTATGAATTAATTTTAGGGTATAAGGGACTCATGGGTAAAACTAGGACAACCATGGTCAAACATGGATCCAAGTGTGTTCAAATCATTTTGATAATTATTTTGAACATGTTAGCATGATTTCTAAAGGTTTCCAAGCTGTATAGACAATGATGCCATATTGAGTGGCATGGATGGTAAATATATTGTAATCCAGGATCCAAGCTTATGATTTTGATATTTATAAATATTATTGATTAAATCTTTATTTCTGCTAATTTTTTATTGCATATCTTATTTTTGTGGGTATTAACATTTTAGGTATATCATACACCAAGCAAGAAGAATTATGGCTCAAAATTGGGTAAAATAGGATAATATTTTACAAGAGTCTATATTTTTATTTTCTTTTTCTTTTTTTTTTTCTTAACACTAAGCCATGTATGGGTGTATGCTAATTTATCCACCATCAACACACACACTAGGAAGTGAGGAAATGAATTTTAAAACTTTTGAATGAATCATTACATATGATCCAAATTGTATTGGATCCGTTATTCATAAAATCATCTAAAATAACTAATATTACAATTAATGTTTTTAAACAAATGATATTGTATAAACATGACCGTATTATATGATCCATTTAATCTAAAAATCTTAATCACTAATAAAATTTAAGTAAGTATTTTAAATTTTGGATTTTATATTATTCCTACTATATGAATCCCTTAACCATGAGCTTTTTATGGCATAAGGAAGATGGGAGATAAGGCTTGCATTACATTGCTTGGGAAACACTATGTCTACCCATCAAAGAAGGTGGCTTTGGTATATTAGGAGTTGCGGAGAGATAAGGACAATTGAGAGCAAGGTTGGTATGGAACTTCTTGCAAGGTGATCAATCTTTCCTAAACAGAGTATTAAAACTCAGATATGGTGATAGTATTTGGGATGAAGGCACTAGTAGAAATATATCTCCAACATGGAAAATTCTGAAAGAAGTTGCAAAAGTCTTGAAATCAATAATAAGATGGAGAGTGAAGAATGGAGAAAAAATCAACAATACATCTGATATATGGATATTTAACAGAAGATTAGATTTGTGGCCAGCCACATGTAATGTCAACAATCTGAAAATGAGAAGGTCTCTTCACTTATCAAGGAGGATGGGAGCTGGAACAAGGAAAAGCTGAACACAAATTTCTCTAAAGAGATGTCTGATTTGATTCAACAAATACCAATTAAAAATGAGCTGATGAGGACAAGATTTCACTAATATACAACAACTTGGAGATATCCATTACTTCTGTATCACAGGAAGCCATCAATGTTAATCAAAATCGGGAGGTGAAGAATATTAGATGGATAAATAAGCTCAAAGTTAATCAAAGAGAAAGTCTATTTTGGTGGAGATTAATTAACAAAGCATTGCCAGCAAATGAATGGTTACACCATAAAAGATTGACGAGCAACATGGAATGTCCTAAAGGGTTTAAAAGTCTTGAAGATACAAATCATATTGTTGTTAAGTGTTCTAAGCTAATGGCAATACTACAAAAGTTAAGACAATGGGGTATAAATGTACCGATTTTTCAAACCATTGGGCAGTGTGAAGAAAAGCTAAAAAATAGAAGAAAGATGAATGTGGTAATGGCAAAAATTTACATTTCCTCTATTTACAATAACTAGAACTTCTGAAACTACTCAAAGCATGGGAAGAACATACCAACTACAACATATATAGTGGCTGAAGTATTATCTCAGGCATGCTCCATACATGTAGCTCCAATTGAGAAGAACTAGGACACCAATTAGCAAATGTTGTCCAAACTTTGGTGCCCCCCCCCCCCCCCCCCCCCCCCCCTGAAGGTTGGATTAAACTGAATATGGATGCGTCAATTCTTCCTACAAATGCAGCAGGGATAGCAGGAGTACTAAGGGACCACAAAGGGAGAATGATATGTTCTTATGGAAAGAAAATGATACATTGGGACATTACTTTTTTGGAGCTAAAGTCATTTCTCACATTTGAGAACTGTATACAAGGATGGATGAGTGAATATAAGGGAATAATAGTGGAAGGTGATAATGTAAATATCATTAATAAGCTCCAACTATCAATAAAAAAAAAGGCTGAGAGGATGAAATCCCAAAGACCGGACCTATCCTTCCTGGAAGTTTTTAGCAATATTATTTTTAAATTCATTCAAAGAGATTGTAATAAGGTAGCTGATTTTTGCTCCCACTTTGCTTTACTATGTGATTTTTATTGGGAAACTTTTTTAGATACGAAACTTCCATCAAGTTTTGTTTACTTGATCAAGAAGGATTGTATGAGTTTCTTTTCACTTTAGTAGGTTGTTTTTACTTTATTCCTTTAGCTATAATGCAATTTGCAACCTTCATTAAAAAAAAAACTATATGAATCCCTTTTGTGCTATATAGTATTTGAAAATTTACTTAAATTAATTCTCATGATTATTCAATCAAATCAAGGATTAATTAGTATGGCAAATAATACCAAGAAATGTGAATAATATAGTATGATAGGGAGAGACAAATTCGATTGTCCTGGAGATCTCCCAGGATGAAACCTTAGTTTTTGAACTAATCATATAGTATGATGTCAATCATATTGGATGACTAGTTAAGATGATTTTGATTGTCCCAGAGATTATCTTATATGATCTTAAGACAATTAAATAAATCATATCATATAATCTATAGATTATACTGTATGGTCAGAGTACAAAACTTGAATAGTTCATCCTATAGCTGTTCTATCATACTGAATGAACTCTAGTTTTTAAACTAATTATAATATATGATCCCTTATTATGATGTATGAAAAAAGTTGGCATAATTAAATTTTTTTAGGGTTTTTTTAAGCCTTACATAAAACTTTTTGATTAGTCCTTCGAAATTAATGTTTTTTAGATATTGAAGGGACTCTGAGAGAGTGCTTTTGAGGTTTTAGAGCATTGGAAATGGAGAAGGTAAAGTTGTGATAGAGGGAGAAGTAGTGTGAGGGGATTCCACATAATTTCCCCAAGCAAGCTTGTACCATTATTCCTTTAGTGGCTATCTAGGTTTCTTAGGTTGCTCTGAAGAGAAAGGCTTCAAGTATGAAGACCTAGGTTCTCTTCCTTTCAAAAGAGGGTGAAAAAAGCTTCGAGGCACTCTTCCTTTACCAGGAGGGTGAAAAACCATATAGTACTCTACCGCACCAGGTTATTGGAAGAGATTGTGTAAGGGCTACTCCGTCTTATTGTGGGAGCTAAAGGAGAGATACATGTTTAATATTCCAGCAAAATTATATTTTTATTATCAAGCTTTAGCTATTATTATTATTATTATTATTACAAAAAACAAAGGAAAAAAATTACAGTAGTTTATTAAGTTCTTCTGCTCGCATTTGTGTTTAATTGAAAATTTCCAAAAGGTCTTCTTTGAGATGAATTTTTAAATAACCAATTCACCCCCCCTCCCCCCCCCCCCCCCCCCCCCCCTCTTAAAATGCCTAAGGTAGTTCAATGAGGTTTAACCACCTCTATTGAGCTTTCAAATAGGTATCAGATAGAGTCTAAGAGTTATTGATTTAAAAATCTCTAAGAAAAGATCAAATGGCACATCTTGGGAATAGAAACACTATGGAGGGTTATTCTATAACTCGTTCACCATTATTTGACAATATACCACTTAACTTTTGAAAAATTTGCATATCTAATTTTTTATAATCTATTAATTTCCACATATTGCATATGATTCAGGAAGGTATTCTGCTCCATTTAAAATTTTAAATGGCATGAAAATTAAAACATCATTTAGTGAATAGAGAATGAGGATAGAGAACTGGCACAACTTAATGGGAAATGTCTAAACTATTTTTTCTGTGCACTCAAATTTAAAGATTACATGAGCGTTTCAACCTATAATACTGGAAAAGAGATCTAGGATAGGTTATGCATCACGTACAGGGGTACTAGTGAAGTTAAACAATCTCATTTAAATAATTTGTTACAAAATTATGAACTCTTTCACATAAAACCTAATGAAACTATCTCAGAAATGTACAGTAATTTTATTTAGATAAAGGCATCCCTGTATGCCCTAGGTAGAGAACTATCAAAAACTAAGAAAGTCAATAAAATACTATATTATCTACCTGATAATTGTGATACTAAAGTTACCGCCATATGTGAATCTAAACATATAAACATCTATTATATTGAAGATCTACTTGGCTCACTCATTACCTATGAGAAAAGTGTGAGACAAATACTTTTAGATGTAGGTGACAGGAGGAAAGAGAAAGTAGTGGCACTACATGCCAATAATTTAGAAAGTGACAACTCAGTAACTGAAGAAGATAATGGCATAACACTGATGACAAGGCAATTCAAGAGCTTTATGAGGAAAAAAGTCATGAACGCTAAAATAAAGGTAAATCAGGTCAAACTTTTAAGATTTCTTCTCACACTATTTATTTTGAATGTAGGAAACTAGGATATTTAAAATTCTATTACCCCAACTTAAAAGCTCACCCTATAAGGCTTTTTTGGGCAGACTTTGCCTTAGATTTATAAAAACATGAAGTCGAGGAGAGGTAACTAACTTGTGCCTAATGTTGAATGATAGTCTTGATCACTTTGATACATATGAGGTATGTAAACTCTCCTATGATGATTTATTTATTATCTCTAAAAAACATTCATGCATCATATAGAAAACTAAAGAAACTCCATTCTAGTTAGAACTCAAAATTTTTTGAACTACAAAAAGAGCACGATAGTTTGAGAATTGAACATTCTTTATTAGAGAAAGAATATGATTCCTTACTCAATGAATTTAATGCATTGAATAAAAGTCATATTGAATTATTAAAGTCATATAACTCCCTAAACGAAGAACATATTGATTTAGAGAAAACATTTAAGGATTTCAAGACACTTATATTATAATTGGATTATAAAGAGTATGAATTACTAGTTGATTAGGTATTGAAATAAATGCAAATGAATATATAAAAAAGAAAGTCAGTACACTACAAGAGCCTATTCATACACAGCCACATCCTAGGACACAACATGCATCTCATATCCTTAGGAAGAGGCATAACACCCCACATGGATTAGTAAATCCATTCCCTTGAATTAGGTGCTATTTGTGTAGCATGTTTAGACATATAGCTCACACTTGCACCATAAACCATAGAAAACATTTGGAGTTGAGGACAAAGTCAAGTGCATCACAATGTAACAAGCATATCATTCATTTAAGTCAGCATAAATTGGAACCCAAACTCACTTGGGTTTCAAAATATAACCCTTGATTAACTTTGTAAGGGTGCCCTCACAAAAGGCCTAGTGAGAATATGCAGTACCTGGACTATGGATGTTTAAGACATATGACAAAAGAATTAAAGCAATTCATCACGCTAGATGATAGGGAAGGAGGCAAGGTAATAATGAGAGATAAAACCACTAGGAAAATGGTGGGTTCAGGTATAATTGGTAATTGTAAAAAATTTATCAGTGAAGATATTTTACTAGTAGATGGTCTGAAACATAACTTGCTTACTATAGTCAATTGTGCGATTAAGATTTTGATGCTAATTTTTTGTCTACTATTTATTTGATTAGCTTAAATAGAAAAATCCTTTAGAAAGTAAAAGAAGTATAGTTTTTACATGTTTAATTTGAATTGTGTTAATTATTCAAATTTTTTATGTTTAAAATATGTTGTTGATGAATCCTGGTTATGACATAAGCGACTATCTCATGTAAGCATAAAAACCCTTAGGAAGATCACCCAAAAAGACCTAGTTAGAGATATACCCAAGCTAGATTTCTCTAAGGACCACCTTTATGATGCCTACAAACTAGAAAATAAATTAAATAATTTCATTCAATTAAGAATATCATCACCTCTAGGCCAATAGAAATTCTATATATAAACTTAGTTAGGCGTATTAGTATAGCCAACTTAGGTGGGAAAACGGGTATATATTTGTTGATGATTACTCTAGATTCACATGGGTTAGGTTCTTATTCTATAAGAGTGAATCATTTAAGAAGTTTAGAATATTCTCCACTTGGATTCAAAGAAAATTAGGATGTAAAGTTTTAACTATCCATAGTAATCATGGTGGAAAATTTAAGAATTATATATTTGAATCATATTATAAAAAGTATGAAATAGAATATAATTTTTGTGCCCCATAGGACCCTAGAAGAATGGAATAACTTAAAGAAATAATAGAACCTTAACAGACGATGCTAGGGCCATGTTAGCTAAATATTCTTTTCATATATATCGTTGGGCATAAGTAGTGACTACTGCTTGTTATGTTCTAAATAGAGTTAATGTTAGATACAAACTTAATAAGGCATCCTATAAGCTTCTTAAGGGCAAGTCACCCATTCTTTCTCATTTGCATGTCTTTGAATGTTGATGTTTTATTCTCATTAATGGTAAATCTTCTCTAGGAAAACTTGTTCTAAATTATGATGGAGTCTTCTTAGGTTATTTTTCTATAGATAAAGCCAATAGGATCTTTAATAAGAGGACCTTAGTGGTATAGGAGTTCACCCATATTATTTTTGATGAGTTGATATAACTGTTCACCCTAGGCTAGAAGAAGAAGAAGAAAAAGATGTTACCCAAGGAGTGGATTCCATTAACCTCAAAAATAAAGAAGAACCTCAAGATCCATTACCTAGAGAATGGAGATATTCTTCTAGTTATCCTAGAGAACCTATCTTATGATATCCATCTATATAAATTAGACTATGCATGGATTTAGAACAGAGGTTAGTCATTCTGTGTTCATCTCTATAGTAGAACCCACTAGTGTAGAACAAGAAAATTTTGATGAATTATGGATTCTAATTATGTAAGAATAGTTGAACCAATTTGTTATGAATGATGTGTTACAACTCAGGATCCCTACTCTATAATTGTGATGATGACAAATTTTATTGATTGAATTGTTGCTTTTCTCTCTAAATATTTTAGACATTTCTATTATTTGTCAGTATTAAAATTTCAGGTAAGATATACACAGCTTAAGACTGTTAAAGACTCAAGATCGGGTAAAATAGGATGTGAAAGAGAAAGTAAATTTATTTTCTTTATTTTTAACTTCTTGAGTCTTTCAACACAATAGTGTATGCAATTTGAGTGACCATCCACACACACACAGTGGGAGAGAAAATTTTTTTAAAGTTAAATTTTTTTTACTAGTCATACCATATGATTTTTAATCGTACTTTATGATATGTTATCTGGAATATGTTTAAAAACTACATGGTGAAATTAGTTTTTGTGAACTAATTATACTATATGATTTGAAAACCCTAGCAACCAGATTAATTTAAGTAAGATTTTGAAATTTGAGTTTTAAATTAATCATACTATATGATCTCAATCATATTGTATGAATATTTAAAATCTTACTAAAATTAACCCTCATAATTAGTCAATCAAAAATCATGGGTTTGTTTGGTATGATCTTTAGGAAAGCTAGATTTCATCTCAACTAATTATTTGGTATGATCAATATCATATAGTACGATCAAATATCATAAACTAAACAATAATTTGATTGACTAATTAGAGGGATTAATTTTAGTAAGATTTCAAATATTCATTCAAAATGATTGAGATCATACAGTACGATTAGCTCAAAACTCAAATTTCAAAATCTTAACTAAATTAATCTAGTTTGTAAGGTTTTCAAATCATAACAAATTGTACTTTCTTTATTTATTTATTCCTCCTCTTTTTAGTGATATCAAAAGAGGGAGAAAATGTAATGTTTGTTTCGTTATGTTTTAATAGAATCATGTATGTATATTACTTTATTTTCTATTTTTATTTATTATTATTCTTTTAAAATAATAAAATAATAAAAAATTTTAAAATTTTGAATCTTGCAACCCCTAATTTTTTAAATCCATCACCTAGTGAGGGGGAGCTTATGAAAGAAAAATATTTATATTGCCTTTCAACAAATATTATTTGACATCATAAAAAAGGGGGAGATTATTGCAATCCAGGATCCCTAGTTTGTGATTTTGATAATGACAAACTTTATTGATTGAATTATTACTTTTATGTTTAAATATTTTAGATAATTTTTTTATTTGTGAGCACTAACATTTATGGTAAGATATACACAGCTCCAGACTATTGAAGACTCAAGATCTGGTAGAATGTGATGTAAAAGAGTCTATAAATTTACTTTCTTTAGTTTTTTTCTTCTTGAGTTTGGCCATATAAGAGAGTATAGAACTTGAGTGACCATGCACACACACATAGGGGGAGAGAATAATATTTTTAAAGTTAAAATTTTTTAACAAATCATACTGTATAATTTTTAATTGTATTATATGATATATTATCTTGAATAGGCTTAACGTCTAATTGGTAAAATTAGTTTCTATAAAGTAATTACACTATACAATCGTGATCATACTTTACGATTTAAAATCCCTAGCTGTCAGATTAATTTAAAAAAGATTTTTAAAATTTGAGTTTTGAACTAATCATACTATACAAATATTTAAAATCGTGCTAAAATTATCCCTCATATTTAGTCAATTAAATCATGGTTTAATTAATGATATATGATCGTATTGTACAATATTGATTGTAGCAAATGATTAGCATAGATAAAATATGTCCATCCCAGAGATCATACTAAACAAAACCATAATTTTTGAACTAATCATACTATATAATATTCATATCGTACTAGATGAACTACTTGAAATGATCAAACTATACTATATAAATAGAGCATAATAGGATGATTAGCAGAGAAAAATTTCAATCATCCTAAGATTCGTCCCAAACAAATAGAAGAAATAGAATAGATTATACTGTATGATGTGTTCATAAAATTTAAATAATCTATTTTGAATGACTATTTACATTGTACTAGACGAGTATATAATTGATTGTATTGTACGAACTTTAATCATATAGTACGAACAATATTAGCTAACTTGAATTTTTAGGGTTTCTTGAGCCTATTACAAAAGTTATGTTTTAAGTTTCCCCAATATGACCAAGAATTAGTGATTATATTGTATAACCAACACTTAATATAGGATAATCCATGTGTTAACAGTTGTCATAAAATTCAAATTATCAAGTACAATAATAATTACATAATCATACAATACCAAAACATGTTCATATAAGATGATTGATTAATCAAAAGTCATCTAGATGACTCCTTAGGATAACGACTTCTTCAAAGATTATCTAGGATAATCCTTATCATACTATATGATTTGACCAAATTTTACGACCAATCATCAAAATGATTAAATACCTTTGATTATCCAGTATGAGGATCAATTTTACTATATGATATGCTAAAAATTTTATAAATTAAAATGGATTCTAATGATTTTATTCACTTAACTTCATCTTCCTTTTATTCACTTCTACTCTAATCCTTAATCTTCTAAATGGTCGGGGGTAGCAAGGGAGCATGTCTCCTTTAGGGGAGTTCCTTTCATCATCCTGTGGATGAAAGGTTTTAAACAACAAAAGATGAGGCCATGTATCTTCACTTCAAAATTACTCATATCACACCTCTCATCTCCTAAACCAGTCTACTCTCAATTATCAGATCATGAATCTTTTTGTTTTGCCTACTGTACACTTTCTCCTTACCCTAATTATTCCTTACAATTCTAAACTCTTCTTTTAGTTCTTTGTTATTCTTAGGGTGAATACAAAATACTATATCATGCCCGCATATGTCTGAAAGAGACTGTAGAAAACTAGTTAAAAGGACATATCCCAATACCTACACAATTCTATTATAGTTCCCAAGCCTTACTTGCTTTTACATAGGGATGACTATGATTGGACTATTTTTAACCTCACCATTAGGAATCAAGCCTTGAATCAACACCAGCCCATAATTCATTCCTTAAACTAAAATGCCCAAGACATCCAGCATGTCCTTAAAATGTCAATCCTTCCTAAGGGTAGGGATAGAGTTAATATTACTCCACTCTTATCTTTGGTAACATATTTCATTATGTCAAACACACATTTTGATGAGGCTCGCATGATTATCAACTATTTCTAGAATCCCACTATTATTTATTGGACTTCGACATAACAAAAGCAAAATATTTCTCTAGGACATCTAGTAGCCTGTATCCTCGACTAAAAATATCAACTTGTTCAACCTAGCACTACAGACCTTTTTCCTACCTTCTACACTAATAGTTAATTTAACATTCTTTTTTTACAAATATCAGGGAGATGAGCCAGTAGAGGAGCCAAATTTTGATGAGGAAAGGGTAGACCTTCATGTTCCACCACCAACTCCAGCACCCACACCTATACAAACTCTTATGACAACCAAGTACAATCTCTATAACACCATTGTAGGAAGATTTTCCAACTTGAATACAAAGATCACCTTGTATATTAAATAGTGAAATCAACACATGAAGGAGAAATGACAGCTTAATGAGACCCTCCAACAATGACACCAGTAGTTATAGAATTATGAGGTTGATATGGAATGGTTTAGTGAGCAATTTTTTGCTCTTAGTTACTTTTTTTACCACCACCATCACTAGATAAAGGGCCATCCTACTTCTAGGAATATGTTATTATTATGCCTTACGTTGATATCTTTTATTAGTCTTTCTTATGCTTGTATTTCCTTTTTATTTTATTATTTTCTCCTTTTTTTATAATTTCAAAAGAGGGAGTAGTGCTTGTTTCTATCTTATTATTATTCCATTT
The DNA here is from genome assembly GCA_016618105.1 of Dendrobium huoshanense. Classification (NCBI taxonomy): domain Eukaryota; kingdom Viridiplantae; phylum Streptophyta; class Magnoliopsida; order Asparagales; family Orchidaceae; genus Dendrobium; species Dendrobium huoshanense. The sequence continues at coordinate 18,548,600 of CM028345.1, read as the reverse complement.
TATTTTGTGTTTTTATGTGTTTTTCATATATTTATGTTCCATTTTTATTGATTTTCTATCTTTTATTTTATTTTAAAAAATATAATAATAATTAAAAATTGTGTGTGTTCTATTTCCCTATTTTTAAATACTTTATTTGGTGAGGGGGAGCTTAGGACTAAATATAATTACCTTGCTTTTTAACCAAAAATATTTCCATCATAAATAAGAAGGAGATTATTATAATCAAGGATCCCGATCTTGTGATTTTGATGATCAAAAATATTATTGATTAAATATTTATTAATCCTACAATTTATATTACATATATATTTTTGTGTGTTCTAACATTTCAAGTATGTTATGCATATGCAAGAAGTTTTAAGGCTCAAGATTGGATTGAATAAGATAATATTTATTAAGAGTCAACATTTTTATTTTCTAAATTTTTTTATTTATTGAGACTAAGCCTTATAAGGGCTTATGCTGATTTGGTGACCATGCACACACATATTGGAGAGTCAAGAAATAAATTTAATTTTCTTAAAACTAATTATACTATACAATCCAGATCATACTATACACTCTGTTATAAGTAAAATCAATTAAAGCAGCTAATCAAACAAATAATATTTTTAAATAAATTATACTATATGAACATGATTGTACTATACGTTATGTTTAATCTAAAAACCTAGTCACCAATCAAATTAAAGTGAGTGTTTTAAGTTTTTTAATTTTGTTTTGCTCATACTTTAGAAATCCCTTTGTATTATACGATATTTGAAAACCTACTTATATTAATCTCTATGATTAGTCAATCAAATTAAGGTTTAATTAATATGGCAGATTATACCATACAATGTGAATCATATAGCACAATAGGCAGAGATAAAACTTGATCATACTAGAGATTATCCTAGATGAAACCTTAGTTTTTGAACTAATTGTAGAGTACATTGTGAATCATATTGGATGATTGGCTAAAAAAATTTTGATCATCCTGGAGATTATCTTGTATGACCTTAAGATAATTAAACTAATTATACCATACGATCTAAAGATTGTACTATACATATAGATCATATTATACAATCAGTATACAAAACTTAAATAGTTTATCCTACGATTGTTCCATCATACTAAACAAAATTTAGTTTTTAAACTAATTGTATTGTACGATCCTTAATCGTATTATACCAATAGAGTCGATATAAATAAATTTGTAGAATTTTTTGAATCCTTATATAAAAACTTTTCTTTTAGTCATTTGAAATGTCTTAAGGGAAGCTTTAGGATTTAGCTACTCTTATGTATTAGGTTATTGAAAGGGATTTGGCTACTTTATCAAACAGAGTGGTGAGAGGGATTTGGCTACTCCATGGCACCATTGGTGAAAGAGATACAACTACTCCACTGCACTAGGTTGGTGAAAGAAATTCAACAACTCCATCACATCGGGCTGGTGAAAAGGATTTAATTACCCCGCCACACCATTGGTGAAATAAATTTGGCTACTCCATCGCATGTTGGTGAAAGGGATTCAGCTGCTCCACCGCACTGAGTTGGTGGAAGAAATTTTGTAAGGGCTTCTCTATCTTTCTCTAAGAAAAAAGGAGATACACTAAATGTTTAGTGCAATGCTCGGAGAGGAGGACTCCGGATAATGAACATAGGATAATTTTGATCGAACCACTAACTTTATGGAGTGCTCGCTCATATTTTTTATATCGCACTTTAATTTATTGCAGTTTTACTTTCTTGTATTTAATTTCTTGCAAATCCATGTTGAAAACTCTGAGATTATTTTGGATTTGATTATTGTTAAACATTTAAAAACAAATCTACAAAATAAGAAATAAAAATATGAAAAAAATAAGAAAAATATTTACAAACATATTCTTCTATAAAATAAAAAAACTAACATTTGATTTTTTCTACAATTAGCTTATACATTACAAGATCTTATTATGAACCTAAGTTTTGAGTTTGGCTGTAATTTCAAAAAAAAGATTTTTGAAAAAGAAAATTTTTAAAACACTAGTTCACCCCCCTCTTGGCGTGTCATTGTAGATCAAGTGGTCTAACAACAACAAATTGGACTTTTAGTGGAGAATTAAGGATGTATATTTTATATGCAAACCATTATTCTAGATACACCATCCATCCAAGCAATAGTAAGATGTATCTTAACTTGAAGCCATTGTTCTAGTCGCTTGGATTAAAGTAGGATGACGTGAAACTTGTTTATAAGTTTGAGACATGACAAATGACAAAGGTTAAGCATCAGAGGCTAAGTTATTTATTGTAGCCTTTGTCTATTCCTAAGTGAAAATAGGAAGAAATTACTATAGATTTTGTTATGGATTTCTTAGGTCTAGGCAAGGTCTTAATGTTGTATGGGTTATTATAGACCAGTTGATCAAGTTAGTTCCTTTTTTGCCTATGAGATAAACTGATTCTATGGGCTGGCTTAGTTGTATGTGAAGAAAATTGTCATACTATATGGAATACCTAAGGTCATTGTTTTTTACTTAGATAATATATTTACCTCCAAATATGGAAGGAAATTCAAGAAGATTTGAAGATAGAGTTAAGTGTTAGTATGGTTTTTCATCCTTAGATGGACATTCTAAGAGGGTAAGAGGGTCATTCAAATGTTATAAAATAAGTTAAGATCATGTGTGCTAGATTTTAGAGAAAGCTGAGATGATCATGCATTGATTGAGTTTGCTTATAATAATATTTTCCAACAAGCATTGGCTTTGAATGGAAAAAGGTACAAAACTCCTTTGGCTTAGATAGAAACGGGAGAAAGAAGGTAAATGGATTTTGAGCTGGTAGATAGTGTTATAGAGAATATGAGGTTAATCAAGAGAAGCTTAGAAGAAATAAAAGAAGTATTATGATCTAAAATATAGATCTGTGAAATTTTAAGTTGGTGATTTTATTTTTCTAGTGGTCATTCTAATGAAAGGAGTAAGTAGATTTGGAAAGGACAGTAAGTTAAGTCCAAAATACATCGACCTTTTTAAAGTTATTGAAAGATTTGGAAAGTCTGCATATAAATTGCCATTGCCCAATCATATGCTAAACATTCATATTGTATTCCATGTATCTTTATTAAGTAAGTGTGTTTTATTATTTGGAATAGTGGATCTCTAAAGGTTAAATTGAAGTTTAGCCTAATCTGACCTATAGGGCGGAACGAATGTATCTAGCTTATAATGTGAAGCACCCATGGAACAAGTAAATACTTTTGGTCAATGTTTAGTGGGAGAATAGATCTGAAAAGGAAGCCACCTCGGAGAAAGAAGAGAAAATGATAAGGTTATATGTAGACCTATTATAAGTATTAATTAATATGAATGTCCAGGATGATATTTTCTATAAAGAGGGGAGAATGTAACACTTGTTTCCACATTAACTGATAAGATTTTGTATTAACACTTACAAAAATATATGACTTAATTTTCAAAATATTTAATATAATATACCATGTGAAATTATTTATAGCTAATTATTGTTTAAATATATCTCTTTCTTGCTTGCTAGATTGCTTTGTTGTCTCTCATTCACATATCAATTGCATTAAGAATAAAATAAATTCTTTCTAAACAAATCATCTTTATGTAATTTAATTCTACTGCTTTGTTGCATGTTAAGTCGAATAATGGTTTTAGTCCTGTTGATTAGGTTGATGAGGCTGTTGTTGATGTGTCCTCCGTTAAACTTTGTGAAGCTGATGTTGTTGGGGTTTTACCTTCTTTAGTGTTTCCTCGGGCTTGTAGTAGTGATGTTGGTAATCATGGTTGTGCTTTAAATTCTGCTCCCTTGGTTTTGGTGGTGGCTGTCCCGGCCGTTTTGGCTGGTTATTCTAAGACTCTTGAGGTGGTGGTTGACCCGATTGGGTCTGGTAATGATTGTGGTAATTTGGGTGGGGTTGGGTGTGAGGGATCTGCTGTTTCAAAGGCTTGTACACCCTCCATTTCAACCCATGTGAATGCCGGTTTAGTTTCTAGTTCGTTTGTGGATGTGCCAGTTAATCTAATTGACCCTCCAGCCTTGGTTTATCATGTAGGGAACAATTCTGGGTTGGATCTTCGAGTGCATCTTGATTGGCTTCATGGGTCTGATTCTGATTCAGGTTCCTCTTTTGAGACTGTTGGGGATGAGGATCCAGGGAATTCTTTTGCTCTGCTGCGGGACACTCCGATTGTTTCTGTTGCTTCTCGTGGAAGGGCTCGTGGCAGGGGCCGACGTGGAAGATGATTAGTTAAGGTTGATAGTCCCTGCTACTTTATGTTGGTTCTTTTGGTTTTATCCTATTTTTATTGTTTATTGGCCGGGCTATGATGTGGCTGGGGCTCGTTTCTCAGTTGGCATGTTTCATGGCAACCTTTGGTGGAGATCCTTTGCTCGGTTGGGTTGGCTGCTTCGCGTTATTTCTTCACCAAGTTGGACGGTTTGAGCTTAGCTTTTGGGAAGCTGGTAGTCTCAGCCGAATACTGAGCCATCGGGATTGGATTTCCCATGTATTCTCTTTTGCTTCATAGGGGTTTTTTATTTCTTTGCTCATGTACTCTTTTATGGTATTAAAATATGGTGTTTTAAAAAAAAAATCATCTTTATGTAATTTTTTAGTAAGATCCTGTTGTCACATTCTGACTGCCTTTCAATGTTAGTCCACGTGACTTCCTCATTAGTTCTTTATGTTGGAGGATTTTGTCAACATTAACATGCCAATAAAGACGATCCTCTTTTTGCATTGAGATAATTATGATTTTTTTTTCTTTTATCCTTAAGTTTTTTTTGGGAAATAAGAGAAATAGCATGTAATAAAGAAGTTATTTTTTTTATTGGGACTTTGATTATTAATTAAAAAATATTGAATTTAAAATTTAGATATTTAATATATGTGAATTTATTTTAATGTCTAAAATATACTTAAAAAATAAAATAAAATGAAAAGAAAACTTCAAACGTTTAATCTAGAAATAGGTGAACTGTGTGTTTGCGTGTCTATGGGTTGCTTGTTCGTTCCCCAATATTTCTGATCTCCGTTTCCATCGCTCTGGCGCGCGCGCGCGTAAAAGGCCGATCGAGCAATGATTTTTTGTGAGGTGAGCCTTGAAATTTTATTGATCTAAATCAAGCAAAATTGGGGAGTTTAGTTGATTCGGCCGGTGCTTTAACGAAGAGGGAATAGATGGAAATAGAGATGGATCCGAGAGTGAAGCTACTGCCCTACAAAGTCAAGGCAATGTCGAGGGAGTCCCCGGCCGCGAAGGGTGCAAACGTCCTTGACCCCGATTTACGCACGCATTGGTCCACTGGAACCAACACCAAGGAGTGGATCCTCCTGGAGCTTGAAGTAAGCTCTTCTTCATCTTTATTGCGTTTTTATCTTCTTCTCAATGACGCGTTGCAGATTTAAAAAGCTGCAGTTTCGCCGAGCTTTTGTATAAAGCGATAATTGGAAGGGCTAGAATTCGCTTTCTCTGCTCAGTGGACCGAGCTGAAATGAGTAATAACGATTACATTGAAAGTCATATTCTTATTTGTGAATTCCCTTGAGGCTTGGATCCTTCTAAGATGAAGATATTGATGATTAGCATTAATTTGAACGATCAGAGTGATAGAGAGGTCTAACAAGAAGGGAAATTAGGGTTATGAAGGAATAAGAGATTCTCCCTGTTAATCAGGAAATAGGTTTCTGAATGCAGCTTTCCTCTTTAGGTTTACGGTATTTATTTTGTATAGTTTTTTCTTTATTTCTTTCTCTTTTTCTTTCTTCTTGATGTGTTCTTTGATGGATTTTACAAATAAGGTTTTGGGTTGCCTATAGATAAATTTGGATTCAACAATTGTGGAACTTATTCTTTTTGTATCCCATCCCACCTCATTCTTACCAAGGCTCTTTTTATAGAATATTACTTGGATTAAAGCCACAAATAGCTTAATTTACTTCTACTGTCTTCACTCCTTCCTCTTTCTCCTCCACTTCCTCCTCTCTTTCTCTCTTTATTTATCCATCTCTGGTGAATCACTTCTTTTTTTTCTAACACCAACCTCAGGCATACTTTGTCTTTCCGATTGTAGGAAATGCTGCCATGCTTTATGACAGTCTTATGGAAATTTGGGAATTTTTGGAGACTCTGTTAATTGTTTTAACTTTACCCTTGCAATGAGCTATAAGTAACACATCACAATTGGGACACATTTGGGTAGAATATGAAGTGGTTGTAATACAAGGTACCGTTAGGGTACTGACTTTATTCTATTAGTGCAAGAATTTCACGCTACTGTGCTTCCACTGCTTGAGCTAAGGGTCTGCAACTAGCTTATTGAATTTTTTTAAAACTCATTCCAATAGAAATAAATGAGATTTTTCTTTGTTTAATTAGAACTCCCATAAAGCTACATTGCTGCTTGTCTCCCTGACCCATTAAATTTCTCTACTTGAAATGATCTCTTCATCTTTTATCTTTTACAAAATTTTAATTATCAAACTGTTCTGTTGCTCCTTTTACTTGCAGGAATCTTGCCTCTTGTCAAATGTACGGATCTACAATAAATCAGTTCTTGAATGGGAAATAACAGTTGGGTTGCGGTACAAGGTGAGTGAAGCAGTCTGTTATTTATATATGCCCCTTGAACCACTTTTTCATTTATTTTGCACTTATTTATAATCTCTTCTGCTATGTTGAAAATGTCCCATGTATAACAATGGATAATAACATTCCTTTAAAATTTTGCTATAAAAAGAGCGTGATTCCTCAATGCTTTGTTTCATGTAAAATGAGTTTGAATGTTGGCACAGAATTTCTTAACCCAAACATGGAGACCTTCTTCTTAAAATTGTATAAAGTTATTGTGCGCTACTAGGTGCCCTTTATATCATATCAATAATGCATGTATAAGGTTCCAACCATGCTAAGAATGTGTTTATGGGGCCTTGGATATGTGCAAAGAAACAAACTTACAATTTACATAATCTATATATACAACTGTGTTCATGAGGTTGGCGGGGCACATGGGCTCCAGGTGCTTAGGGCTTAGGCAAGTGAGAGAGGAGTTGCTTGCGCTAACTTTAAATGTTCTAGTAGAAGAGGAGTTGTGAACTTGCTATCGTCAATGAATCTCACCTCTAAAACTCCTCGAAGACTGCTTGCCAGTAGGAATCAAACCCAAGGATGATATCGGGAAGTCAATTTGTTTGTCTTCAATGAAGCGATGACCAACTTAAGTGTTTTGATTAGCAGGCGGCCTCAATGAGGTAGAGCATGGCAAAGAAACAATCAATCACAGTGATTGGGTGTCTATGGAGGTTGAAGATGATGAATGCAGGGATAAGGCAGTCTTTTAGACGAATTAAGCTCAAAAGCTGGTGAGGGTGCAGTTGTGGAGAGCAATTCTTGAGCTTGCATTTGGGAATAGTTCTCATAAGGATTATGGAATTGGGAATGTCATGCAAAATTGCACTTTGGTGAGGTGTGATCATGTGGAATAAGGAGGAAGATAATGTATGGAATTAGTGCTCATTGAGGGCACAGGTCATTATCCCCTGAGAAGGTGTATGCATTGACTTTAAAGTAACACAACTAGTAGAAGCTAGGGCTATTGTGAGAGTTTGCATAGGTGATAGCGGCATCATGTGGATGGAGGGAGATTAGCATTGCCCGTGTGTGTAAGAAGAGGGATTTTAATAGGGCTTGTTCTGTGTGTGGTGATAATGCTAGAAGCTAGAATGAGCGCTAAAACGAGTGGTTTTTGTTGTGTTGCTTCTTTCTTCTAAAAGTGAGATGTGGTTGCTAGCTTTGTGTAGTTAGAGGTGTCGAAATGCAATGCTTGAGGAAGATATGGCTGTTGACCCATGCACTAAAAATGCACGAAAATAATGAAATCAATAACTCAAGTGACGGTCGGCAAGCGTGACCCATCAATGAAATTGTCAAACGACCTCCAATCTCCAAATGGACCGTGCCGTTACAATCAAAACATTGAATTTATCTAAGAAAAACCATCTCACAATCGAATCTAGTGAGAACGATCAAAATTGGAGACCGACACCAAAAAATGATGTGTGATGCTGCTTAAACTACGTTCAATCGCAAAACGGACTTTGCCGTTTCATTTGGAATGTCTTCATACAAAAAAATAACTGTAATATCACTCAACAAAATTCACATGGGAAAATTGGCATGAATTTCGAGGCGACGGCGCATGCGAATTTAGGCACGAATAATTCTCATTTTTATTTATATTATTTATATTATTATTATTATTATTATTATTATTAAGTAATAAAATTAAAATAAAAGAGGTACATCGCGTACTTGTTTGGCTCCAACACCGATGCCATCCACAACCTGCTCAAATCCCACTCTTGCTTAATACGATAACGCTCGACCTCGTTGTTGAAAGGGAAATCAAACGAGACATTGAGTTCTTCCATGCTTAGCTCCAAAAACCAATCCTTCAATCTCGATCAATCCACCCTGCCCTCTATTCAAAATCCTCTCGTCAAACCTCCTCATGTTCACACAAATCCTTCCAATCCTGCTCCAAACACTCGAAAGCCGCTCGATTTCCACGACACAGACTTTCGATCTCGCCTCTCAATCAATCCTCCACTTCAACCAAATTGATCCAACTGTAGTACTTCACATCCTTCTCGTTGCTGAACTGGTGCCACTTCTTAGTCTGATCCCTTCACTGTGCCTGTCGACCATCTATCCTGACCCGATCACTATCGCTGAAGGTTTGAACACAAAAGCCCATGACCCCTTCCCTGCCAAAGATGATCTCCCCAGTCTCACCCTCTTGTCGTGAATCACTCGATCCGACCTCCACTCCGGCGACCCAACTGAGCCTGTTTGTCCCTTCCTCACACGAAGCTGCTCCGACCAGCCTTTAAGATCATCTACACTCGTCCACACCGCAAACTTCACGCCTCCCGTGCCCGACTTCCGTACTCGGCCCACATCAACCTCACTCGTCAGATCTGCCCCACTCCCAACCGATCGAACTCATCTCCTCCTCCCGATTTACCTTACCCAAACGACCCATATTCCTTCCTCAAGCCGTAAACCAGTTGCTTCTCAACCTTTCCCTGTAGCACGTCTCCAACATCATTGTCAACTCCCAACTCATAGGCGCAACCAACCTGTTGGAACTTCAGCTGCCGCAAGCCTGCAGCTAGCTAACCGACCCCCTGTAGCAGTCTTCGCAAACCAAGCACCACAGTCCGTCTCTTCTGCTTACTGTGCCAAACTCCACATCTCTACCTTTTTAATCCACTACCCAACCAAGCACCATGTATCTGTAGTTAACCACAACAAAAATAGCCCCCTATACACAAGCCAAAGAAGCCCATTTACTAAAACAACTGTAATGACCCGATCTAGAGACTCGAATTAATAAGGCGGGAACGAACAGTTGAACAGTAAGTATGATTTTCACAATTACACATATCGATAATAACTAATATTCCTCAAACATTGAAGAGCCACTAACATTACTTGTACATTGAATATGCATTTAAATATAAACACATTTTACTTTCTTTCATTTGAGCGCGGTCTTCTCTAGAAATATTGCACTCTTTTTCAGCCATTTCTATTTGTCAATAGATTACCTGAAAGTTAATTTAATAGGGTGAGTTTACTAAGTAAACTTAGTGGATAATCACACCTGAAAACATAGCAATTTTTTTACAGGCATAAAATTAACATATTCAATTGGCTTTCTTTTACATTTACATATAAATTTACATAAATCATTTCTCTTTCATGTGACATACATTTTTTATTTACATTTTTCATATTTCCTTAAATATATTTATTAGTTAACATATTCCTTTTCAATTTTTCGTTTAACATAGGAGAACCATCTAACTGTACCAATAAAGGTATAATCATTTTCATTTCTATTTTTCGTGCACGAGTATGTTACTTCTCTTGTCAGTACTATACGGGGCTGAACTATAATTTGCATGTATATATTTTTTTCTTTTTCCAATTTATGCTTTTATTTCTATTTTATAAATTATTTCATTTATTTCATTATTCCTTTCATATAGTTTTATATGTATTTTGAATCAATATATATATATATATATATATATATATATATATACAACTATATTTACTTTCAAATTCATTTTTTTTCCTTTACATATGCATTTATATTCATACTATCTTGCTATTTAATACACATTTTTTCTATTATATTCATTTAAATGCCAAAAGTTCATCATCACATAATTAACATCGTATTACACATAATAACGTCAAAATATATGTAAAATAGTTATATAAACATTACCTTTTGAATTTAAATAGAAATACAACAATAAAATTACAATATAAAGTAAAATATTCACTTTTATTTGTTTTGCGGTTGTTCAATTCCTTTCCAAATATTCAAATCTCAATACTAGACTTCCAATGCTTGTCTCTACCAATTATGAAATCTTCCACTATTGTCATTAATTTAATTTCATCATTTAGCACTTGATAACTTTGTAATTCCTAAACAATTCCAAAATAAATCATTAAATTGATTTGACTAACATCTTTAAGGATAATTTCGAATACATCATTTATTAGAGCATTAAATGGCTCTAATTCATCCCAAAATTTCTTTTAAATCAAAATAATTTACCTCACCTAAACTTCTCTTTCTTTCTTGAAATTTCTCCTTCCTCCACTGTCGAACAAAAATTTCTATCACTTGGATTCTTCCAATATAAAATCAAAATTTTTTTTCTTATTATTACATCAATTAGAGAAACGAGAAATGAAACTATATAACATCAAACTAAATCACTTAATGTTCCTTAAGAAGGAATTCCAAACCCTAAATTCTTCTCTCTTTTCCATATTTTCTTCCCTTACCTTTAATTGAACATTCATCCTTGCTTAGATTAGAAATCACGTAATGATTTGCACAGAAATAGTAAAAAAATTTGACGAACTTACCTTCATCTTTTTTTTCTTCCTCCTCTCTACTCCAATTCTCTCGGTTTGCTTCTTTAAGGATAACAACATAAAAGAAACGAGTGAAACGAAGATATGACTCATGTGGAGTCGTTTGATTTCATTCTCGAACTCAAATCTTCGCTCGGAATAAAAAAATCAGCCCTTCCAACTTCGCCTACTCTTGGGTGCGATTCGCCTGGGTTGCGGCTCTGTTCGGTTCCCCCTCCTATTTCACCCGCTTGTTTATAAATATCCAACTCAGATGAGCCGGATAGGTTCGGTTCTTAGAACAACCTACCTCACCCTATTCCACTCAAGATCCCATATAAAGTTCACACTTCCCACTCTAGTCCACCTAAAAATTCCCCTCACATAATTCCTCCATTACAACATCCACCCAAACTTCTCCAACAAAGAGCCATCTCTCTCTACTTATATATATATATATATATATATATATATATATATATATATATATATATATATATATATATATATATATATATATATATATAAAGAAAGAAGAAAAAAAAAGATAAGAATAAATCAATCAATAAAAAGAAGCGAGGAAGAAAGGACAAAAAAAGAGGGGAGAGAAAAAAAGAAAAACAAAATTTTTGTGCATTCACATTGTCGTCGTCGCCCTGACACATCGCCGTTGATCACCTCGCGAAGGTATAACTGTTCTCTCAAACTTAAAAAATCTCCAAATCTTGCTTTCAACTCTCGTGATGCGCCTGGAGACCTATACATGTTTTTCTTAGCATGGTGGGAGGACACTTGGTGCGACGCTTGTAGCAAGGCGGGTAGGCCCTGTTACGCTTTTCGTAGCGTGGTGGGAACACTCCTAAGTGCTTGTGCACTTGCTTCTATGGTTACGGGGAAAATTATAAATTCTTCACACATGTACCTCGAAGACCAATACACACTTTTCATAGCGTGGTGGGATAAAAAACTAAGCCACAGTGTTGCTTGACACTTATCATACATGCTTTTCGTAGCATGGTGGGAAGGACCAGCGTTTGCAAATTCTCCTAAACAGGGGAGATGTCAGGAAGCTGCTGAATCTTTTAACAAACAGAGGATCTGACTTAAACAAAACTCATGAAACAAAACTTAAGATAATAAATAGGGAACCAAACTCTAAACTAATAAATGTATTATGAAATTGAAAATACAAATGATAAATAACGGTTCAAAGCACTTAAAATGAACATAAATGAACAAGCACGAAACTTGTGATGGACGAAATTCCAAACACTGCTTGCTCGCAAGCAAAGATCAAATGAAAAATGTGATGACCTAATCACAAGCAATAACTTTAAATTTATAATGGATATTAAGGAATTATCATGTTGAATGAAACTTAAGCATCAATAAGCAAATGCATTAATAAATCGCAAGCTACTTTCAAGGACAGTGAAGGTTTGTGATTTCCAACATGATTTTCCCTGAAGCAATAAAGTTGAAGGGAATGATTAATCTGATTGCAAGCAAGCATGTAAAGTTCTTGACACATATGATAATAGTCGATGTATAACATCCACCTCAATCATGCAAGCAAATACATCTGTCTCTACAAGCAGAGGGATTTGACATGTAGTGAACATAATGATTTGATGCATTCGATCATTTCAAAACTAATGAAGTATGTGTGCAGTCAATATCATTCAACTCCAAGTAAGCATGCCAACCCATTGGCAAACAATAAAATTCCTTACAAACGTACAAAGTGCAGCATGCAACAAAAGTAAGCACCTATGAGAAATGAGAGCTGATATGCAATAAATGCTATAACTCCTTCACACGAACACGACATGCTATCTACAAACAAAGGCGATGAACTTTTAGTGAATGCGAACATCAACATATAGCAATAGAAGGTTTATTATGCATACAACAACTTGCCTATTAGCAGTGCTAGTAGAATAACAGGTGATGCAACAACTTGCTTACAAGAAATTGTAAGAAACTCACTATACACAACGGTCTGTTTACAAGCAACTATATGAAACCTGTGAGTGCTCATGAGTGATAGTGAAAAACATACAATAAACATAACAACATGCCAATCAGCTTATTTTGGGAAATCAACGAAGAATGCAGCTCACCTAGCAGTCTACATTAACATACAGATGAACGCATCAACTTGCCTGCAAATAGTGTTCATAAAATCAGCATTGCACAATTGCCCACCTATGGATGATAACAAGTAGCATGCAACCAATGTGACGGGTCTCTTGCAAGCATGAACAAGAATGTTGCAATGAGCATGATATACTGTTTAATGCAAAAAGCAACAAGTCTCTGATAAATATGAGCGACCCACAGCACAGTGCTACGCCGCACCTACAAGCAGTTGCAGGAAAGCTGTAATGAAAAGTGTGGATCTTTGGAAAGCAAAGGCGAGAAAACTTATGGTGCCAAGTTATCATGCCAAATATATCAGCTTAGTTGCAAACGATTGGTGGAAGGCCCCTAATGTGTCATACAACATATTTGTAGGAAGAAGTACATCCCTACTTGCTGAATACTGGAGAAAATAATAGCTTGTAGAAGATGAAATGAGCTAAACAACACCACCGGATTAGCAACACTCATACAAGTGGGCATAAGATGTTTATAGGCTATTAAATGAAAATTTGTGCATTTTTTAAATGACCATCACATGCATGATCAACCTTATTTGAATGTTTCAAATACGACCCCCATGCATCCTACAGTTACTTTGAAAGACATGCAAATCCTTCACATATTATAGAAAAACATTGAATTGCCATGCGAATGTATTATGCATGCAAACAAGCAATACACATATATATTTTTTCTTTTTTTCAAAACAAGCAATACATAGATGCATTGTACATACATATCACACAAATACATAATATAGAAGCAAAACTAGGATTCTTTTTCAAATTGTCTCTTGCTAGTAAGAACATGGCACACGTCCTCTAATCGGTGGTTTTGCCGCCAAATGATACCAAAGGTAAACTGTTATGACCGGGACCCTCTGATTGGATGGGTTTTAACGCTAAATGACACCATTAAATTACGGTTATAATTAGAGCCCATATGTTTATTAACGACGCTAAATCATTGAGTAATGAATCAATATAATATGATCGATAGGGCACAAATCTCTTTGTTAGCTAAGGTGGATTCAATATGTCTCCTTAGGCAACCATTCACTTCAGGTCTATAAGGTACCCTTGGATGACATAACCCAAGGCTGCCAACAGGGATCCTCATGTCAGGTTGGGTCGACTATCTCCTCTAACTAAGTAGACTAGGGACCATGATGACCTAGACCGACGAAACCATGAGATTTTGATCTGGTTCATCATCATACCCCCACCATTCACTTTAAGTGCACGATGATATAAATTTTAGTTTTCAAATTTCCAGTTCTACTGCTACTATACGCTGGATACTATGTATCTATTTGACGACTAGCCTTAATAAAAAATTCTCTCGTTATCGGGAGGGGTAATTAACTATAAGGGCTTGTTCTTATAAGAAACATGAACTCATATCATGAAGTCCTCGTTAAATGAGGGCGAAATCTCTGGGTAGTGTCTTATTTAAAACCCAATCTGCCTTCAAAAAATTTGCCTAAGAACTTAAACGTTAAAACTTTCATGGATGACCCGAAAAGGAAAGGGGTCGTGGAGAGGCTAGGATGTGAATTTTCGGATTCCACAATAGCATTTCTAAGACCACAAGCGACAAGGATAAATCAAGAAGTCATGTTTGTAGGCTAATTTTCAATAGAGCACTGTGTGACCCTTCAATCACACACGAGGTTGGGCACACGTAAGCACATGCCCTTTCGGGTATAGCTAGAATGTTGGCCATGAGGAGAGAATATTTTTTTTTTTGTATTTTTTATTATGTCGTATGACCCCTATATGAAGTCGCCAAGTATAGTCTACTGCATAGGGCGGGGGTAGGGCATGTCATTTCCCTTGGTTTGTTAAATAATGGGTGGTAAAATAGCCCTCTTATAGTAAATAAATTTCTTTTTAATGAATTAGATTGAGACTTTTATTCACTTAGGTGCACTGGAGCTTAGCCTAGATCCAAAAGAGCAGGGTTGGAACCTTGATGTGGATGCTTAAGTTTGGTTGGGTCGAATGAGGTGGCTTAGGGGGGTCTAAATGGGTTTTTGGGTCCAGCTTGAAATTGACCTTCCTTGAAAACCCCCCTAACCTAAACCCGATCTGATTTGTAAAACAAGTTAGATTCCCATACAGAACCCGACCCGACATGTCGACCCGTAAAGTAGCGTGGTACACATGGGTGTAGGCATGAGCGCGTGCAAGCAAAGGGGGAGAGAGTGCATGGTAGCACAGGCATGTGTACGTGTGGGCAAGCTTGGGGGCAGGCGTGATCGCCAGGGCGCGGGCGGGGGAGTCCAGGACCATTACGGCCAAGGTGGTGACCCAGGTCAGGTTTGGGTTGATTTCGGGTTTTGAGGTTTACTTGAATATGATCTGAAATTGGAAACAGGTCAGAAAAAGGAACCTGAATCTGTCTTATTTGCAAAACGGGTTAACCCAAACCCGGAATTTTTCGGGTCGGGTCTGGGTCAGGTGAAATGTTGACACCCCTAGTTGGGCTTAATCAGACTGGACTAATTTCAGAATGGTCATGCTGGATATTGTGTGAGATTTAAGTCACACTTAATAAAAAATTTACCTAATGCCCATGCAAATACGTAAGTCAAAATGTGTTAATCATTTGAATGTATTGGTTTTGAGTATGAGCAAATATATTGAACTCAAATGGAGTTGTGCTCAGTTGAGATGAATGAGCATGAACTTGAAGGAGTTCAGCCAATCTTCAATAAATTGATGCAAATCCAAGTGGAACTGGTATTCAAGTCCCAGATATCTCATTGTGAACTTGTGTGGGTTTGATGGGAATTCGAGTAGATGGGGACCATGGGGTTGAAGCTCCTTCGAAATTCAAGTCCCAGAGATCTCATTGTGAACTTGTGTGGGTTTGACGGGAATTCGAGTAGATGGGGTTGAAGCTCCTTCGAAGGTTAACACTATTGATGGAAGAATGAAATCTTCTCAAGTAATGAAGTGTAATAATTTGGGAAGTTGATAAAATGCCCTAGATCCCAAAAATGGTGAAACAGGAAGAGTAGGATCCATTAACTGCTATTTTAGGAGTACAGCAAACGTAGTGAGTTATGAGGTTCAAAACATAAGTCTTGATGATATCAGGTTGATGAAGATATCTACCTGATTGGATTGGTTGGTTTCACCTGCAGCTATATGATTTGTAGATTGGGATGCATATTGGGACTTCATTTTCTAGCACATGGCTTTGACATCGATTTCACTGTTGAAAAATTTGAATGAAGAGAACTAGTCGAGTCTTCAAAATTGCTATGTTATGTTCTGCTCAAAGATTTCGCTGGTTGATAGCTAGAAGTGCTTTTCCTTTTATTTTGGTTCTTGATTTCTGTAGGGCAATTTTTCTGTTAGTGGCAAAATTGCTAAGGCATAGTAGTAGCATGTATGTGCTGTTCTGTAAAAATAAAAATAAAAATTGTATGTGCTGTTCTGTGTGGATGCACTGATTTGTAGTGTTGGATTACTTTAACAGCAGCTGTGGCAGCATTTCAGAAAACAGAACTTTACTGGCCCTTGGTGCTAGCGATTTTTCCCTCTATTTTCTTCAAACTTTTTTTTTGAAATATTATTAATTTCATCGCTTCTTATAATTATTTGTTTCCATCAAACATTTAATGTATTTCCGATAGATTGCTCTTATTTATTATTTCGTTTTTATAAGCAAGTGTGATACGAGTTTTCTCTTCAGCAGCCTGAAGCTTTTGTGAAGGTTCGCCCACGGTGTGAAGCTCCCAAACGTGATATGAGTTATCCTACAAACTACACACCATGCCGTTATGTCCGTTTATCTTGTTTGCGTGGGAACCCTATAGCAGTATTTTTTATCCAGGTAATTTTCGAGTTTGCTTTTTCATATGCCCTATTGCAACAGTTATTGCAGAGCAACGATCACTCTTACTATATTTCATATTTTCTATTAATTTCCTATGCTCATGAATTATGCCAGAGTTTTAATATTTGAATCCGAGTTTTGTTTCGTTTCTCATTATAATATAATGAACTTGTTTACCATGTCACGGTTATTGAACTCTCAAAATCTGAATAACGATGGTTGTTTACTGTATATTGCTTTAATTCCTAATTGGTCTTCAATGAAATTGATATGTTGGGGGGGGGGGGGGGCTGCTAATAAGAGAGCTGTTTAGGAAGGTTCTTAATCAAGAGGGAGTTGTTTATGAAAGTTCCTAATTAAGGGAAATTATTTAGGAAGGTTCCTAATCAAGGAGTTGTTTAGGAAAGTTTTCTAATTATGTTTATGCTATTTAAGAAGTGTTTAATTGTTTATGAAGGTTCCTAAAATTTATTTAATTATTTAGGAAGCTTTCCTAAATCATGTTTAATTGTTTAGGAATATTTCATAAATTACATTTATGTTGATTAAGAAGGTTCTTTTTATTTAGAAATGTTTCATAAATTATGTTTGTGCTGATTAGGAAGGTTCTAATTGTTTTATTGTGTTCTAGGGCTATTTAAGGGGAAGTTTGCTTATGATTTAGGGGATGATATTTGTTGAGTTTATTTTCTTAGTGTTTGTTGTGAGTTCTTAGCGGTGTCTAGGGTTTATTGGAGAGTTAATCTACCTTTCGAATAGTAAAACAATTGTATCTTGCTTTATTATTGAAGGAGAAATAAGAAAATATGCTTTATCTTTATGTTCCTACACTGTTCTTTTTTTTATTTGCTATTTTTAGTTCCAAGACTATCAAATTGGTATCGAAGCGAGGTTTTGGAGAGATGGTAGCAAAGAAGGTGGATATGTTGGAAGGAAAAATGAAGCAATTCAAATCCTGCATGAAGGTAAAGTTTTTAACCATGGAAGAAACGTTTTTATCTATAGAAAGAAGGGTTTCATCCATGGAAGGAAGGTTTTCATCCATGGAGAACTGATTGGGAGGGATGGGGGAGATGACGAGGAAACTCTTGGAGATGCAATAAAACATTTCACTGTTGTTTTTGATAGCTAACTCTCACTAAGATTTTAATGGGATTCCCTTAACCGAATTGAAGGGAAAGGAGATCGGATGTGAGGAGTTGAATGAGGAGAGTTTCTTTCATCAAGAGCCACCTCTTTGGGCTCCGATAATGGGCGGATCAGGGTTTTTGGATGAGGGGAAAACAAGGACGGAATTTTTTGATGGAGTTGGTAGGGTGGCTGACCAATATAGGAGGTATTTCGGGTAAGGGGAGTGGGCTATCAGAGAAGGAGGGGGTCAAGAGCCACCTTCTAGGGCTCTAATAAGGGACGAAATAGGGTTTTCGGAATGAGGATAGTAGGAAAGGAGTTTCGTGGAGAAGGTGGTTGGGTGGCCGACCACTATGTGAGGTTTTTTGGGCAAGGGAAGTGGACGATCGGAGAAGGACGGGGACGGGCCGAACCATGGGGATGAGGTCATGTGAGGCGGAGGTAAGAAATGTGGGATTTCCGCCTTCGATATACAGGGGAAACATGGAGGGATGATGAAAACCGTTACACTGGAGGAGAAAGATGTTATTAGGGCGGTGGCAATCCTTTGGTGAATCCTAAGTTTACCGCATCCTAGTCTTAATATGAAAGAAGCAGAATATCTTGTAGCAAGAGCTGCACTTATTCATGTCGGTTCTCAAGAATTTAGTTCGTATGGTGGAAGAATGGATGCAGATCCACATGTTTTACCCATTCCTGGATAGTTCATGACTTTTTTATGCAATCCAGAAAAGAGAGCTCTTTTACAGCTTACATTGAGATGATGTCCTAATTGAGTTTGTTATGCATAAGTGCGTCATACATTTTGTTCCGTTTAACAAAAAGCTATCAATTTGTTCTCAGCATCATGGGTTTATTGTTTAGAATATACTTATCAAGTGGAAAGATTTGTCAGAACATGAAACCACATGGGAATCTTATGAGCTGATTAGGTGACTGCACTCTTCCTTCCACCATGAGGACAATATGCATATTTTGGGGAGGGGGTATTGACACGCTTGGGGAATAGGGGATTGAGGGGGGGGGGGGGGGGGGGGGGTGGGGTGGGGTGTTGAGATAGTTGCTATTTAATTCTTGTTCGTTCATATTTTTGCAACTTGTATGTTTTTAATGATTTCAAATATTATTGCTTTGATTATGATTTTTTCTAACATATTTTTGTAGAATTGTTTTGTTCTTGTGTGTACTAACATTTCAGGGAAATCATACTTTGGATTGTTGAAGACATAGTTTAAAATTGCGCAATCTGAGGCGCGCCTCGAGGTGCGCATTTGCGCAATTTGCTTCAAAATAGCCTCAAAGCCTACGCAATTCTCATGCATCATGAGGCATACGCCTTAGGTGGAGTGAGGCGCGCCTCATTACCGTTATTGCGCAATTTCCTTTGAGGCGTACGCCTCAAATATGAGGTCCACTTACTTAAAAAACCTCTTAAAATCTTCCTTATACCCACTTACCCTTCCAAAGACCCACTTACCCGACCAAAGACATCAACCGAAGGCGCGCAGGAAGCATGCAGACGCCCTATTCGGCTCTCCCGCACGTTTCCGCCACCTCTCTTGCCGGCGCTGCCTCTCGCCGGTGAGTCATTTGTTTCCGGCCTCCCCTCTACATCACTTCTTCAAGTGTTCTTAAGGTTCTTTTTAAGTTTATGGTTTGGTTTTTCAACTTATAGGAAAGCTAGGGTCATAGTTCTCGGTATTGTTAGGTACATGCTCGGTATCGCTCAGTATATGCTCGGTACTGCTAAGTATATGCTCGGTAAAACTAGGTATTTGCTCGGTACTGGTAGGTACATGCTCGGTACGGCTCAGTACCGCTAGGTACATGCTCGGTACTGCTAGGTACATGCTCGGTATCACTAGGTATCTTCCCATACAAACAACTTATGAACTTTAAAAACAAACAGAACTTCAAATAACTCTTACAATAAAATTTTGTTCTGGGGGCGCTGCTAGGGGGCAGCACCCCCTTGGACCCTCGGCAGTCCGGCATATTGTTCTATTCATCATCTTTAGTAATAGTTGTTAGTGTTAGTTTACTTTAAATTCATGCTTATTATTTTATGTTTTTGTGTTTTATTTTGCATTTGTGCTTTAAGAAATATGGTTAGGGGCAAGGAAAAGACAAATACGTCATTGCAGGCGTGACCCTTCTTGGGAATAAAGTGTGCAAGTTGATGTAGGAGGCGGCGATAAGACATATGTGTATTTAAAATGTAATTTTTGTGATAAGTTGGTGAAGAGAGGAGTAACTCGCATGAAGAAACACTTATTCGGCTCACATAAGAATGTAACACCTTGTGCGAATGTTCCAGATAAGGTGAAGGAGGAAATTACAACTTATATGAAAAAGAGTACTACGGCCAAACATTTACAATAGGAGCAATTTAATGAAAGGATCGAACATAGTGCTTACTTTGGGAGCGAGAGTGGAAAGGGCTCTTTCTCCACTATACATAATAGAGGTGCGCTGGATCCTATGGACCAATATATGACTAATCCAGGAGAGGATATAGGACAAGCACAGATGATGCCTGCGGCTGGTACTAGAGAGGGTCGACGGCAGATTTGCATGGATTTTGACAGATTTTTTTTTGAGAATGCCATACCATTTAATGTTACGACATCGCCGACCTACTTCAATATGTTGCGGTCTGTAGGGTTGTATGGGAGAGGGTTGAAGGCACCTTCCATGTATGAGTTGCGAACATGTATGAGTCATATTGAAGATGATGAAGATATGACATTCATAGATACAATTGGAGAAGAAGATTTCATTGAAGACCCATTTAGTGATGGGATATGATTTGATTTTATATGTTTCTTCTTAATTATATTTTGAGAGTTCTGATAGATTATAATTTTGTGATTTTGTACTTTGGAACATGCTTTTATTGCATCTCTTTTCTTAATTTCCACTAATTCCACTTGTCATTTAGATGTTTTTATTGTATGATAAAATCTTGCTATTATTTACCTGCTAAAATCCTTAAATTCTCATTTACGCAATTCTGCGTCCGTGAGGCTTACGTCTCTGACCGCCTCGAGGCTTACGCCTCGCCTCATGGACGAAAACCGTCTCAAGGCTTATTTACGCAATTTTAAACCTTGGTTGAAGACTTCAAATCAAGATCAGTTTAGAGTTTATTGTAATTAAATTTTGTATTTTTCATTTTCTTGAGTCTGAGAGTGTGATTGTAATTGAGTAACTGAGCGCACACACACCGGGGGAGAGTTTAAAATTCACAATTTTTAAACTAATCGTGCCGTACAAATGAACTTCGTGTGGGACGATTTGTTCAGTTATTTTTCTTGACAAGCAGTCAAACGAACAGAAATGAAAATTTTTCTAAGTATGGATCGTACAGTTTGAACCTAGTTCGTATATGCCTTCCAGAGTACGAAATGGACGGGTCCCCTTTTGCTCAAGAATATTTTTCCTAAGTATAGATCATACTGTACGAACCCAGTTCATACATGCCTTCCAGAGTACGAAATGGACGGGTCCCCTTTCGCTCAAAAAATATTTTTTTTAAGTATGAATCGTACTGTACGATGACCATTCATACATGCCTTCCAGAGTACGAAATTGTGAGGTCCCTTTTCGTCCCGACGTTTCGTCCTGACGAATGTGAAAATTTTCTAATTGTTCGTATCGGACAAATTAGTTTCGTACCGGATGATGATCGTGTATGAATTGATTCATACCGATTTTCAACAGGTTCGTTCGCAATAGTTTTTGAACTATTCGTACGTACGAACTCCGATCGTACTGTACGATTATGTAAGTTCAAAATAAAAAAAATCAATTTTCTGGACAGTTTTTCGTGTCTCGAGTATAAAAGGTCCACTAAAACTGACGTGAAAAGGTATTGTTTTCGTGTTTTTTCAAGCGCATTTGAAAGAGATAGTGTGAGAGAGTATTTGAGAGAGATTTCTTGCAAGTAGAGTGTGAAGGGTTTATAAGGTTACTCAAAGATAAGGTTCTTTTTGTAATTTTGGTTATCACTCTTCATCTTTTCTTTCTAGATTGCTCGTGAGAAGATTTTTGGAGAAGATCCGATTTTCTGCTGACACTTGTAGAGTGTGAACAGACGATGATTCTCTGCCGACACCTGGAGAATGCGAAAGGACGACGGTTCTCTGCCGACGCTTGGAGAGTGTAAAAAGACCACGGTTCTCTGCCGACGCTTGAATAGACGACGGTTCTCTGCCGACGCTTGGAGAGTGTTTAAAGACCACGATTCTCTGTCGATGCTTTGAGAGTGTGAAAGGACGATAGTTCTCTGCCGACACTTGGAGAGTGTGAAAAGACGACGATTCTCTGCTGCACCGGGGATTGGTGGAAGAGAGGTTTTGTAATTGCTTCTCCGCCTTATTGTGGAGGCAAAATAAGGACACTTTGGTAATAGTGCAATACCTAAAGAGGGAGACTTCAGGGAGTGGATGTAGGTCGTGTTTGACCGAACCACTATAAATTTGTGTCTTTTAATTTTTTGCATTTATATACTATAAGTTATTTTTCTGTGGTTGAAAAGTTATTTTGAAACTTTAATTAACTTGCTTCGAGAATCAACGACTTTCAAATTTTAAATATAAGAGAAATTTGTTAAATTACCAATTCACCCCCTCTTTGTTATCATTGGAACATTAGTTTAGGTTTAACAACATAATCAAGATTCAATAAGTGATATCAGAGCTTTGTTTTAAAATCATAAGTTTAGACTACTTTTTAAAAAACGAGAATGACTACTTTTGAAAACCGAAACAAACCAGAAGGTTATTCGATCACTAGATCTCCTTATTTGACAATATCCCTTTTGATTTTTGGAAAACACGCATTTCTACATTTTTGCAGTCACTTAATTATCGCATGTGGATCCTAGTTTAAGAAGGGTATACTAGACAAACTAGATTAGTTGATGGTATTAGAGTTGAAACACCATTTGCTGACTGAATTATAGAAGAACGTGACTTAGCACAACTAAATGCAAAATGTTTAAACAGTTTCTTTTGTGCAGTTAAGTCAGAAGATTATATGCGGGTTTTTTCTTACAAAAGTCGAAATGACATATGAGATGGACTTTACATTACTTACGAAGGGACTAACGATGTAAATCAATCTAGATTAAACATCTTGTTACATGACTATGATTTTTTTTGCATAAAATCCAATGAATCCATCTCTGACATTACACAAGATTCACTCAAATAGTCACTTCTTTATATGCATTAGGTAGGGAACTAACGAATGCTGAAATTGTTTATCTACTGCTTATGATGCTAAAATAACTGCAATTACAGAGTCTAAAGATTTAAATGTTTACTTAATTGATAATCTTTTTGGATCACTAATTGTTTACGAGGAGTGAGCAAAGGAAGATTGATACAGATGAATAGCGAAAGTAGAAAAACCTTACACTGAAAGTGGAGGAGTTGGAGAGTGATCTGTCACAACCTGAGGATGAGGATGACATTACCTTAATGACTAGGCAATTTAGAAGATTTTTAGAAAGGAAGTAGAAGAGATGCTAACAGTGGAACAGAGGTAAGTTTAATAAAAATGTTAAGGTTTCTATTGATGTAATTTGCTATGAATGCAAGAAACCTGGATATATAAAATTGGATTACCCCAATCTCAAAGCCACTCCTAGCAAAGAGAAGGTAGAGAAGAAAGCAAATGTGAAGAAGGGCAATAAGAGATTTCAGAAAGTTTTTTGGGTGGACTCAGCTTCAGATTTGTCATAAATAAAAAAGAGTATGAAGTCACCAACCTATGTTTAATGGTTGATAATTTTGATCAGTCAGATCAAGAAGAGGTATGTGACTTGACTTATGTTGAATTGTAAGAAGTTTCTTAAAGAATTCATGATGCATATAGAAAACTTAAGAAAATGCTTGCTAGTATGAACCTAGAAATGTAAGAATTGCAGAAAGAATATGAAATCTTTAGGAAAGATCATGCGCTGATAGTTAACAACCACATGAGCTTAATGAATTTGATGACTTGAATAAAAATAATGATCTTTTAAAATCATTCTATGCTCAATTGGAAAAAGAATTTAAGGATTTTAATGATGAATCAAAGAGTAAAGAGCATTATTTGAATTTTGATAAGAATGTGTTAGAAGATTTAAATACATTTCTTAAATTAAAATTAAAGCTCTTGAAGAAAATAGTAAACCCTCAACACTTGAAGATTTTATGAATCCTATTTTGAGATTCAAAATTTTAGAACCTAGGAATAGACAGAGTAATTATAGAATATTGAGAAATCCATTTTCTGGTGTTAACTATTTTTCTTGTGGGATGATTGGACATATTGCACACACTTGTAATTTACATAGAAAAACTCATTTTGTGTGAAGACCTAAGATGCATAAACCTCATCATATCATACATAAAACTATAGGAAAATTACTCAAAAGGATTTGGTTAGAGGTATACTAAATTTATACTTTACTAAGGATCACCTTTACGATGCATGCCAATTAGAAAAACATGTGAAGTCTTATTTTCAGTCCAATAAAGATCTTATAACTAGTAAACCTTTGGAGATTATTTATATGAATTTTTTTGATCGGTTAGCACTATTAGTCTAGGAGGAAAGGTATATGGATTTGTGATTGTAGATGATTTCTCAAGATTCACGTGGATTAAATTTTTATTTCGTAAAAGTGAATTTAGAGATTTTTCGACTTGGATTCAGAAGAATTAGTGTGTGAGATTTTAACTATTCAAAGTGATCACAGCGGTGAATTTGAAAATAAAAAATTTGAGGATTTTTATAAAGAAAAAGGGATTGATCACAATTTTTCTGCACCTAGAATCTCTCAGCAGAATGAGGTAGAGGAAAGAAAGAAAAGAACATTAATTGAAGCCGCTAGAGCCATGTTGGTTGAATATTCACTTCTTAAATATTTTTGTGCTGAAACAGTTAGCACTGTATGTTATGTTCTGAATAAGGTGAATATTAGGTCGAAATTGAACAAAACACCTTATGAGCTTCTTAAGGGGAGAACACCTAATTTGTCACATTTGCATATTTTTGGATGTAAGATGTTTATAAATAATAATGAAAAATCTAACTTAAAAAAATTTGATCCAAAATCGGATGAAAGAATTTTTCTTGGATACTCTAGTGTTGGAAAATCATATAGAGTATTTAACAAAAGAACTTTGGTAGTTGAGGATATCACACATGTTGTATTTGATGAATCTGGAAGTTTGGAAGAGCCAAATTTGAAAGAGGATGAAATAGAAAATAACTCCCAAAAGATTGAGAAGATTGATTTGGAAGAAAAATTGTAGATAGAAACCTATTGCCTAAAGATTTTAAATTTTCTAAAAATCACCCAAAGGATTGATTTTAGGTGAACCTAGTGAGGGTGTTAGGATTAAGTGTGGACTTAACAAAGAAGTCAATCATCCTATTTTTATTTCAATAACAAAACCCACAAATATAAATTATGTACTTTTAAATGAATTTTGGATTTTAATAATGCAAGAATAATTAAATCAATTTGTAAAGAATGATGTTTGAGAATTAATTATAAAACCAAATGATCAAAGTGTAGTTGGAACTAAATGTGTATTTAAAAATAAGATGAACGACTCAGAAATTGTTGTTAGAAATAAGGCTAGATTGGTGGCTAAGGGGAATAATCAAATTGAAAGAATTAATTTTGAGGAGATTTTTACCTCTATAGCAAGACTTAAAGTAATTAGGATTTTGTTAACCTTTGTCTGTTTTGAAATTTTAAATTGTATTAAATAGATGTGAAAAATGTTTTTTTGAATAGGGTGATACAAGAGGATGCTTATGTTGAACAACCTCCAGGTTTTGAAAATTCAAAATACCCAAATTATGTTTTTAAATTAAAAAAAATATTATATGGATTGAAAAAGACATCTAGAGCTTGGTATGAGAGGTTGAGCACTTTCCTACTTTAGAGATCTTTTGAAAAAGAAGTGTGAAAACCTCTCTTTTTGAAGAAATTGGGAGACGATATACTCATTATATTAATTTATATTGATGATAACATTTTTGGATCTACAAATAAAAATCTTTGTGATGATTTTTTTAAAATAATGAGTAGTGAATTTGAGATGAGCATAATGGAAGATCTTAGTTACTTTTTAAGTTTTAACATTAAGCAAATTGAGGAAGAAATATTTCTTAGTCAGCCGAAGTATGTTATGGACATCCTCAAAAAGTATGAAATGGATAATGCTAAACTTATTAATACACCTATGAGTTCCTCAGTTCAGTTGGACAAGAACCCTAAGGGAAAATCTGTTGATCAAAAGAAATTTAGAGGAATTATTAGATCTTTGTTTTACTTGACTGCTAGTAGACCTGATGTTATGTTTAGTGTTTATTTGTTTGCTGGATTTCAATCAGATCCAAAAAATCACATTAGAAAGCAGTAAAAAGGATTTTGAGATATCTCTTGGGAACTCAGAACTTAGGGATTTGGTATCCTAAGTTTAGCTCTTCATTTGAAATAATTGGATATTTAGATTCGGACTTTGTAGTAGGGTTGATCGAAAGAGTACATCTGGAACTTGTCAATTTATAGGAAATTTTTTAGTTTCTTGGTCTAGTAGAAAACAGAATTCCGTAGCCCTATCTATTGCTAAAGCTGAATATATTGCCTTAGGAAGTTGTGTGACACAAGTTCTTTGGTTGAAACAATAGTTGATTGATTTATGATTTTTAATAGACACAATTCTAATTTATTGTGATAACACTAGTTCCATTTGCATTTCAAAAAGTCCTATTCGACATTCTAGAACCAATATATATATATATATATATATATATATATATATATATATATATATATATATATATATATATATATATATATATATATATATATATATATATATATATATAAAACATTATTTCATAAGGGATCATTTATCCAAAGGAGAAATTGAATTAAACCATGTTTCTACTAAAAATCAACTTGCATATATTTTTACAAAATCACAAGCCTTTGATACTTTTAGCACATTAAGAACAAGGTTTGGTGTAATCGATCTTAATGCTTAATTAAAATTTTTTGCAAACTTGATGTGTCTGT
This sequence comes from Dendrobium huoshanense, assembly GCA_016618105.1. Lineage (NCBI taxonomy): Eukaryota > Viridiplantae > Streptophyta > Magnoliopsida > Asparagales > Orchidaceae > Dendrobium > Dendrobium huoshanense. Next base: position 18,521,429 of record CM028345.1, on the reverse strand, counting down.
GTGTTTTCTGTTTTGTTTTCAATGTGCTTGTTTAAGTATTTTTTTCTTTTTCTATTTTTGGTATATGTTTTGTGTGTCTTTGACATGTTTTCAAATATCGAAATTCCTATTTTTGATTGTTTGTGCTGAATTTTCTAAGTGTTATATTCGTACTGTACAAAATTATTTTTTTCCCGTACGAATTTTGTAGCATGTCGATCATTGTTACGGACTGAACGTGCAAAGTTTTTGATTTTCCAATACATATCATACGGTATGATATTTATATTGTCCCGGACGATCTGTATTAATTCGTTTTACGCACATAGACGGATATATGGGCAGAATCAGTTATTATAACTGATTGTATATTTGTATGTACGAAATTGTATTTCGTACGTACGAACCACGTGTCATTCGATGTGGGGGACGAACCTAACCATCTTTAAAATGATCTTAAATAACCGTTCGTCTCGGATGAACACCTGTTCGTCTGTACAATCGTTTGGTCAAAAAGCCTGTACGAAAGGACGCTTCGTAACTTGCGTGATTACGAAAAGTCATTTCATTTTGAATGTATTCAATCGTACATACGAAATTATTTTCATAATGTATGAATCATCTATCGTATTGTACGCAACTTTTTTCATACGTACAAATGATCATTTTTCTTTAAATAGGAGAGCTTTAGAATTCATTTTCGTTCACTTCAATAGCCTCTTCCAATCCTTTTCATCTTAAGAAATGGCTAGTTCTAGCAAGCGTGGTAGAGTCACTAAGGGATCGTCTTTCAGGAGTGGAGACCAAAACTTTCTATCTAGAGCAAATGAGGATTATTTCCTTAGGTTTGTCTCTGCTAAAATTATTCCTTCTAGACTCTTTCAAGAAGATATCCACTTTCAAGTAATGCCTCTTTTTGTCTCAACCTAATTTGTTTTCATTCTGACTTTAATCCATGCCTATAATACAAAAACCATTCACTACTTCTTGACAAACATGACTTTTAGTGAGGATGAGAGTAGGATAAGATCATATGTTCTAAAGAAACGGGTAGAAATCATGAAGGAAGATCTAGGAATCTTTCTGCATTTAAGAACTCAAGGAATTAGAGCACACACATTGACCTCTAAATTTGATTTTGAATGGTCTGAAATAACAAGTTCTTAGAGGGGTTGCTCAAGTATAGGTCATTTGCCTAGGATCGCAAGGATCATTCAGCATGTCCTTAGAATTTCAATAATTACTAAGGCTAGTGATCGCATTAACATTACTCTTCTGTCTACTGTTACCTATCTTATCATAATTGAACAATCAATAGATGAAGCCCAACTTATTCTTGATTATATTCACGGCCTTTCTGAAATTAGGCATGCATCTCATAAGAGGAAGAAGAATATTGCTTTAGGACATCTAGTGACCTATATCTTAGAGAAGAAGTATAATCTTGTTTATCCTGAGCCTCTATTTGAAATGTCAATCTACTTCACTGATGCTTCGTTTCGAGCACTTTTTGGGAAAGATGACAATACAAGTGAAGATATCGAGGGAGAGAGGGGAGCACCAGCACCTGCTCAGGGATCTAACTTTCAGGAGATGATTCAGCGCTTTGACCGATTAGAGAGTCATTTTGATCAACATTTTGATCAAATTCAGACTCACCTTAACCAGCAGGATGCCCAACACCATCACGACATGGGTTGGATTTGAGGACATTTCGAATCTATGAACACTAACATAGCTATGATGAATAGATATTTTTCTGTCTTCAATCAGCGTCCTATAAATCAGGGCCCTTCAAATTTCTAGATGTACTTCTTGTGTGTTGTCTTTGCCAGTCTTTTGAGATATATTGATGTTAGTGATGTTTTCGATGCTTTGTGTACTTATATTTATTTAGCTTTTATGTTGATGTTTTGTTGTCCTTGTGTTATGATTCGATATCAATTGTACTTCAATGTATTTCATCTTTAAATTTGTATCAATAAAATATCTTAGTTACTTGCTTTTATTCGTTGTATGAAATATTAGTTTGCCTATATGTTAATCATGTCTCAATTGATCTAAAAAGTGTTATAAATTAAAACTGCAATATAAAAATTAATTTTATTATGAAATCTAATTTTTCAAAAATTGAAGTTAATTTATAACTCGATCAAGTTAAGACTATCAATCTCAAGTTCTTTTTAGGCATACATAATTTAAATATTATTATTATTATAATTTTGATGCCTTGTTATTATTTATCTCTTTTCAATATATTTATTTTTGTAATTAGAGAAATTTGAGTTAATAGATTATTGATTTTGGAAAGATCATTTAAAAAAATGGTTTCAAAAGGAAATGTATAATGTAAAAGGGTTTCAAAAAGAAATGTACACTGTGTACAAAAAATCAAAAGAACGCGCAATGATTCACAAATTAAAAAGAAGCACAAAATTAGCCTAAATTCAAAAAGATGCATAAAGTGTGACAAAAATATTTGAAAAGATGCGCAATGTTGCCAATTGAAGATATTCTTTCCTCTATCTTTTAATCTTCAAATTTAAATCAATCTAATTTTCAATTATGTTTTATATTGAAAATTGAAATTATCTAATTTTCATTTCATTTTTTTTGTAATAATTCCCTTTATCCTATTGTCTAGAATGCTTCATGACCTTGATCTATTTTTATTGTCTATGTTATATTTTAATTTGAATGTTTTGAATCTTTATTGTTATCTAATAGACATTAATCTTGTTATTACAATTATAGTTCAATATCTTTCAAGATCAATTATTAAAGGTTTCTCGTATGACTTCTTTTATTTCAACTTTTCATTGTTCCTTCTTTTTATTGTTGTCAAAAGGGGGAGAAATAAAATATTGTTTGTGTTTGATTGTTTTTTGGCTGTTTATTTTTTTGTGTTTTGTCATTTATGAAATTTTTTTAAAAAAATTGATTTGTTTTTAAAGAAATTCCCTTATATTCACTGTTTATTCATTTAGGGGGAGTTAAGGGGAAATTTATGGTATTCAATTTTATTCAAATAATAATTGTTTTGTCATCATCTAAAATAGGGAGATTGTTGAGATAGTTGCTATTTAATTCTTGTTTGTTCATATTCTTATAACTTGTATGTTTTTAATAATTTCAAATATTATTTCTCCTAATATATTTTGTTTGAATTGTTTTGCTCTTATGTGTACTAACATTTCAGGGAAATCATACTCTGGATTGTTAAAGACTTCAAATTAAGATCAATTTAGAGTTTATTGTAATTAAATTTTGTATTTTTTATTTTCTTGTGTCTGAGATAGTGTGATTGTAATTGAGTAACTAAACACACACACGGGGACAGTTTAAAATTCACAATTTTTAAACTAATTGTACTGTACGAATGAACTTCGTTCGGAATGATTTGTTCAGTTATTTTTCCGACGAACAGTCAAACAAACATAAATGAAAATTTTTCTATGGATCGTATTGTACGAACCCAGTTCGTATATGCATTCCAGAGTACGAAATGGATGGGTTCTCTTTCGCTCAAAAATATTTTTTCAAAGTATGGATCTTATTGTACGAACCCAGTTCGTACATGCCTTCTAGAGTATGAAATGGACGGGTCCCCTTTCGCTCAAAAAATATTTTTTCTAAGTATGGATCGTACTGTTCGATCACCATTCGTACATGCCTTTCAGAGTACGAAATTGTGAGGTCCCTTTTTGTCCTGGCATTTTGTCCCGACAAATGTGAAAATTTTCTAACTGTTTGTATCAGACGAACTGGTTTTGTGCTGGACGATGATCATGTACGAACTAATTCGTACCGATTCACAGCAGGTTCGTACGCAACAATTTTTGAACTGTTCGTACGTACGAACTCTGATAGTACTGTTTGTTTGTGTATGTTCAAAATTGAAAATTTCAATTTTTCTGAGCAATTTTTCTTGTCTTTTATATAAAAGGTCCACTAAAATTGACCAGAAAAGGTCTTGTCTTCATGTTTTTTCAAGGGCATTTCAAAGAGAGAGTGTGAGAGAGTGTTTGAGAGACATTTCTTGCAAGTGGAGTGTGAAGGGTTTACAAGGTTACTTAAAGGTAAGGATCTCTTTGTAATTTTGGTTATCACTCTTCCTCTTTTCTTTCTAGATTGTTCATGAGAAGATTTTTGAAGAAGATCCAGTTCTTTGCCGACACTTGGAGAGTGTGAACAGACGACGGTTCTCTGCCGACACCTGGAGAGTGTGAAAGGACGACGGTTCTCTGCCGACACTTGGAGAGTGTAAAATGACGACGGTTCTCTGCCGACTTTTGGAGAGTGTGAAAGGACGATGGTTCTCTGACACACCAGGGATTGGTGGAATAGAGGTTTTGTAATGGCTTATCCGTCTTGCTGTGGGGGCAAAATGAGAGACACTTTGGTAATAGTGCAATAACTGAAGAGGGAGTCTTTAGGGAGTGGATGTATGTCGTTTTTGACCGAACCACTATAAATATTTGTGTCTTTTAAATTTCGGCATTTATTTACTGCAAGTTAATTTTCTGTGGTTGAAAAGTTAGTTTGAAATTTTAATTAACTTGCTTCGAGAATCAACGACTTTCAAATTTTAAATCCAAGAGAAATTTTTTAAATTACCAATTCCCTCCCCTCTTGGTTAGCCTTGGGACATTAGTTTAGGTTTAACAACCAAATCAAGATTCAATACGGGGCACATACAAGAAGTGGGAGCTATCGAGGAAGGTTCCTAATTAAGAGGGATTTGTTTAGGAAAGTTTCCTAATTAAGAAAAATTGTTTTGGAATGTTCCTAATCAAGGGGGAGTTGTTTAAGAAAATTTTCTAATTGTATTTATGCTTTTTAGGAATTGTTTAATTGTTTAGGAAGGTTTTCTAAAATATATTTAATTGTTTAGGAAAGTTTCCTAAATCATGTTTAATTGTTTAGGAAGATTTTCTAAATTATGTTTATGTGTATTAGAAATGTTCTATTTATTTAGAAAGGTTTTTTAAATTATGTTTATGCTGATTATGAAGATTCTAATTGTGCTATTGTGTAATAGAGCTATTTAATGGGAAGTTTGTATATGGTTTAGGGTATGATATTTGCTGAGTTAATTTTCCTAGGATTTGTTGTGAGTTCATAGCGGCCTCTAGGGTTTGTTGGAGAGCTGATCTAACTCTCGAATAGTAGATCAATTATATCTTACTTTATAATTGAAGGAGAAATAAGAAAATTAGCCCTATATTTGTGTTCCTACGCTGTTCTTCTTTTTAATTTTTTGTCGTATCTGAAACATTTTCATGATTTCGTGTAACCTTGAGCATCCTTGATTTTGTTTAGAGTAAAACAGGGTTTTTAATTTTCTGACGATACTGAGCCCTAACACTTTTTTTCTTTTTAATTGATGCTCGATGTTTGATAAAACAACTTGATAAAATATTGGTTCTTAGAATTTTCCACTAGGGCAGATAATGATTGAAGGTCTCGATGTTCATTTTGTAGTTTTCACTGTGCACTATAGGAGTGAATATAGTTTTTCTCTGTATACTGGAGCTCATAGATACATGAACCTAGTATTATTGAGATAGCTGTTATAAATTTCTTAGAATCCACTTCCAATATATTCCTAGCACAATTGTTCATTTTTCAAGTTACATCATTAAATGCTCTGACATGCTGACCTCTGTTGATTAATTATCACATGAGTTCTTGGTGCTTATACTTCTCTGTTCCTTCTGCTATTAAACTAACGATAGATCTCAGCAGGTGGTTTTTATGGTGAATGTCTGCTTATAGTTCCTGTTGTTTTGTTTCAATGAACTTGCTGTTTAATCAATTTGGATTCTTGAATATCTTCTGCCAGCTGATTGGCGTATCCGTGAAAGGACTGGAACCAGAGCTCCAACCTGTTATTAATTATTTACTACCACATATTTTATCACACAAACAGGATGCTCATGATATACATCTCCAGGTAATTATCATATGCATAATTTGACATACCCTGGCAACACCACTTCCCTTGGTACCTCTTCCACATCCTCTTTGTGCTTTTGTGTTCTTATGCTCTGTTCATTTTGTTTGATATGCTGCTATTTCTAATATGCTGTGTATTTCATAGTTGCTTCAAGATATAGCTGTTCGGCTGCTCATTTTTCTTCCACATCTTGAGGTACACTCATGATCTTTCTTCTATAATTGTTGCACAATAGTTTTTAATATTATGACTGATGGCCATGCATACATACTTCTTCTTAATGTAGACAGAGCTTAGTACTTTCACAGACGCTTCTGATTCTAACATTCGATTTTTGGCAATGCTTGCTGGCCCATTTTATCCTATCCTGCAAATTATGAATGAGAGGTATGTGGTTTCCTTGAGCTGTAGCATGGCAGTATCAGATGCATAATATTTTCAAGTTTTATCTTTTTTGCATCCTACTTATTAAGTCTTATCTTTTTGTTTTCAGGGAAGCTGTGAAGGGATCTGTTATTTCTTCCGATCCTGAAATTTCTAGAAACAATCAACCATCTACTATCACTGTGTCCTCAAATTTTGAGGTGATTTCTTGTTCACTTAATCCTCTTCTGATTTACCTTAAACTAGTCATGCTAGAGAAAGCTATGTGATGCCAAATCAATTTTGATATTCATCATTGCTTTCAGAGAAATGTAATAGAACAAAATTCACTTCTAGGAACATCTCAACAAAATATAAAAAACTTAAAAAATATAAAGTATAAAAACACATAAGTGATATTTACCTCCTAAAATTTAAAGCAAAATTCATCCACCCATCACAACTATTTGTTAATGATGATAGATTGTAAAATAATTTTAATCAACAAAAAATCAAATTTTTGTCAAGCGCATCACTCTCTTTTGCTTGTAAATACCTAGCATGTGTCGTTTAATCAATGTTTTTGCTGCTAAATGACATCATAGATAAACAGGCGTAACCGTAGCCTTTGAGTTGGTTCTTTCGCCGTAAAATAACACATTTTAATTACAGTCATGACTAGAGCTCATAATTCCTTTAGGTAATCATTCTCCCTATATTTAAAAGATTTCCTTGGACAAAGCAAGCAATCGCTACCAACAAAGATCATTTGATCAAGTTGCGTCAATTATCACTGCTAATTAAGAAGATCTGAATCCTCGACAACCCGAGCTCAGATGACGGAATAATGAGACTTTTATCGGGTTCATCATCATTCCACCTACAATTCTCTTTAGGTTATGATAAAATTTTCAACCCTAACATAAATTTGTTGCTACTATGCACTATGCACTTAGCATCTAACGACTAGCTTTAATTGAATGTTTTCTAAGACATACTTCTATGAGAAACTTGAAACCATATTATAAAGCCTTCGCAAAATGAGGGTGAAATATCTAGGAAGTGTCTTATATACAACTTAATTTATGTTTTGAAAAGTTCATTTGGAACAACCAGAACTCTCTCAATAGATCTAGGGCATAAATCTTTAGAGCCCACATATCGAAACATATATAAAAATGAAAAGAAGTCATGTGTATCACCTCCTCCCTTTGAGGCGTCCATTTGTGCATTCAAAATTCTCTCTTTATTGTGCAATTGCTTGCTTGTCCATTTTGTGCCTACATGGTTCACCACTGTGCTTCTCCCTTCACCCAATGAACTTTCACACTCTTTTGCGTGTACATTATCTGTTTCCTCTCTCATTAGTTACATGTCACATCCCTTGACTACCTCATCTTTCAAACTCTCACCTGGTTGCACTCACATCCACAGTCGATCTTCCACATCACCCTAATCTTTTTCTTCAATAATTGCTTGCACTTCAGAAATCCTTTCCATATTTGCCGCATCTCGTTGCTAAAGATACATCACACTCATATAAGTTGCTAGTGATCCAAAACACCCAAAACAATTTGGTTGGGTTAAATCCAACCCAACCAATACATAGACCAAGATTTAAAAAAGAAAGACTCCAGTTTGTCAGATTTGAGTTAGTTTAGTTGTGTGCAAGAATACTTCAGAAGGCTTCCTGCTGTTTCTTATTAGAGATTTGGTCATGTTCTTGAGGATAAATGAAATGAATCTTTTCTCAATATTATTTTCTTAATGATGTTTATATCCTTAATCTCTTTTCTTCCATATGCATTTCCCATTCATCATCTCATCTTCAGAATAAACTTTTTGATTTTCTCCCTTCTCATAGGGATAAATTTTGCCAGCTTTATACTACAATTGAAGACCTCCAATTTACTCTCCAACTGCATTTCAGATCTTCAAAGTACATTATCTTGCAACTGGAGGAATAGATCTTATGTAGTAATTAAAATTAGTAATTAACTTTAGTTATTTTAATATTGATTTATTTGATTGTTTTTACCCATTTTGGATAGTTTTTGGAGATGTTTGATTTCAATCTTATCTATAACTCTATTTCTTCAATAGGGGGAGTTATGCCATGTAGTGCTTCATTGAATTGAATAAGATGATTTGTGATCAGAATTTTGTTGTGGCATCCCTTTTTAAATTCTCTCTTTTCCAATCTTTCTCTTGTTGTTTCATCTCTACCGTTTGTATACCTCCCTTTAAGGAGTTCATTCATCTCTCTTCAATTCCCTTCTTCTCTGTCTCTAGTTCTCTACCTATACCATAGTCATCTAATATTTTCTATGCTACTCTGTATCACAATTTTCATCTTCTCATTATTCATGCGCTTTTCATTATTGTTAATTTATAGTACTCCATCTCTTACTCTATTTTCTTGTATTTATCCACTTCCTTTTAACGATTTATTAATACAACAACAACAACAACAACATAAAGCCTTTGTCCCACTACGTGGGGTCTGCTACATGAATCCTTTTTCGCCATTGTGTCCAGTTAAAAGTCAAATTCTCATTTAAATCTAGTAAAGAAAGATCATTTCTAATATTTTCTAACAAAGTTTTTTTAGGTCTACCTCTAACTTTCTTAACATACGTCAAATTTAATACCTCAACTTTCCTAACTGGGTCATCAGAACTCGGAAGACCTCCATTTAATGTGACCAAACCATCTAAGGTGACTCTCTCTAATCTTATCTTCCATTGGAGCTACTCCAACCTTTTCACGTATATGCTCATTTCGTATCCTATCTCTAAGGGTCAAGCCACTCATCCACCTAAGCATCCTCATCTCTGCAACACTTAACTTAGTATTATGCTTCTCTTTTAATGGCCAATATTTGTCACCATAAAGCATTGCAGGTATCACCACCATCTTATAGATTTTTCCCTTAAGTTTGAGGGGGACTTTTCTATCGCACAATAAGCCCGATGCATTCCTCCACTTCAACCATCCAACTTGAATTCTGATGATAATATCCCCATCAATTTCACCATCACTCTGAACAATAGATCCAAGATATCTAAAACGTGTACTCTTATTAATGTCTTGATCGCCCAAAATCACAATCACATCACTAGGTCTATTGCTACTAAAATTACACTCCATATATTCAGTTTTAGATATACTCAAGCAAAAACCTTTAGACTCTAAAGTTGATCTCTATAATTTGAGTTTACCTTCAACTCCCTCTCTAGTCTTATCAACAAGAAGAATATCATCAGCTAAAAGCATACACCAAGGTACATCCTTTTGCAAATGTCTAGTGAGAACATCCATGACTAAAGCAAAAATATATGAACTTAAGGCTGATCCTTGATGTAATCCAACCGAAATAGGAAAATACTTGGTCAAACCACCTTGTGTTTGAACACAAGTAATAGCTCTTGCATACATATCTTTAATGATTTGAATATAAGCATTATTAACTCCTTTCTTTTCAAGAACTCTCCATAGCACTTCTCTTGAAACTTTATCATATGATTTCTCTAAATCAATAAATATCATATGTAGATCCTCCTTATTCTCTCTATATTTCTCCATCAAACCTCTCAATAAATGTATAGCTTCCATAGTAGACCTACTCGGCATGAATCCAAATTGATTTTATAGTATCACGTCGTAACCTACGCTCCATAACTTGCTCCCATAGTTTTAAAGTATGACACATTAACTTAATTCCTCTATAATTGACACACTCATGTGCATCACCTTTATTCTTAAAAATATGAATTAACACACTCATTCTTCACTTATCTAGCATCTTTTTAGTCTTCAAAATAGTATTAAAAGTTTAGTAAGCCAAGAAATTCATTCATCTCCTAAGCATTTCCACATCTCTATTGGAATATCATCAGGTCCAACAGCTTTTCCACACTTCATTTTTTTAAAAGCCTCTCTAACTTCGGTTTTACTTATACGCCGATAAAAACAAAAATCTTTATTTTCATTTAGGGTGATAAAGTCACTAAAGTCAATCGTATTTTCACATTCTTCATTAAAAAGTTTAGCAAAATACATCATCTACCTTTGTTGAATATCATCTTCTAAGAAAAGTACTTTTTGATCTTCATCCTTAATACACTTCACTTGAACTAAATCCGTACTACTCCTATCTCTTTATTTGGCTAACTTATACATATATCTTTTTCCCTCAGTATTTAATGTATTATATAAATCATTAAAAGCTATGCTCTTTGCATCGTAAATAACTTTCTTAGATTCCTTACGAGCCTCTTTATTACTTTCCCAATTATCAGAATTTTTACATCTAAACTAATTTTTATAACAAATCTTCTTATTTTTTATATTTTCTTGCACATTTGGATTCGACCACCAACTATTTTTACTATTAGGAGTTTTTCCCTTTGAAATTCTAAGCACATCTTTTGCAATATTCTTAATATCATAAGTCACTTTTTCTTAACGATTTATTAATGTAGAGCTTGAATTCTTGAACTAGATTTGATCAACTTATTTCCAAGGGAATATGCTTGTTGCTTGAAATCTTTATGCTTTGTTCATCATTCCATGTAAATATATTACCATTTAAAAACTAGTTGATCTTAAACATTTGACATTTTAGCACCCATTTTATTCAAATCAAGGCATGTAGCTCTCCGCACTGCTTCATGCTTTCACGCAAGGCACTTCCTTGGGTGCACTTGAGTATTGGTGCTTGCCTGGAAGGTATGTGGGTTCTATGACCTTGCCTAATCTTGCTTGTGCTCATAGGCGAGTAGGCAATTACTTGACTCACCCTTATTAATACTATGAATTAATATCTGTTTGACTGTTCCATGGGAAATTTCACTCCATCTAATGTAGTAGTATGCATGGTGTAAATTTGAGTAGTTTTTTTAAGTGTTTCCGTTTGTGTTTATTATTCCTGGTCATCATTAAACCAATTGGAGTTTCATTAATGCTGCAAAATGATGCAGCAAGAGAAGGTTGATAAATTCAGTACTTTTTTATTGTCATATTGCAAAATATTCATCCCTATCTGTTGACCCCTATACCTCAAACCGCGCGAGAAAGGACCCAAACTGATGAATAAAGCGATACGCGCCTTGGCATCACACATCACTTGAAGGGTCAAATGACATCCAAATGTCAAACGGACAGTGACATTGCGATCAGAACATCAAATTCTGCTAGGTCGAGGCCCCTCGTCGTCAAATCAGATGAGATCGGCCAAAAGGGACGACCGACACCCAAAATTAAAACATGGCGCTGATCAAACGACGTCGGATCGACAAACGGATGGCACCGTTGCGTCCGGAATGTTGTCGCCATTAAGATTTTCATTTTATTTGATCAAATTGGATCATTTGAGATGGTATCGCAAATTTCAAAGGCGTTCTAAATATGATGCGAAGGCACGCATATTGCGAAAATTCTCCTCTACGGAGACGACATGACGTCCGATTGCCAAACGAATGGCACCGTTGCATCCGGAACATTGTCGACATTATGAGTCTACATTTTATTTGATCAAATTGGATCATTTGAGATGGTGTCGCAAATTTCAACCTTCGCGTATTGCAGAAAATTGCCTCTACGGTGACGACATGACGTCCGATTGTCAAACAGATGGAGCCGTTGCATCCGGAACGTCGGGCATTAAGAGTCTATGTTTTATTTGATCATTTGATGTGGTGTCGTAAATTTCAAAGGACGATCCAAATATGATGCAAAAGCACGTATTACAAGGGAAGTTAACCTCATCGGTGATGAAATGACATCCGATCGCAAAATGGACAGCGCCATTGTGTCCAGAACATCGTCAACATTAAGAATATATATATTTTTAATAAATATGGATCGTTCGAGGTGGTGGCGAATTTTGAGGTGATTCGAATATGATGCAAAAGCGTGCATTACAAGGGAAATGAGGCATCGGCGATGCTCGGATGACGTTTGATCGCAAAACGGATTATGCCATTGTGACCGGGACATCGTCAATACCCTAAATACACTATCAATTTGTCCAATTATTATTATCGGTGGAATCGACATGCAAAACAAGAGAAAACACAAATTTTGAGGAAATGCACGCAAATCGAGATAGTCTTGATCTTGACGTGCAGTCGTCATTTCAAATGGATAAATGGGGATGACAGGGCATAGATTTTTTATTTTAATTTTAATGAAATTAAATAAAACGAAATCAGAAAGTGAAATGAGATTTCAAATCTCATTAATTTGTATTACCTCGTATCAATCCAACTTCTGTTAAGTCCCGATTTTTCGCTTACTCCCGTCAATCCATCTCCTCCATTACAGCTGGCCTCAACTCTTGCCCCATCACTAAATCAAAACAAAAGGGACGCTGCTTCATTCCAACTCCAGAGGAACAAACGCTTTAAGCAGCTCTTCATGTCCAAGCCGCAAATCCATTGCTCCCTTCCATCTCTCTCCAATCCGCAATCAGCAGTCAGCAGATCGTCCATCCTCGAGCTCCTTCACGTAAAGATCGGTTGCAGTTCTTCTGTCTCCTTCAGCCTAGCCAAACACCAGCTCTTGAAGAAGCCTCCAACCAGACCTTTTTTCCACCTACAGGTCCCCACCCATTTACTTCACGCCAAGCTCAAAAGCCAACTTCCCCTCAGCCGCTACAGCCACTTCTTCATTTCCTTTCAATGTTACCAGCCACATGTCTCTAGTGGATTCAACCTCAAGTTCACAACTTGTATTACCTCACTCCCCGCAGCTTCTTCCCACACTCAAATCTTTACAGTCTTTCCCTCCCTCCTAAAAAAGCTTACATTTATGGGTAATAATGAAGTGGTTTCATTTCCAAATGAGGCGGAGTAGTGGTTTCTGGAAGTTGGGTCTTCTCTTTATGAGCTGCTTTTTATGTTCTCAAATCCTTAGTCTTTTCTCCCAACCAAACGCATGATGTCCGATCTACCGCCGAACCCGCTCTCATACGTACCAAATTCCTTCACTCAATACCAACACCTTTAACCCATTTAAAATTCCTGCCGCAAGCCCATGCGACTTCTAATTTCCAACTAAAGCAGCCACCTTTGAGTTGGCGAAGAAATCCAAAAGCAAGGAATTGAAATGCTTGAAGAGTTCTTGAAGGAGGACGAAGCAACAAAAGTTAAGAGTCCACCGAAGAAGCTAATCTTGGAACCGGCAATGTCTGAAGGTGGTAACTAGGAGCTTGCTCTACTTGAAAGCATGAATGAATGGAGTATCAAATGTCAAGGAGAAAGGAGTGACTACTTCGGATCCAAGAGCAAATGATTTTGATCTTATGTACCATCAAGTTAAGGCTTTGAAGGAAGGAAAAGCTGTGGAGAAATATATATATATATATATATATATATATATATATATAATCATATTAGTCGGCTGCTTGATCCTCTCGTGCTTATTAACCCACCAAAGATTTTTGTTATTGAGGGTTTGCATCCAATGTATGATGCTCATGTGAGAGATTTGCTGGATTTCAGTATTAACGTGACATAAGCAATAAGGGTAAATCTGTATGAAATATTCAAAGGCATGATAGACCGTGGACATTGCCTTGAAACCATTAAAGCAAGCATTGAAGCACCGAAACCAGACTTTGATGCTTATATTGTTGTTGGATCCAAGTTGATAAGAAGAGTTGCATTGATGATATTTATGAAGATTGTGAACATGAAGATAGCATGATTTGACAATCCTGAGAACTCCAGTGAAGAAGTTGGTTCCTCGCCATTAACAGATGCAGCCATAATTACTAATCTTATTAATGATACGCTTACATTGATTTTTTTTTTAGAGCATTACAACCTTCACTGTTGGTTTGCTAATTGCTTTCGTTGTCATTGTTGCTAATGTATGTATGAAGTATGTAAAAACAAGAAAAAAGAAAAGAAGAGATAAAAAAAGAGAGAAAAAGAGAAGAAAGCTTGTAAAAAAAAAAAAAAGAATTTTGCAAATTTTAGAGAACTCGTTTCGATGCATGCGGCGTGACAAAACGACCACCTATACACGCTTTTCTTAGCGTGGTGGGAGGAAGTGCGTCGCGACGCTTTCGATGAAGCGAGCAATCACCCAAAATCTCTTATTCGGAGTTCGTGGCACACCGGAAAATTGCCTATACACGCTTTTCTTAGCGTGGTGGGATGGGAACCCGGTGCGACGCGTACGACGAAGTAAGGATACCCATAAGTACCCGTTTGCGGGGAAACGGCTGCTTTTCTTTTGCAACAGGTACCGAGGACCCATACACGCTTTTCTTAGCGTGATGGGGAGGGGGGACGAAAATAAATCCGGCCGCGGTGTACTCGTCCGAGGACATCTACCATACACGCGTTTCTTAGCATGGTGGGAAAGGCCCAGTTTCCCGTAGTTTTTCCCCTAAACGTGTTTGATGCCGGGAGGTTGCCAGATTTTGAACTGAAAATTCAAGGACTTGGACATAAAAATTTGGAGCTTAATCTGGACATAACTTGAGCATAAAATCAATTTTAAATCAAGTTGAATCAAATGAAATTGAAGTGAATCATGACTTGAACAATTTGGACATAAAGTTGCACTTGCAAGGACAACAGGAGACTCGACGAATAGAAGAGGCTTATATTGGGCATGAACTCTATTTGAACACATGGAGACTTTCTTTGGACTTGAACTCGATTGGAGCATAACATAAACTTGAGCCTAACTGAATTTGTAACGATTTGAATCAAACTTGAATATTGAAGCAAGGCTCCAAAGTTCTGAACTTGGACTTGAGTTTGAATATTGACATTAAATGAGCTAAATGAGAACATTGAACTCAAAATTTGAATTCAAATGAGCATTGAATAAATGATTTTAAATCCAATTTGGATTAAAGCTTAATGTTTAAAGTAAAAATCATGAATAATATGAATGAAAAAATCAAAGATTCATGCATGAATTGATCATATGCTCCAATATGAGATTTTTTTTGGATAATAAAAATTTTACAATTGTCATCTCAATTGAAATGGAGATATCAATGAGCACATAAAAAGAGAATTGTAAGGTGTGGCTTGGTTACAAAGCCATCAATATGAGAACTACAAGATATCATGTTATGACATGGAATATTACTTGAGTTTGAACATAAATAAAGTAACCAGTAAAAAATTTGATTTGAAAAAATGACATCAAGATTCTAATGGAATATTAAAGAATTATCATTTCAATTTGAATGTAATTGCTAATTAAGAAATTTGGGTCATTCAAATCTTATGCAAGCAAGCAAGTGGAATAAAAGCTCTCAATGAAATGCTAATTTACCAGTTACCATATACAAGAAATGCAATATACTTGCAAGTGATGATGGAAGAATTGTAAATGAATACAAGCAAAGTGATGCAAGAAGATTCATAACGTGCACACAAACTTCATTCACAAATAAAGTGACATTCAATTAGTGTGATGGATATCTTGCAAATATGGATAAGAAGACCCTGACGGGCTTTATGATCACCGCCAACAACACGTATTGAGTGCATTTACAAGTTCCCTATGACCGAGGACAATTATCTTGCAAGCATACACGTTGGTCCTTATGAACGCCGAAAGACGGGCGAGCAAAATGTGAAGGTCCACCAATTAGATACATCAATCTCCTACAAGTAAAAGTGGAGAATAAGCTTCATCTTGCAAGCTACAATTTATTTCTGAGGATGATAAAAGATTTGCAATACACATAAGTTTTCTACAAAGACAGATGTATGTGCCACATGCCAGTTATGGGTAGATGCATAAAGACTTCAGTAAATGCAGTATCCTTAAGTCAATTTTAGTCTATGAAGGAATACATCTACCTGCCCACTTATAACAGTGACGGATGTACTACATGAGCCAAAAATCACAACAAGTACATAAATAATATCAACGATTAAAAAGGAGGAAAGAGGCGTACGCACTATGGCGCGATTTAAGGCGAGGTGAAGCATTTGTGCGTTGAGGCTTACGCCTCTTTGGATTCGGCGGAGCGTGCGCTTATTTCGCACGGGGTGTAGGCTTCGGTTCGTAATGCCTCGAAGCGAAACGAGGCACCGCTTCGATTTGTAAGTATATAGACCGAGCGGTGAGAGTCGTATAAGAGTCGAGTATTAGGGTAAGATACCTGCTTCTGCTTCGGGTGAGAACTGAAAGGCGAACTCCGCCAACTTGGACGACCACAGTTCGGTCGAGTTCGAACATAGCAGGAGGCGATCGAAGGTAACGATTTATTTCTTCTTCTTCTCTTGCTTCCCGTAATCTTCCCGTCATTTGCTTCATGTCTTGCTTATTCTTCTCCGGCTTCTTGTAATCGAAGGTTCTTTTTTTACGGCTAGGTAACGATCTTTCTTCCCGTTATTTGCTTCATGTCTCGCTTTATCAGATTGTACATACTCGATACCGCTCAATACATGCTCGGTACTACTCAGTACATGCTCGGTACCGCTCAGTACATGCTCGGTACCGAACAAGTACATGCTCGGTACCGAGCAAGTACATGCTCGGTACCGAGCAAGTACATGCTCGGTACCGAGCAAGTACATGCTCGGTACTTAGCGGTACACGACCTGACTGGGCAGGTCGAACCCCGTCAGGGGGCAGCGCCCCCTTGGACTCCCGGCAGACTGTTATATTTTTGTATTCATGTTGTTTTATTATTGGTATTAGGTAGTACAAATAATTGTTAAAATATATCCTATTGTTAGCATGACTAGTGGCACAAGAAGGAAAGATTCTGTATGGAAATATGAAACTCAAGTTGAAGTGTCACGCGAAGGTGCAAAAAAGGGATATGTTTATATGAAATGTAATTTCTGTGAGAAACTCATAACTGGTGGCGTCAAGAGATTGAAGGATCATCTAGCCTGCACTCATGTCAATGTGGGATCATGTGCAAAAGTTCCTGATGAGGTGAAGAAGGAATGTACAAATTATTTAAAGAAGTTTGCCACCACAAAGGAGGTCACACAAAGAAATATGGAAGAGATGATAGGGAACTCTTCTTATTATGGATCACAGCATGAAGGTTCAAGTACTGGAAGCCATCTAGTTTCTTCTGATTGAAGCAGTCGGGGGCCCATGGATAGTTTTATGCTAAATATTGATAACGACGAAAACATAAATACTCAGGATATTCAGCCTCCTGCAGCTACAAAAGAACTCAGGAATAGAGTTTGTTTGGATATCGCCAGATTCATTTATGAAAATGGGATTCCATTTAATGTTGTTAGGAGTCCGTCGTGGATCAATATGTTACGATCTGTTGGAAGCTATGGAAGAGGATTACAACTTCCAAGCATGTATGAGCTGAGAACTTGGATGCTGAATGAGGAGGTTAAGACAACTTCAAAAATGGTGGATGATGTTAAGAAGACTTGGATTGAGACAGGAGTGACAATAATGTTAGATGGTTGGTCAGATATTCTTCATAGAAGTATTATTAATTTCTTGGTCAATAATCCATATGGAACAGTTTTTCTCAAATCAGTAGATGCTTCAAACTTTGTAAAGGATGCACAATTATTGTTTGAAATGTTGGATGAAGTTGTGGAGGAAGTGGGAGATGCCTTAGTAGTATAAGTTGTTACTGATAATGCAAGTGCATACAAAGCTGTAGGAAGAATGTTAATGGAGAAGAGGCCTCACCTTTACTGGACTCCTTGTGTTATACATTGTATTTACTTGATGCTTGAGAGGTTGGGACAGTTGCCTCAACATAAATCAGCCATATTAAAGGTCAAATTCGTTAGTAAGTTTATATACAATCATTCTTGGGTACTCAGTTTGATGAGAAAATTCACTGACAAGGAAATTATTGGACCTGCTGTTATAAGATTTGCTACTGCATATTTAACATTGCAGAGATTCAAGGAGTTAAGACAACCTTTGGAAGCAATGTTTGCTTCTGAAGAGTGGGATAAAAGTTCATGGGCCAAAAAACAAGAAGGAAAGCAAGTTAAAAAGATTGTTATGAAAGACGATTCATTTTGGCGCAGTACAAATTATGCTTTGAAGACAACAGGACCATTAGTAAAGGTGCTTAGAATGGTTGATGGTGAGAGGGCCCCGACTATGGAATTTATTTATGAAGCAATGAATAGGGCTAAAGAAGACATTGCAAAAGAATTGGGAGGTCAAGAAAGTGTTTACAAAGAAATATGGGATATTATAGATGAAAAGTGGGATCGACAATTACACCAACACTTACATGCTGCTGCGTACTATTTAAACCCCCAATTTCGTTATGATAAGGATTTTCATGTTAACAAAGAGGTGA
Organism: Dendrobium huoshanense; assembly: GCA_016618105.1. Taxonomy (NCBI): domain Eukaryota; kingdom Viridiplantae; phylum Streptophyta; class Magnoliopsida; order Asparagales; family Orchidaceae; genus Dendrobium; species Dendrobium huoshanense. The sequence continues at coordinate 18,502,833 of CM028345.1, read as the reverse complement.
AAATTGATTTGTATGCATGTATGGACAGACTCATTTCTGAAGAAGACTACCTCAAAGTGAATGATCAACTTGAGGATTTTCATTTAAAGAAGGGAATGTTTGGATTTAGAGCAGCACAAGCATGCTACAAAACACGATCTCCTGGTATGTTTGTAGTTTGTGTATTTATAATTTTAATGTTAATATTTATGTTCAAGTCTTCAACTTCAACTAATATACATAAAATACTATGTTTGACTTCATGTAGAACGTTGGTGGGCTCAGTTTGGAGATGATGTTCCTGAATTGAAAGCTTTTGCAGTTAAAGTTCTTAGCCTAACGTGTTCGGCTTCTGCATGCGAGCGTAATTGGAGTATCTTCAATCAAATTCATACAAAGATAAGAAATCGATTGGCGCCAAATCAAATGAACAAACTAGTTTATGTTATGTTTAACAAAAAGTTGAAAGATAGATATCTCAAATTGCAAAATGAAGGAAATATTGAGAATGAAATTGACCATTTGCTTGTTGATGAGTTACAATCTGATGATGAATGAGTTACTCCTAAGAATGCTGATGTATCTGAAGTTGAAGCAGAAGGAGAAAGTCATGTTAATGAAGAAGACAATGAAGCAACTACTCAAATATATAAAAGAAAGAAACAAAGTAAGATTGGAGCTTCAAAAAAATTTAAAGATATTCTTAAATATAATGAATTATTTTGTATGTTACTATTGTTTCATTTTAAATCTGAACTACCTGCGTAAATCATGCAAATAGTGCACGATAGTCTACATGTATAAAGCAACAAACAAGTTAATTCAAACTGTCGTTCAGATTTATCTATCGTCCACTAACGCCTCGACATATGCAGGCTCCCACGAGCTTCTGTTGGAGCCCGCTATAAATATCACATATCTTCTACGAACAATATGCAAGATGACTACAATAATTCCAAGTATCTATGGGCCACTATAGAAGACTCGTAGTACACCCAATCTATTATCCACGAGCAAGATACAAAGTAACTATATCAAGTGCAAGTGCTTACGAGTTACAGTGAGAAATTCATCGTGCATACAACAAGCTATCCACGAGGATCTACAAGTACAAGGTAGGAGATTCGTTAGTGCACTACAATTTACCCGCGTGAATCATGCAAATAGTGCACGACAGTCTACCTGTATAAAGCAACAAATAAGTTAATTCAGAAGCTGTTATGCCATGCTGTCGGATCCGCAACATTCATACAAGCGGACATAAGGAGTTTTTAAATACTTTTAAAGTACCCTCGCACGTGCACCGTAGCTTGTATACACATAGGTACACAAAGGGGTATGTCAAATCAATGAAATTCTAAAACACCCGTATGGACCCCGACGAGCGTGTTATTGGTACACACCTATGTTGCACCGATACGGATACAACGACACGGATACGACACGATACGGATACGGGACACGTCAATTCTTTAAAATACATGATACGGGTACGGCGCGGACACGGCATCATAATTTATAAATCATACATAAAAAATTAAGAAAGCAATCAAAGCATAATATTTGAAATTACAAAAAAAAAATGACAACAACATCATTTGTAGCCTTGTAGGTTATAATATCAAAATATAAGTAAGCATTAAATATCTAGTACAACAACAAAAGCATAAACATAAATTGTCTAGCACATAAAGTTTCAACTATTCAATAGAAGGAATGATATGATTAGCTTCTTCAGTGGTTTGTCTTTGAATTTCTATATCATCTTCAATAAATATCATAGCTTTTAATTCAGGCTCATCAAGTGAAAGATTAGTAATTTCTAATATTCTCATATCATCAAGAGACTCAAATGCATCTCGGAAATGAGAGAACTTTGCTCGCAGCCGCGGAAGTAAATACGACGCATCTTTTTTTTGGATTTCTTTTTGTTTTTCAACGGACACGTGTATCGGATACGCATGTCCTTTTGAAATTAAATAGTATTTTAATTGGATACGTCTTTGGCGTATCTGACACGTATCGGTGGAGTATCGAAGGCGTATCCGTGTATCGGTGTATCGGATACAGCACGCCTTCATAAATAGGTGTATCGGTGCAACATAGGTACACACGTGAGGCCTAGGGATGCTTCGCGGGTCAATAAATCTGAACCCGATCCTCCTAGGCAGATAAATAGGAGTCGACAAGGTTCAACAAATAATTACAAAAAGTCCCCCAAACACCCGCATGGGCCCCGACGAGCATGTCGTGGGAACACATGTGACTTCTAGGGATGTTGCGCGGGTCAACAAGTGAATTCAGGCTCTAACCTGATCCTTCTATACGGAGCAATAGGAGTTGACAAGGTTCGAACCATTAAATTAATATACTGTTGTGATGACCAGTATATTTATTTTATATATTCATATTAGGCCTTCAAGACTTATAATAAAAAAAAATCACAAATAAAGGTATAAAGCCTACAAAATCCGATCCTCTGCCGATAATTCGACAGAGTTGACATGATTCAGTTAATAAAAGAGAAATGACCCTGAACACCCCGATGATAACTGTGTTGAATGTTTATCTCAACCGGAGAGGTTCACAAATACTTTCAAATGTCTCCCAAAAGTCCACTTAATCCAAAGCTCCACCCAAATACTCCAAAAATCCTAAACTCCAAAATCCCAAAGATATTTAAAATTGAAATCCAATCATTTAATGCTTAAAACAAAATCCATCCACCCTCCGCAATAGTTTTCCGAAGTCGACAAATTAAAATATAACTTCAGCTCACAAAGAGCTAAATGCCTAGTCGAAAATACTATTAGGGTCCATTCTCAAATAATCTCCTACCAGTAAGGACGTGGTACGTGTACTCTAACCTGCGGTTTTGCCGCCAAATGGCACCGCAGGATAAACGGTTATGATCCGAGGCCCTCTGAACCGAGTGATTTTGCCGCCAAATGGCACCACGAAATACCGGTTATGGCCAGCGCCAATACGTTCCTTATTGGCATCAAATCCTTGAGATATGAATCAATAGGATATGAACGATAGGGCACAAATCCCTCTGTTAGCTAAGGTGGATTCAAATTTGTCCCCTTAGGTAAATATCCAACCGAGGTCTATAAGGTACCCTTGGACGAAGCAACACATGGCTGCCGACAAGGATCCTTTTGTCATGTTGGGTCGACTACCTCCTCTGACTAAGTAGACCAGGGACCACGATGGTCCGAGACGACAAAACCATGGGACTTGATCGGATCCATCATCCATTCCTCCACCATCCGCTTTAAGTGAAATGTGGTGAAATTTCCCATTTTAAATATCAAACCTTTCTAAATACCCAAATTCAAATCCAAATTTTCCAATATCCCAAATCAATGCTGCTACTATATGCCTGATGCACGTATCTCTATACGAATCTGCATGACGACTAGCCTTAATCGAAAGTTCTCTCTCGTGATTGAGAAGGGTAATTAACTATAGGGGCTTGCGCCTATAGGAAACCAGAACTCAGATCATAAAGTCCTCGCAAAATGAGGGCGAAATCTCTGGGTAGTGTCTTATCTACAAGTCCATCTTCCTTCCAAAATTTATCCCGGAACTTATTCCGTTAAAACTCCCTCGCCAAAAGCAAAAAGCAAAACATCAACGTGGCGGGGAAGCCGGGGCTGAATTTTCGGAGCCCACACTATCTTTCCGTTTACTACCTCTTCGTTGTACTTTTAAGCTGGAGAAGGCTGACATATTTAATGCTGGTTAAGTTCTTCCTTGCCCTCCTTCATGCCTTTAAGCTGGAACTTCTTTATTCCAGCAATATGTATATTTCCTCTTTTTCTTCCTCCTTTATACTTCTAAGATTTAGAAGCTTTTGGTAGTAATTCTGATTTATAATTATTTTATTAGCAAAATATTTCTGCCTTCTCTTTTTCTCTGTCTGTGTACTGCATGTAAAAAAACTTGTTTTATGGTTAAAGCATGGAGTTCAATTTTCTTCTTGGCATGCCAGTGACAAAATCTTCTTCTTCTTCTAGTTGTGTATTCTGGTTTAATGAAGACTTTGAGTTGGCATCTTCTCTTTTCGTCATTTCCGCAAAACAATGTATAAGCAACTGACTACTTTAGCACCTGTCCAACCACTAGCATTGTTTATTTGTGAATGTGCATCTGCCCGGACTAATTGACTTTAAATCCCTGGAATATGAATTTCTTCTTTCTCAGGTTCAGCCAAGAAGATCACGCAATCAATCAATTTTTATTCAGGCTGGTTCATGTTCCATAGCATTTCGCCCTGATGCTGCTATCTTACTGTTAAGAAGAGCATTCAAGGATACAGATCTTGGAATTGTTTGCCGAACAGTATGTTTTTCTGTTCTTTAACGATTGTGTTGTGTTGTTTTTATTAATTCATGATTAGTTATTTTTTCTATTATTATTATTTTTGACTCTCTGTGTAGGCTGCAAGAGCTCTGCAAAAGATTGTTGGTCTGATTATACCCCTAGGGCAACCTACACCGATCAGTGACTCTTCCATTTCTGATGAAACAGCTGTAATGCTAAATCCTGCACATACTGCTGATTATTCGAACTTGTTTGGAGAAGAATTTAAAGTACCTAATGAGAGTTGGAATGTTGATCTTGTGAATGTGCTGGATATTGCTTTAGTTGAAGAAGGCATTCTCCATGTTCTCTATGCTTGTGCATCACATGTAAGTGCTGACCTGTTGTTGCGTTTGTTGTTGCCAAAAGGAAAAGGATCCGAATGTAGCACTCTTGCTATGTGATAAGTTCTATGATGTATATATTTTTGCACCGGTTCTTTTAATTTTATTTTTCCACTCTTCTAATTCCCTTATTTATCGTGGTGCTCTGAAAATAGTACAGCCTCCGCTCTGTTGCAAGTTGGCTGAGAGTAACATTGAGTTTTGGTCGATTTTGCCACTTATACAAGCTTTGCTCCCAGGTTTCACATCACATACGTTATGCATAAACAAGAGCTTTTTCTTAAAGCAACATAGATTTAACTCTTCATTTTAATTGGTAGCCCTGCGCCCTCCTGTAAGTAGTCTAGAACGAATGGATGAGTCCTTTGGGCAGTGGAAGCATGCTTCCGTTGAGCAAGCTCTTTCACAGGTTTTACTATTTATTTATTATTTAGCTCATATTGTCCGTATGTATGCAACATATTTATGGTCTAACTGTTACTGCAGATAGTGCTAATGTCTTCATCAACATACCTTCCTCTCCTTCATGTTTGTGCGGGATATTTGTCCTCCTATTGTTCATCACATGTTCGTTACTTTCCTGCCTCTTTTCTTCTTCTCTTGTTTATTGTTTAAACATGCATAAATTTTGTCAGCTTCTATTTATGAGCTGCTAGGAACTATTTAAATAGGTTTAAACATGCATTCTAATGTTATGATTTATAAATTTTCGATTGTTATCAGGCAAAGACAGCTTGTGTGCTTATTGATCTCTGTGCTGGGTTGTTCTCACCATGGATATCAACAATTACAGCAAAGGTACTCTATTATCATTCCCCTCTTGCCTCAACCTTCTTCAATCAGTCATAAAAGTTGCAAACTTTTTGTCTTCAATAATTGTTGAAAATTTTATTTAGGTGGATTTGGCAATTGAGCTTATGGAGGGCCTCTTGGGTATAATCCAGGTGTTCCATTTTTATTAATTTTCTTATCGCTAGTCTAATTTATCAGTTTCCTTTAAGAATTTTATATTATTCTACAACATACAAAGCTGTTCCCTTTTTTTGCGTATACTTTCCGTACACTCAGCTCAATATTTATACCAATCAATTGAGGAAGCTGTTAATAATCATCTAGCAGATGTTTTAGCTGACCATGTGTGTCTGTTCTTGCATCTGTCCTTATTAAATTGTGTTAAGATTATTGATGACTTTTTTTCAGGAGCTACTCGGTAGAAAAGCTGGGATTTAAATTGCTTTGTCTTTCAAATAGCCCAAGCTTCCTTGGTTAGAAGTAGATCTAGTGGGGTTTGGTAAGGATAGAATTATTTCACAAATTGCTTAAAAATTACCACTGTATCAAAAGAGTTGGCTGGCCCATGAGCCTATCAGCTTGGCTCTTTCAATGTTTTGATGGGCCCACATAAATGGCGGGCCGGAAAGAGTTGTTCAAGATTGCTTAAGAGCTGGCATAGTCTATTTAAAATGGCAAATACCATCCAAAGGTCCATCTTGCCACCTCGTGGCCATGCATTTCTGCCTTTTATCACAAGCATCTCCTAACCAATCATTAGCAACTATCAGGGCTGAAAATGAACTGAGCTCAAGCTCATTTTCCAAAATATTGTTCGAGCTTGATTTGAGTATTTATGATAGTATTCAAGTTCGATTCATTTAAACTTATGGTTGTTTGAGCATAAACTGATATGGGATCAAAGTTTTATACTTTTATTGAATAACTTTTATGGTCTAATTAATGAGACATGCTGTGGAGCTATTTGTTAGCTAACCAAACAATAGAGCCTATTAATAAGCAATGTTTTGGGTAGCTTGATAGCTAACCGAACAAGCTTTATCAAGCCTATTAATGTACATGTTATCTAGCTTAAAATGAGAATTTTGTTGAATGAGCTTCTAAATAAACAAACATTTTAATGAGCATAAAAAGATATTTCTATTCATGAACAAAAACAATCTAATAGAAGAAAAAATAAGACTTGTCCATAATCACATATTAATAAACTTATAATCTAGTCTTAAACACCCATATTATCACTTTTTATACGAGCGTATTATTAAGTTTTAATCAATCTTCTTAACAAGATTGCTTGCATGCTTTAAATTAAATTATTGGTGACGATAAATGAATCGAGCACCAAGCTGTTCATGCTTATTCATTTGTCAATTGAGTATTTATAAAAATGTTCAATTTTGTTCGATTATAATTAACGATTATGAAGGAGCTCTAATTGAGACTAGCTACAAGTAGTTTGTCGAGTGCATTGATTTATTTACATCTTTGGTCAACTATTAAGCAGCCACCGATGAGGGATTAAATGGGGCATTAGCAATCGCTAGCCTTGTTTAGGTAATATCCAGTGGTAACCATCTAGTTATTAGTGACTGATGGATGGCAATTAGCATGAGTTGCCGATGTTTCAACTAGTGTTTGGCAAATTTAAATTTGTTTATGTCAAACCCTATTTGGCTTTTATTTTATATTTGTTTGTCATTGAACCACCTCTCATTGCGTTAGAACTCTGACCATTTTGCTTGCTTAATCAGATAAAGTATGGTAAACAAAACACAAAACCATTGCTACTAATTCTATGTTCATGTAATGTTGACATTTATTCTCAACAATAAAAGGTAGGATTGATTGTTAATTAGTCAGTAATTAGTGAACTCTTGTAGGTCTCTAGATGATTATCTCTAGCTCTGATAGCTGTCAGTAGCCTTGGATAGTTCATTTGGGAATTTAACATAGACTTAACAAACTTAAGTCATTCATAGATTATCTTTGATCATTTGTTGACAAACTCCACCAATTGGGTAACATTCAATGGTTCACCTCTGGCGGCCATCCAAGCAATGATTATCACCTTTACTGGCCCTAATAATGGGACCCTCGGTCTTTATTTGTTGAATAAATGAAAAAAGGGTTTTATATATGAGATATTAAATGCTCATTTTTTCATGCCCATTAATAGGCCATTACTAGTATGAGTAGGTGTGCGAATTTAACATGAAGCTTGTAGATCAGGCTGACCTCAGTATGTGCTTATGTTAATTCAATATATTGAGACGACTATTTTAACTCAATTTTGATCCGAGATAATTTGATTTAATTAAGTTTATTCAATTAATTTCAATACAACTCAATCATTGGCTCGACTAGTACAAATTGATTAAATTGAATCAGTCGATTCAATTTAATGAATATATTCCATTCGATTCACTTTCTTTCATTTATTTGAATCAAATTGAGTTGGATTGCATCAAACTAACTCAATTAGGTCAATTCGGCACAAATTGACACGATTCCGGCCAAATTAAACCAAATAAAATCAAATTGAGTCAAATATCATTAAATTAAACTAAATCAGATTTAATCGAGCTGAGTCGATAGAGTTAAATCAAGTTGTATCGACTCAAATCAAGTCAAATCGACCCAAAATCAAGTCAAAGTTGGTATTCTAGATTCCCTTTCAATGTTGGACAGGGCTAAGGCTTGGATTGCTACAGTAACCTTCTATCTTCAAGAACACTTGGCATGATGTCCCCCTGTCTTAGCTGAAATAATCAGAAAAGGGAATCGAGCTGTCAAATCTAGAATACCAACTTTGACGAGATGTTGGTGAAGGCAACATTCAAGAGCATCCAGAACAATGAAATACTCCCATCTTTGTTTCACTTTCCTTTGTTTGTACTAGACGAAGGTACTGTAGTGGAAAAATCACCGGACTAGTCCTAGTGAGGTACCTTCTTGAGCTTAGCAAAATCTAAGTTTATGGGCCACTAGTTCTGCAAGTATGATGTTCTAAACGTTATGTCCATGTATTAATCTTTCGCACTCTCCAACTTGAAAAACCTTCGCCCTCTTTACCAATTCGCGGAAATTGAGTGATTTCCAATGGGTTCTCATGTGAGAACTCAAGGAGGATAACAAAGAGCGTGGATCATTGAACTGCATTCATATTGCATTTCAATTCTCTACCTTTGATGAGCCCTATGCTTTTTGTAGCCATTCGATCCAAGTCCAATGACTACGCACTTGACCAAATCAATTTTCATGATGTTTTGGACTTATTTTATAGCAAAATTAATCTAAAAAAAATGTGTAAGGCCTCATCTTTTAGTTCTCTTACATTTTTGAAATTTCGGAAGATTATTAAATAGGGCCTATTTCATCTTGAACAATTATGAAACCAATTTGAGGTATTTTATGGGTCCTTAAAGGCCCATAAATCAAATTCCATCATGTTATAGAACTATTTAAATCTATTTTTTTGCATCTTTTAAGTTAAGTGGGTAAGTGAGATAATAAATATCCTATACCTATAAGAACTTCTGAAAAATCTGTATCTACCTTTTCATGTGCTTCCCGAGTCTTGATTATGACAAAATAAATTTAAAACCCTCTCCTAAAGCCATAGGATTGACCATTCCGATTTAATGAATTCAAAATTTTCTAAAAAATAGGAATCATCTTTAGGAATCCTCTTTTCTCATGTATGGTACTTTGAAGCTCTCTAAAGCTTAAGTACCTTATTGCATGACCTCAGTATCCCTTGGGAGCTAGACATCCTTAGACAAACTTTAGGGTCATCTTGGCTCAAGTTGAACCAAATTCAACTTAAATTATCCTATCTTGCTCCCCTTTGTTTGGTGTAATTTTAGACTTTTATAAAGATTTTTCAAATAACCTCTAAAGAGTTCAAGAGAGCATTAGATAATTGTAGTTATCAAATAATAAACTCTATGTTTGTTTATTGTCAAAAATTTTTATGACTTCTACTATAGTTGTAGTTATCAAGTTAAAAGTTTTAAAATAACCAATTCACCTTCACCTCTCTTAGTTATGCCAAATCACTTTTATTTGGTATCACAAAGGCGTTCTTATTTGTTTGCTTTCAACACTTTAAGTAGATTATTTCTTTATTAGATTTAAACGAGAATTTGACTTTTAAAAGGAAACAATAGAGAAAAAGAATTCATGCAGTCGACCCCACGTAGTGGGACAAAGGCTTGATATTGTTCTTGTTGTTGTGTTGGAAATTGGAACACGTCAAAATGGTATTCTATTACCCGTCTACCTTTTTTCGACAATATTTCATTTGATTTTTAGAAAATTCGTATCTAGTTGGATATTCACTGTCACATAGAATAATAAATGGCATCAAAGTTGAAATATCATTCACTGATTAAAACTAACAAAATAAAGAATACGCACAATTAAATGCAAAATGTTTGAACGATTTATTTCAGTATTAAAATATGAGGATTAGATGTTGGTATCAACTTGTATTACTCGAAAAGAAATATGTAATAGACTCTATATTACTTATTAAGGAAAAAAATGATGTCAAACAATTTTGCTTAAATATTCTACTGTATAATTATGAACTATTTTGCATGCAAGACAATGAATGGATTACTAATACGTATACTATATTTATAAAAATAATTACTCTGCATTGTTAGGGAAAAAAATTTCTAATTCTGAAATGATGAACAAAATACTATGATAAATACAAGCTACTAAGTCTATGAATAATTACTCCTAAATACAAGCTACTAAGTCTCCAGCAAACAACTCTCTAACAAACAGCTCTTTAACAATAGCTCTCATACTCAAACTCTCAAAGCTCTTGCTCCTGGAACTATTGTAGTTTCCACGTTCCTACAAGTAAACAAGTTGAGTGCTAGTACAATATAGTAAAATAAATTAGTACTAGTAAAGAAAAATAGGTGCTAAACAAACAACAAGGTTAAAGTAGAAAGACAAGCTGCTGATTAAAAGAAAAGGCTATGAGCACTGCCACAACCAAAACCACAGTACACTACTGATAGCAAAGGTAGAAGACACAAGTGTCGAGTGGTAGGACATGTCTCTCTAAAGCTAGCCTAATAGGAAACTACTAGCTAAAATTGGATAAATCCCAGCTAAATTAATGCACACGCCCTACCAAGGGGAGTAACAAATACTCCTTAAGGGTAGTAATCAAACGCACTGACTACTTCTAAAGGGAAGCATCAAACCCTACAAACTAAACTATGGGAAACCTTTAATAAAGACCGTAAGACCCATTACATGGGCTACTTCCAAGCAAAGCTGTAAGATCCACTCCTACCCAAAATTTGTAGGCTACTTCCAAATTGAAGAAGTAAGACCCACTTTTAACTCACACATTGGGCAACCTCTAATTGAGGCCGTAAACTCGCTATTCGGTCTACTATCAAGCGAAACTATAAGATCCGCTACATGGGCCACTTGCAATGAAAGTCGTAAGCCTTGACCCAAATCTACACTACAGACAACTCTTAAATAGGGTCATAAGACCTAACCTAAATTTAAACTACAGGGAACTCTTAAGCGGAACCACAAGTCCTAACAAATATCATAATAAAATTAAAACCCCCACCTATCCACTTCAGTTTACTCGGGATCCTTGAAATGAGACTACTCATAGATGTTAATCATCCCTAGACACTTCAATCAATGGTTGTTAGTATTTGTAGATTGAAACCTACGGTATACTCGGGATAATGGAACCTTGGGATCTTGATCTGGTGTACCTTCATTCCCCATAACTAAGATAACTAATTACACATTTCTACACTTCTTGCACAACTAAATATATTTTCATTCTTAATTGAGAGTGTTCTTCCACACGTAGAAGGGGTAATTAACTATGAGGACTTGCACCATAGGAAGTGGAAACTCATAATTAAATAAACCATGACGCCAATCATTAAGGGAAATCTGTTTAAATTAAAAATTAAATCTACCTCATGAAAAATGGTTTCTTAGGCTTGCGAAAGTGGGGTTCATGCCGTAGTGCAATATTTTCACTTTTCCTAAGGCTGAGCAAATCACTAACTGCAGCATCTACTTTATTTTGTTGAGAATTTTCCCCCACAACAGCCTGAATTAGCTCTATCCAGTTGCTCCTGCTCCCTCTCAGCTCACAGTTTGAAATTTTCAGCAAACAACAACTTCAGAACCAATTTCCATTCGCCTCCCCATCCTCTGGATCGCGAATTTAACTCGACAACAGAGAGTTGCTTCAAATGCAAGAGAGCATCGTGGATGGGAGGGGAACATGCCTTAATTAAAGATGGAAATTCCACTAAGTAATGTTATATAGTATATTCCTACCTCCACTAATTCTTTCGAAGACACACCCAGCCGCATGATCTATAAGGGGCTGTTTGGTTGCCTGAAAAAGAAATGCAGTGTAAAGTAAATGCAATGCAAAGTAAATGTAATGCATTCTGAATACTTTGAGCCCGTTTGGTTGTCTGCAAAATAAACGTAGGAGAATTGTTTCTCTTGTTTGGTTAGGTATCTCCAGAGTAAAGTAAAAACATTTTTTTCTTAATAATTTATTTTGGAATTGAAACTAGTGTATTTATATAAACAGTGTATATTTTATAATTAGTATTATTTGTTGTGATAAAATAAAATAAGTGTATTCATTTATTGCACGATCTTATTATAATTTTTTTTAATATTAAAAATTCTGTTCTATATTGATTTAAAAGTGTGAATAGGACGTAATTTTTAAATGGCAATGTATGGTATTAGATGTTGTCGAAAATTAGAAATGATCAAGAGAAGAACTTTGAGCAGCAACCTTTCACACGTAAAATCATATAAACAAAAAATTTCATATTGAAAGCATTTATGCAAAAATTTCAGAAATATCAATCTTTGCAAGGCTTGCTTGATTCTATAAATGTGCCACTTCAAGAGATTCTTCAGAAAATTTTAAAATGCTTTAGAAAAGGCAAAGGATTCGTTGAAGCAAAAATCTCCAATGCAGAAGTTTTGCAGCATTGAAGTTCGGGTATTCCATTAGCAAACAAGCAGGAAGGAATCCTTATCGAGAGGACTGTGATGGAAGAGATTTGCGTTCAGGTATTCCATCAGCAAGTTCTTCATGACCGACGGCCCCGTGAGCTCGAACCGCCGCACGCCTCCGACGAGACAGATCGCGATCCTCGATGTCCTCACTTCCGCCGCCTGAAAAGAGGAGACTGAATGGAGAGGAGTGGAGGTTACAGGGAGGGAAAGGCGGAGCGATTTGAGAGATGAGATGGTGAACAGGGGAGTAGGACAGTAGTAATAGGAGACGAGGAAGAAGAGGAGGAGGAATGGAGCCGTCGGGAGCAGGAGAATCCGATGAGCGCGGTTGTAATTATCGGAGTTTCTCATCGAATTTTTTCTCGTCGGCGAAGTTGGCTGTCGCAGTAATTTGATCAGGGTGTGGTTGCGATGAAATAGAAGTGCAGCGCATGAGAAGGTTAAGGAAAAAGGAGCTCCGCCTCGCGATTCGGTCGGCCTGTAGGAGGCGGACTGGACAGGGTTGGGAAGATCAGTGACCTCCTGCGGAGCAATGAAGTCGAACAGCAATGACGGGAAGGAATGCTTCGTCTAGCAAATTTATAACCCGCTCAATACGAGCGGGTTTCTAATTCGCACAAAACAGACCCATTAATACACGCCTAATGCTTTGAAGGGTTTCCTTTTCTTCCGCCCAAAATTAACCAAACAACCAAATTTGACAAATACATTTATTTGTTTTACTTTACACTCCTAATTCAGGCAACCAAACATCCCTTAAATCCAATTAATCAGCCCATTGCATTCCTTGCTTAGTGAATATGCTACAGTAGTGCTACAGAAGCATTATATATAAAATGAATTATTAGTTGTTATGCTACAGTAACATTAAGACAATTGATTAACTGTGAGTTAACTTTTAACTATATATATATATATATATATATAACATTTTATGGAGGAATAAAAACAATAGAATAACCTTTGAGGCGAATTTTTATACTTACATTTTTGAAATTATTGAGTATTATAAAAACAAGGTTCACCGACTCCAAATCTTACAGCAAGCTCATTAATTTAGTTTTATATTCTCACAACCAATTATCCATAGGTGTGTCTACTATAAACCACAAAGGAATATTAAGATGTTGATAGGATTTACAATTAATTCCATTGTCCATTTCCTTGGGCAGGAAGCAACATATTTTGGTACATATTCATTGGATTCTCTTAAGTGGGCACTAAATTAAAACGTAGAGTTTAGAGACAACCTTAATTTAGGGTGCTAATCCTTAATTTATAGTGCTCTCACAAATGAGAAAATAATAGGTTTGGAGGATTGTGCTTATAATAAGTCTCAAACCACAAAAATGAAATGAAATCACACTTTTCAGAGCGAAATTTGGTTATAGGCATATAAGTTTAATTACTCATGAGCATTAACTCAAGTGTTATTGCCCTGTTTCATGATTAAGAGGTGAGGGTTTGAGTTCCCACTCTTGTTGAGTGGGTTTAAAAACAGAAGGAAAAAAAGCTTTCTGGCAAAATATCTCAAGTTCTGTTAAGAACAATTAAAAGTTTACTTCTGAGCTCATATTTCTTATCATGGAATTTAAAACTTGGTTAAGAAAGCAGCATATCTGATGTTAGAGATGCACTTTGTAATTAATGTCTTGTAACGATGCACAATTGTATATATTTGTTTATTGCTTATTTGTTTTCACCCCTAATATCTTATAAGGCGATCAGGCGATAAGGAGATGGAACTTGCTTTGCTTTTGTTTCTGAACACTGTTTCTATTTGATTTTGAAAGTTAAATGCCATTCCCTGGAAGCTTCAGTATCCATATTCTCATGGTGGTGCTTAGACTCGCCATGTGAAAATTCTCTATTTTAATTACCCTTCCCAAGTAGTCTACAGTAGAAGATGTTCACTTATTTTTGATAGGACTTGCACTTGAAAATATGATGTGATTGTGGCAGATTTTCTTAGACTTCAGATAGTATTTTTCAATTTATATTAGTCCTTTAATCCCCGTCTCTCTCTCTCTCTCTCTCTCTCTCTCTCTCTCTCTCTCTCTCTCTCTCTCTCTCTCTCTCTCTCTCTCTCTCTCTCTCTCTCACACACACACACACACACACACACACCTACATCATGCTCTTGTGCTTTTAACTAAATGGTAATCATTAACGTGACCTTCAATCTAATTAAGCGCACGCTTCATCTTGTTTTAGAAAAATCGGGCTGTTCTTAATTACATATATTCAGGTTAATACTAAGCCATATGATGAACAAAAGCAGTATGTCAATGTGCGACTTTTCATCAGGTGCAGCTTGACTATCCTGTTTGTTGGGTTCGTTACATGTAGTTGAAGAATATAGTTCATTAATGGGTATTTTTTTTTTAAATCTCTCCAATGCAATTATGTTTCTGGCAACTCCACTAAAAATTTTGATTCTTTCAATATGAGGATTTATAACGGATGCTTCTACTTGGATTTTTTGACCTTTTTTTTTTGCTGTATCTCGCCCCAACTTAAAATATCATTGATTATGCTCTTTTGATGTTTACCATAGGTACCTCATCATTCCATTGGTCGTGCTTGCGTTGCTTTGAAATACATCCTATTGGGTTTGTCAGGGCAAGTCGATGATGTACTAGCAAAGTATAAGGTCTATAAACTCTTGCACTAGATGCTATGATTGGATGAATAATTTATTTGACACTAAAAATCATATTATTTATATTTACTCAGAACTTTCTCCCTTTGCCCATTTTCAGGAACACAAGCACAACCTTCTCTTTCTCATTGAAATGCTAGAACCCTTTCTAGATCCTGCCATATTGTCTGTGAATAATACTGCACGTTTTGGAGATGTATCTGCTATCTTTTTGGAAAAGCAAGATAATAATTGTTCTTTTGCACTCAATATTATCCGTGCTGCTGTTAGAAGGCCTACTGTTCTTCCCTCCTTGGAATCTGAATGGAGACGTGGATCTGTTTCTTCAAGGTTGGTCAAACACTGCCAAACCTCCTAATTGTTGAACTGTTTGTTGAAGCGATGTCTCAGTTAACAGTAGATTTGGAAATTCTTTTGAATCATCTTGAAATCATGATGCTTCCGTTAGAATTTTTTTTTCTCAATTACAATAATGACATGAATCATTTAAGAAATTGTGTTAATGCTAGGGCGTCCTCTGGAAACGACGCGCTGTATGGCCTGAATACAGTGACAAGTGTGCAAGGGCCGCTGCACCGACGCCCGGGTGTAGTGCTAAATAGGCAAGGGTTCCCATATAAAGGACAGATGTGGGCAAAGAAGCTAGTCCATGAAACTAAAATTAGGATAGGAACTTGGAATATAGGTTCCCTTATAGGAAAATTAATGGAATTAATAGATATTATGATTCATAGGAAGTTAAATATTTTATGCATTCAGGAAACTAAATGGGTTGGAGAGAAGGCTAAAGAAATTGATATTTTAGGATTTAAACTTTGGTATTCGGGTAGGAGTCGTACTAGAAATGGTGTAAGTGTTATTATAGATAAGAGTTTAAAGGATAATGTTATAAAATTAATAGGATTGGAGATAAAATTATAGTTTTAAAGATTGTTGTTGATAATAAGATTGTTAATATTATAAGTACTTATGCTCCTTAAGTAGGTTTGGATATGAGTTCTAAATTAAATTTTTGTAACGACTTAGAAGAATTAATACAAAAGATACCTCTTGAACAAAGAGTTTTTATTGGAGGAGATTTAAATGGACATGTTGGTAGAGAGGAGATGATTTTAAAAGCATTCATGGTGGCCATAGATTTGGAACGACGAATGAAGGTGGTAAGACCATATTGGATTTTTTGTTTTGCTTATGATTTTTCAATTGCTAATACCTTATTTAAGAAAAGGAATGAGCATCTCATCACTTATAAAAATGGATGTAGTGCAACCCAGATTGACTATTTTCTTATTAGAAAATTAAATCGTTTAGATTGCAAAGATTGTAAAGTTATTCCGAGTGAAAATTTATATACCCAACATCGATTATTAGTTATGGACTTTAAGATAAAGGGGCATAAAATAAAAAATAAAGTAAAACGGTTTTCTAGGATTAGATGGGGGCATTTAAAGAATATTAACAAAAATATTTTTGAGAATAAGATTTTAGATCTTAAGATTTTGTCTGTGCATGAGGATGCTAATTGTGACTTTGGGCGATCAAGTTATTAATAAGAGTACACGTTTTAGATATCTTGGATCTATTGTTCAGAGTGATGGTGAAATAGATGGGGATATTATCAGCAGAATTCAAGTTGGATGGTTGAAGTGGAGGAATGCATCGGGCTTGTTATATGATAGAAATGTACCCCTCAAACTTAAGGGAAAATTCTATAAGATGATAGTGAGGCCTACAATGCTTTATGGTGCTGAATGTTGGCCATTAAAAGAGAAGCATAATACTAAGTTAAGTGTGACAGAGATGAGGATGCTCATGTGGATGAGTGGCTTTGCCCTTAGAGATAGGATACGAAATAAGCATATACGTGAAAAGGTTGGAGTAGCTCCAGTAGAAGATAAGATTAGAGAGAGTCGCCTTAGACGGTTTGGTCACATAAAACGGCGACCTTCCGATGACCCGGTTAGGAGAGTAGAGGTATTAGATTTGACTTATGTTAAGAAAGGTAGGGGTAGACCTAAAAATACTTGGTTAGAAAATATTAGGAATGACCTTTCTTTATTAGATTTAAACGGGAATTTGATTTTTAATAGGACACAATGGCGAAAAAGGATTCATGTAGCTGACCCCACGTAGTGGGATAAAGGCTTGTTGTTGTTGTTGTTGTTATTGTTGTACAACTTAAGAAAATAATCTTCATGCTCGATTTTCGTCCTTTCCCATATGAAGTTAATTTCTTTGACAGAACATATTTGTTACATTTCCACGTCATTGAATAGTTCTATTACTCTATTATTTTTGCAGTGTTCTTCTTTCGATCCTAGGTCCGAATATGCCATTGCCCTGTGATATGGATCTCTTCAAATGTTCTACTGCTGAAGTTGTTGAACCAGGATTATTTAAAAGCCCTTCAGGCTCTTCAGTTTTCCCAAATGTATTTATCTCCAAATTCAGTAATTCCAGTAATGTGGATGGAAAGATTGATGGAAATGATACTATTAAAATTGATGTCCTTGAAGAGGCAAGCTTTTTATTTGTCCCGCAAGAATTAAAAAATGCGGTTTTGATGAGCTTTTCTAATTATTGTATAAAGGGTAGCACTGAGAAAAGTTGTGAACCAACTAATGGTGGGAATGAAGGTAACAATATGGAAAATTGGATATTGATGGACCACTTTAAGCTGGATAGCGGGTTCTTTGGTGATTACTTCAATTTGAAAGTGGATTATTTAAAACTGGCCAATCTCCATGACTGTGAGCTCAGAGCTGCTGAGTTTCAACAGCTAGCACTAGATTTGTGTTCTCAGGGTGATATTACTGCAGAAGGCTATGATGCTGCGATAGATGCTTTTATATTAGCTGCTGAATGTTATATCAATCCTTTCTTTATCATTTCTTTCACTCCCAATTCTAAGCTTGCTAAACACCTGGACCTTATCAAATCTAAAATGAAGCAAAGCAACAGCATTATGGAACTCAAAAAAGACTTCCTGAAAACTGCAGCTGATTTGGAGATTTTTTCACATCTTGAAAGAAAGAGAGACAAAACTGTTATAGAGATTCTAGTTCAGGCTGCCAGAGTGAACAAGGAGCATAGATTAAGACAATCAAAACCTTGTCCAGATGATATTGAGCACAGACAGCAGGACTTAAACATACTCCCCCATGTTATTAAGGCTGTTGATGCAGTGACATTGCTTCGGCAGAATCAGAGTTTGTTATTTGAGTTTGTAATTCAGCAATTACAAAAAGAGCAACATCTATCACATGAAGTTCTCCTACAGGCTTTGTTGTTTCTTTTGCAGTCTGCTACTGAGCTTCTGTGCCCTCCCGAGGCTGTGGTTGATATAATACTTCTTTCAGCCGAGAAATTTAGCTTGCCTCTCATGTCTCTGAATAATAAACTTGACAAAGGGTCTGCGCTTTTTGATTCAGAGAAGTTGTATGGGCTACGGAGGTGCTGGTTACTTCTTGAAAGATTAGTCATAGCATCATCTGGATGTGATATTGGTGTAATGTCTAGAAAAAGTGCCTATGGAACTCAATGTAGAAGCTTAATTCCGCTTTCATCATGGATAAACAAGATAACAAAGTTTTCAAATGCTAGCCCTATTTCTCGTTTCCTTGGCTGGATGGCTGTGTCCTGTTACGCGAAGCAATATCTGAAGGAACGTTTGTTCTTTGCCTCAGATCTTTCACAACTTACATTGCTACTTGGTATTTTTGCTGATGAACTTACATTTGTGGATAATACATTACATCTGAATGCTGAAGAACCAGTGCATTTCAAGCAGTCAGATGCTTTTGGACATTTGCAAGTTCAAAAGGAATCCACACATTCATATACTTCAGAACGAGGGGATTCATTTCACTTTCTTTATCCTTCCTTGCAGAAACTTCTTCCAGATATGAGAAGAAAATTTAGATCGTTTGGAGAGATAATTTTAGAGGCTGTTGGTTTACAGTTGAAATGTCTTCCCTCCAGTTCCATTCCAGAAATACTTCGTTGGTTTTCTGACTTATGCATGTATCCATATGCTGAAGCAATGAAAATTCAAGATCTTACCTCTGCAAGCTCTTTTGATTATTTGAAAGGATATACTGCTACAAATGCTAAAGTGATAGTCCTATACCTATTGGAATCTCTCGTTACTGAGCATATGGAATCAATGCTTCCTGAGATGGCGAGGGTGGTACAAATATTGATATCACTATGCAAAACCTCATATTGTGATGTGGCATTTCTTGATTCTGTACTGTGTCTGCTGAAGCCTCTTATCTCATTCTTTCTAAAAAGGGTGACTTTGTATGAAAAGATGTTGGCTAATGCATCATCCTGCGAAGATTTTGAGTTATTAAATTTTGAAGAACTAATTGATAGTATCAAGCACAAGAGAGACTTGCAGAATGGTTCTGGTGTGGATAAATTTCAAGGATCTTTGATGATCTTTATTTTGGGTAGCCTTTTTCTTGACTTGTCCTTGAAGAGGAAGGTTGATATTTTGCAATCATTGTTGCTGTGGGCTGGCTTTGCTTCTTCAGAGCCAACCTCTTCTTTCTTTAATTATCTTTGTGCTTTCAAAAAGGTCTTTGATAGCTGTCAAATGCTATTGGAGCAACAGTTAGAGCAGTTTGGCCTTGTTATACCCTGTGAGGGGCAAGAACTTGTGGGATCACATGAAAGGGTAAGCCTTCAAGAGAAGACAGAGCTATCTTCTTGTTTTTCCAATTATAGAGATCAGAGAGTCACAGCCAAGCCTGCGAAAGATTTTGTCAGTAGTGAGACTATTGCTGACCTCCCAGGTCTAGAAATTCATCAGTTATCCAATGAAGAAATGAAAGAATTCTTGGAAGTGTTGGAAGTATTAGTTCTGAAGCTTATTCCAGAAATTGAGAAGACCTGGAAACTGCATTGTAAATTGGCAAACCAACTCACAGTGAAGATAGCACGATGTTTCTTATTATCAAGCTGCTTGAAATTTATTTATATATCAGACTCTAGCATAAATTATAATAATGGTGAAAACATACCCTATAATAGTTACCGTGACCTTCCAGATTTTTGGAAGAATGGTCTGCAAGGCTTTACAATTGCCATACTAGCAATTCAGGAAAATGAATGTTGGCAAACAGCATCTGCTATGCTTGACTATCTCTTCAGGTTGCCACAAACTTTCTCTCTTGACGATGGTCTCTGTAATATATGCTCTGCAATAAAGCTTTTTTGTCTTCGTGCTCCAATGATATCATGGAGATTGCAGACAAATAAATGGCTGACCTGCTTATTTGGTAGGGGTATAGGAAATATTGATGTATTGGGGGATTCATTGGTTGATTTGTTCAGCACAATGCTTTGTCACACTGAACCTGAACAACGAGGTGTTGCACTGCACCATCTTGGAGTAATGGTTGGTTTAGATACCTATGATGGTGCAGCCATGCTATCATGTACATTTCGTTCAAATTTGGGTGGGTCTGAGCAAGTTGCATCTCTTTCTGAGTTGGCCATTTCCACTTTGGTTTCAAACACATGGGATAGGGTGGCAGCCTTGATTTTGTCCGAGCCTTCTATGATGTTAAAATCACATGCAATGGCACTCTTGTCTGGTTATGTTCCCTTCGTGATGCGTCCACAGCTGCAGTCTTTTCTTATTTCAGCTGGTAATATCTTGCAGGGTATGGGAAAGCTTGCACCCTTAATGGAGGAAGGCTGTTTGACACGTCTTTCTTTAGGCCTTCTTGCAAGTGCATGCCTATACTCTCCTGCTGAGGATCTAGAATTGCTACCTGAAAGTATTTGGAGAAATTTGGAGCAGATAGGAACTTCCAGAACTGGTAACTCAGCTTGCACCTCAAGACACCTCTAATTTCATTAGGTGTTCTTTCTTGTTGAACGAATTTTTGGTAGGTGTTGGAATATCTTTATTTGCTTAATTTTTCGTTAATCAACATTAATTTTATGTAGGATGGCTAGATGATGTGGAGAAAAACATATGTTTAGCATTATGCAGGCTTCGAACTGAGTTAGTTGGTGGAAAAGAGGTTCGTTCCTCTTTTTATGCAATCTAGTTATATTGGCATCTTTAATGATACTGTATTATTGCTAGAAAAATGCAAGCTTCATTTAATTAATCTTAATTTTTTATAGTATTCTTTTCATAATTGCAGGTATGATTTTATTTGTTCATATTCGAAAGCCCTGTTTATCCTGCAATGCCATTTTTTAGATTCTCTGATTTTGCATTGAAGACTCTTTAAAGAAGCACTTGTACATATTTCTAACATTTTTTTACCTTGAATGTTATTTTTGAGATTATTGTTTTTTTCATTGAAGGCTCTAAAGGAAGCACTGTCACGCACTCGAAGTACAACGCTTGGTGATTCTAATTTTCAAAACATTCGTGAATCAATTCTACAGGTGAGTGCTTCATCATATTATTATGACCACTAATTGTTGAGTTACATTCACAAAAGCGGGCATAAATAATGCGTATGCTCTATGTTTACTCACAAAAACGTGCATATATAATGTATATGGGCATATAATGAACAAAGCTCCATCAATTATCTATGTTTATGCTAATGATGCTCCAGAATCATTCTATATATATGGATAAATATAAATAATTGATTATGCACACATTTATGTTCCCCAATATGATTAGTGATGCAAAACATCTTAGTTAAAATGTTCCTTAGGGATAGTTGATCTAGTTTAGTACCTATTTCTAGAAAGTTGTAGGGGTTTCTATTATTATGTTATAATTAACTATTGTAGGAGGTAGAAAATATATATGATGAGTATTTTTGGGATTTAACAGTATTTACTGTTCTTGGTGTTCTTACTCTTAGGAGCTATCTTCTTTAATAATTTCTCCCCACATTAGTTGATATTAGAGCTAGAGGTTCTGAGAGACCTGGATGAAGGAAGTTACTTCAACCTTTGATGGGGATTAGGGTTTGAATGCTTTGGGGAGATCATGGATGAAGGAAACTACATCAACCCTTAACGATGATCCGGGTTTGGACACTTTATGGGCAGTGCAAGCGAGCTTCACAAGCGACCTCCACCAGCTAGCGATTTAACCTCCACTAGCCAGCAACCATGCCAACAAATACACATAACACTTCTCTGCTTCTGCAGAAAGGTTGTCATGTTCATGCCTTGATTCAATTTTGATTTGGAATTGGATTATTTGTGGATTCTCCATCCTGTGTCAGTTTGAGTCAATTTGTTGTTCTATTCAAGATGCTTTGTCCTATTGTGTCTTATCGACCATTGGTTTGGTTAATCACGTTTATAAGATGATTTGTCTGGTGGGAATGGAGACGGATGTTTTTGTGAGAAGTTCTTTGATAAAGATTCATGCTGGAAACAATTCTATTGAAGAAGCAAGGAAGGTGTTTGATGGAATGCCTGAAAGAGATTGTGTATTGTGGAATATAATGATGGATGGATATGTTAGAGCTGGGGAAGCTAAAAATGCCTTGGAGATTTTCGAATGGATAATGAGCGCGGGATGAGGAATTCACTTTTCCTCTAAGGGGTGCCGGAATTGTCATTGCTTCGAAGTGCCTGAGTATGATATGTCTGAGAAGGATGACTTTGGGGGGCAGACCTGCTTTCCAGTGTCTCAGTTAAGACTAGGAATCAGGACAGTGACATCGTTCAATCACAATGGCTGCTCTAGTGATATTGAGATTGTTCCAATTTGAAGATGGAGATTGGAGTGACACCAAAGAGAATTTTCTACAACCAACTGATCAAAGTCTTGTGTAAAAATGGAAATGTTGATGAGGTTCAAAGAGTATTGCCTCCCGTGCGTCCACAAGCCTGTGCCCCTCTCTCGGCATCCTTAGCTTCCAAATCATGTTCCGGATTCTTCAGACCAAAGGAGTATGATGTAGAGCATCTTAGCTAAAATATTCCTTAGGGATAGTACTTATTTTTAGAAAGTTCTAGGGATTTCTATTATTATATTATAAATAGCTATTGTAGGAGGTAGAAAAGAGAATATATGATGAAATTTTTTTTTGGATTTAACAATATTTACTTTTTTGGTGTTCTTGCTCTTAGGAGCCGTCTTCTTCAATGATTTCTCCCCCCATCAATTAGCATAAACCAGTTCACATTATGATGTTTATGCTTAATGCAATTTTCATTAATCATAAATGCATTCATGAATCAATTCTCCAGGTTGGCCAATGTTCCTCTATATGATTTAGTTACACATCTTATATGCGAGTTGGATAAACATAGAGAATTGATTCTGGAGCATATGTTCTATTTATTCTCTATGCAATTTTCCAATTAGACCATGAGAAAATTTATGAATTTATATGCAATTTACCATATAATGAAAGATACATAATAAAATGCAATTACCATGTCATTGTGGCTCCATTGGTATCATTCACGATCTACTAAGAATAATAAACTATTGGAATTGATTCCAATAGTATTTTCTTAATTAAATATCTATTATCTTACCTCGAATTGATTCCATGTTTTGGTTGTTTTTAGCTCTTTTGCTTCTCCCATTCAATTGTTTTGCAGGTTCTTCCATCTCTAACTTCTACTCAAGCATATTTTGATTTCTTTTCTAAGAGAGCTGATGAAGAATCTCAGGTTAAATAAAAATTCTCATTTTGTGATAACATGATTTACTTTAGCATTTTGTTTTCTAATTTTTTTTTTCATTTGAAAAAAATAGGAACTAGAAGAAGCAGAAATTGAAATAGATCTTCTTCAAAAAGAGAAGGCGATGCAAGAAGTACTTGGCAATTTAAAGGAGGACTATGTAACTTGTAAAATAACTAGAACTTGCAGCTTGGATTTTGTTGACTTGGCCTTGAATTTCTCTGTTAATTCTGCAGATGATAAGGATGATAACCGCCTCCAACAAATAAAGGATAATATCCGGTCATTGTAAGTTTGAATATTATGGATAAAATGAACTAGCACAATTTTGAGTTTAGTCCTAATTCATTTTGTCCAGGTTATTGACGACAGTTGTTTAACCTATAGATATGCTTTTGAAGTTCAGTTCTATGCTTAATATTGTTTTTGGTTCCTATATTAGTGTTCTTCTTTCTCGATGTTTTTTTAATTTTAATCAAGTAATTATTTCTTTATTTTATTTTTATTTTTAAATATTTTGATAAGGTAATCATAAAACTGAATTATTTAGTCTTGCTTTTTTTTTGTTTCATTAATCTAAATGTTTTGTGATTTTGCTCATGCCTGTGCACATGTGCCCCCTGATTATTCTAATTGTACTTGATTTCTTGATGACCTCACAATATTTGGTATATTGCATCTATTACTTTTGAATTGTCCAAAACTTACCTTTTAAGATAGCACAAGTACTTCGTGATTGGGATCACAGTTTGGATTCAATTTATTGTCTATGCAAGTGGTATAATAGAATGCCATTCATATAAGGTTTTCCAGACTGGCCTAATGTATATGGTGTAAGAAATTCTTTATTCTCTTATTTTGTGTTCTCCCAGTTGTCTTTCTGCGGCATGAACATTTCTGCATGTTTATTAGGAGCTTCACAGGTAGCTTAGAATCTTCGTACTCTGCTTCTGTGTATCGGTCTTCAAACTCTGTTACCATATATGTTCTTGGATATCAACACTATTGTTCCTGAACAGATGAAATTTGATTCCACTGCTTATATATTCGTTCAAAGTTCTTGTTTCCTCATGCATTTTATTTTATTTTCTTCTATTTTTAGAGAGCACTCTAAACTTAAAGAAGAAGTAGCTGTCCGTATGCAAAAGAAACTTGTCATGAGACGTGCTCGTCAAAAATTTTTGGAAGAGGTAGCTTCAAAAGAAATGGAACTCCTAGAGGAACTTGATAGGTTTGCCAAAAAAATCCTATTGAAACTCAAAACATTGCATAAGTTTACATTTTTATTTTATTCCTTTTACCATCTCTATCAGGGAAAGGAAACATGAATTGGAACAAGAGATTGAAAGACAGCGCCAATTGGAACTTGAGCGTGCCAGAACAAGGGAACTCCAGTTCAATCTTGATATGGAAAAAGAAAGGCAAAGCCAGGTAGCATTATTTCAACTTAACTAGCACTTACAGTTTGTTAGGTTTATAAGGAAGTCATGAAAATTTGAGAGCGTGCACTCATTGGAAATATAGGTTGGGGGCATTAAATGAGAGTGCATTAATATTTTGAATTATGATGCTTTAACTTTTGTTTGTCATTTCAGAATTTTTTATTTTCTAGTTTGTTTTCTAGATGTAAAATGCATATGATAATGGTTTCTAGAAGAGGTTCTCTAGTGTTTTTTACCTCGTTAGTTTTGATTTATTGCCACAAGTTATTTTAATTCATCTCTTGGATTCCCTCAATCATTTCTTTCGGGCCATCTAATTTGATATATTTCTATTGTTCCCTATTTGTGCAATATAGTTTGGAGCAGAATCTGTTGATTCCTTTTGGTGGCACTACACTATAAAGGCAGTATTGCTATTGTTGTGACTTCCAAACTGTTTTCCCTGTGCAACACATGCTTTTATCAGTTGTTCCTTTTTTTTAGCAACTGAATCTATAACTTTCGTATTTTCTACTATAGAGGATTTTTCAATATTTTACGAAGACTTGGAGGATTATGATAAGTTATTGAGTTTATTTTTTTTAGTTATAAATAGAACCGTAGGCTTTCAATTTACAATGAATGACCGCGCGAAATTTGTAATGAATGACTGTATCGCATCATTAATTTGCATTAGTGAACCCTAGACCTTTAAGTTGTCTTTCATCAAGAATGATTTCTGCTGAGAAATTGTCAAAAAATTGGAATTGGTATAGGATGTTACTTTCATTTAGCTCGTCATTTTAGGAGTCTCTTAACTTCCCTATCTGTTTAGGGTTTCAAAAGTTGGGCTGCAGTACGAGAGTAAGCGTTAGCTACATTATGACCCAAGGCTTTAAGATGGGGATTTGACTTCACCGACTACCCAATAATGGGTCAATAGAAAACCATACGTTGGCATGCCCTTAAATTGGTCATGGATGGACATGGCTTCAAGGTCTGTGCTTAACTGCTTATACTCTCATTGAGGCCTTTGGTATGATCCATGCTAAGCATATGTATACCCTAGCAGGTCAACATTTTGGAGCTAAACTTTAGCAAGAGCGTTTTTTTCCTCTTCTTTTTATTTGGAAATGGTTGATTAGTTAAAATTGCTGGTTAATGACTGCAGATATTAAAGAATTATGATATTTAGAGTTCATCATTCTGTACCTCTTTCTGTTCGGTTTTGTTAGCATTATGTCACTACGATTGTACCTCGTGCAGAGAGAGCTTCAAAGGGAATTGGAACTGGTGGAATCTGGGGTTCTGTCATCTCGGAGGGAAATCTCCTCTAGATCTAGCAGGTGACTGTTATGTTGATTTTGTTATATTTAGCTTTATAGTATGAAATATTTACTTTCTGATCTTGAGAAAATTTTAATTAAGTTCATTTGTAGACATGGTTCTTTCGATGCTGAGTTTGTTTATTCATCTAAGTTATTTCATACGCATATGTGCTAATAGGATTAATTTGGCTTTGACAATTTTTCGCTGCTGCTTTTGAGAATCGTTTATAGAAACTGCGTTCAAATAGTTATTAGTAAAGAATTTCTGCTTGGCTGCAATTCAAACAAATATTAAGATTTTCTATGGATAAATTCTGCCATTTATATCTTGCCTTTTATGGTCTCAATCATTGCTTTGATTCGACCTAGGGAGAAGTTTCGGGACACTGGAAGGTCGGGACTTGATGGAGGACTTAGACCTGTTAGCAGAGGCCATGAGAGAGGTAGCACAATTCAAACAGCAGGTTCTTCATTTAATACATATTCCACACCAGTAATGGTACTTTCTAGCTCGAAGTCCTCTTCAGGTCAGCATCCGACCATATTGCAGCCAAGGGACAGACCAAGCGAACGCGGCAGTCCTAGTTTTGAAGACAATCATGAAGGAAGTAGGGATTCAGGTGATGCAAATAGCATCGGTGATTCTGAATTATCTCTAGCTTTTGAAGGTGGGTTTAGTTCAGCACCCAGGCGAGGCAGCAAGTCGAGGCAAGTCATGGAACGGAGAGAGAGGGACGGGAGGCGTGAAGGGAAGTGGGAAAGAAAGCATGGTTGAGATGGAGAACATTTCTAAGATTTTGCCTTGCAGCAGTTTTTGCTGAAGCTCCGTTTCCATGAAATTCTTCTGGAGTGACCTTCATAATATCTAAAGGAGCCGTCTGTGTTAAGCACTCTTTGAGTGTTGGCGCGTCTGCTTGACCTTGCAATGTTCTACGAAATGCCGATCTGACTTGCGTGCACTTGAATCATTGTGGAGTTATCAGATGTGATGGAAGCTTAATCTGATATTGAATTTGGCTCGAGGGAATCCACTTTTTTGAATGCCTGAACTTTCGGGGCATTGGCTGTGTTTTGAGCGAGCTTAACCAAGTTTCAGGAGCTTCTTAGCTTTTCTGCTGGAACAGTTAAATGCAGCCGAATTCTTGTTGTGGAGTCCAATATATGATCTTTCGGAATCTTTCTTGTATCAAAAATATAGATAGCCTCCGGGTTGCATCTTTTTATTTTAATAAGAAAATGGTTCCTTCTCAGGCTATGTGGACTGTTAGAACTTTTATCTGTGTGGTTATGTGGTGGAATTTTTTATTAGGAGCTTGCAGTCTATCTGGTGAGATTGCGTTGTAAAATGAAGATAATGGATTTAAATTATGCAAATAGTCTGTATAATAAATATCGAAACATTGTGTGAAGCCTTTCCAATTTTCATCATGTTTTGATAGGAGATGCATAATGTACTTTCTCTTTTAGTGTCAGATCGATGCATGCTATGTTGAGAATATCGATTTGGTGAAAATAAAGGATGTCATTCGTATTGTAATTTGTCAAGTATAAGGATAATTTATGAAATAGCTAAATGAGGAAGTGCTCGTGTCCATTAGACTCGCTTCGAGATTTAAGTTTCGTTTGGGTGAGATTTTTTACTATTTATTAAATCAATTTTTTAATTAGAAATTTTTTATATTAAAAAGTTGTTTTAAAAATTATAGAAAAATTATCCCAAATAAAATCTTAATCTTATGAAGGCAAATTCAAGTCAATAATAAATGAAAAGTGCTAAGATTCTTCTATGATCAATTAGTCCGGTTTATGAGGTAATGATGCCTTTCAATGAAAATTAATAAATTTGTTTTTTTTTTTTTACATATAGAATAATAAAAATAGATAAAATAATTGTCTTATTTATACTTATTCATCTCTTCAAACATTTTAATATTATGTTTTGAATTAATTTAACATTTTGTAGCTCATTTTATCTTTATTTGCTAATTATGTAATTAGTGATAAAAGTTTAATTTGCTAATTGTTCTGATTTGGATTACATTATATTTTAGCAAACATGATTTTATTTTTATATATTTATTAAATTTATTAATTTTGTTATCTGTGCTTAATTATCCTAATTTGTTAATATTTAGGTATAATTTAAATATATAATCATCAGCTTAAATTACTTATAATGTACTTAATCTTGTAGCTTAGCAAATTTGATTGAGCTTCAATCTTTTGTTATCAATAAATTTGCTATCCGAAGTACTTATCTTATTAAAAAAAATTTGATTAGACCACAGAAGTAAATCTCACCTTTAGCCAATTATTTAAGCTCGCCCCATAATTCTTCATCAAAGGAAACTTCCATCACATTAAACATATTTTTCATGATGAGATTGATCAAGCCAAGAAAATAAAAGTACTAAGAAGTAAATAACTAATAAAAAGATGAAGGTAAAAACTAATTTTTTATATAATTTGACACTAACGTCTACATCCATGCCTTGACACCTCCATTCTAAGGATTCACTAATCTCTCATTAAGTCAACATCGAGTAAAGAAGCCTTTCTCCATAATGAATAATGGTGAAATCATACACTCTCTTCTTCTACTACAAGTGACAAAATTGTTGTACTAGCCCACTGATAGTCTACCTCTTCTTGCAATAAGAAGCTAGAGTGAAATCACTCTAATCTCTTACAAAACTTGATGAACAACAAGTTTTCACACCAACATTCAGAACACTAGAAGATTTTGAGGATAAGAAGATTGAAAATAATAATGGATGCATATGCTCTCAACAAATTTCTTTTTTACTTCGGATTTTAAACATAAAGCTTTAAATTATCTCTTTCAAAACATCATCCTTTGAATCATTTCTCACACACACATTTTAAGTTTTTAAGAATATTTTATATACAAAGCATCCAAAAATAAACCCTAATACTATCTTTACTTGAAAATGATATCATAAATTTTCTTTCATTTTTTAAATAATTAACTCACAACTCCTATAAAAGTAAAAGGACAATAATCATATGTCTCATATTTGTAAATAAGATTATTTATATCCTACACATCATATAGTAAATTATTCAAACAATTAAGCACAAGTAGAAACATCCTAACTAATAAACAACCAAACTTGCAAAGTCATATGTTGTGCAACATGTATTTTTCTAGCAAGCCATAGACCTAACCACAAATACTCTATGCCAAGTGATTTAGGGATTGTGAACTATTGCAACATCTAAGTTGGTGCAAAATTCATGGTGTAGTTAGGGTAACCACTTGTGAGTATGATAAGCTATAAAATTTGTTTACCTCACAGGATCCAACTAAACTGAAGCATTTTATTTTAATATAGTTGACTTTAAAAGATTAATTGCTAAAATATTAAGATTATATGTTCTAAATTAATTGTACTCCATAACAAATACATGGAGTCTAGTTTGATAGAATGACTCTCATTATTTGTTGAACCATTATCTAGTAATGATTGTCAACCTGTCATGACCATAGGGTAAGGTTAAGAACTAATAGGATTAACATTATATGGTCAAGACTCATTTCATGCACATGAAATAATATGAGAAATGTTAGTTAAACCCATCAACAATCAATCTCAATATTAAAGTGTTTAAAAGTGATTCAAATGCTTGAAAGATCATTTGGTTCCAATAAATAAGAAGAAACTTTGAATATTCATAGTGTAAGATTTTTCTGGATAGAGATCATCTATGTGAAAGAATGATATGAATATAAGCATAATCGAGTCAGGTTAACACAACCAAATTTGGCATGCCAAGACTCAAAAGGTCCTATGAAGAAGGCTAATAGTAGAGATATGGGGTCTAGAGAGCTTGATTCTACTAAGATTTACTCAACTAAATATGGCATGGTTGGCTCTATGTGTAGTTTAAATGAAAGTACATAGTAAAGCTAAGGATGTTCTAGTTAAAAGAGTATAATTAAAATTTGGTTTATTTGAACAAAAGAAATGAATAAATCATGATAGTATGTTCAAATGACCATGACTACACTAAGTGATGAATTTAGCTAAAAGAACATGGATAATTCAATAATTTCTTTTTGATAAAAACCATTATTAAGAAGGTAAGTAGTACATGTTGAATCCCATGAGCCTAGTGTACACTAGGGTTTTGATGATTACAAATATTATTACTTATACTAATCATAATTTTAGTTATGTATACAAGAAGCTAGTTTCATACTAACATTGTAGGAAGAACATATTGGGATGAAATTAGAATGAGGACCTAATGAAGCTAAAAGAAATGAACATGAAGCAAATCCCTTGGATAAAAATGACCAAGAACTAAAAAGTGTTTCAACCTGTAATCTTTTATCTTTATCTTCTTTATTATTTATTTAACTTAAGTGGCTTGAACAATCACACACACATACTATGGGTGGGTGGAACAAATTTAAAATAAAAGTGAATTAAAACACTTGAGTTTTTTTTTTTTTATGAAATTGTACTATATGATATGAGTGACAATTTTATATTTTTTAAAGATCAATGCCATTAATTAATGAAACTTAAGGATTAAAAAATTTTGTATTACTTGATATATATCGTAATAGATGATTAGCTATTTCAAATTCAAATCGTTAAAATTCTAAATTTCAAAAAATAGCTAAATTCAGAATTTGAGATATTCATATAATATGAACATGTTCATAGTGTTCAAAGTAAATTCTTGGTATTGTTATTTACCTATTTTAGAACCTAAAATGAAGGTGGTCAAATTAGAGTAGCTATCATACTGTATGATCCTAAATGTACAATGCAAATAAATAGAGATATTGTTTGATCAAACTTTATTTAGATGGATCGATCCAATACTCTAAGTCTCCTAGCATGTGAAGATAATATTGTATAATAATAAACCAAAATGTAAAGTTAATTAATTAATTTACTCTCATTATTATTGTAATACAAAAAGTTTTTAAATGAAAATTTTAAAGTTAATTAATTAATTCACTTCCATTGTTATTGTAATGTAATTATTGTTACAAATTTTAAAGTAATTTTTAAAATTATCCAATTCACCCCCTCTTGGTTATACCTAGTCACTTTTCAATTGATATTAGAATGTGGTTCTTAATTATTTGGTTTCAACATATTTATTAGATTCTAGTATGACATAGTTTGAGAGTCAATACAGATCGAAATAGTATTCTATTAGTTATCCACCTTTTTTTAATAATATTCCTTTTGACTTTTACAAAATTTGGATGTCGACTTTTATATAATCTATTTATTATCACATGGGAAACTTAGTGCAAGTAGGGTACACATCCCTGCATAGAATAGCAAATGGTGTTAAAATTGAACTTCCTTTTACACTACAGGAAAATCACCGATTTTCGGCGGAATTTTCCGGCGGTCATGTTTCCGGCGGCTTTCCGGCGCTTTTCTGGCGGTTTTTTCTCACGGAATTTTCCGGCGAAATTTCTGGCGGCTTTTTCACTTTTCCGGCGACTTTAAAAATTTTATTGAAAATGAATAAAATTTTTACTATGTAAATGATTTAACAAAAATTAATTAAAACTTATATTAACTATTTAATTAATTTTCATTTTAAAAATATTTAGTTAGTTAATTGTTATTTTATATTAAATATTATTTTTATTTTAAATTATTTAGTTTTATTTTAAATAATATTGAGAATAATAACGTATTTGCATAATTGACATTTCGGTTGGTTGCTTGAAATCTACACGGAGGACCACGGTTCGAATCTCACAGCGCGCAGACGCGGGGAGCGGGCGCATGAGCCGCGCAGGAGCCTGGTCGGAGCACGGGAGTCGGGATCGCGAAGCGCGGGAGCTTGGCAGGTGGCGGGGTGCGGGCGCGGCGCCGGGGCGCGGGAGCGGGGTGGCTGGCCGGAGCGGTTTTTTTTTTATTTGTTCGGTGGTTTAAGACCGCCGGTAAGCCGCCAGACAAACTTGCCACCGGGAAAAAACCGCCAGAATTTATTTTCCTACTCGATTTTTACCGGTGGCATTTGAACCGCCGGTAAACCGCCGCTAAATTACAAAACCGCCGGAAAATGCCTAATTTCCGCCGGAAAATGCCTAATTTCCGCCGGAAATTGCCGCCGTAAATGAGTGATTTTCCTATAGTGTTAATGATTGAAAAATTGTTGAATGAGAATTAGCATAATTGAATGTTAAATGCTTAAACTATTTTTCTATACTCTTAAGTATAAAGAGTACATGCATGTATTCATATGTATAACTAAAAAAGAAAATTAGGATATGTTATATATTATATATGAAGTTACAAATGAAGTCAAGCAATTAAGTTTAAATATTTTACTTTGTGATTACGAACTCTTTCGCATGAAACCTAGTGAATCTATATCTAACATATGTACTCGCTTTACAAAAATCATTACTTCTTTGTATGCTTTGGGAAAATATATTAGCAACACATAAAAAAGGTAAATAAGATTCTGAGATGCATGTCTGTGTCTAGGGATGCCAAGGTGATGGATATTTCAGTATCATAGGATTTGACTGCTTATTTTATTAAAAATTGAATTGGATCAATAATTTTATATGAACATAAAAGTAGCCAAAGGATTAAAATATAGGGGATAAGTGAAAGAAAAAGATAATAGTTCTAAAATTGATGATTTAGAAAGTAGAAACTCTAAAGGAGTGAAAAGATGATGATATAGCCTCATAACTAGACAATTCAAAAAATTCTAGGACAGAAGCAAAAGAGGCATGTCGACAAGTGGAGAAAAGGTAAAAAGTAGAATAAAGTTATTACCGATCTCATCTATTTTGAGTGTAAAAGAAAAAGTCACATAAAGTCAAACTTCTCTAATCTGAAGAGTTAACTAGTAAAAGAAAAGGCTCATGAAAAAAAATAAAATAAAAGAAAGCCTCGATAGCCTTCTCGATAAACTCCAACTCTGTGTCATTTGGGATGGAAGCACAAGAAGAAATCATCTACTTATGCTTAATGACTAAAGACAGTTCAAGTGATACAAATAATGATTAGTTATGCCATTTTATTTATGAAGAATTACTTTTATTTTTTGAGTAGTTTCTTGATAACTATAAGAAATTAAAGAAATAAATTTCATGTTCTAAAAGGAGTATACTACACTTATAGATGGGCATTCTGATTTGACCAACAAATTAAAAAAAAAAACTTACTATAAACACAAAACTATATTTTAAATTTTTAGATTTTTAATAACTTAAAACACAACAAAATTATCACATAATGCAGAAGCAAAATTATGAAACAAAATTTTTAATTATGATGATGATGAATAGCTCAACTTAATATATCATCAAATAGATAATTTTCCACCATGCAATTTCTAGAAAACTAAAGTGCAAAAAAGTAAATTGCAGAAAATTAAAAACTAATAAGAACACACCAAAATTTTATAGCGGTTCGATCAAACAATGAACAATGTTCACTCCTAGGAGTCCTCCTCTCTATGTCATGCACTAAAACTTTAGTATCTCTCCTTTAGCCTCCATAGCTAGACAGAGAAGCCCTTATAATCTTTTCACCAACCCGGTGCGGTAGAGATCATTGAACTCAATTTTACCCTCCTGGTGAAGGCAGAGAAATTTGCACTTCTTTTTCCCTATCACCCTCCTAGTGAAGGCAGAGAATCTCAAATAGTCTTCGTGCTGATGATCTTCTTCTCAGAGCCGCACAATAAACTAAGGAAGACACTCATACGAAATAAGGTAAAAGCTTACTTTAAGCAATAATGTTAAAAATCCTCACACCCCTTTTCCCTCACACACAAACTCTATTTCTCCTTCCCAAATCTCTTCAAGATCTCTTCTCCAAGCTCTCTATCTAGAAAACCCAATATCTAAAGACTTGAAAAAAGTCTAATTATAGAGCTTAAATATAAGGATTAAATATAAGGCTTTACAAAAATCCGTGATAATTCAATTCTTTCGATACTGATCGTACAATATGATCCACAATCATACAATACGATTAGTTTAAATAGCTCTATTAGTACTGTATAAAGAGTAAGGCTTTGTACGATCAGTTTAAGTATTTGAGCTTATCATCCAATATAATTAGTTCAATCAAATTTGAATATCATCACATATAATTGGTGGCGAATAAATATCATCCCATGCAAAAATTACGTTGTACAATATAATAAGTCAAATCATATAGTATAATCTGACTGGATCAATTAATCCAAATTTGGTCCCCTAATTACAAGATTAATTTAGGCAAGATGTAATTATATCATCCAATATGATATTAGTCATATAATATGAACAATACAATTTTAAATTTAAAAATATTGCCTAAATTATCATTGGTTGTTGAGATATTGATTTCAAATGATTGTCTTATACAATTTGGATCGTACAGTATGATTAGTTCAAATAGCATTAATTATGTAGTTAGTCGTTATAATGATTTCCTAAATTGTGGATTATATAGTATAATATTTATCATACAGTATGATTAATTCATAAATTTACACTTCTAATTTTCTCACTATCTCACTTTCCTAAGTGTGTGTGCATGATCACCAAGTTTAACATCTACCAAATACATGACTTTTACTCAAGAAATGTATAAATAAATAAAAATATAAATACATACTCTTTGAGAAACTTAAACTCATTCCACCCAGTCTTGAGTTGGTTACTTTGCATGGTGTACGGTGGACCTGAAAAATTAGTGCACAAGAAAAAAATATGCAATAATAATAATAATAATAATAATAATAATAATAATAATAATAAGAGACAACATAGAAGAGAATCTAATAATAATCATTATTATTATTTTTTATTTTTTATTTGGTTAAAACCCACAGTAGGGACTACACATTAATATAAAGAAATGATTGCAAAGTCTTTAAGGGAGACGATCAACTCATTAATGCTCCAACGAGCTACAAAATAAAGTAAAGAAAAACATATGAGCCGAAAGTCTCCTCTAATAAAAATACAAAACCTAGTAACATACTATCGATGCTACAGATAAGCATCCAAAAAAAGAAAGGTGTAATAAAAGAAAGGAAGTACGATCTTTTTACAAAAAATGTTGATGTCAGCCATAATCAACTCTACCAGCAAAAAAAAAAGGCTATAGAGCAAAAGGATGTGACACAAAATTTTATAGATAAACAAGGAATAATTGTGTAAATTTAAGTCTGAACCAAGGTTTAAATAATATAGACCATAGAATAAGAAATGATCCAAGCCAAGGCACCATAGAAAGAAAAAAAGAGGATAAGGACTGATAGAGCTTAGGATACAATTAGTATAAAAAGCCTCATAAAGGTAATCCTCTAGCCACTCAATCTTACCCTCAGGAGTAAGCACCATCCACCTCTCTAAGGGACCTGAACAACAAATCTTAAGGCCATTAGTAAAAAACAAAACTCCTCCAGAATATCACTAATACCCAGCCCGAAGGCACTCCAACACATAAGGTGATACGAAAGCCAAGCCAAAGTCCCAGGATCATAGAGGGACAACCAATTCAGATAAGGAACCAATAAACCGAGAGCATAGCCAAAACAGCCCGTAAACTCTGCCCAACTCCCACAAATACCAAAAAGCCCCAAAATAATCCACATTCCAGACCTGGAACAACTCAAAAAGTAATAAGAACCATCACTAGGCCTAGCAAGTAAAAAAACTAACAAACCAAACAAACACATCCCATAACTCCATATAGGATAAAGCAGCCAATGAAGCCACCCGAGCAAGACCAACACAGCACCTCCACAAATAATCAGAAGACAAAATAAAAGCCCCTAGCAACCAAAGCTGGAGCATCACCTAATACCATCAGAAAGAACAGGGGATACAACCAGAAAAGAAAACCAACAATAGTATACAAAAACAAACCCCAAAGCACCTCGAGGCAGCCAAAAGAGCCACTACTAGATACACTAATTAAATTTTAACATAGTCAATACCAAGCTCATCTAGCCGAAGTAAACTTTTAAGAGCAACAAGAATGGTGGCCTAAATATAATCATAAAAATCCTCAAGATTACAACCCCAATTAGCAAGCCAAGACTAATTGGGGAAACTAGAGAGAGAAACTAGAGAGAGAACGTCTGAGAAAATGGTTTGGATTTCCACGGGATTTCAAATTTGGATCTTCGCGGGAAGTGCGGAGATTCCATGGTGGCGGATGTTCGATGGCAACATATAGGCGGCGGTACTCTGGAAGATCGTTGCACTAGTTCTAACCCTCTGACTGCTTCATCTCGTCCACTTCTCTCGCCACCGGCATTCGGGGATGAAAAGGTCGGTTTCAATCAGATGGCCAAAACCTAAAGGAAAAACTTGTATTGTTATTAATGAAGGTGGATATGTGGCAAGGAAAGAACAAGAAGTGAGTGGTAAAGGAAAGAATATAATAATTGAGGAGAAGTTTAAGAAGTTGTTCAAAGGAGGTGTGGCATTTGACACCAAGGGAAGGATTTGATGCATCTTCTTCCTCGTTGCCGATGATTGAGAAAATAATTCCAGGCAATGGGATTATTGACAACATGAAGAAGGACTCTTTGGTTCCAGCTCAGTGGGTGTCTGTTTGTGGAATTTTGAAAACATATTTTAAAAATATTAGTTTTCTTTGGGAATTTTAAAATTGAGATTTTAATTCTAATTCTAGAAGTCGAATCAGCTCGTTCGGAAAAATATATCACCCCGGAGGACGAAAATAAAATTCCATAACGGTGTTCAGACTTAGAATCATGAAATTCATCTTGAATATCATAACTAGATTCTAAAGAGAACTCCACACGGCCCCGAGGGGACAAGGTAGAGTTCAGCTAAATAATCCAGTTATGGTATTTAAGGAGTATGATTGTCGAATTCATATACAAAGTCTTATCAAAGAAGGATGTATCTCCCCAAAGGGAGATAACACCTTTCAATGATAATTCTTCAAATATGATAATGACAATCATTCTTTAACATTTCCAAAAGAAATCTAAGAAGATTTTTAAAAAAGATTAATTTTGAAATCAGGTGTGTGTGGTTCCAAATCTCCTACGAGCGCAAGCCCCCGTAGTTAATTACATCGTAGGGAGACAGAGTCCCCTACGAAAACTCTCGATTAAAATAAGAATGAAATTTTACTAGATTTTCTAGGAGTGATATCAAAAAAATCGAATAAAATCTTTTGAAAAATCAAAAGGGAATGGATCAAGATTGAACATTTATTAACAGAATCGAAGGAAGAGAGGTAGGGGACACTTTGAGATTCCAGAACCATCCAAAATTGTCCCAACTTAATCTAAGTGTTGGGCTTTATGTTTTGGATTGAAATGATATTTAATTAGAGTTGAGCATTTTATTAGAAATTTGGGATTATATTTCCGAGATTTGGGGTCTTATAATCAAAGATCTGCCCCGGATCTGTTGACATCATTTTTGTATGAGGTCACTAAAGTCCTTCCAAACTCCAGGTTAATTTTAGATCCTAGGATCTACTCTAGACCTTAGGATTCTTTCCTAGAGCTAGACCTTAGAGCCTACTCTAGAGCCTAGGGTTCCCTTAAATCCTAGATCTTAAAATCTCTCTAGATTCTAGGACCAATCCAGACTCAAATCAATCCCTACCCTTGATCAATTCAAACCTCAAATCAATCTGAACTCCATTCAATTCAAGTCCAAATTAATTCAAATTTCAAACATATCCAAACTTTGACTCAATCCACTTGAGAATCCAAATTTCAACCTAGACTTTGATCCCACCTTTAATCTAGCTTTGACCTTATCCATCCATTAACAATCACAACATGATTGTAAATGATTTGGATATTTCAATATTAATCATTCAAACCTGAAATTCATTCCAAATCCAGAAACCCAGACTCAAATCCTAAGTCTTAAGGCCCTGTCCTAAAGACCCTTTTCAAAGAATTTTCAAACATTTCAAAACACAGCCAAATGGTCTCTAATTCAGGGTCTATCACTTGCAAAGTGATAAGACATGTCTGTTGCAAATCTATTTTTCATGTCTTATGTTTTGATGATTGACAAACACTGCTTTTCTTGGATAGCTTGTTGCTTCTAACTTTTCAGGAATCGACGATCGGACAATCAAAAAGGAGCCAAGTTCAGGAATGCGTAGGTTTAGGGTTGAGTCAGTCTGTACTTTTGTTTTTTACCTTTTGAGTCCTCTTGTAATAGTCAAAAAGACTGATACTTTGTAACCCTTCACACACACACTTGAGAGAATTAGAAATTCTGTTTTTACTCATATCGGCCAGGCCGATATCTTTGATCGGCCTGGACGATCAGCTTAAAACAGAAAGTCTAATTAAGGATTCTTGATTAAGGCAGCCAACGTTAACCGATCGTCCTGGACGATACGTGTATCGGCCAGGACGATAAGCTCAAAACAGAAAGAAGTAGCCGCCATAGACAAGTATGGTATAGCATATCTTTAAATTATCGGCCAGGACGATCCTCGTATCGGCCTGGACGATATTAACAAATTATGCCATAATTGTTCAGGAAATCAAGGAAGTAATTAAGGATGATTGATACGATCATATCGTTCTGGACGATCGCAAGATCGGCCAGGCCGATCTAGTCAAAACCTTAAGTTACTTCAGGACGATCAATATCGGCCAGCCCATATTCAGGGCTATTGTCAGGACGATTTTCGTCTGATTTGAACTGATCGGCCAGGACGATCGTAAGATCGGCCTGGACGATCAAGCTAATTTTCAATCGTCCAATCTGGCATCCAGGGCTATGCTCTGGCCGATCTTCATTGATTTGTACTGATCGGCCAGGCCGATGTCCAGATCGGCCTGGACGATAAAGTCGGCAACTTGCAATTAATGAGCTCTTTTGAAGCTCTTCTATTTAAAGAGCTCTTGTTCAACGTTTTTAAAGACCTTTGGCTGCTGCCTTGACCTGAGAAGACCTTGAGGAGAGAAAGAGAGAGAGAAGAGAGAGAGAGGATCTTGTGAGGGGGAGCTTGTGAGGGGTTTCACAAGGGTTGCTTCAAGGATCTCTCTGCGTCGTCTTCGTCTAGAGTTTCTCGTCCGTGGAAGGGTCGGTAGAGGTAAGGAGTTGTGCCGTTGGTTCTGGTTCTCTGCCGGCTTCAGGAGGAAGCAAAAGGAGATAGGTTCTCTGCCTTGCCGGGGTGGCAAAAAGGAGGTTCTTGTGAGGGTTTCTCCACCTAGCCGTGGGGGGCTAAAGGAGAGTCACTTTTTGTGTAGTGCAATACTTGGAGGGTGCCTCCAAGGAGTGGACGTAGGTCGAGCCGACCGAACCACTATAAATCTCTGTGTTTCTTTTCTTGCTTCCGCACGTTTAATTCCGCATTATTTTCGTGGTGTGATTTGGTTTTATGTTACTTTATTTCTTTGTTTAAAAACGAAGTTTTTAAAATACCAATTCACCCCCCCCTCTTGGTTAGTTTGGGACTAAGTTCATAGGGCTTAACATCCCCATCGAACTTTCAAGTGGTATCAGAGCTTGTTTCGAAAATTAAAGTTTAAAAACTTTTTGAATTTGATCCATGTCTAACTTTGGGAATCGCAACACTACGGAAGGGTATTCTATTACCCGACCTCCTCTGTTCGATAACCTACCTTTTGATTTCTGGAAAACTCGCATGTCAACTTTTTTACAATCTACTGATTATCGCATGTGGATGCTTATTCAAGAAGGTTATTCTCCACCTTCTCGTGAAATTAACGGTTTTAAAACGGAAGTTGCTTTTACCGAATGGACTTTTGATGAACGAGATTTAGCTCAACTAAATGCTAAATGTTTGAATTGTTTTTTCTGTGCATTAAAATCTGAGGATTACATGCGTGTTTCAACTTGCAAAACTGGTAAAGAAATTTGGGATAAACTATGCATTACTTATGAAGGCACTAATGAAGTTAAACAATCCCGTTTAAACATTCTCTTGCATGACTACGAACTTTTTCGTATGAAACCTCATGAATCAATTTCTGACATGTACACTAGGTTTACTCAGATTGCTACCTCATTGCATGCACTAGGAAAAGAACTTTCAAACTATGAAAAAGTTAACAAGATTTTGAGATGCTTGCCTTCATCCTATGATGCAAAAATTACTGCAATTACTGAATCTAAAGATTTAAACACCTATTCTATTGATAACTTGCTTGGCTCACTCATTGCTTACGAGCAAGGGGTGAATCAAAGAAATCTTGATGTAGGTGAAAAGAAAAAGGAGAAAACCATTGCATTGAAGGCACACAAATCAGATTCTGAATCTTCCGGGTCTGAAAGCGATGGAGTTGCCTTCATCACAAGGCAATTCAAAAGCTTTCTAAGGAAGAAACAAAAGCATCATCAAAGTTGGAGAAAAGGTAAGGATCATAAACATAGTAAAGGATCTTCTGATGTTATTTGTTTTGAATGCAGGAAACCTGGACATGTAAGATCTGATTGTCCTACACTTCAAGAACATTCAAGCAAAGAAAAGGAAAAAGGTGAGGAAAAAGCTAAGTCTAGGAAGGACAAGAAGAAAATCCAAAGAGGCTTCTGGGCAGAATCTGGCACTGATTCCTCTGAGACTGAACCAGAGGAAGAAACAACAAACTTGTGTTTCATGGGAGAAAACCAAAGTGATGAGGAAGAGGTATGTAGACCAACCTATGATGAATTATTTGAAATTTGTGAAAAAATCCATGCATCATATAGGAAATTAAAGAAAACTCATGCTAGCCTAAAATTAGAACATTCAAATCTACAAAAAGAGCATGAAGTTTTTCTCAAAGATCATGCAACGATTGATTCAAATCATATGGCTCTCCTTGATGAATTTGATGAATTAAACAAGAAGCATTTGGAATTAGTTGATAAAAGCAATGCATTAAAAGCTTCACACACCTCACTTAATGATGATCTTAAGAAATCTAAAGAGATTGAGAAAAATTTGAGGATTGAGAATGATGCATTGAAAAGAACTAACTTGAGAATTCAAAATGATTTGGATACATGTAAGAGAGCTAGGATGACACCAACTTTTAATCAAAGGCCAGAACCTAGGAAGAGGCATTTTTACTCAAACCATTTAAGAAAACCTTTTCCTGGAGTTCAATGTTTTACTTGTGGCATGTTAGGACACATCTCACACACTTGCACAGTTCACCGTAGTACACATTGGGTGTGGAGACCTAAGATGCATGATTCAATACATACCACATCTGCATTGCACTCTATATTTCCTAAGAAGGAGCCCAAATCTGTTTGGGTTCCTAAAACTGACTGTTGTTGAGTCTTGCAGGAGTGCTCTCACCAAAGACCTCGTGGGAGCATAGGATAACTGAACATAAGGAGGCTTGCAGCTCAATTGCTAAAATCCGTTGTTTTATCACTTGCTTGAAATCGTTAGTTTTTGTGTGATTTTTATTTTTAGTTTTTGTGTTGACTTTGTTGTTGTCTTTAGTTTGCTTATTGTTTGTTTTTGTTTTTATTTTTGGTCCTTATTTTTGGCTTCCGTATGATAAAAACTTTTCAAGCTTTTAAAAATTGGAGTTTTTTTTTTTGGGAGATAGGGTTTAGCTTTTTTAAATTAGCTAAAGAGAGTAAACTATTGATGTTTTCCCTTCTTCTGACCTTATTTAGTGGCATGATTTTTCTTTTATAAAACAAAAAGTCTAAACTCAGTTTAACCAATGGTTTTTTAAGATATCGTTCTAATCTTGCTACATTAAATCATCTTATGCATAATAGTCAAAATTCTTTGATATCATTCAAGCTTTTGAAATCTTACCATTGCAGTCATCACGTGATTTTGATTTTGTGTTGTGAATTGTTCTTCCCTATGTTAGAGAGAGAGCCCCTATTCTCTAATATTTGGAGGATATACTCACAACTAAGTATTTTTCTTTAAGGGTATATTAAAGAGTTATTAGCTTGCAAAAGACAAAAAGGAAAGAGGCCAATGAAGCCAAATTGAAAAGAAAAATACACAAAAGTGTATCAAAAATCAAAAGATGCTCAAAGAGCCAATAAAATTAAAAAGAGGCATAAAATTAGCCCACTAATTGCAAGCTATGATCTCTTTGGTAAAACTCTTAAAACTTAGAAAACTCATTGATTATGTGATACATTCAAAGATTTGATTTCAAATTCCATGATTGAGAAAAACTATTTTGGTTTATTATTTATAAGATACTTTAGTTGTTAAAAAGTCTTGATTGATCTCTTAAAACCTCTTGTGTTATTCCAAGTTAGGACTCTGTTGTTTTTAAGAGATTTTTTGTACCCTGAAGAATGTTCGATCTAGGGTTAATAGAATCAGTTTTTCAATCTTCTTCTAATTTGGATTTTGTTAAACCTCTTGATCTCCTAGAAACTTCAAAAAATTTAAATTCAAGAAAAGAATTCTCATATGATGCCTTCATAAAACAAAAAAAAAAATAGAAAAATTAAAATCCAAAAATATTCGGTGTTTGTTTTATTTTTATTTTTTGTGTGTCTTTGACTGTCTTTTCTTTTGTTTTATTTTTGAGGGTCTTGATCATCACCATTCCTTTCTTAATTTCAATTTCAAGTCACATCGGCCTGGCCGATATTTTTATCGTCCTGGCCGATAGGACAAATTCTTTCCAAAATCCATCTGCTGACCTTTTTCTGTGCTTACTGAAATTCATCGTCCTGGCCGATACATCCTCGTCCTGGACGATTTGATCAAACTCTTGGTGATAGTCCTGGCCGATAGTTTATTTGTCTGGCCGATGCATTCTATGTGCATCGTCCTGACCGATACACTGGACCGTCCCG
Organism: Dendrobium huoshanense; assembly: GCA_016618105.1. Lineage (NCBI taxonomy): Eukaryota > Viridiplantae > Streptophyta > Magnoliopsida > Asparagales > Orchidaceae > Dendrobium > Dendrobium huoshanense. The sequence continues at coordinate 18,459,460 of CM028345.1, read as the reverse complement.
GACGATCCACGTGTCAGTACGTTTTGAACTTTAAATTCGGCCCCGGACGATCCATTATTGGACCATCGGCCGGGCCGATCCACTGTTCGTCCTGGACGATACACGTGGCAAGCATTTAAAACGTTTTAACTTCGGCCGGTACGATCAATTATTGTGCATCGTCCTGGACGATACACCTCATCTGCCCGGACGATCTGCTTTTTCAACGGTCGTCCGGACTGACTCCTCGGGCCGATAGCCTGTGTCTAATCGGCCTGGCCGATATCTGATCGGCCCGGACGATTGGACCGCCTTTTTGACCAATCGGGCTGTACGTAATAATTGACACATATCGGCTTGGACGATTTCGCGATCGGCCAGGACGATATGGACGATTCTTTAAATATAGGCCGATCCAGCCATGTTTTCTCACAACTCATCCTTTCTCCTTTGATTTTCTGCTTAAAGTTCTCTCATATGGCTGGTGGGAAGCGCGTCCGGCAGACCTCTGGAAGTTCCTCGAGGGCAAGGGTTGACCCTCGGTTCCGTGAAGCAGAAGATGAAGCCGCTTATCATCGCTATAAGGAATGTGGAATTACTGTTTCAAGAATTATCAATCCGACCCACATTTCCTACCCGGTAATGGATCTCTTTGCCCACACTTCTCTTTGCTTCATCCTATCCCTTATTTTTCCTTTCAATTCTGAGTTCCTGTTAGAATTCTTTGCAAACCTCCGCATAAACTCTACCTTCACAGCCCTGTCCTCCTATGTGAATCGACGCCCTGTCGAAATCACATATCAGGACTGTGTTGAACTTTTACAGCTATCCACCACCGGAGATAAGCTGCACCTTATTGCCCCTGACCCTGATTTTGACTGGTCCACGGCAAACCACTTTCTTCGCCAGACCAATACCCGTTACCATGTTGGAGAGACTAGCTCTCTAGTCAGAGATGCTAGGACAATCCAACATGTCCTTCGCACCTCTGTCATTCCAAAAGCCGGCGACCGTGTCCACATTACCCCTCTACTTTCCCTCACTACCTTCTACATCATGGCACATAGGGAATTTAACACTGCAGATCTATTCTTTCGTTACATTGATCATCTCACAACAATTCGCGACCCAGGCCACAGAAGAAAACCAAATCTAGCCTTAGGACATATCATAGCCTATGTTCTTGAGACCAAATACCAAATTCAATATCCCAATCCACCAAATTTCCCAACTCTCTTCTACTCGAACAATTCTTTCAGCAACCTTCACAGTACTCGTCTCCACCCGGATGAACCACGGGAGGCTAGAGAGGAGGAGGCTCCCGCTCCAGCTCCCTTTCCTGACCCTGCCCCTCTCCACCAACATTCACCGGTAGATCAGTTGATAGCGAGATTTGATCGTTGGGAGACCAGATTTGATGCATATGTTGCTGCCCAAGAGCAGCAACACTCTGAGGACATCGCCCGCTACGAGCATCATCGCGCCGAAGACTTAGCTCGTTTTGACAGTTTTCTCACTCACCAGCAGCAGCAGCATGACCAGGACATCGCCTGGTTCAATGCTCAGTTTACTACCCTTGCCAGCTACTTTCAGCAGCCACCTCCACCTCCTCCATCTGATGATCAGGATCCCTCGTTCTTTTAGTTTGTGCTTTATTGTTTCTTGTCTTTTTGTAGTAGTCTCTCGTGATGTTTGTTGTTCTTTTTTACTGTTTTTGGACTCTCTTTTTGTGATGACAAAAAGGGGGAGTAGGATAGGATGTGTGGTTTGTAACCTTTGTTTTTTTTTCTAATGAATCTTTAATTTTCCTACTTGTGTTTTGTCATCATCAAAAAGGGGAGATTGTTGCAAATCTATTTTTCATGTCTTATGTTTTGATGATTGACAAACACTGCTTTTCTTGGATAGCTTGTTGCTTCTAACTTTTCAGGAATCGACGATCGGACAATCAAAAAGGAGCCAAGTTCAGGAATGCGTAGGTTTAGGGTTGAGTCAGTCTGTACTTTTGTTTTTTACCTTTTGAGTCCTCTTGTAATAGTCAAAAAGACTGATACTTTGTAACCCTTCACACACACACTTGAGAGAATTAGAAATTCTGTTTTTACTCATATCGGCCAGGCCGATATCTTTGATCGGCCTGGACGATCAGCTTAAAACAGAAAGTCTAATTAAGGATTCTTGATTAAGGCAGCCAACGTTAACCGATCGTCCTGGACGATACGTGTATCGGCCAGGACGATAAGCTCAAAACAGAAAGAAGTAGCCGCCATAGACAAGTATGGTATAGCATATCTTTAAATTATCGGCCAGGACGATCCTCGTATCGGCCTGGACGATATTAACAAATTATGCCATAATTGTTCAGGAAATCAAGGAAGTAATTAAGGATGATTGATACGATCATATCGTCCTGGACGATCGCAAGATCGGCCAGGCCGATCTAGTCAAAACCTTAAGTTACTTCAGGACGATCAATATCGGCCAGCCCATATTCAGGGCTATTGTCAGGACGATTTTCGTCTGATTTGAACTGATCGGCCAGGACGATCGTAAGATCGGCCTGGACGATCAAGCTAATTTTCAATCGTCCAATCTGGCATCCAGGGCTATGCTCTGGCCGATCTTCATTGATTTGTACTGATCGGCCAGGCCGATGTCCAGATCGGCCTGGACGATAAAGTCGGCAACTTGCAATTAATGAGCTCTTTTGAAGCTCTTCTATTTAAAGAGCTCTTGTTCAACGTTTTTAAAGACCTTTGGCTGCTGCCTTGACCTGAGAAGACCTTGAGGAGAGAAAGAGAGAGAGAAGAGAGAGAGAGGATCTTGTGAGGGGGAGCTTGTGAGGGGTTTCACAAGGGTTGCTTCAAGGATCTCTCTGCGTCGTCTTCGTCTAGAGTTTCTCGTCCGTGGAAGGGTCGGTAGAGGTAAGGAGTTGTGCCGTTGGTTCTGGTTCTCTGCCGGCTTCAGGAGGAAGCAAAAGGAGATAGGTTCTCTGCCTTGCCGGGGTGGCAAAAAGGAGGTTCTTGTGAGGGTTTCTCCACCTAGCCGTGGGGGGCTAAAGGAGAGTCACTTTTTGTGTAGTGCAATACTTGGAGGGTGCCTCCAAGGAGTGGACGTAGGTCGAGCCGACCGAACCACTATAAATCTCTGTGTTTCTTTTCTTGCTTCCGCACGTTTAATTCCGCATTATTTTCGTGGTGTGATTTGGTTTTATGTTACTTTATTTCTTTGTTTAAAAACGAAGTTTTTAAAATACCAATTCACCCCCCCCTCTTGGTTAGTTTGGGACTAAGTTCATAGGGCTTAACATCCCCATCGAACTTTCAATGTCTATATAGGTTACCCTTCAACTTTGAGCTCATTCTGAGGTCTCTAATCCCAGAATCTGAATAAAAATCCAAAGGCTGTAAAACCTTCAAATATTTACAGCCTATGCCACTGAACCTAACCCCTTTGAGATCTTGACCTTGGAATCCTTATCAAAGCCTCCAATCACTTCCAGACTCTTGATTTTAACCCATTGAGCAGTAAACTACATTTTCTAGACCCATTTTTGACCATAGTTGACCAATAGGTCAAAATTGACCAAAATACCCCAATGGGGCTCAAATAGAGATTTCAAACCAAATGAATTCCAAATTGAATGCAACCACATCCAATAAGTTTCAAATGTCATTTCAAATCTTTTGAACCTATTCCCAACCCCTGGGTCTACCTGGTTGACCAAGTCAACAGGTTTGACCCAAGGGGCCCTTTAAGGATCCAAATAGGTGTTTTGACCCAAATGACCTCTCTAGGTCATGCAACCACTTCCATTGGTCTTAAAATATCATTTCAAACCTGTTGAGCCCAAACCCAGACCCTGGGTCAACTTGGTTGACCAAGTCAACCTAGGTTGACCAAACAGGCCCTTAGGGGCTCAAATAGGGATTTTGATCAATTTGACCTCCCCAGACCTAGGGACCACCTCCAATGGTCTCCAAATACCATTTCAAATTTATCTAGTCAAACCCACCCTTTGGTCAACCTGGTTGACTCAGTCAACATGGTTTGACCCAATGAACCCTTAAGAGTTCAAATGAACCATTTCTACCTGTTTAACCATATCAATACCTTCAAACCCTTGAAATCATTCCATTCAATACCTTGAACACTTCTAAACCTATTTTGAGCTCAACCCAACCTGGTTTGACTAAGTCAACCCTCAATTCTAGGTCAAAGCTTGGTGGTATTCCTACTAAGCCTTGACTTTTACCTTTGACCCTTGATTGAACCATTCCAAATATCCCTCTCCCTCCTCAAGTGCCACATCACCAATTTTGACATGGTTGACTGGTCAAACCAAGTCAACAAAGCCTTAAATCCCTCCTTGAATTGGTCAAACCTTCTATTTAACTTCAAGGAGTGTGAGATTAGGCTTGGAAGCTCTCCCATTGGCTGCTCCTACTTCCCCTCATTCCACCTCAGCCTTCCTTGACCTGTTGACTGGTCAACCTAGTCAAACTCAAGCCTAAGCCTCTTCTAGAAAGCTTTATCACATGCTAAGCCACTTTCCCTTGATTTAAGCTGCCTTAGGCCGACCCCTTAATATCCTAAAGCTCTCTAATAGGCTCCTTAACCAAGCCCAGGGCCTGGTTTAGCCTTAAATGGCAGTGGTCCCCCCCACTTGTCCCAAGTCCACCCAATGGAGGCAAGGCTTGGGCAGCCTTTGAGGCAGCCTTCTAGCTGTCCCAGGGACATGTGGCACCATCTAGGGAGCTCATGCATCAATCCCAGCCATCCAATCCAGCCCAGGTCATTTGAATAGGGAAAAAGCCAACTCTTGAGCCCATTGAATCAAAGCAGCTTCTCTCACTAACCCCAACCTCCCAGAACGAGTTCTCAATTCGTTTTGGATCTCCAGAGCCCTCTCTACCTCCCCACTATAAAATCCAAGTGGTTGCACGTCACCGGCAGTGAGTTCTCCAGCGAGCCCACCACCTAGACCGTCCCAGGCCTGTAGCAGTCGATCCAGGCGTGTTCGAGCTCGGGTTTATGCTAGGGATCTTCACTTGGACAGTCTACAAGCTCATCCATCCAGAAATTTTAAAGTTCTAACGGTATAATCTCTTAAAACCTTATATCTAGTTCACATTAGATAGATTTAAATAGCTTCATGTATTCAATGCTTTAGCTGAAACCAATCTTTCCCCACTGTTTCTATTCATGCTTACTCTTTAAGTTTAAAATTTCAAGCGATTTGGTCTACCCGATCGAGAGAACAAGTCAAAAAACATTTTCTAGGGCGTCACTCACGGTTTCCAGTGAGTGTACGTTTTTTGGACCGTTGATCGTTCGATCAACGGTCCAGATCGAGCCCTTCCACGGTCTGATTCAACCGCGCGTTCGATCTGTCATTTGATCGGCCGTCCGGCGACATCTGGGCCCTCGGATCAGAAACCGCGGAGTCGAATCCCACCGTCCGATCTCGTTCCGCTGAGATCAACCGCGGGATTCGATCTCTTCCGTTGGATCAGACCCGCTGTGATCCAACGGCTGCCACGAGCCGCTGACGTGGTTAAGTGAAAATCGCGTGAAGCGGTCTGCGGCTGACGCGTGTCCCCGCCGTCACGCGGTTTCGATCCCGCAAATCTGCGCGTGCCGCGTGTCTGACCGCCGCTGTTTGATTAATGAAAATGTTATTTTAATTGGTTTTAATTACAGAAACTTTAAAAAATCATAGTAAATCAAATATAAGGTCAAAAAATGAGTATAATATAACAAACTTTTTAGAATTCTGTCTAGTTTATTTTAAAAATAAAATCAAACTATTTTAACTATTATTTTACTGGTAATTTGAGAAATATAGAAAAGTATATTTTATTTTTAATTAATTATGTATAAATTATTTTTATCTGAAACTTGGCATGCATGTTTTTAAGTGCATGGCTGATCTCCAAGAAAATTTTCAAGATTATTTGAATAGATTTTGATATTAATTGGAATTATTTGAGTATCTTAATAATTTTTTAATATTTAACTAAATATTAATATTTAGAAAATTAAAAAAATCTTTTTTATTATCAAACCTCTTTGGAGATCAGTGGGTCTTTCAACCCATCAAAATGTACTTTAATAATATTTTTTTTAATTATTTTATAATATATATATATATATATATATATATATATATATATATATATATATATATATATATATATATATATATATATATATATATATATATATATATATATATATATATATATATATATATATATATATATATATATATATATATATATCCATTTATATTTATATATTTTAAAATCTATTTTGAGGCTATATATATATTAAATCTTTAAATATTTAAGAGGTCACTTGAAATTTTAAATGTAGATTGAGCATATTTGAATAGAAATAAAGGGGATGATTAGTGGATGAATCATTTCTTGATTATTCACTAATTTTGTCTTAATTATGTTAATTAGTCCTTGCATGTTTAGGGATCACACACCACTTAGTCTTAGGCTCTCCTAGATTTAGGTGTTGAATGTGTTTATGTGATTCATGCATGTCTTCTGTATTGAGTATGAGGGTTAGTTCAAACATTGATTCAAGTCCATCAAATTAGTGACATAATTAAGGACAATAATTAAGGATTCATGTATAGAAAACTTAAAAAAATTTCAATAATTAGGATTCACTTCCCCTTGAGTTGAAACTTTGAACACTTTGAACTTAGTGACACCCTCAGCCCCTAGAGAAATTTTCATTGATTTTTGAGGTCATTAGGTCCCCTAATTAATTTTCATAAGGTTCAACCCCTAATTAAGCCTTCAAACCTTAAAAAATTGTAATAAATCCAATTTAAATCAAAAAAATACATATAAACCCTCAAACTGACCAGAATCATGTCCTTAATCCATGATAATTACAAGCCCCTTAATTTGACAGCAATTCTGTAATTAATTTAATTTTAATTAAAAACCCACTTTTAGTTAATATAATTAATTAATAATAATTAAAAAAATCCAAAAATTTCCCAAACACTTGGGAATCTCTCCTTAGGTCATTTCTGACCTTTGGAGGTGATTTTCAAGGAGTTTGGGAATTGGTATTTGGAAGCAAAATCACAAAAGAGGCATTCTAATTAGAAATTTCCCAAAATTCATTAAAATGCTAGTCAAATCTTCCAATGTCCATAACTAATTCCAGAAAAATCCAAATCACCCAAACTCACTTGCATTCAACTCATAATAAGGTCTAATATTTACTAAAAATATTAGATTCCAGAAAACTGTAATATTTCAAAAAGTCAACAAATTGGTCAAACCGTAGTTAAAACTAGTTCAAAACTTCAAACCTTCGTAATAAAATGTAGAAAAATCCGATTTCAACGTACTTACCTTCTAACTGATCGTAGTGAGGTCTAGTATTTTAATAAAATATAAACATTCCAGAATTTGAGCTTAATCAAAAATTCAACTTTTGACCCTTTAATTAAGTGATTAAAATATTCAAAATTCTTAAAAAACTCAAAATCATTCTAAAACTCCAGAAAATATTGGTTTAATGCTTAAAACACTTAACAAATCCTTTAAAACACAACAACCACCCTAAAGATGAAGTTTATTGGCTGGACTACTCCGGGCTGCGGGGCTAAGTGTCCTAAGGAGGCTGGTTCCTCGAGCCTGGTGGCACAACGCCACGAATGGATTCTAAGGGGTGTTAAATCTTAAAATAGATTAATTTTTAATTATTTAACATTTTAAAAATCTCTAATTCAATTACATTAATTTGGTTTATCGGCTGGACTACTCCGGGCTGCGGGGCTAAGTGTCCTAAGGAGGCTGGTTCCTCGAGCCTGGTGGCACAACGCCACGAATCAATTAATGGCAAACTTAAATTAATCAAACTTTAAAAATCAGTAACTAACTCATTTCTTTATATTAATCCACTCTTTTAATTCCAACCAATTTGAAATAACTTAATCAACCCCGATTGCTACTGGGTAACCCAGGCCTACGAGGCTATTAGCTTAGCCCCAAGGAAGGTGAAATAAACTTCACGGCCTCGGTGTGAAACAAAGGTAGTAATCAATTAATTTTTAAAATATGTCTAATTAAAATTCTTAATTCATTAATATACTTAAATTTTAATCTAAATCCCCTTTTAAGCCTTAACAAACCCAGACTTTTAGACAACTTCAACTAATAACCTACTTTAGGATCTATCCCAGCCACACGACCTTTCTCACACACTTTAGATGATGTGCTAGGACAACCAACTCTAGATCTAGGTTAGGCCGGTGTTTACTTTACTGCTGTGTGCCGGATTTTTCGTAGTTTTCACTGCATGTTGTGGATGAAATTGCTTTGCTGTGTCTGCTTACTTTTTCTGTACTCTGTGGATGGATTGATGTGTTTGGCGACTAGATTACCCTTAGGTTAGGTACGATCTGGATGTTGACACAGTTTTCTGCAGGTGGCCACGCTCATGCAGGGCAATATAAAAAGGGGGCAAATCAAAAAATGCATAAATATTATAAACTCTTTGCACAGGTGCTTCAGCTGCTAAAGCCCCCAAATCATAAAAAGAGCGTGGCCAGTGTGTTTACTTTCTTTTCTGCTCATATACAACTGCTTGGGAATAACTGCTTTTTATATATTAATTTCTTAGGATAACCCTGCAGGTGAGTCTAGATTTTTATTTTGATATCAATGTAATTTGTGTAAGTGTCAAGTGTTGTGAAAGTTGATTTTGAGTTGGGATACATAGATCCCAAAGCTTGGATTCCAAAGAGGAAAGGATACCCCTTTAGGGAACACTCCTTTTCCATTTGGAAATCCAAATTTGGATCATACCTCTTTCCTTACCCAAAGAGGAAAGAGTGGCCTTCCCCTTAGAGGGAAGTGCCCTCTTGTCCATTTGGGTAATCCACTACGAAGATTCCAAGAAGATTGAAGAAAAGGAGTCCAAAGAAGAATGAGATTGAAGATTTGAAGATTTGAAGATTGAGAGTATCCCACTCAAAATAACTTGCGTCATTACTAGGTTTAGAATCCGGGTTGTTGTCAGTGGTGCCCGGCCACTTTACTTTCTGTAATATTCTGGTTTGTAATAAGCAAGGCAATTCTGCCTATGGACATTTATTAATTAATTTATATTTGATGTGATGATTTGATTGCCTTTAGGATTACTTGTTTTTACTAGTTTTTTTTTGGCGATTGCATGCCGCTTTTTTTTGTTTTCGCCTGGATACGTGAGACTCGTGAGGGTGTGAAAGTTTTCTACTCATAACCTTTTAAAAGTCTAAAATTTTAGTGAGTCTAAATAACATAGAAAGATAACGAATCTAGGGAATTAGCCGGGGATCGATCCCGGGGTCGCATGCATATTTCTGCATTACTTCTTTCCTTGCTTTTAGACCCTTCCCACCTGCGGGTAGAGTCCGGATAGTCTGACCTATGAGGACGAGGTGCCGGACCTGGGGAAGTCCAGTCTTCTAAAAAATTATTTTATAAGCCTGTTTTTAAAAATTTCAAGCATACTTGATTTGGAAGTTGTCATCGACCAGCATGCATTGCATTAGATACAAATTAAAAGAGTCAAAATTTAATTTATAGTTCCTTAGCATTTTGCACCCAACATAAGTCAAAGGGGCCAAATTAGGAGAATCTCTAGATGTCGGCCCCAACTCTCCAAAACTTTAATTAAAACGTCCCTACCACTCTTTCATAAAAGACCAGGACTTCATATCTTTTAAATCGATTAGGTGGTTAGCTGGCTCCCCAATCCAGGCCGGGGTAAGTCCAGATCCTTGCACTGCATTAGTTAGGATCGGACGACTGTGGTCCAGTGTCCAAAATAGATTTAGGATTCTGGGGCAGATCTTTGATTATAAGACCCCAAATTTCGGGAATATAGTCCCAAATTTCTAATAAAATACTTAACTCTAATTAAAGCTATCATTTCAATCCTAAAACATAAAGCCCAACACTTAGATTAAGTTGGGACACTTCCGGATGGTTCTGAAATCTCAAAGTGTCCCCTACCTCTCCTCCTTTAACTCCGTTAATAACTGCTCAATTTTGATCCATTCCCTTTTGAATTTCCAAAATTCATCTCCTTTTTGATATCACTCCTAGAAACTCTAACAAAATTCTGCCACCATTTTAATCGAGGAGTTTTCGTAGGAGATTTTTGTCTCCCTACGATGTAATTAACTACGAGGGCTTGCGCTCGTAGGAGATTTAGGAACCACACACACCTGATTTTAAAAATTGATTTTTCTAAAATTTTAATTGGATTTCCTTGGGAAAAGTTAAATACTAGTGATCGTCATATTCAAGAAGAATTATCGTATCGAATGGTCTCATTTCTCCTTTGGGGAGATACATCCTTCTTCGATAAGGCTTTGGATGTGAACCTGCGACGATCACACTGTTTCTTGAATATTGTAATTGCTGGATATTTAGTTGAACCTCATACTTTGTTCCCTTCGGGGCCATATGGAAAGTTCTCCTTTAGGAACATCCGATCATAGTATTCAAGATGAGTTTACATAATTCTAAGTCTGAACACCGTTATGAAAGTTTATTTTCGTCCTCTCGAGGTGAAATACTCTTTTCTAACGAGACAATTCAATTTTAGAATTGGAACTCAACCTTAATCTTAAATTCCTAAAGAAAACTAATATTTTCAAAATATATGTTTTCAAAATTCCACCAACAAAAAAATGGCACGCCCGGTGGGACCAAATCTCTCTCTCCCATCTTTAATAGTGGCAGAATTTCGTTTCATCGGTAGTTTCAACTATCATTTCTTCCGTTGGTCCCTTTGCCCATTTCTTCCTTGGGTGAGTGTGGCCAACATCTAAAATAATAACAAAATATTAAAAGAGAGGTTGCACCTCCAAATTTGGCTTTATCTAGATTTTTGTTCTGATTTTGACCTTCTGCCCCGGCATAGCCTGTGAGGCGACAGTGTCAAATCAGATCTCTGGATATCCTTTTCAATCTTATGGATTTATGGTCGATAAATTTCTCATTCAACATATAAATCCTTAAAATTGAAAAGAATTCAAAATTTTTGATTTCGGACATCCCAAATTACTTTAGTTTTAACCCCCTCACTTCCCCTTTGACCTCTAGGGGTGGGGAGGGTTAAACTATTCCTTTTACTTGGGTTTTCTCACAATTCCATAAGCCTTCGGGCAAGGGGAAACTCTGTCCGTTGTGTTTTGGAACTGTAAGAAAACCCCTTTCAAAAACCTCCAAGATTCAAAATTTCTTCAAAATTTTCTTAAACTCTAAGTTGTCATATGTTACCCCATACGATCTCCTTGTGGGCTAACATATGTCAAATTTTTTTTTTAGAAAACTTTCTGGGCATGTGCTTAGTCTCTTCACCCTTTTTACATGTGTTAAGCAATACCCTTCGCTGCTCGACACATGTTTTGGGGGGGGTTGAGATATTCTTACAAGCCTCAATTTTCAAAAAAATAATATATTTTTCACCACTCTTTTAAAGTAAATCTAATTTCAATCCTTTCTTTAACTTTCAGAAAATCCCAAATGGCTGGCCAATTGATTTTCTCCTTTGACCGAGAGTTGTCCTCGACTGTTAATGACCAAGGGAGCACTATCATTTTTGGAATGGGATTTAGTACTCTTGAGCTCTCTATGGATGGACACCAGATTGTTAGTTTGGATGCCAGTAAGGAAATTCCCCCAGTGGTTGAGTTGATTGTGGGATCTGCACCCACCTTGCCAGTAGTCAGTGATGATCAGAAACAGTCTGAACCAGTTGTTGAGCCTCCCACTGAAGTCATTAAGTCTGTTTTTGAAGAAGGGGTCTAGTTCTGGACTTAGATTTGCCACTAAGAATCAGAAGAAGAACTATTTGAGGAGACTTAGAAAGAAAATCTCTAAGGCTAAGAGAGTTCTACCCTTTAAGACCTTAGCTCAAGTAGAACCTGAGGCTGTTGAGGAGCTACCTATTCCTGCTTCCTCTCCCCTCCTAAAGGGGAGTCGCTTTTACCCCCTGGCTTCAGCTCAAGGGGAGGAGAGGGTAGCTAGGATAGCCCGTTCTCCACCATGCCCGGTCGACTACTCGACTAAGAAAACTCAGAAAGAAAGACATCTCCAGAAGACAAGGACTTTGAGAAATATAATTCATACCTGCGCTGCACAGTCTGGACAGACTAAAGAGGAATATGTAAAACAATTGAAGGGAGTGATCTCACATCGCTTCCAAAAAGAAGTGTTGAAGGAAGAAATGTCTGAGGCAAAGAATTTAACCCCATAATTCGTTAGAAAGAATAAGAAGTATGTTAGACAGCCCGCTACTTCAGTACTGGTTGATGGATATCACTGGGTGCCACGCCCTCTGTCCTCTCAAACAAAGGGTATTGTGTTGACTGGGTCCGAGAGAGGCCGCCATTCTAGTGGTAGACCCCCGGTACCTCCACATAAACCTGTAAGATTGGCCTCAGTGATTGTTAAACCAAAGGGGGTTGAAGTTCAAAAGTCTATGGACCTTAAAGGAAAAAGACCTAAATCTCCCGAAAAGAGATATGTGCCAAAGAGAACTAAGTTGGAGAATCTGCCACCACCTCCTAGAACTTCTAAGTTCATTCTGCAGCTCCAACGAGTTTCAGCCAACCCTACTCCGGGTTCAGTTGAATTGATGGATGTCCAGACTAGTACTCCAGTTGTTACAGTTGACAGTCCTACCACAGCCAGTCTAACTCAAGATCCAATAGTCACCATCCCTGCTACCTCAGTTGATGATCCCCAAGGTCCGAGTGTCATTCCTAGGCCCCTTAGTCAGGTGTCTGAGG